>OX451738.1:466691464-467335750 GCA_948472305.1 Vicia faba
GTTACTGTTGAGGTTGAAGTCGCCTAAGATTCTCTCATCATTCTGCTGAGGTTGAAGTCGCCTAAGATTCTCTCATCATTCTGCTGAGGTTGAAGTCGCCTAAGATTCTCTCATCATTCTGCTGAGGTTGAAGTCGCCAAAGATTCTCTCATCATTCTGCTGAGGTTGAAGTCGCCTAAGATTCTCTCATCATTCTGCTGAGGTTGAAGTCGCCTAAGATTCTCTCATCATTCTGCTGAGGTTGAAGTCGCCTATGATTTTCTCATCATTCTGCTGAGGTTGAAGTCGCCTAAGGTTCTCTCATCGTCTCGTTGAGGTAGTAATCGTCCAAGGTTCTCTCATCGTCCCGTTGAGGTAGTAATCGTCCAAGGTTCTCTCATCGTCCCGTTGAGGTAGTAATCGTCCAAGGTTCTCTCATCGTCCCGTTGAGGTAGTAATCGTCCAAGGTTCTCTCATCGTCCTGTTGAGGTAGTAATCGCCCAAGGTTCTCTCATCGTCCCGTTGAGGTAGTAATCGCCCAAGGTTCTCTCATCGTCCCGTTGAGGTAGTAATCGCCCAAGGTTCTCTCATCGTCCCGTTGAGGTAGAAATCGCCCAAAGGTTCTCTCATCGTCCCGTTGAGGTAGTAATCGTCCAAGGTTCTCTCATCGTCACGTTGAGGTAGAAATCGTTCAAGGTTCTCTCATCGTCCCGTTGAGGGCATGTCTGAAGAGTTTGAAGATCCGATTCCTGTATCCTGCCAGGGTGTATCTGTTGACGACTAATTCCATACTCGATTCCTGTATCCTGCCAGGGTGTATCTGTTGACGACTATATTCTCCGGACTCGATTCCTGTATCTTGCCAGGGCACGTCTGAAGAGTTTAAAGATTCGATTCTTGTATCCAGCCAGGGCACATCTACACAAAGAGTTTGAAGATCAACTCCTGTAACAGGCCAGGTAATTATTTTTCTTTCTCAGGTACGCAAGTTCTCGCTAAGGAATCTCTTACGCGATCGACAACCTCCCGATGGCATCTATAAGCCCATCTCCACAACTATCCATTGCAGTTCCAAATGGCATCTATAAGCCCATTCCCGACAAGGTTTTGTCACACTTTCAGATGGCATCTATAAGCCCATCCTCCTATCCATCATCTCTTCCAAATGGCATCTGTAAGCTCATTCCCGCCATCACCATGCTGATACTACACCATGCGAGTGCAAATTTCTGGGCACTTTAGTGTTCAATCATCTTCCACCTTCGGATCACGAAAGGCCCGAAAGCCAATCTATATCCTCAGGTTTAAGAAGATTGAACAGGGGCAACTGTTGTACCCCAAATTTTGCCCTCCCATATTTCTCAAAATATTTCAAGAAAAATTCACAAGTCCAACCCGGCGCGTCATATTCAGGTATTCTTTCGCCAAGATATCTCTGATAACGTATTCTCAAATTCAGGTTCGGCTCAAGAGTCAATTCTTTAAAGAAGGTATCCGAATGTGTGAGTTTTCTCGAAGAAATATGGTGAAAAAGTGTGCTGAAAGTGCAGTTTTTATGCGCTAAAAAATTCATAACTTGAAGATCGTGGCTCGTATTGAACCTGTTCCGGTGGCCAAAATTCCGTCTTGACATTATCTACGTTTTCATCTATCACGGCTGGAAGCCAATTTCGATCAGAAGGTTTTCAAAAATGTGGATTTATCAAGTATTTTTGCACAGAAAATTTGTGACAGAAGTTTATTTGCGTCATGTTCAGAAAATCATAACTTGGTCGATTTTCATCGTATCGAGCTGGTTCCGGCGCCAAAATTTCACAAATTGAGGTGACTACATTTTCACAATAGGTATTGAGTTCAAACGATATTCAAAAGGCCTTCGTTTTTTGCTCAGAGTGCGTAACACGCTGAAAATCCTGAATGTTGAATATTATTTCATCTGGGCCGAAACTTCGAAAATTCATAACTCGGTCAATTTTTATCGGATTGGGCTCATATTTTTACACAAGGTTACTAACTCATAGATCTACAACTTTGCTTCAAAAGTCGAGACCGGATTATGCACCGATCAATACCAGTTTTTTATTGAAGAATGTGTCAGAGTCGACACTGGAGCCCAAAATAAGTTTGTCTGAGCTGAAACTTCAAAACTTCATAACTAATTCACCGTTTATCCGATTGAGCCGATTTTCGGACAGGAGTTAGTTATCGATGTCAGCTACATTTTGTTTTCACATTTCAACTTCAAAAATTGCACTTAAGTCCCTGCGATTTAGCCTGGAAAGTGACGAATTCAAGTGAACATTGGAGGCCCAATTACACATTCAAAGCCCATTTTCTTTACCCTAATTTCCATTATATAATCACCTTCTTTTCACACAAACCAGAGAGGAGAAAAAAGAGAGAAAAAACCTTGCCACAACACTGTTAGAATATCAAATTCTTTCAAGAACCCTAAAACCTTGAAATCCTTATTAAAAATCCCTCTCTCACTACAAACAAGCCATCACAATTATAAACCAACACCTCACTACTTCTTCAGTAAGGGTAAGGCTGGCTTGATCTCCATGATCAAAAGGGCATAAAAGCATTCATGTCACTACTTTTCAAGAAAGGGTAATATTGATTTGATCTCCATGATCAAAAGAGTATAATCATTCATACATGCCATATTGTGCCTAAACATTAAATTTCTTCATATATTGGCTTTATTTGCATTTTATGATTTTATTTAATGTGTTCATGAGATTCAACACTGCAGATTTAGACAGGATCTCATGCAGGTTCATTAAGGAACGTTGAGGCCAAAAGCCAAATGCCAAAAGCCAAAAGCCAAAAGCCAAAAGCCAAATGGCCAAAAGAACAACTTATGCATGACACCAATACATGGCGAGACAGACATCCTGAGAAGATTAAGGAATGTTGAGACCAGAACACAAATGGCCAACAGCCAGAACACAAATGGCCATGAAACCCAATCCAATGGTCAAAGAATGCAGACCACGGTACTCAGGAGTCAATGAACACGCACGTGATGCCAGAAAGTCAAACAAGGCTTTTTGTCTAATGGGCCAGAATACTTCAAAAAAACCTCCCCTTGGGCCTGAAACCCCCTTGGTTTGCATCCTTCTTAATTTTATTTTATTTTCTTTTCTAATTCTTTTTTAATTGTTTTAATTGTTTTTTTCACCATAAAATAATTTTCTATAATAAAAACAGAAAAATCAAAAATACAAATATATTTAATTATTATTAATTTCATCACTAACCTATTTTTTGTAAATAAACTCTAACAATTAACTTAGTTTAATTTAGGTTTTTAAACTTTAATCTTTTTTCTTAATAAATAAAAAGTATCTAGAATTAGGTTTTTTTTGACATTTTCATCTTTTTCTTAAATAAATTATTAATCATCATTATTTATCATTATTATTAATTATCATTAATTTTGTAAATAAACATGTAAATAAATTAATTAACTAGTAAATTAGGTTAACTTTAATATTTTCATTAATAATCAAAATAATCTAGATTTAGGGTTTCCTTTTAATTCTTTTTCTTTTTTATTTCATAAATACCAAAAACTTAAAAAAAACAATTTCTTTTCTTTTAATTAAATAATTAATTAACTTTTAATTTCAATTTAATCTTTAAAGGGTCCAACGCCCTCGAACATTCGATTCTAATTTCTTTTCGCGCGTTTGTTCTTATTTTTCGCTTTAAATATTATGTAATTGCTCAAGCCTTGTAATAGTAATTAGGAATTTATTTATTTTCCGCATTTTTTATTCAAAACGGGTCTTTGTTAATTTGGCGATGTATAGACCTGCGCCTTGTAATAGCGTAGGACTTTATTTTCCGCACTTTAATTTCCGCCCTTTTAAATTATAAATCGCATGAAAGAATGAATGGACTAAATTAAAAACAATGCGTAGCTCACCAAGTGCATGACAAGATAAAACATAACTGAAAACAATACACAAATTCACACACCACTCTTAGGGTACGCCTCATTGTTGCCTTGCCCCTCGAAAAGTGGTCGTCGAGTATAGGACGTTTTAGTAAGTCCTTATGTCCATGATCTATGGCATAGGGGTAGCTTCTAAGGTGTCCTACTGTTGCTCTGGTGACCACACTGTCCCTACAAACTCGAATTGACCCGAATACCTCCAACGGTGGTGCTACCTACCTCTCAATGGTGGGATGGCACTACCTTAAGGACATTTACACAGCCTAATTCCTTAGGGTAGGTGGATGACTCATGGATACTTGCTCTATTTCAAAAAACAAACAAAACTCTTTTCACACCGACACTCTCAAAAAAGCTTTCCAAAACAATTTTTCAAACACTCTTGAGGACTGATACAAGAGTCGAACTGAAATCTTTTAATGAAACTTTTTCAAACCCACTCACTCTGAAAAGCAAACACTTTTGAAAACACAATGAGCAAGTATCTAAGAGCCCATGGATAACCATGGATAGAAAGGGTGCTAACACCTTCCCTTTCTATAAATCTACCTCCCGAACCGAGAAACTATCTCATAAGGAATTTTGCTGTGCTTTTGTCCTGTCCATGTTGGAGAAAATAAAAGACGGTGGCGACTCTTGCTTCCGCGACATTTCGCGAACCAGCGTTAAACAGTCAGTTCCAGATCCACCGATCACACTTACCTATCGAGGTTCAGATTCCTTCCTTGAGAATTATGAAAGATGCAGACTTGGACGAAGACAAATGGATTTAGACTAGGATGGACCAGTTGAATTTAATTTATGAGAAGAGGCTTGCAGTTGTCTGTCATGGTCAGATGTATCACAAGCATATGATCAAAGCCTTCAATAAGAAAATCAAGCATCGAGCATATCAGGCTGATGACTTGGTAATAAAGCGCATCATCCTACCGTAGGGTGATCCCAGGGGAAAATGGACTCCCACCTATGAAGGGCCATTTATGATCAAGAAGATATTTTCGGGCGGTGCCATGATACTTACCACCATGGACGGTGAAGATCTTCCACACCCTATAAATGTGCACATAGTTAAAAAATACTACACACGTAGACAACCCGCTAGGTTGACTGGCCTAGGAAAAAAATAAGGGCATTATGGTGAACCAAAAGGGATTGAGCAAAAATCAGGGATATATATATAAAATACTATACACCCGACAAGTCAAAAGCCTGAAAAGGCTTCTTGGGCAAAAAAGGGTATCCCAGTGCACTGAAAACCCGAAAGGGAGGTCCAGGAAAAAGTTAGGGATTAAAGCGTACGACTATGTCCCGTTGGATCAGTCACAACCAGCTTTATTACCAACGATAAGTTCAAATGGTACAAGTCGATTCAGTCAACTTATTCCGAAAGCAAGGGATGAGATGCTCAAAGACATATGGGCAATAGCAGAGTTGAAACCCGGCAAGATCTTACACATATCTATATATTTTGTACTCCTTTCATTTCACAATAATTTCCTCTTACTAGGATTTCTGTCTCTTTGTACAACAATCGCATGTTTATAGGAAAGCTATCAGAATAAACACAATTTCAAATGTAATTTTTTTTTTACTTTTCCTGTTTTGTTTGCAAAGACGTCCAATCACTAAATTGAATGAACATATGCATATGAGTATGATTACTGTTAACAAATATATGCGTAAAAATAGGAATAAGCATTTACTCAAGACTCCAGGAGACGGGATAACATTCAAGTCGTTCATAATCCCCACAGAGCAGTTCCCATAAGATTGTATCATGCAGAGTCATCTTCACGAAACTCGACTCATTCCCCACAAGTCTGAAATATCCTAATCATACTCACCAACAGATCCCCTAGAAGACAAAGGAGTATGATTTTTTTCTAGCAATGTCGTCAACCTATAGAGTCCTAATACTCGTCAGTGAGTATATCATCAGCATAGTTCACGGAAATTCTCTCCCCCAACTGAGCTTATTTCTCCAAAATGGTAAAATTCCTCTATAGAGAATATCCCTCAGAAGAGCATATTCCTCAACAGAGTGTCTCTCCAACATGATTTATTTCCCAAACAAGATATAGTCTCCCTAGCTTGAGTCTATCACTTCCACTACTACAAATCACCGGAAAAACTTCTCTCTCCAGCAAAGGGTAGTCTAGACCATCATCTATAGAGAGAGTTTCTACAAAAATATGAGACCGGATCAGATATCAGTTAATCTTATCCTCCCCAGACGAATCAACATCCATATTGAAAACTCGGTCAGACAGCACGTCAGAAGGTTATCCATCGGTTATCCATCTCTTTTATCCCAAGTCGGGGTATATCAGAATTAAGCTCCCCAATAGAGCGATGAATGACCAATGTTCTTAAACTCTTCACCCCAAGTAGAAATCAAATTCCCCGGCAGAGTTTACTCAAATAGAAAGAAGGAGTCCCCAATAGAGACATTCTAAACAAGATTGAAGAATTGTTGTCGCCATCCCGAGTGGTAATCTGGTATTTATTTTCCCGATCAAAAATGTTATACAAAGCTACCGATACACTTCAACGACATCTCATATTCATACATCATTTATCATAGCATATACATATGAAACGCATATAACACGCTCTCATTTTCTTTAATAACATCATTACACAATGTACTACATACATCATGACATTGCATAAATACTAACTCTATTTTTTCAGGAAAAGTTCACAAATAAACAAACATCATCAACAATTTTGTAAAAGGTCGCAGAGTAATTCCTGAAATAGGACGGGGCGACTATCTACATGACCAGACAATTTCCTTCAGAAACTGAATTCTAACAAGCATTTCCCTCAGAGACTAAATCTAACAAGTAGCTACTTAAGCACGTTCCCCAGAGTGTCATTATGAAAAATATCTCTTCTAGATGAAGTCGAGCGTAGACATCTTCTAGTGCATCATTCAGATGAAGTCAGGCATAGATTTCCTTCTGATACTCCTTTTAGAAAAAAGTCAGGTGTAGACTCCTTCCAATACCTCTTCTAGATGAAGTCGAACATAGACATCTTCTAGTACATCATTCTAGACAAAGTCTAGCGTAGACTCATTCTGTATATCATTCGGATAAAATCAAGCATAGATTTATTTTGATATTCTTTTTGGACAAAGTTGGGAGTAGACTCATTCCAAACGTATCTTCTAGACAAAGTCGAGCGTAGAATCATTCTAGTATATCATTCGGATAAAATCAAGCATAGATTTATTCTTATATACTTTTTGGACAAAGTCGGGTGTAGACTCATTCCAAACGTATCTTCTATACAAAGTCGAGCATATAATTATTTTAGTATATCATTCGGATAAAATAAAGTGTAGATTTATTATGATAATATTTTTGGACAAAGTCGGGTGTAGACTCATTCCAAACGTATCTTCTAGACAAAGCTGAGCGTAGACTCATTCTAGTACATCATTCAGATAAAATCAAGTGTAGATTCACTCTGATATTCTTTTGGACAAAGTCAGGCGTAGACTTATTCTGATATTCCTATCAACGGTTACTCTAGATGGCATCTATAAGCCCATCTTTGACGATATCTAATCACTCTGGATGGCATCTATAAGCTCATCTCCGAAAATATCTTGCCACTATCTAAATGGCATCTTTAAGCTTGTTCCTAGTATAATTGACCAACAATGTTACTTCTTGCACAGGCGAGTGCAAATTTTTGGGCACTTAAGTATTCAATCATCTTTTACCTTCAAGTCACGAATGACGGACATGTAAATCTAACCCTTTAGGTTTAAGAAGATTGAACAGGGGCAGCTATTGTATGCAAAAATTTTCCCTCCCATTTTCATTCAAGATATTCTCCTGGGGTCCTCAAATGCTCAAGGTTGCTCAAGAATTGATCAGACAAATTCTTCTCCTAAGCAATGGACTCACAACTAGGGTTTTGTAATTATTAAGGAAGATTGGGTTTCCAAGGCTTCAAGTGGTTCTCATGACTCCTTATATGCTACAAAGAATGCTCATACCAAGTTTAAAGCCTTGCACCACAAGTTTGCTCAGTCAATTGCTCAGATGACTGAAAATCAACTGTATTGGGTGAAAAGTCAACTACGGTCAACATACAGTCAAACTTCAAGATTTTTAGTAAACATAAACATTTTAAAGTCGTATCCATCATTTAATCAAGGGTTAATCATGATTCCTCAAGGAAATCCCTCAAATGCCAAATTAGGGTTTCCTTAGGAGAAGTCAACTAATCTTTGACCAAGCATAACTTTCACATGCTTCATAAGATTTTCCCCAACCAAAGCCCATTATGAAGGAAATTCAATTCTCTACAACTTTGTCTCTCAAAGCTCAAGTCTAAAAAATGCATGATTTGAGATATATAAGCCAATACATTACAGGTCATTTCAAAAGTCAACAAAAAGATACTTTTTTTCAAGGCAAATTACATCAAGATAAGGTCTTCAAAAGCAAACATTATCAACATAGAGGTTATAGAGGACATCTTGAGCTTTCCAAAAAGACAAAGATCACCTTCAAAAGATAAAAGTTGAGTAAGTTATGACCATTGCAAGTTGGGAAATTTTGAGAAAATGCATAAAATTCAAATTGAGCAAGCTTGATATTTTGGGCTATTGGGCCATGGTTTAAGAGTCCAAACGTGTATTATACTCTTCATACAACTCAAACCTTATCCTTACACCCCTTGACCTATTTTTATTTAATTTTTTTATTATTTTTTATTTATTCATTAATAATATAAAATAAATAGGATAAAATCATATCTTTTTACACAAGGTCCAAGCCCACATGACTTTGACCTAATTTCTACTATATAATCTCATTCATTCCCATACAAAAAGACACGAAAGCCTTGCCTCTCAAACTTGGAAAAAATTCCAAACGTTTCTCAAGAATCCTAAATCTTGAAACTGTTATTACCAACCCTTTCACTACAAGATCTTCATTCCATTCACTCCTAACAACCTTGCAGAGTAAGATTGGATTGATTTTGAGGGTCCAAAATGCATGAAAACACCATACAATGCATATCCGATCGCATAACTTTGTGAGTTTCAAATCTTAATTTTTGTATCGTTTTAAATCATATTGGTGTTACTAACATGTTTCTGAGGTGCATTTGAACAGGTCGGGATCATCACCATCATTCCATGCATGTTAAATCGTGAACCACCATGCTAGCACCGATTTCACATGTTTTCATTATAACTCTTAATTCCTTACGTTTTAGCCTTCAAAAATACTCCCATTGGATTCGTAGCCCTTGATTTAGGGGGTTAGGACGTTTCTGGATCAATAATGTTTTGAATTTGCAGGTATTTGAAGGAGCAAGTCGCCAGAGAAGACGAGCGGAGCTAGGGCTCAGGAACCTCTCTAGTCAATATATTCATAGTTATATTATATTTTAATTTGATGCAATTATATAAATGGATGTACAGCTGCCCCAGCGGTAGAAGCGTGCGTAATAAGGCATTAGTGTCAAAGGGCATGGGTTCGATCCAGCCTTTTGACACTTTGTTTTCCAATATTTCATATTTTAGCAGGTTTTTTACAAAACACATTGGAGGCGTATCCTAACACCAAGACGCGCTTGTCCAGGTTGTATGCTTGTTGCGTGAAACTGCTAAGGGTGTGGGTTCAACACCCATCCCTACTCTTTTGGTCATTACGTGTTTCTCATTCTTTTTCACCCTTATTCTTTAAAACTATTTTTTTTCAAAACTATTTTTAACAAAACCCTAATTTAATTTTAGGCTTTAAATTTGATTTTAGGTTTTATTTATTTAACCCTAATTTAATTTTAGGTTTTATTTAATTAACCCAAATTTAATTTTAGGTTTTATTTAATTTGATTTTTTAGGTTTTATCGATTAAATTAAAATCAATTTAGATGTCAGGGTTTCGATTAATTTAAATTACTTAAATTTTTTTATTAATTAAAATCAATTAGATTTTAGGATGATTATCAAAACTTTTTCTTCATGCAATCACAAAAATAATTTTTCCATTTTCTCTTTTACAATCTTCGTGTGCTTTACTATTTTCGCATTAGTTTTTTCGATTATGTAACTGCTATAGTATGTAATAGTTTTAATTAGGGTTTACTTTTTCTCCCGATTTTATGGTTTTGTACCCTTTTCCCTGAAGCTCTGTAATATTTTAGGTTTACTTTCTGCAGCTTTACTTTCTGCAATTTATCGCTTTCCTTATAACTGCTAGTAATTTGGGCATGTATGGCAAGATCTAAAACAAACGGTAGATAACCCTAATCAAGATCAAATAACTGAATTGAATCACTTTTCATAAACTCACTTCTACGGTAACCTCACTTGTTGCCTTCGAATAAAAATAGCCATGTCCCTCGAACGTGGGAATGCTTTAGCAAAGACCCTCAGTTAAAAAGATCGTAGTCCCTCAATGACCCTCATAATGCTGCCTTCGGTAAGTGATATTAGTCCCTTACCATAAAATGCTAAAGCGCCCCTACGAGTTGCCTTTATGACTATATAATGACCCGTGCCTGTCCCTTCACATCCAACGATAGGGATTCCTACTAACTAATGGTAGGATAACACTATCTAAAGGTGGAGGAAAATAACATGAAAGATTTTTGAGTAGGTAGATAAGTTCTTAATCGCTTGCTCACAAACAAAACCAATATTTTTCAAACTACACTTTCGAACAAATATTTTAAAAACACTTTATACATATTCTTGAGGACTGATACAAGAATCATTACAAATTCAGCCTTACATTGGCGATTTCAAAATATTTTCAAATCACACACATAAACGTAAGTTTAAAAAAGTGAGCTAAGCGATTAAGAGCCCGTAGATAACTACGGATGAAAAGGGTGCTAATACCTTCCCTTTTCATAACCTACCCGCCGAACTCAAAAAAAATCTCGAAGGTCTTTCCTGTTCTTTTCACCCTTTCCTTATTAGATAAAAGAAAAGTCGGTGGTGACTATTTCTATCTGCAACATTTATGATAAAACGCAAAACCAAGTCAGTTCTCCCACCATATTACATTGGGTATATCATTCATGCTTCTAGTAATTTTACCACCTATTTTCTTACAACCTTTCATAGTAGGATTTAGATGGTTTTGAGTTTGGGACACTGGTTCGAAGTCTTCTTCCATCATGATATTGTGTATGTATTATGATGGGTTGGTACCTTTAAGGTCAGATTGAACCAACCCTAAAGCTTCTTTGTTTCTTTTTATTATCCGGACCATTATTTTCTCTGGTAGAGGTGATAGAGAACTGTTGATAGTGGTTGTCTTGTTGATATCATCATCTAAGTAAACATATTTTAAATGTGATGACAATGTCTTCAATTCTGGCTTGGGGATATTCGTATTTGAATCATCTTTCAATTGTTCTGTCATGGATTTCTCAGGAGAAATTTATTTTAATGCATTGAATTCTTTTATCCTTTATTTGGCTTCCTGCTCCTCTTTTGTACTAAGAATACTATGAAATTCATATTAATGATTGTTTTAGAAGAGTAGGATGGGTCAACTATTTTTCTATTTCCTATATAACTTCCTATGTGGAATCTATTTGGAAAAAAAAGCATTTACCTTCAGAGTTTTTATGAATTCAAACAAATTAAAACTTACTTCTTTATCTTAGACTATGGCCTTCATTTGTCCATTGTCGGCATCGATCATCATTCGTGTGGTTTTCATAAATGGTCGTCCTAAGATCAAAGGAACTTCGTCGTCTACTTCAATATACATTACTAGGAAATCAAATAGAAATAAGAATGTATCCACTTTTACCAGGACTTCTTCTGCAATACCAAAGGACTTCTTTTGCTTTTTTAAAATACGAAAATAATTCTTTTTCAACCCAAAACCCCAAATTTTCTACATCAAAGTGCATAATTCAGTTTATAGCATCACCATATTTCACATACTAAAATTTAACACCATTACACAACAATTTCGTCAGTCAAACATCGAACACAACAATAATTCGCAATTTCATCAATACTCACATAGTTGCTTCATGTTCATTATTATTGTTATCAAATTCATCATAAATTCTATTTTTAAAATACAAAAGCCATTCTTTTTCAACCCAAAACCCCAATTTTTCTAAATCAAAGTGCATAATTCAGTTTATAGCATCACCATATTTCACGTACTACAATTTAACGCCATTACACATGCCAATTTCGTCAATCAAACATCGAACACCACAATAATTCACAATTTTATCAATAATCACATAGTTTCTTCATGTTCATCATTATTGTTATCAAATTCATCATCAACCCTAAATAAATCCTACATACACCTAAACCCCATATCTATTATAATGACAAGGATCACCCCTTTACCTGGTTATTCTTAGAGGATGATTTCTTCCTTCTCGTTCTACGGTGTTCTCTTCTCTCTTCCTCTCTTTTCCCTAGCTGCTTCTCCATGTTCTCTCAAATCCACAATCATACAGAATGAGCACATAAAACCCCAATCTTCCTTTTTGTCACTCTTACCCCTAGAACTCTTATTATGTTATTCCACTTTTTCCCTCACATACTCCACACAATATTACCATCTTGCCCTTAATATCTTTACACATATTATCCTATTTAATTAATAGAATAATTATAAATAATTATTATTAAATATAATTAATCCCAACTAAATTATTTAAATTTTTAATTCTGTTTACTGCTTAATCCAACACTTCCCCACACATAGTATCACCAATGCACCCTAATGCAACATATAATTCACAATGATTCACAAATAATCACAAATAACTAATTAGATAATTAACTATTATTTTTGGGGTGTTACAGGGAGCGTGGGTTTGTTTCCAAAGAGTTACAAATAAGTTTTTTTCAAAGTTATACAAAAGGGTTTATGGAAAAGAATCTACAAATTGAAAGGAATTTTTTCTTATTGGTTCATCTACCAACCAAAGGGATAACCAATTTTTTAAAATAAAAATAAAAATAAAAAAGGTTTGGGGAAGAATTGACAAGACGAGTTTTCCTATCGGCTCAAAAGTTAACTATGGAGATAACTTACCATTTTTCTATTTGTCCAACTACCAAGCAAAGAGATATCCAATATTTTTAATTAAAAATAAAATATGTTTAAGGGGAAGAATTGAGGACGCGAGTTTTCCAACTGGTTCAAAAGCCAACTGAGGGGATAACTTACCTTTTTCCTATCGGTCCATCTACCAACTGAAGGGATTGTGTTGTACCCAAAAATACTCACTCTTCTATTTTTAATATTAGATATGCTTATACTTCATTGTCATACATACATATGCATCTCATTGTTTCTCTTATTATGGTATTAAGGGTTTTGAGGTTTGATTGTTCATCAATCAAAGAAGGATTGGTATTCAGAGGGTTAGAAGTTTGAATCTCATCATCATGAGTTTTATCTTGAGGCTCAAACTCCTTTTGATTCAAAGGATTCTCCAAGGATCATCAGAGAATTAAGGTTTGGAGGTTAATCGTCATCTCATATCTTGTTGAATTTTAACTAGGGTTTTGGTCAAAGACAATTTGTGATTGACATTTTGAGCAAAACATGATTATATGGTTCAACACTAGATTCAAGGAATTCATATATGTTATATGGATCATCACAATCTCATCAAAATATTCAATAGTAGTCAAAAGAATGAGAATTGAATGCATCTGAGCAAAACTCAACAAAAAAAGTCGAACAATCAAAAGCTGATCAAAGAGACTTTTTTGGTAAAAAGTGAAGTCAAAGTGAAAAATACAAGAAATATGGTCATTTGTTGAATAAAATCAAGATAAATAATCAAACTTGAGTTTACTTTCATAAGAAGTTATCTTGGAAACTCAAATGTTTTCTTAGTATAAGAAAATCATGTTCATCTTACCATCTTTCAAGGATTATATCTTTCTCCACAAGAATCAGAAATTTGCAAACCAATGCTCAAATTGAAGAGAAAGTTTCATACAACAACTTTTCTATAGGGTTTGATTTCCAAAAATTCCATGGATTTCATGTTATTTGATCAAGAAGTTGAGAATTCATTCAGATTTGATGTTCAACAATTAGACAAATTTAGAAGTATTTCTATCAGGTTCATCTTCGTGACTTACAAGCCAAATATCTATGTGATTCAAGCTTCATTTTGATTTGAAATCAACACCAAAGTTGTAGAGGAAGTTTCCAACATTTTAATACTCCAAATATCTCATCCTATGGTCCATTACATTTCAATATATGATCATTATAATTCATGTATTCAAAGATGTAAAATGACCATAACTTAGATTTTTTCTAAGTGTTTCATCAAGTGCAAGGTGCCATCTTCTATGGAAAATTTCTTGGTCTTCCAAGATTCAACTCAACTTCTCATCAACATGAAAGATGTAGATCTTCTAATTTTCTTTCCAATGATCACAATTTTTCCTCTTTTTAAGAAAGAAATCTTGAGTTATGATCATAAGAAGGAACATATAAGAACTATGATGCTTTGATTCCTGATTGCACGATGAGGATACATGGGCATGAGGTTTCGAAATCAAGTTGAGTGCAATAATAAAAAAACTTTTTTTTTTTTGGGTTAACAATTCATTCATGCATTCCTTTAGCTTGTAAGCTTTAGATGTAAACACGTCCTTTGATTAGAACAACAAGAGTGGATCCTATTGAGTACAACAGACGTGAGGAGTGCTAATATCTTTCCCTTGTGTAATCGACTCTTGTACCCTTCTCTTGGTCATGAGACCTTGATTTCTCCTTTCTCAGGTTTACTGGATGTTTTCCTTTCCATTCATTAGGATAAATAAATATTCGATGACGATTTCATTGTTCTTTATTTTCCTAGTTGCTACAGCTGGAGACTTCACTAGGGATTACCTAAGTGAGTCAGTCCTAGCTCTTGTTTGTTTATAATCATTGGGTGTTTATCTTTATGTGTTACTTGTTTATTTTATTGCATGCATTGCTTTTTATTGCTTTCTATATGCTGGATATTGATGTTGTGCTGGATATTTGATTTTGTGTTTTCTTGGTGGGTGGGATGTTACTATTGAGGTAAAAGGCCCAATATGCAGGCCAGAGTTATAAACACTTAGGAATACATAGGACTAGAGTGGATGTTCATGACACATGTGTTGTGTAGGAATTACTAGTGTGATCATGAAGTACTACGTGCAAACGAGGCTCATTTAGGGATATTATCGTCATACATACCAATCAATTTTGTTATAATACTGAAGTTATTATGAGTTTCAGGGAGTTTCCTAATGTTCCTTTCATGGGAACAAAAGGATTAGTCAATTATAACCCTATCCTTGCATCACGTCAGTTAGGGTATGCCATGAAAGATTAGCCAAAAGTTAAAGAGGTGGAAGAAATTGTTTACTTTGGTAAAGGAAAAAATCCCGAGTTGTTGAAAAGAGTGAAAGAAACTTGGTATAAAGTTCACAGAAAGGAGAGAGTTCTCTTGGGAGGAAGAGTTTTCTCATCAGAAGCTCCATATGTGGCTTGGGTCAAAAAAATAGTTGAAACAATTTTATTTCCTTTTCTAGTAGAGGTTACTCTGTACCAACAACCTCCTGACCAACCATCCCGACCAACTTTTGTACCCATTGAACGCCTCGACAAATCCCATATCATGAATTAAGAACTTCGAGCAAAGAAGGAAGGGATGAGTCTGAAACTCTATGAGGCTTTTCAAAGTAGGAGGGATTTGGCACATAGATTTGAAATAACAATTATTTGAGAAACAAGGTGTGGCCAGAGATATAGAAGCTAGGAAAAGACAAAGGGTTAGAAGTTCTCATACTGCTAATGATCAGGGGAAAGCTTTGGAGAAAGTTGAGAAAGATCTTTAAAAGAAGCATCAGGAATATGAAAGTCTTGAAGCATCCAAGAAGAATGAAAGCCAAATACCAAGTTGAAGTTAAAGCCTTGAAGAAGCAACTTCAAATCCAAGAAACCAAGAATAGTGAAGTATGTGGTTAGAGGAAGAGTTTGGAATTACAACTCCAAGGTCTCCAAGTTCTATTGAACAAGGCCAAAGGAGACTAAAAATATCCAAGCTCAGTTGAAAGATAAAGGCAAAGCTCATATGGAGGTGTAGCTTGAGGAATTCAACGAATGTGATAGTGTGATATAACATTATCGTTATCTAGAGTGCATGATGGGCATGAAAGGTCTCTTTATTTAGAGTTTAATCTAGAAACCCGAACATGAGAGCACCAAGAAGCTCTTCAAGGAATCTAAAGCTTGGAGTCAAAAACACTTGGAAGGGGGACCCTTAACCCATTTGGAGATGGATGGTGACTCCCACTGATGTATTTTCCTAGTTGTTTTGTCATCACCACCAAGCTTGTTGGTTGGGATCTTTATTTACTTTGTGGATATTTCTATATGAATTCAGCTGAGAGCCTTTGGTTTTGATGTTATGTTTGAATGAGCAATTTATTCTGTTATGCCTTTATTTTAGTCACTTGTTTTCCTTTTTGTTTTTATGCTTATTGAATGACAAAACTTCAGGATCCCCTAGAAATGGTAAAACATTGCATGCATCTCATACATACATAGCATATCATGCATGACATATTATTCAATCTGGTCTTCTTACTTTTGATCTGTTTTTCTTATTCAGAGATAGAAAATCCCAACTTTCACGGATACGCTACAAGAGGTAACCAGAGACATCTGATGGAGCAACTACAAGCTGACATGGCTGCCTTGGGGAACAAGATATTATTAAAAACATGACTAGGGGATAAGAGGAGTTGAGGGCTCTAGTTGAGAGACCTGTTGTAACCATTGATAATGGGGTTGAAGGTCAGAATCCTCCTGGTGGTAATCAGGGAAATCCTCCTAGGTGTAATCATGGAAATCCTCCTAGTGGTAATAAGGGAAATTCTCCTGGTGGTAATCAGGGGAACCCCCTGGTGGAAATCAAGGTGATTTTCTTACTGGTGTCAATATGAATCATGTCATTAGCAATCCTCCTCCACCAACTCCTCTGCATCTGACTCCTGAGAAGCTATTGGTGCAGTAACAACTAAGAAGGATTATCCATATTCTTGTGCAACAACTAGAGGAGGACCACTATGATGATCTCTACTCTAATAATGATGAAACCACTGAGGTGGACAGGAAGCTTTGCATGCTAGAAGAAAGGATGAGGGCTATGGAGAGCCAAGGAGCTCTGGGGCTGGACACTACTGACTTAGGTTTGGTTCCAAGAGTAAGAATTCCCCTAAAATTTAAGACACCTAACTTCCTTAAATACAAGGGCACTACATGTCCTAAGACTCACATTAAGTCTTATTATAGGAAAATGTTCGTGTATTCTGTTGATGAAAAACTGCATATGCACTTCTTTCAAGACAGTTTTGTCGGGGTATCTCTTGAATGGTATATGCAATTGGAAATGACTCACATCCGTAGTTGGAGGGATTTGGTAGAAGCCTTTATGAAGCATTATCAAAATAGTACTGATATGGCCCCAAACCATACCCAACTACAGAACTTGACACAGGGGCAGAATGAATCTTTCAAAGAGTATGCGCGGAGGTGGTGTGAGCTTGTGGCTAGAGTTCAACCTCCAACGATGGAGAAGGAAATGGTTGACATGTTTAATGGTACTCTACAAGGACATTATTATTTGGCGTGTAGTACTTCTTCCAGTTTTTACGAACTAGTGATGTATGGAGAAAGGATTGTTACTTTTGAAAGTGGTATAAAAATGGGGAAGATTCAGTTTGTTACTTCTGCTAATTCCTCTGGAGGAGAGAAAAAGCCTTTTGTTGGATATCTTAAGAATAAAGAAGGTGATTATGTTATAACAAGATTTAGATTTTGTAATTTATATCTGGATTTTGATGATAACAATACATATATTTTATATGTAAATAATTTTTTTCTAATAAATTCTTGGGTGTACAGAATAAAAGTTCTAATTGATTCAGGACTGTTGTCTAAAGAATCATCAGAAATATACTAAGCACGGATCAGAAATACTATTGCATTTGCTTTTGAAGAAACATCTGCAGTTCTAAAGAATGTTGAATGTTCTCCAGAAAATGATCTTAACGTGTTCTTATCAATAAGTTGTTGCTTCAGAAGTCACAAGTGTTTCTAGAAGAAAGGATTTCTGTTAGAGCTTATGCTTCAAGATAAGAAATCTAGATTGCACCAGAAACAAGCTTTTGTGTCAAAGATCAGAAGTCAAGATTTGTTCGTCAAAAGATATGTTGCTTCTAATTCTAAAGACAAAGTCAAGGTTCTGAACACATCAAAGAAAAGTTGTTTCTTCTAATTATGAATACAAAGTCAAGATTCTGAATACTAGGATACTTCTTAGAATATGCACATCTCTTCATATCAGAATATTCCATCAGAAGACAAGATCAAAGGAAAGTTATATCTTCTGGACTCATCATTTCTCCACATCACAAAGTCCATCGAAAGAAAAATAACCAAAGGATGATATCTTCTAATGCCACTCTTCTCATCAGAAGTATTTTTCATCAGAAGACAGTATCATCAAAAGCGTGAGCAAGAATGGTTAGTATAAAGGTATGATTACACATTCCACTCAAATGGATGTACTATGTACTCTTTGACTCCCACAATCGTTTCCTACCATTATGGTAGTTGTCAATGAAAGTGACATGTGTGCTACTACATATGTCTACTCTTCAAAGCCTATATAAAGGATCAATTATTCATTTTAAAAATATATGACTAGAACACAAGAATAGTTACTCTACTAAAATAAATACGTGAAGTTCATTCAAGAAAAGAAGACAAAACACAAAGATTTGTTGCTCATTATTTGTGTGGAAATTTTGTTCTTCATTATTTGTTGTAACACAAAGAATTGTTGCTCATATTTGTGTTAAACAATTTGTACTTAACATTGGTGTAATTTTCTTATTCTAGAAGAAATTTTGTAAACATTATTTGAGTGTAATTTTGTTGAGGTGTAAGGTGTTTTCTAACTCTTAGTCTATTATTGATTCCTCAAGTAACTAGGGTATAGTCAGGATACTTAAGAGGGCTAACGTGTTTTCTAACTCTTAGACATTGATTGTAATCTTTCAAGATTAGTGGATTATGTCCTTTTCTAAGGCAAAATCACATTGGCGGGTAGACAATATTATTCTTGTTAAAGGTGAACCTATATAAACCGAAAGTGTCACTTTTCTTTCTATGGCATTGACTCTATTCTGATATTTTGTATGAAGCACTTATAAAAGAAAAAGTTTTTGAAACCCCAATTCAAACACCCATTTATTGTGTTTTTCTCAACCTTTAGATTCTAGTGTTGTGTATGAGCATATGGGTAAAGGAAGAGTTTACCAAGAGTCGTATCAGTAGGTTGCCGATCTAACAATTTCAACTACAGCACCACAACATCAACCACAACAATATCGATAGGCCTATGCTCCCCATCAGGGTAATCAATAGAGAAGACCAAGGCAAGCCCCAAGGAGGTTTGATCCACTCCTTATGTCATATGCTCAACTTCTTCCTCATTTTCTTTTGTTGAAATTGGTTGAATTATGTACTCTTAATCCTTCTATAAAGTTGCCCCCTAATTATGATGCCAATGCTCGGTGCGAGTTTCACCCAGGAGGTCAAGGCCACAGTATTGAGAGTTGTGCAGATTTAAAACATAAGGTACGAGGCTTTTTGGATGCTAAAGCTATCAATTTTGAACTGGATAATAGTCCCAATGTCATCCAATGCCTATTGCCACCTCATGTGGGTGCAGTTGTCATTGCAGTAATGGAAGAGAAAGATTTGAATCTGGTAGTGGACGTCAATTTTCTGAAGACTATGTTATCCTTTGTGAAGGAGTTGGTACTTGAAAATGTGTTTATCTTGGTTGTGCATCTGATTATGAAGACTGTTTGGCTCAGCCCAAGGGTTGTATCTGTTTGAAAAATGAAATTTAAAAGTTAATTGATGAAGGTAGTTTGCAGTTTGATATGTTATCAGTTGATGATAAAGTTGATAATGATGAGGTGAATGTGATTACTATTCCTAATACTCATAAAATAATTCATGCTACTGCAAAACAATATCCTTTAACTATTACCCTGTTTGGTCCTGTTCGTTACAGTAGTGACAAAGAAGTACCTGTAGGATCAAGCTCTTACCATTGCGCTAAAACCAATTGTTTGTAGCCAAGGTGAAACTTTATTTCCATATAGTACGAGCATTTTTAGGGGCTGCACCTAGTTTACTAAGCGCTCATGGGTGGGGTGTTAAGCCCTTTGAATCCCTAAGGTTGATGCTGGATATTTTAATCCAACAATCTACCCCCCCCCCCCCCAGTGTCAGCCAGGGGGATTCGAACCCATGACCATGCTCTGATACCACTTGTAGGATCAAGCGCTTACCACTGCATTAAAAGAAATTTCTTGTAGCCAAGGTGAAACTTTATTTACATATAGTACGAGCATTTTCAGGGGATACACCTAGTTTACTAAGCGCTCATGGGTGGGATGTTAATCCCTTCGAATCCCTAAGGTCGACGCTGGATATTTTAATCCAACAGTACCATGGTGTTACAACGCTGGAGTGTTCTATCAGGGGAAAAGACATGAGGTTGATTCATCTGCAATAGGTATTTCTCAGGTTAATGATGTTGTGGGAAGTAGCATGTTTACAAGAAGCGGTACGATTTTCTCTCCCTCTCAGACTTCACCAGATAACAATGTTGATGCCTTGGTTATGACTAAAGGTAAACAAGTTATGATAGATATTGAAGAGCCTGTGTAAAGTATGCTTAGGCAAAAGCCAGATGTTGATTTTCCATCTTCTAAGGATGTTGAAGAGTTTATGAGATACATAAAGAAAAGTGAGTATCGTGTCATTGATCAGCTAAGCCAAATATATCTATCATGTCATTGTTGAAAGACTCCGTGGCGCACTGTAATGCATTGATGAAGTTGTTAAGTACAACTTTTGTACCTCAAGAGATCTCCATTAATCAGTTTGAGAACGTGATTGCCAGTATTATTGCTAGTAATGGACTTGGATTTATAGATTTTGACTTACCATAAGAAGGGAGGAACCATAAAAAAGATCTACATATTTCTATTGAGTGCGCAGGAACGACGTTGTCTCACGTACTGGTTGACACGGGATCCTTGTTGAATGTTTTTCCAAAGTCTGCTTTGTTGAAGCTAGATTATGAGTGGGTTGTGCTTAGGCCCATTGATCTTGTAGTCATAGATTTTGATGGTTCGAAGAGGTCCTTATTTGGATAGGTTGATTTACCCGTGAAGATAGGACCTCAGGTTTTTAGTGCCACTTTCTTTGTGATGGAGATTCTACAGCTTACTGATGTCTTCTTTGACGTCCATGGTACATGTTGTTGGTGTCTTAACTTCCACGCTGCACCAGAGAATACAATTTGTGATAGATGGCAAAGTTGTTATTGTTTGTGGAGAAAAGGACTATGTTGTTAGTCATTTGAGTTCATTGATATATGTGGGTCATTTGAGTTCATTTTCAAAATACATGACTAGAACACAAGAAAAATTACTCTGCCAAAATCAATACGTGAATTTCATTCAAGATAAGAAGACAAAACATAAAGATTTGTTTCTCATTATATGTGTGGAAAATTTTTTATTTATTATTTGTTGTAACACAAAGAGTTGTTCCTCATATTTGTGTTAAACAATTTGTACTTAACATTGGTGTAACTTTCTTATTCTAGAATCACTTTTGTAAACACTATTTAATTGTAATTATGTTGAGGTGTAAGGTGTTTTCTAAGGTGTTTTCTAACTCTTAGTTTATTATTGATTCCTCAAGTGACTAGGGTATAGTCAGGATACGTAAGAAGGCTAAGGTATTTTCTAACACTTAGACGTTGATTGTAATCTTTCAAGATTAGTGGATAAAGTCTTTTTCTAAGGCAAAATCACCTTGGAGGGTGGACAAGATTAGTCTTATTGAAGGATAACCTGTATAAATCGAAAGTGTCATTTTTATTTCTATTGCATTTACTCTATTATGATTTTTTTTGTGAAGCACTTCTAAAAGAAAAAGTTTTTGAAAACCCAATTCAAACCCCCATTTATTTTGTTTTTCTCAACCTTTAGATTCTAGTGTTTTGTACGGGCGTAAGGGTAAAGGAAGAGTTTACCAAGAGCCATATCAGTAAGTTTCCGCTCTAACAATTTATGCTGCAGTACCACAACAAAAACCACAGCAATATCGATATGTCTATGCACCCCATCAGGGTAACCAATAGCAAAGACCAAGGCAATCCCGGAGGAGGTTTGATCTACTCTTTATGTCATATGCTCGACTTCTTCCTCATTTTCTTCAGTTGAAATTGGTTGAATTGCATACTCTTAATCCTCCTATAAAGATTCCTCCTAATTATGATGCAAATGCTTGGTGCGAGTATCACTCAGGAGTTCAAGGGCACAGTATTAATGTTTCTGTAGATTTAAAACCTAAGGTACAAGACTTGTTAGATGCTAGACCTATCAATTTTGAACCGGATAACAGTCCCAATGTTATCCAACACACGTTGCCACCTCATGTGGGTGCAGCTATCAGTGCAATAATGGAAGAGAAAGCTATGAATCTGGTAGTGAACATTAATTTGATGAAGACTCCATTATCCTCTGTGAAGGATTTGTTTCTTGAAAAAGTTGTTTATCTTAGTTGTTCATATAATTGTGAAGACTGTTTGGCTCAGCCCGAGGGTTGTATCTATTTGAAAAATGAAATTTAAAAGTTGATTGATGAAGGTACTCTAGATTTTGATATGTTATCAGTTGACGAGAAAGTTGATAATGATAAGGTGAATGTGATTACTATTTCTAATACTCATAAAAGAATTCCTGCTACTGCAAAAAATATCCTTTAACTATTACCCTGCCTGGTCCTGTTCCTTACAGTAGTGACAAAGAAGTACCATGACGTTATGGTGTTGAAGTGTTCTATCAGGGGAAAAGACATAAGGTTGATTCATCCGCAGTAGGTATTCCTAAGGTTAATGATGTTGCGGGAAGTAGCAGGTTTACGAGAAGCGGTAGGATTTTCTCCCCCCCCTGAGACTTCACCAGGTAACAATGATGATGCCTTGGTTATGGCCAAAGGTAAATAATTTACGATAGATAGTGAAGAGCATGTGCAGAGTACGCCTATGCAGAAGCCAGATGTTGAGTTTCCATCTTCCAAGGATGTCGAATAGTTGATGAGATACATAAAGAAAAGCAATTATCGTATCATTGATCAGTTAAGCCAAATATATGTATCATGTCATTGTTGAAAGACTCCATGGCGCATCATAATGCATTGATGAAGTTGTTAAGTACAACTTTTGTACCTTAGGAGATCTCAATTAATCAGTTTGAGAACGTGGTTGCCAGTATTATTGCTAGTAATGGACTTGGCTTTATAGATTTTAACATACCACAAGAAGGGAGGAACCATAACAAAGCTCTACATATTTCTATGGAGTGCACAGGAACGACGTTGTCTCACATAATGGTTGACAGGAGATCCTTGTTGAATGTTTTTCTAAAGAATGCTTTGTTGAAGCTAGATTATGAGTGGGTCGTGCTTAGGCCCGGTGATCTTCTAGTCATAGATTTTGATGGTTCAAAGAGGTCTGTATTTGGAGAGGTTGATCTACAAGTGAAGATAGGACCTCAGGTTTTCAGCGCCACTTTCTTTTTGATGAAGATTCGTCCAGCTTACTGATCTCTTCTTGGACGTCCATGGATCCATGCTCGGGGTGTCGTGAATTCCACATTGCACCATAATATTAAATTTGTGATATGTGGCAAAGTCGTTACTGTCTGCGGAGAAGAGGACTATGTTGTTAGTCATTTGAGTTCATTCATATATGTGGAAGTGGAGGGTGAAATTCAAGGTTCCAAGTATTCAAAGTTTCCTCCACAATATATACTCCCGGAGTTTCCTTTTCAGCAGCCGTTGTTCATCCTAGGGCCAAGGGATCAGAGGGTCGATCACAAAAAATATTATCCCCGTGTTCAGCCAGCTCGGTATGCTCCTCAATAGAAAACCTATCAACAAACACATAATTGTTTATTTTTGCTCAGTTTCAAAGAAACTTTTGTATTCCTTTCTCCTACCACTTGTGCATAATTTTTAAGTGTTAATACTTGATTCATTGAGCACTTTAGATTGCCTTTTTTTCATGTTTGATTTTAGTTTCGGGTGAAACACGCAAAAATGTACACGACTGCCTGATTTTGAAAGTAGTGCTTGCACTTGGAATTAATTCATGGAATACACTTTTTGAGTTTGTTGATATGTTTATAGGCAACTGTGTAATTTTCATGCGATTATGTTATGATGATTTTCGCGCCTAATTTTTGAATATAACGCTTTTTAGCCATAAATAGTTCGAACTTTGAGTTTTTGCTTTCACTTGATGCATGTTTATGTTTTAATATTCGTTTGTGAATAATTGTGATCGAATTTGCTTGCTTCTGTTGCATTTTTTGGCTCGACTCATGTATTAATCGTGTGGCTGCCCAAATTTCATTCTTGCACTTCCAATGTGCATTTGATTCCCAGTTTCTCATGATTTATCCTTGTTTTGAATTGTGATAGTAATACTTTCTTCCGATAGTGCTTCCTTGTTATTTCTAATGTGTTTCTTGACTTGTGCAAAGTACTTTGAGATAGTTTTAGATCATGTAATTACTGCATGATTATGTGATTGAAAATCATGCTTGTGCCAATAATTGGTGGTGCACACTTGCGTTTGATACACATGACGTATTCACATTCTGTATTATCTTGTATTTTATATTACTTGCATGAATTGTGTTTTGTGCAGGTACTCTGTTTTGTTATACGGATATGTCTGACACATTCCATAATATCTTGTATCTCATATTACTTGAATGAATTTTGTTTTGTGCATGTACTTTTTTTGTTATATGGATATGTCCGACACATTCCGTATTATCTTGTATTCTGTATGGATTGTTATCTTGTGCATGTACTCTGTTTTGTTATACGAATGTGTCCGACACGCGTTTCGTGTTACATTGTATTTCGTATCGCTTCTTTGGATTATCATCTTGTGCAAGTGTACTGATTGATATCTGGATGTGTTCGATACACATTGTAAAATCAAGCTTGACATATGAACTTTTGTTTTGATGAAGAGAAACCATGGCTAACAAAGAAGGGAAAGATTTTGATCAAGCATCTAAGCATCTAAGGATAATATCTTCATTCAAAGCTCTCGACAACTTTAAAGGTACAATAATACTATCTACTTTGATCCTAAGATATAGATGGTCAAACATGAAAAAGAAATGTTTAAAAATCATTACTCAAGTTTTTCAAGTTAAAATTTCATTTTTCTCTTGCATGCAATCGATTTACATCTTAGTGCAATCGATTGCACACTTCAAAATTTCAGATATTTTTCTTTTGTTTCTCAGTGCAATAGATTTACATTGTTTATGCAATCGATTGCATACTTAAATTTTCAAAACGTTTGCTACTGTTTCTCAGTGCAATCGATTTACATTGCAAGTGCAATCGATTGCACTCACTTACTTTTTGCTACTCACTTTGCATGCAATCGATTTCATTGATAGTGCAATCGATTGCACTCTTAAAGATTTTGAAAAAATAGCTGTTAAAACCTTGTGCAATCGATTTATACCAAGGGTGCAATCGATTGCATACTGCACGGATTTGAAAAATAGCAGCTTTGTTCAGGCCTGTTCATCATGCCTTTTCATTACATCTTTTCACTCAAACTTGGCATTTGTTCATGATACATTTTCAGATCTTCATGATGTTTCAAAAGGGTGTTATAAACATATAAATATTCAATTTCAAATCCAGATCTAACACCTCTTCCATAATTATTTTTTCTGAAATTTCAAAATACAAACTCAAGCATTCTTCATTTTCATGCATAAGTTTTCTGCACATTTTCATACATTGACAAACAGAAAACTTTGAGCAAATATATCTTGAGTCTTTGTACAATAGTATTATTGGAAGAAGAATATCATACATTGTTAAATCGCTCTAAGTGATCAAATATTACTCTACTCACTCAAACTCTAAATTGATATTTACTTACTTATTTTTCCAGGATTGTTGGAAATAAGTTTAAGTGTTTTTGAAATCTTGTCTTTCCAAAGTTGTTGGATACAAGTGTAGTGACATTGAGAGGATTGTTCTCATAAGTAACTTAGTGAAAATCCAAGAGGATTGTTCTTGGTCCAAGAGGATTTTTCTTGGTTGTTTGGTAGTTCTTGTTTAAGTTTGCCACAATAAGGAAATCTCTTTCATGTTGAAAGGGGACTGGAGTACTCTCGGAATGTAAGGGGAACCAGGATATATCGCTCGTGTCTCTTTATTTTTCTGAATTTTTAAGCTTTCCTAAACTCACTTATAACCATAAAAATAAGAACCATCATCACTAAAAACCAGAATTTTTAAAGTACCTATTCACCCCCCCTCTTAGGCGCACTTCGTACTTACAATTGGTATCAGAGCAGGTTATAGGTAACCTGCTCCTAAAAGATCCAAATGGCTTCCGCAAATCAAAATCCCGTTTTCAGAGATGGTGGTAGTAATAACAAGCCTCCTCTATTTTGTGGTGAATATTTTGACTTTTGGAAAATACGCATGAAAGCACATCTAGAAGCACAAGGAGAAGAAATATGGGATGCCGTAAAAAATGGTCCATTTATCCCTATAACGTCAATCAATGGTGTTGGCTCATCAAAGCCTAAAACTGCATGGGAAGATGATGATAAGAAGAAATTTCTCTATGACAAAAAGGAAATAAACCTTCTTCAAGGTGCACTTAGCGTGGACGAATTCTTCCATGTCTCGGAATGCAAAACAACAAAAGAAATATGGGATACCTTGGTACAAACTCATGAAGGAACGGTTGAAGTAAAAAGATCAAGACTAAACACGGTAAGTCAAGAATACGAATTATTTCGAATGCAGCCCGGAGAAACCATTCTTGACTTAAAAAAGAGATTTGTGCACTTGACAAATCATCTAAGTGCTCTTGGTAAAACTTTGACGAATGATGAATTGAATCTGAAAGTACTTAGGTCCTTAACTATGGAATGGCAACCAAAGGTAACGGCCATTTCAGAAAAGAAAAGTCTCTCCAACATGACATCCGCGACATTATTTGGAAAACTTCAAGAATACGAAACGGAACTCGGAAGACTTGAAAAACATGAAAATCAAGAGAAGAAATCTAAGAATATTGCTTTGAAGATAGACTCCAAATAAGTTGAAAAGGAAAACAATCCGGAAGTAGATGAAAACTTCATGCTTCTTGTTAAAAGGCTTGGTAAGTTCTTCGGTAGAAATGACAAACCTTTTTCTCATTCAAAAGGAAAGAAACATTTTCAGAAAAAGAAGGTCTCCACATCAACACAAGAAATCACATGTTATGAATGTGGTAAGCAAGGTCATATCAAGCCGGATTGTCCAAAACTCTCCAAGAAAGGTGGCTTCAAAAGCAAGAAGGGATTCAAGAACAAAAAGGCTTATGTCGCCTGGGAGGACAATGAAATAAGTTCCTCATCTGATTCCGACAATGATGAAAGTGCA
Source organism: Vicia faba (assembly GCA_948472305.1). Taxonomy (NCBI): domain Eukaryota; kingdom Viridiplantae; phylum Streptophyta; class Magnoliopsida; order Fabales; family Fabaceae; genus Vicia; species Vicia faba. The sequence continues at coordinate 466,719,035 of OX451738.1, forward strand.
AATCTAGCATTGATGGCCTCACACCATTCCGATGATGAAGTCAATGAGGTTAGTAATGAATTTTCTATTTTTGATAGTGATGCACAAGGTGCTATAGATGAACTATTGAATGAATGCAAAATTTTGTATAAAACCATTTCATCACAAAAGAAACAAATTTCATCCTTAGAAGAAAAATATGTTTCAATGGAAAAAGATTTCAAAGATGAAAAACAAAAATCAAGTGATGAAAAAAAACATAATTTTGTATGCAAAAATTGTGATTCACTCTCTTTCCAAATTGTCCAATTAAAAAGAGTCATTGAAAGATATGAAAAAGGCCAAATTGGATTGGAAGGTGTTCTTAGCCAACAAAGATACTCCAATGATAAAACTGGACTTGGATATTCAAAGTTTTCAAAACCAAGTTCTAACAAAACTATCTTTGTTAAGGCGAGTGATCAATCTTCCAAAGAGAAAGTGAACAAACCTAAAATAGTTCGTCACTATCCGAAAAAGAAAACATTTTCTAAGAAGAAATATTATCCTTCTAAATATAGAAGTAACTTTAAACCTACTTGTTTTTATTGTGGTATTAAAGTTCATACACCTAATGCTTGCTATGTTAGAAACTTCAGTGTGGCAATTGGGAATTATGTATGGGTAAAGAAAGGCACTAATTATGAAGGACCCAAAGCAACTTGGGTACCTAACAAAACCTAATTTGTTTTGCAGGTATGCTTGAAGACCACATGCAATCTTTGGTATCTTGATAGTGGTTGTTTAAAGCATATGACAGGAGACATAAACCAATTTTCACATATAGCGCTAAAGGCCAAGGGATTAATCACTTATGGAGACAATAATAAGGGAAGAATCCTAGGCAAAGGCAAAGTTAGTGCTCCACCTTTCACATCCATTGAAGGTGTTCTTTATGTTGAAGGACTAAAGCACAATCTTCTAAGTATTAGCCAACTTTGTGACAAAGGCTTCAAAATCAAGTTCACCAAGGATGAATGTTTGATAGAAGATGAAGTCACTCATGAGGTTATACTTAAAGGTAAAAGAATCAATAATATATTCATAATTTCCTTTGATGATCCATCTTTGAAGGTTAAATGTATCATGGCAAACAATGATGATTCATGGCTTTGGCATAAAAGAATTTCTCATATTCATATGGAACACTTGAATAAATTAATCAAGCATGATCTTATCATTGGCTTGCCTAAGAGAAATTTCGTCAAAGATAGACTATGCGATGATTGTCAAAAAGGGAAACAAACTAGATCAACTTTCAAATCTAAGAATGTGGTGTCCACTACAAGGCCACTACAATTGTTACATATGGATCTATTTGGTCCATCGAGAACAAGGAGTTTCGGAGGTAATGTATATGCTTCGGTTATTGTTGACGATTTCTCTAGATATACTTGGACTTTCTTTTTAGTGCAGAAAAGTGATGCATTCAAAACTTTCAAGAAGTATGCTAAACAAATTCAGAATGAGAAGTCTCTAACAATTTCCTCAATAAGGAGTGACCATGGCGGAAAATTCCAAAATGCTCTATTTGAATATTTATGTGGAGAACATGGAATATCTCACAACTTCTAGGCACCGAGGACTCCATAACAAAATGGAGTGGTTGAATGAAAGAATAGGTCTCTTGTGGAACTTTCTAGAATAATGCTTAGCGACTCAAACCTTCCAAAGTACTTTTGGGCGGATGCGGTGAGCACGGCATGTTTTGTTAGCAATAGAGTTAACATTAGACCAATCTTAAAGAAAACTCCATATGAACTCTTCAAAGGGAGAAAACCAAACATTGCTTTCTTTCATATCTTCGGTTGCAAATGCTTTGTCCAAAACAATGACAAAGATAATCTGGGTAAGTTTGATGAGAAATCCGACGAAGGTATTTTTTCTTGGTTACTCACTCTCTAGTAAAGCATATAGAATATAAAACAAAAGAACTTTGACTATTGAAGAATATATGCATGTTTCTTTTGATGAAACTAACCCCTCCAAGGAGGATAATATTGTTTGTGATAATGATGATGGAATTTTAGAAGGTCCTCAAGATAATTCTTCCAAGGGTTATATTGTTTGAGGATAATATTGTTACATTGAGTTGACTTGCTTAAGAAGTTATCTTGGAAACATGGAATTTTTTCTAATTATAAGAAAATCATGTTCATCTTACCATCTTTCAAGGGTTATATCTTTCTCCATGAGAATTAGAAATTTGCAAACCAATGCTCAAATTGAAGAGAAAGTTTCATACAACAACTTTTCTACATGGTTTTATTTCCAAAAAGTCCATGGATTGCAAGTTATTTGATCAAGAAGTGGTGTATTCATTCAGATTTGATGTTCAACACTTAGACAAATTTTGAAGTATTTCAATAAAGTTCATCTTCATGACTTACAAGCCAAATATCTATATGGTTCAAGCTTCATTTTAATTTGCAATCAACACCAAAGTTGTAGAGCAGGTTTCCACGTTTCTAATGCTCCAAAGGTCTCATCCTATTGTCCATTATATCTCAAGATATGATCATTAGAAATCATGTACTCAAAGATGTAAAATGACCATAACTTAGAATTTTTTTCTAAGTGTTTCATCAGGTGCAAGGTGCCATATTCCATGTCAAATTTCTTGGTCTTCCAAGCTTCTTCTCAACTTCCCATAAACATGAAAGATGTAGATCTTCTATTTTTCTTTCCAATGATCACACGTTTCATTATTTTGATGCAAGAAATCTTAAGTTATGATATGAATGAGGCACATAGAGTAAATACGGTGCTCTAATTCCTTATTGCACGACAAGAATACGTAGGCACGAGGTTTCGAAACTGAGGCGAGCACAATAATAAAAAACGTTCTTTTTGTTTGTTAACAATTCATTCATGCATTCCCTTAGCTTGTAAGCTTTAGAATAAACATACCTTTTGATTAGAACAACAAGAGTGGATCTCGTTGAGTACAGCGGGCGTGAGGGGTTCTAATACCTTCCCCTTACGTAATTGACTCCCGTACCCTTCTCTTGGTTGCAAGACCTTGATTTTTTATTTCTCAAATTTACTCGATGTTTTCCTTTCCCTTTTTTGGGATAAATAAATATTCAATGGCGACTTCATTGTTCTTTATTTTCATAGTTTCTACAAATAGCCAATTTTTTAAATACAAATAAAATAGGTTTGTGATGGGATAATTTAGGGGGGGGGGGGGGTTCCTATCATTTCAACAAACAAACCAAGGGGATAGCTGAAAAGCCAATTTTTAAATAAAAATAAAATATGGTTTTGGGGGAAAAGAACTTAGAAGGGAAATTTTTCCTATCGATCTAATAATTAAACAAGGGGATAAATCAAAAACCAAAATTTTTAAATAAAATCAAAATATATTTCCTTTCGGTTAAATTGAAAATTGATGGGATATCATCCAAATTTTTCTCAAATTTTTAAAAATTCTAACACATTTGTTGTCACAGTGGAAGAGTAATTATTTCATGTGATGTCTTTTTAGGAAATGTGTATTTTCTACTAGTAATAGAAGAATTCATACATGTTACTTTTGACGTACTGGTCCTATAGTTGTTGTAGAGGTAGAATTTTGTGTGTGTAGATATTCTAAGAGAAATCCTCTTATAAAGATGAGGAAAAATAAACCCAAAGAGGAAGGCTTCCTTTAAAATATAAACTTTAGAAATATGAAATGTAAAAAAGAAATGTAAAGCTCAACATCAACAAAGATGAAGAAGGCCAACAAAAACTTGCATTTAATGAACTTATCTCAATGTTGGATATTACCAACTACGAGGAGACGTATGATCTTATGTCTTGATTAATTGTGCTTCTCTTTATGCTTATTTTCCCATTTTAATGAGGTAAGTCATATCTTTTATATGATCTATTTGTGTGTTCTATGTGAAGTTTATTTGTTTCTTCTTCTTCTTCCCTTTCTCAATGTCATATTTATTCTATTTGTTGGTTATTATCTCTTCATGTCTTTCCAGCTTTTTGAAAATGATAAAGAGGGAGAAGTATACTCTTACAGGAGCAGAGTATACTCTCTTTATCTGTGATGGAGAGCTTAACAACTCCAAATCTTTTTTAACTATATTTTTCTATTTTATGACCTCCTTGAGAGATGTGTTATCATCATCAAAAAAGCGGAAAATGAAGTTATATATGTTGCACATGTAATGTCTTCTAAATGTTTTGATGAAGACAATTGAACAAGAATCAGTAAATCATATGCATCATCAATAAAGAACAATTCAAAGTGTTAAAGTTTTAGTTGAAAGAGATAATCTAAGTTAAATCAAGAAGGAATTGAAGTTGTGAAAGCTCACCATATCTCGCGCTCATTGTTTTATCTTGTAGTTTGATCAATTAATTGTAAATGAAGTATGAGTAAATGTTGTAGTACTAAGGCTATCCCTTGCACAAAAGTATTTCAAACTTTTCATGTTTTAATTTTATTATAACTACTTAAAACCAATCCAAACAAGTACTTAATTAATTAAGAAGCTTTCTAATCAATTAGGAAAGCAAAACTCAACCGCCTATTTAGTGTGGCAAAGATGCTGACATGGCATGTAACATGACAATTTTTACTATAATTATATTATTAATATGGATTAAATATGTTTTTGTTCCTCCTAACATTGACAATTTCACTTTTAGTTTCTCAAAAAAAATTTAAATGGTCTTTTTAATATTTTTCGTCCACACTTTTCGTCCCTCCTGTCAACGCCCATTAACAAATGATAACATGGCTCGTGAAAGTTTTTGAAGACTAGATGTACACTTAGTAGTGACAACATGAAAAGTATGTTTACATGGAGTGCCACGTCATTTACTATCAACATTGTACTTCATTATAAAAACATATAGATTGCGGGATTACAAACCTCCTTAAAAAAATATAGATTCTTATCATTATTATGGTTGTTATTATGGAGATAGTTTCTTGTCTCAGGAACTTAAAGATCACAATCTACATTACGTTGCATCAACTTGTTGTTCCCTGTACCACATTGCATCCGAACCTAGCCCACCTAAGCACCTCATTAACGTCCTACTCACCATTCTATTCTTGTAAAAAAAATTAAGCAAAGGGTAATATTAAGAAGCACTAGGGGTGCTTAACCCAACAAACAACAAACGGAAAAAAAAGGTAAGGATAAAACCCCTAAACCTTCAAACAACACAAAGCAAAAACTAAATTTATGAAAGATCTCGGATTGACACACCTCTCCTCCCAAGACCCAATACAAACACCCTTAAAAATCACAATAAACCAATCCCAAGAGATCAATTTCATCAATCATAACCCATCAAAGGTAAACACAACCAAACCATTGAAAAGAATATCGTTCCTACATTTTAATATGACCCAATAAAAAATAAAACTAAAGAACCAACCTAAGTCTACAAAAAACACCGCCTTACAAGAATCATCCATCCAAATGAGACATTCCAAAATCGTGTCAACCGGAGAATCATCTACCAACCGTAGCCAAAGAAACAACTTATTCCACCACAACTTAGTAAACGGACAACCAAAGAAAAGATGATCTAAATCCTCATCAATCCCTAAACACAAAGGACAAAGCAACAAATTATGAGCCAAATCAAGAAAGCATAAAAACATTGCACGATTAAATTAAGTAATAAAAACTATGGAATTGATAAAATCAGAAATTCAAAATCATTACAGATTCAAATCAGGGACACCCCCTAGCATTGGGGAGTTTAGCTACTCATATTGTTCAAAAGAATTTCAATGATATAAAGATTAAACATTACAGATAAATGATTAACTTTGATCTTCAATCGTTGTGGCTCATGAAAAATCTCCGTCCTCCAAGAATCTCATATGTTACTCTCTTCAATCCTCAATTCTTTGTGTGGCAAAAAAGTATGCGTTTTCCTCTTGGAAACTCCTCTTAATAGAAAAAAATCATTTAGATCTGTTGGAAGCACCCAAAATGTCCCAACAACTTAACAGATGCAAAAAACCCAAAATATTGAAATCAACATTACAACCCAACGCGAGCCGTGTCAGGAAACACAAGTGCCCGTGTTGGACCTCTAGCAGTTTGTCTTTTATTTTCTGATACAGACCTTCTGACACAGATCATGTTAGTTGACACGGGCCATGTCAGTTGATACAGTCTGTGTCAGTTGACACGGGCGCCCATGTCAGCCCTCTGACTTCCGATTTCCTTTGTCTCGTCCTAGCCTTCATCCTGACACGACCCATGTTAGGTGACACGGGTGGCCGTGTCAGGCCGTCTGTAGGTGGATACTTGCATTTCTTCCAAAACTCTGAGTTTTGCATCGACTTATCTCGATTTATTCTTTTGAACCTGAAAACACAAAAACACAAAACCAAAGCATAAGATGCAATAAAACGAAATAAAACCATGACAAGTAAAAGAAATGATAACTAAAATAAATGCTAAATATTTGTGTAAAAATCATCGATCAAACTCCCCCAAACTTAAACTGTTGCTTGACCTCAACCGACCATTATAAGAACGCGTGAAAAATCACAACAGACTAGTACTCATACGTGAGACATTCGTTCCAATTGATCAAAAAGCAGTTCGTCCAATGTTTTCAGATGACGCGAAGAGTTTGTTTAAGAACCTTTAAATCTTGAGCTTCCTCTTCAGATACCTCTCTAACTATGCTTTATACTTAAGTATCTTTCCGATTTTGGTCCTTTTTCTTACGGACAGTCAAATTAAGGCAATGAAAATTATAATGATCGTCACATGCACAAGACTAATCAAGAATTTTTGTTTAGGCCCCAAATAAGTAGAATGGCTATTGTTAATTACCGGTGAAATTTTCAAACTTGGCAGTTATATATTGTCATATTGGACGACGTTTCGGGATCAACCCCCTTTAGGCTGAATAACTGGGTAAGGGCTACCCAACTTAGCGAGCCGATTGCCTTTTATCGCCTTTTCATCATTTGGTACCAGCTTTATTTATTTCTTAATTAATCACCTGCATGTCAATCTAGATTATGCCAGATTGAATTGATAAACTACTCAAGGAGTACTTCTCAAGATTCAAGCACTATGGTACAAATCTACACGTTAGACTCGTATCCTTCTCATGTCATTATGAACTTCCTACCCTTAACCAATCATCCATTTGTCTCTATATACTATTCCCGATCTCTATGAAATACACGCTCTTTAGAAAAACGAACAAAAACTTTTCGGTCAAAATTTGGGGAAAATTTCAACTCATGGATTTACATAACAATTAGCATAAGAAAAATAGTAAGAATAACAGTAAAGTAAAACTCCCCCAAACTTGAACTAAACATTGACCCCGTGTTTACTTTGGAAAATGGTAAATAACCACTAGTCCTCCCAAAGCCTAAAACTAAGGGTTACTTGCATGATCGACTAGTTAATCCTAAGACATGAGCTAATAGAACGAAATGGGGCTTGTTTTGTCGACTCGACGCCTCACTTTGTGAGAAACGGTTTTCTCTTAAAAAAGGGAACAAGTAAAAGTTTTCCATAATTATTCTATTAATTGACCGACTGAAGGTGACTCGTGACCGACTGAAGACTAGGACTTGTCCTAAACGAAGTAAATGTTGAGTGAATTCTCAGTGAATTCCAATATCGTAATGGAACAAGATTCAATAATATAAATGAAAATATAAAAAGATTTTTCAAAAGAAAATAAGATGCAAGTAAAAGATTTAAAGGACATAACTAAAAATAGAGGAGTTTGCATTGATATAAATGTGGTGATTCACGTACATTAACACTCTTGAACTGTTGCTTCCTTACGCTTGGAAATATGAAGTTTTACAAGTGATTAGTAGTACAAAGTGAACACCTTGAATCCTATGTTAGACCCTCTTATTTATAGTAGTTACATAATAACTGAACATGCACATTAATATAATACTAATTTGATACGTATGTGGCTTAATAAGACGGCCTCCTCAGATTTAGCCATGTAGTTGGCGCCTTGATCAGGAAACTTCTTGCAACTGCTGTAATATTCAAATTTCAAAATTTATCCCGCCTATAAGTTTTGCTTCGACATCAACTCTTTCCGTGAACAAATAATCCAAATTATCTATGTCTTGGATTCCATTTCTGTCGCTAGAAATAAAGTCGACTGGCTCGCTATTTCCTCTGTCGACTTGGTCTTTTGTTCGTCAATCTCTCTTTAATTATTTATAAAAAATTTCTAGCTATCATTTTCTTGACTCTAATCTTCTTAAAGTCCATACTCCTGGAAGGCACTTTCCCTTAAGTTCATATGCTTTCCCTACTAACAATGCAATAATTTCCTTAAAGAAATTTTAAGGTAACAAAATTCCCCCCCAGAGATGCCACTTTCAAATTCGACAAATATGAGGTAATGGCATCTTTGAAATGTCGACTACCTTCAATCAAAACTTACTCGTTTTCATTTCTTGCTTAGTTGGCGTTACTATTTGCCCTTCCTTATAATGTCATCCCATCATGATAACGTATCTCATATTTTCCTCGAGACGTGTGCCTATCCAGTCACCCATTATCTCTTTTAAATGGGAAATATGGCCCAGTGTCTTTCACCCTGCATCACCACTATTCCTCAGATGTGGCACACAAACTTGAAAAGTTGAAAAAAGGAACTCAAACGTTTTAAATTTTTCCTTTTAACTTAGGGTTTCTCTTTCATTTCTCTATTTCTCTATAACCAAACCTTCAACAAACCTTCTTCTCAAAAAGACGAAACCCTATTTCTTCTTTCAATCTTCATCTTCTCCAACATTTTCTTCCTCTCTAATGGGAAGCTCAAACAAAGGTGTTCCTCATTATGTAAAGCTACAACATCCAATCATTATTGATGGAAGAGAGTATGTTCCTGAACCTCCCTACACTGAAGAAAAGACTAAAATCTGGAAATCTCATTATTGATTCCTTTTTTCCTTGCTGATGAACCTTTAGCCTTCCTAGCTCCTCTTCCTGAAGAAGGTGAAACAATAGTCTCTATAGAAGAACATGCATTTTTTACATGCAATAATGTTACTAGACCCTTAGTCTCCCTTGAACAACCTTTATCGCTTTACTATGTTGATAGAAATTTTAGAATTGCTCCTCCTAAAAACTCCCCTAAATTTCATGCTTAGATGGAACGTTTAAAGGTAGAGAAAGCCAACCAATGGAAGGATTTAGGTATTTATACCCTTCTGCAAATATCTTGTTGTGGTCCTCCTTACTCATGTGGTATGTTACTTACTGGATTAAAATTTTGGGAAGGATAAAAGAATACCTTTCAGACCAAATATGGCATGATAAGTCTAACACTTTTGGGCATTGCTTCTATCACAAGTTTGAAGCAAATTGGTCGCGTTTTTAATTTTGAGGATTTAGCTCATATGCCTTTGAGATTCGACGTAGGTGAAACCATAAAATCGACATACAATAATTTTATCGACCATAATGCTAAAATAACATGCCCAATTACTCCTGAAGAGCATGTAGCCTTCTTGACTCTATGGCTATCTCATTTTGTCTTCTGCTCCAAATCTATGCAGATAGCAAAATAATGCTTATACTTAGCCACTCAGTTACATCATGATCATTATATTGCTCTAGGCCAATTAATATAGGCTTCACTGTATGAATATCTGACGGAGGTTGTTTCCAAAATAAAAATCTTTGACCCCACTCACTCTAGAAAAAAGAATGTTTTGGCCCATGGCCCTTTTTGTTTCCTACAATTGTGGCTTAATGCCATTTTTTCCAAAGATCTCAAGCCCTATGGGATGAAAAGAGTGGCTTGTCCTCCGGTAGAGCACCACATTGTTTGGAAATGTTTGATCTCAATGACTCCAGGTGATAAAACTTCTCCCAATATTGAGGTGTTTCAACTCCTTTTCAACATCATGTTAACTTGTTTCAAATTTGAGCCTTCCATGGCGCCCTTTTGTGCCAGATTGTACGGGTCTGAGTGGTTCATAAGAGCTTTCCCTCCTCCTAACGATAAAGACAAAAACAACTCCCTAAACCTCTGAAAACGTTTTTTATCTCCCCAATTTTTTTCTGATGTGGTTGTTGGTAGCACACCAGGATTGGTAGCTTATCAACCAAATTTGGTGGCCCGACAATTTGGGCTTTGTCAGCTTATCCCTAAATCTATATATCCTTCATCGGAGCTTCTTTTAAATATCACCACCGACCAACCTTATGCCTTCTTCAAAAAGGATGTCGAGAACTTTTGGGTAAAAAGGCCTAAACTTGCTTCCATTCCTTATTAAACTGCTTTTTACTGCACAAAAGAATTTGAAACTTGGTGGCAGTCATATGTTGATACATATTTTGGCGCTCAAGAAGTTAAAATGGATAAACTGACTAATGCTTTTGATCGTTTGCAGGCAAAGTCCATAAAAAGTAAGATTACTAATGCCAAACAAATTCCAGAAGTAGTTTGCAGTTGTGTATCGACCTAATGATCTTTGTTGGACCATTGCTAAGGTAGCCAAAGAATTAAAGGAAAAGGTAACCATCATGATCTCACAACTTAAAATTCCTAGTTACTCAAAAGATAAATATCTTTACGCACTTCATTTTGGGAAAATTAATTTTGCTCCTATGCCATCTAGCCCATTGGCTTTGGCCTTTTCCCCACCTATTCTAGACTGGTGGTATTGCCCTTGGTCAGACATAGAAAACACTTATAAGAAAAAGGCCGAGAGAGTGGTACCGATGAATCATTATCTACACAACTACTCAGGTCCACTGCATATTGATCCTCAATATGTTAGAGTACTCTCTATCATACAAACTAGTAACAATTTTTGGAAATCTTAGCTTTTTACCATTTCAACTTTATCACTATTTTGATCTTCTACTTCTTTCTTACAGCCATTCCTATAGACAAAGATGAGGATGCTCATGTCGACCAAACTGGTCTTTTGACAAGAGAGGTTTAGACTTGAATATTGTTCTTTTCATACTTTGTTTGGCATATTTGATTTAGCCAATTTTCAAACTTTGTAGATCATGCCCGACAAAAATCCATTTGATGATGAAACCATTTCAACTGATATTAAAAAACATAGTTCTTCATTATGTGTGTTTTTCCTCCCTACTTCTTTATGATTTTGGACTGTTACTAATAATTTGGCTTTTTGCAGAGTTAAAAACGTTCGACGGATTTGACTGCTCCCTCCAAAACATCTAAAAAAATCCAAGAAGGATAAGCATCATTCCACTTAAGGGAGAGATGTAATTTTGTTGGTTTATATAATTTTAACTAAAGCATCAACTTATACTTTCTATTTCATATTCAGCCATATCCTGAGGCTTATTTCCCATAGCATTCCCATAAAGGCATACAAATGGTTGTAGAGGCGGCAAATGTCGATCCACATCTTGATCAAAGCATCCTTAGTACATCAAAACCAACTGAAACCATTGTTGTAGGCCTTGTTGTAGAACACCTTAACATCAATCCTAATCTGTCGGTACAGATGAATATCTATTTTACCATTTTAATTCTATCACCAATCTTGTTGAACTGACTTTATATTTTTTCTTGTAACAAGGCTGAAACATACCATCAATAGAAGCAAAGTGTGCCTGAATATAGTCCTGCGTCAGAGGCTTCTTCTCCACATGCTGATGAAACTTCTATCCATAATGCTGGTGAGTTTATTGATCTGGCTACCCTGGCTACTCATAGGGATTCTGACCCAATCACTAGTCCTGTCACGCATATGGATTCTAGTTCGACTAGTTCTAACTCAAGTCTTTCAGATTCCTTGCAGGGCTCATGGGCAAAAGAAAATGCAACCACCTCTGAAACCATACCTCTTCCGTAAGGCATGCCTCAAACATCTATTGAGCGAGCGAACACAGATTCACCGACATTGTGTAGCAACTGGTCTTTAAATCAAGAGTCGCCACTATTAGTTTTTATCCTAGGGAAGGGAACCTAACAAAAAACCCTAATTCGCGGGCAGATATTCTAGGTTTCGGACTCAATTAGACGAAAGGAAGGTGTTAGGCACCTTTCATCCACCTTGTTCACAAGGATATTAAGCTCTAGGTTTAGGTTTGGGGTAAACATGGTTTTAAGTTTTAATTAGCAAGACTCGCCACGATTTTAGATCGCGTGCTTACGTATCCTCTTATGAGGAATCAGAGTCTCAATTCATAGTTCGTATGGGTTGGTGTCTTTTAGGGGTTTGCAAACATATTTTGAATCACTTCGCACTCGGTCGGGAGTAGTGATTGCGGAGATTTTGACTGAGAATGCAGTAAGCCAAAATTAGTTTGAAACTCATTTGCAAAAAAAGACGGTTGATTAGCTTAATTTGTTCGCGAAAATAGTTTGAGATTTATTTGTGTTTTTTAATAATATTAATTGCAAAAACGTCTTGATTAATGTAAGATAAAAAAGATTTAATGCAATATACGTAAAAATAATATATGTACATGAGTTTTTTGAGAGATTAATTTATTCACATGATAAATAAATAGTAAATAAAAATATGATAAAAAACTTGATATTAATAATAATAATTGTCATTATGAAGGAAAAGAAATAATTATAATAACAATAAAAGTATAATATATAGAAGAAAAAAATAGATAAAAAATATAATATAAAATAATAAATATTATTTAATTAAATCAGGGGGTGCACTTTGTATTAACAAGTAAAGATGAAGGGGTGTTAAAAGTAATCTGACTGGGCCCATTATAACTCAGGAAAGGAAGGGATGTATTTCGTTTTGGATTTTTAATAATCTGTTGGAAGGGGGTGCACATAGCAGTGGGCTTAGGCCCATCGCATCTTTGAAGAAGGTTGGGGTTTGTATGTGGCGCGATGCATGGGAGTCATGATACAGACCTGTCCTAACGGCCTTTTGATGATGATCTGATGGATGATGAATGAGAGAACACGATAGTTACGTTAGGCCAGCGCGTACAGAAGCGAGATGGATTACAATAATTTGTTTTAACATTTTTTCATTTTTATCGTTTGAGTTACAGTGTCCATTCTCCTCTCTCCCTCGCTTACAACAAACCCTTCATTCTCTTCCACCCTAACCTCCATCTTCTCCGCCCTAACCTCAAATCCTCGCGGCGTCCTAACCATTCCCTTCGTGTGATTTTCGTTCTTGGCCCTTGAGCTTCGTTCCAGACTCGCTAATCCCTCTTCCTCCTCTTTCTTGCATATTTCGATGATGCTTTGAAGGTGGTGGCCGGTGGTGATAGAATTAGGGTTCTAGATATTGGAACCCCAATTCTCCTCTGTACTCAGTGGCAGCTTCAACATCACCTAGGCGTTCTTCAAGTTCTTCATAATGTTTCACAGTAATTGATCCCCTTGTATTCGTATCTTCTTCTCTTCCTTTTACTGTCTGCGAAAAATCCCCCCTTTTTCTTCTGTCAATTAGTTTCAATTTATAGGATTAGGTTAGTATCGATTAGGGTTTTGAGAATTTGCTGTTATAGTTAGCACAAATTAGGGATTAGGAAAATTGATTAGGGATTGTGATTTGATTCTTCTGTCACTTTAGATATGATTTTTCGGATTTGTATAAATGGATTTTCTGCAGATTTGATTATGCTGTAAATTGTTTTGATTTGCTGTTATTCTGGAGATTGGCTTTAAGTTCTGTTATTTTTGGTTCTTCCGTAATGTTTGATCGTCCTTGCAGATTTGATTTTAGTGATTTAATCCCATTTTTACAACTTAAGATTTGGTTCAAAATCTTATTTACATAGTAATAGTTAGTTTGATAAAAACGCACATAATCTTGGCGTGATTTGTACAGTGACAGTTAATAGATTGGGCCTTAGATGTATCTGATAACAATAAGCGTAAAATTCTTTTTTACAGCTAACCATTACTGTAACAAAATGCTACGTTGGTAATTTAGAAAATAGTTAAATATTATTCTTATTTTTTTAATATAAATTATTATATAAAGGTTTAATAAACGTGTCCTTTTAGTAGGATGAAAACAAACGATTTTTCCTAGTAACAAAATTACAACAAAGATGTCTTCAGTAAAACCAGGCCCAATTGGCCCAATTCTAGTTTTTTTCTTCTAAACATTTAAATAAAAAAAGACATTTAATAATTTTTTTTAATGAAACTGTTATTATAAGAGCTCAACAGTAAAAGAGAAAACAACAAATGTATCTGTTTTAACCAAATTTTAGTGGGCTTGTAATTTGTAACTACACCTCTATTTTTACTAAAATTAACTTAACCTACATAAACTTATACAATTTAAACTTGAGCGGGCCTAATTCAACTTCAACCTCCCTTTTATTAACAACTATTTAATAATCTAGAACTTTACAGTTACTCCATTAATTTCCATTTACGAATCGCATGGGCCAATGGCCAACATGCCTCGCGAATGGATTCACGGACACGCTAGTCTTTCTGATTTAGAAAGCCTCATCTTCCTGAATTAAAAATACACCCTTGATTGATTTAAATATTAAGAATGGGCCATCAGATATTGTTGTACCATCCTTGGTTAAACACTTCTTTATTATTCTAATCTTGGAAGATAATATCATCGTGGTAGGGAAAATTTGGGGTACGACAGCTGCCCCTATTCAATTATCGTTCAATCGAATAGCGTGAGAAAACTCGAGTCTCGTGCATTTTGATTGGAAGTTTATTGAATACTTGAAGTGTCCCATAATTTTTCCGACAAGCACAAGATTACACTGATATAGCATACCCTTAAGTTTCTTAAGGAGGTAGGCAAAGCCGATGATATATCACTTACCAGGGTTTGATTACGAGGCAAATAGCGCAATTCTGCTTAATCACCTATTTGGAGGATGAGTATAGCAATGATTGATGGCGCATGGCTGCTTGAAGACTGGGGCCATGGATTACGTTTGTGAATCACTGTGTGACGTCTAAGGCGATGTTTTGAGCATGAATACATTGCGGCTCAAAGGCTATGTGTTTGAGTTTGATGAACGCATTGTGTATTAGAGGCAATTTGTTGGTCTGGATAATACATTGCGGCTTAGAGGAAATGTGTTGAGTTTGGGTAATACATTGCGGCTTAGAGGCAATGTGTTGAGTTTGGGTAATACATTGCGGCTTAGAGGAAATGTTCTGAGTTATGAGAATGCTTTGTGGCTTAGAGGCAATGTGTTGAGTTTGTGAATACATTGCGGCTTAGAGGCAATGTGTTGAGTTTGTGAATACATTGCGGCTTAGAGGTAATGCGTTGAGTTGGCGAATACATTGCAGCTTAGAGGCAATGTGTTGAGTTTGCAAATACATTGCGGCTTAGAGGCAATGTATTGAGTTTGCGAATACATTGCGACTTAGAGGCAATGTGTTGAGTTTGCGAATACATTGCGGCTTAGAGGCAATGCATTGAGTTTACGAATACATTGCGGATTAGAGGCAATCCGTTGAGTTTGCGAACACATTGCGGCTTAGAGGCAATACGTTGAGTTTGCGAACACATTGTGGCTTAGAGGTAATGTGTTGAGTTTGCGAATACATTGCGTCTTAGAGGCAATGCATTGAGTTTGTGAATACATTGCGACTTAGAGGCAATGTGTTGAGTTTTCTTTTGAGCATCGCGGCATAAAGTCTGAGGCGATGAACGAAATGTATTGCTGTCTGAAGTCTGATGCAATGGGTAAAAGTTTGTTTTTCACCGTAGCATGAAGTCGGAGATGATGATCGGTGTTTATAGAATGAAAGAAGGTATTGCTGCTTGAAGCCTGATGCATTGGGTTACAGTTTTTCAAATCGCTGCGTGAAGTCTAAGACGATAAACTAGATTTAGTTTTCGGACATCGCGACATGAAGTCTGAGGCATTGATCCGTGCTATGGAATAAAGGAAGGTATTGTCGCGTGAAGTCTGATGCAATAAGTTATGTTTTTTTTAATCGCTGCATGAAGTCTAAGGCGATAAGTTAAGTTTGGTTTTCGAACATCGCTACATGAAGTCTGATGCGACAGGATTGTGTTATGGAGTAATGAGATATACATTGTTGCATGAGGTCTGAGGCAATGAGCTTGGTTCGCGAATCGCTGCATGAAGTCTGATGCGATAGGTTTGATTTTATGGAATAAAGAAAATACATCGCTGCATGAAGTCTAAGATAATGGTCTGGTTCACGAATTGTTGTGTGAAGTCTGATGTGATAGGTTGGATTTTGTGGAATTAAGAAACACATTGCCTCATGAAGCCTGAGGCAATTAGTTTTGTGTTTGGAACACATTGCTGCATGAAGTCTGCGGAAATGATTCGTGTCGCAGAATAAGAAACACATTACTGCATGAAGTCTGAGGAAATGGGTTAGGTTTGCAAATCACTGTGTGAAGTCTGATGTGATAAGCTAAATTTTTTTTTAGCATCATTGCATGAAGTCTGAGACGATGGTCTGGAACTTGGCATAACGAAATACATTGTTGCATGAAGTTTGAGGCAATGGATTAGGTCGCAAATTGCTACGTGAAGTCTGAGGTGATAAGCTAGGTTTTGTTTTCGAGCATCGCTGTGTAAAGTCTGAGGCGATGATTTAGGTTTTGAGAAAACATTGCGGCTTAGAGGCGATGTAATGAGTTTGGAGAATGCATTGCGGCTTAGAGGCAATGTGTTGGCTGGGATAATACATTGCGACTTAGAGGCAATGTGTCGAGTTTTGAGAATTCATTGCGGCTTAGAGGCAATGTGTTTGAGTCGGGAGATATATTGTGGCTTAGAGGCAATATATTGATCTGGAAAGATACATTGCGGCTTAGAGGCAATGTGTTGAGTTCTGCAAATACATTGCGGCTTAGAGGCAATGTGTTTGAGTCAGATGATATATTACGGCTTAGAGGAAATATACTGATCTGGAAAGATACACTGCGGCTTAGAGGCAATGTGTTTGAGCTTTGCAAATACATTGCGGATTAGAGGCAATGTGTTTGATTCGGACGATATGTTGCGGCTTAGAGGAAATATACTGATTTGGAAAGATACATTGCGGCTTAGAGGCAATGTGTTGAGTTCTGCAAATACATTGCGGCTTAGAGGTAACGTGTTAGGTTTTGAGGATATGTTGCGGCTTAGAGGCAACATAATGGGTTTTAAAGCTATGTTGCAGCTTAGAGGCAACATAATGGGTTTTTGAGAATATGTTGCGGCTTAGAGGCAACGTACTGAGTTTTGCGAATACATTGCGGCTTAAAGGCAATATACTGGGCTTGTAAGGAACTCATCATTGCGGGAAGACTTAGGTGATGGGATGAACGTGTCACGGCATGAAGACTGAAGGGACGGGTTGAATCGTAGGAGGAGTATTGCATTGGTTGACCCTTAGATAGTTGAATCAAGGGTGAGATTACTTGTTTGTTTGCTAGGCGATACATGTGTATGCATGCATATTGAATGTTGTATGTATGCAAAATGTATGATGTTTGACATTGATATGAAACCCTGACTATATGCGTATTGTATGCCGGAATGCATAGTGTATGTATGATTGAGATATGAAAAATGTGTGTATGTATGAAATTTGTGTAAGATGCGTGTATGCCTTGAAATGTTATGAAGACTATTTCTGGAATTCTCTCCTTTAAACCACTGGCTCAGAGTTACCGACTCCTGGCGTTGTATGTTGTGTCGTCGTAGTATTGTTGAACTTGATACAATGGACAATGTTAGCAAAAGTTGAGCATTGATTTTGTGTTGCGGGCGTAGGCGTAGACGTAGACATAGATAATGGCCTATGCGTAGATTTACATGCATACATAGACGTAGACGTAGACGTAGGAAATAGCCTATGCGTAGATTTGTATGCAGGTTTAGACGTATGTACGTGGTCTCTATAAGCGCAGGCGTAAGAGTAGACGTGGGTAGATTGGTACATTCTAGGCGCAGGCGTAAGCGTAGATTCGTATGTCGTAGGCACAGGCATAAGCATAGACGTATAGGCGCTGGCGTAAGCATAGACGTGTGCAGATTAGTATGTTATAGGCGCAGGTGTAAGCGTAGACGTATGTAGACTCATATGTCGCAGGCGTAAGCGTAAGTGCAAGCGTAGGCGTAGACATATATAGAATTGGCAGGAGTACACTTGTGCGTGGACGTATGCGAACGTCGACCTTGTGTTGCAAGTTATGTATAGGCGTTAACATGGACGTAGACTTTGCGCAAACGCTTAGATGTAGGGATAGACTTGGTGTTGTTGAGTGCAAGCATAAGCGCAGGTGCGGATGTAGTCTTTTTTGCATCGTGAGCATAGACATAGGCGTAGACCTGGACACATGTATGGAATTTGTATTGTAGATGTAGGAATAGACATGTGTGTGGACGCACATACAAACATAGACTTTGTGTTGCAAGTGTAGGCATAGGTGCCGACATGGACGTAGACTTTATGTAGGGACACGTAGATATATGCATAGACTTTGTATTGTCGAGTGCAATCATAGGCGCAAACATGTGTACGGATGTAGGCGTAGAGATGCATAAATACGGGCGTAGACATGTATAGATTTTCAAGACGTAGGAGTGGCCCTGTGCGTAGACGTGGATTTTCTTTTGATATTTTTCTAACCAAAATGGTTTTTCGATATTTTGTCAAATGCTTTTATTTTGTTAATCCCCCGAAATGATTTCAAGACAATATTCACAAGTAATAATCGTAGTATTTTGTAAACAAGTCTGAAAAAAGAAAACACAATTTGAAAGATACAAAGAAAGAAAATGTTTTATTGATATGCCTCTGAATAGGCAAGAGTATAAGATGCAATTCCTAGGAAGAGGTAATTACAGAAAGTTTTAAAACTGTAAATGGCAATGAAAAATGATAATTGCTACTAATGTGCCCCAATATCCTTTTAATGATCTTATCTCCTTTGCTTCTGAGTTGAATGATCCAGATCTATCTCTCCCATTGTGGTTCGTAGTCGCAGTTCTTAAATCGCATTCTTTTTGTTCTTTATTTTTTGCATGGAATCCCTAACTTTTGCCTGGATTGCCCTTTCAGGTTTTCAATCCACCGGGATAATAATTTTTTGTTTATATGCCCCTAATTTTTTCCTGGATCTCCCTTTAGGGTTTTTGATCCACCGTGGTGCTCCTTTTTACCTAAGTCACCAGTTTAAGGTTCGAGCTTAGCGAGCTTCTTGTACATAGTGTTTTTTTTTGCTGTGTCCGAACTGGCCGGGTGCAGTAGTCTTCCCCATCCATTGTTGTGGAGATAAGACCACCACTAGAGAATGTTGTTTTGACTACGTATGGACCTTCGTAATTAGGTATCCATTCACCACATGTGTAGAGGCGAGGTAGAAGAATCTTCTTGAGTACTAGACCATGTTGTGGTTCGTCTTGTACAGTATACCGTTACCTGGAAAGAATTTCGCGGATGATTCTCGTAGGGTTTGCTTGCCAATGCTAGAGGCATTTTCTGGATGTCGTGAGACCAAGGCTTGTTATAATGTTGTTTTTTAATAGGAAGGCAATGTGCGGGCTCTTTGAAGCGTCTGTTTATGATGCACGGTTCGTGGTTTGAACAAGCTACATAGCTGATATAGTTGCCAGTGCGTCTGCCATTTGATTTTTTTTCTTCTCGTGGGGTGTCACTGAAAGGGATCTTTGTGGATTCCGCAGTCAGTTTTCAAAACATGACCCTGATATGGAATCAGTTTTAGACGTATAGTATCCCATTCATCATTGACTTGGTATATGGCTTGTGGGGTTTCTTTGGGAGGAGTCAAGACTGCTCTTATATCGTGCCCCGGTGCATTTGAAACCTCTTCGAACGTGGATACCCAACGTGCCCCTGGCTCGGGTTCTTCGTCAGATCTTGGTATTTTGTAGTTGCTTATTTTTACAGCACTGTCTGTATTTGGCCTTTGCCTATTTCTATAGATATGTGCAATAACTTGATCAGCTTCTTTATGGCTCCGCTCTAACATTTCCCCTTAGCTTGTTTTCTTCCGGGTCTTCCCATGTGCTCAAATTAATGGTCTTAATAGCCTCTTGATATGGTTGTGTATTGTTAGCTTTTCTTTTTATTTCCCTCGCCATTTTCTCAGAGTGTTCAAGATCTTTATCATCTTCCTCTTTAGCTTGGTTGATAGGAGCATCAAAATTATATCGGATTGCAATAGTAGCATTATCGGTGGTTTTGGGCTTGAATTTTCACCTTTACCGTGTTTTGGTGCAACTTTAGTATTTGAATATTTGAAAATGCATATGCAGAGAAAGTATTGCCATTTTTAAATTTAAGATATAAATGCAAGAGAAAGAAAAGGGATCTTGATTAAAAATAAAATATAACTTTCATTTATCGTAAATATTGTCTGAAACAAAATGGGGAAACCCTTACAACCAACCCCTATGTCTCGGGCTTGACATAGGTTCTTTTGAAAACAAGAAAAATTAATTAGGAAACAAAAAGATCTCAGGAATCTCCACGGCCGTCCATCTTTTGGGTTTTCCTCCTGGGGCGCATTCTCAAATGAATTCAGTTTCCCCTTTGGTGTTGGCCTTATTGGATATCCTTGCCATATGTCCGCCATGCACTACTCTGTTGTTGACAAAGGTCCCGTAAATTATAGGAAAATGTGCTTCGCCCTTCAAAGCAGCTTTATATTCTTCTTCAGGGTATTGCCCGAACTAGACTATCCCCTAGTCCTCTAGCCTTTGCAGAGCTCTTTCGAAAGCTTCATTGTGTCCTAGTGGGAGTCCACATTATTGGTTAGAATCTGCAGGGTATGATATTCCCCTGCTTTTGGTGGCGGTAGTACAAACCCTTCAGTTTTAGCTTCTTGCTAGGCCAGGACGGACTTTGGAATTTTTGCTTCTGGCTCTTTCCCTGGTTGGTGACCGCTTGATGCACCAATAGTCTAGGCTACTTCCTCGAAAGCTACCCTGGGAATTTGGTCTTGCCTGTCAATAATGCTCTTCAAAGCCAGAAGAACTTGACTCAAATCTCCTTTCATTGAACTTACGTCTCCCTTTACTTGGTCGAGATCCTCTTTGAACGCAGCCTGAGTTTTCCTCGATTTTCTCCATTGCTTTCTATTGATGAGCCCTTATTTGATATGGAGGCCAAGGAGGTGGAGATCTTCTTCTACCAATGGTTCAACTGGAGAGGTGCTTTTGAAAAACGAGTTTTGACATGACATGCAGGTGTTCGTGAATGCATGCATGTGAATAAATGTGAATGTCTTATTCCTTTGGGTATATGCTTATCTTTTGCTTATTTTACTTGGCGACTATCTTTAAAATAGATACGCAAATGGTGTGTAGAAGCAAAATGCCTTTATTGAAGGTAACATAATTCAGATGTTGAAAAATATTACAATCTTTTAGCCAAAACTTTATTTGCGTGTAATTAGGCAACAAGGAAATAAGTCTTCTAGACGCGCCTGCATATATCTGCTTTTAAAACTATCCACTGTTGCTGGACAAAACTTGAGAAAGTCTCCAGCATGTTATTTCCCTTTTGTGACCTTGATTTCAGGCATGTTTGGCGTCTTGATGCGGGCAAGTTGTTTCCTTCAATATCCATTTTTACAGATAGTCCCCGAGATCTTGATTTTACTTTCATCTTTTATACCCCCTATGAATAAGACAAATATAGGGTGACGAATATACGAAATGCATGACAAATATATGAAACGCATGACGAATACATGAAATGCATGAATGCATAGGTGTAGCGTCGAGTGAATGGATTTTTGTAATAAATACCCCTATAAGGTAGGGATGTATGGTTCAGTGACGGGGTTTTGCTATAAGTACCCTTATAAGGTAGGTTCATTTGTCTTGACCTACAGTTGATCTACCCTCCCAAAAGGTGGCTTCCTTAAGGGTATCATGAATAACACCAGAGGGAAAAGGTGCAAGGGTCGGCCTTAGGTGGAGCCTCTTTACGGACCAAAACTTTCGTCTCAAAGTCGTGAAAGGTCTCTTCACGAGACTTTAGGTTAAGGTCGTTACAAAGAGTCATGGGTGACCTTCCAAAGTCCTACTCATCAAGAGGATATCTCTTGATAAGTATTCCTTTTTCGGAAGTCCACAAACTCTAGGCGAAGTCGTCACATAAACTCGCAGGGATGATGTACCCCCTAAGCTACTAGACGAACCTTCTTGCTAAGGTTATATTGGAAATATTTTTGAGGTAGAAAGATCCCGCCACACATTAAATATATGATGATAAGAGAATTTGACAATAAATAAATATATGCGATAAAATAGATAAATGCAATAAATAAATAAATAAAGCAAATAAAATAAGAAACCCCAAAAATACCTAAACTTAGGGTTAAGGAGAGTCCCCAGCAGAGTCGCCATCTGTAGCAACTGGTTTTTTAAATCAAGAGTGGCCACTATTAGTTTTTATCCTAGGGAAGGGAACCTAACAGAAAACCCTAATTCGCGGACAGAGATTCTAGGTTTCAGACTCAATTAGACGAAAGGAATGTGTTAGGAACCTTTCATCCACTTTGTTCACAAGGATATTAAGCTCTAGGTTTAGGTTTTGGGTAACCAGGGTTTTAAGTTTTAATTAGCAAGACTCGCCACGATTTTAGATCGCGTGCCTACGTATCCTCTTATGAGGAATCAGAGTCCCAATTCGTAGTTCGTATGGGTTGGTGTCTTTTAGGGGTTTGCAAACATATTTTGAATTACTTCGCACTCGGTCGGGAGTAGTGATTGCGGAGATTTTGACTGAGAACGCAGTAAGCCAAAATTAGTTTGAAACTCATTTGCAAAAAAAGACTGTTGATTAGCTTAATTTGTTCGCGAAAATAGTTTGAGATTTGTTTGTGTTTTTTAATAATATTAATTGCAAAAAAGTCTTAATTAATGTATGATAAAAAATATTTAATGCAATATACGTGAAAATAATATATGTACATGAGTTTTTTGAGAGAATAATTTATTCACATGATAAATAAATAGTAAATAAAAATATGATAACAAAATTGATATTAATAATAATAATTGTCATTAAGAAGAAAAAGAAATAATTATATTAATAATAAAATTATAATATATAGAAAAAAATAGATAAAAAAATATAATAGAAAAATAAAAAAAATTATTTAATTAAATCAGGGGGGTGCACTTTGTATTAACAAGTAAAAATGAAGGGGTGTTAAAAGTAATCTGACTGGGCCCATTATAACTCAGGCAAGGAGGGGGTGTACTTCGTTTTGGATTTTTAGTAATCTGTTGGAAGGGGGTGCACATAGCAGTGGGCTTAGGCCCAGCGCATCTTTGAAGAAGGCTGAGGTTTGTATGTGGCACGATGCGTGAGAGTCACGATACAGACCTGGCCTAACGACTGTTTGATGATGATCTAATGGATGACGGCTGAGGGAACACGGTAGTTACGTTAGGCCAGTGCGTACGGAAGCGAGATGGATTACAATAATTTGTTTTAACATTTTTTCATTTTTATCGTTTGAGTTACAGTGTCCATTCTCCTCTCTCCCTCGCTTACAACAAACCCTTCATTCTCTTCCACCCTAACCTCCATCTTCTCCGCCCTAACCTCAAATCCTCGTGGTGGCCTAACCATCCCCAGACATAAATCGACCTAAACAACCCCTCAAATCAAATGATTAGAAAAAAAGAAAAAGGAGCTAAGTTTACCCCTTCGCATGATTTTCGTTCTCGGCCCTTGAGCTTCGTTCCAGACTCGTTAATCCCTCTTCCTCTTCTTGCTTGCAGATTCCGATGATGCTTTGAAGGTGGTGGCCGGAGGTGATAGAATTAGGGTTCCAGATATTGGAACCATAATTCTCCTCTGTACTCAGTGGCGGCTTCAACAACACCTAGGTGTTCTTCAAGTTCTTCGCGATATTTCACAGTAACTGATCCCCTTGTATTCGTATCTTCTTCTCTTCCTTTCACTGTCTGCAAAAGATCCCCCCCTTTTTCTTCTGTCAATTAGTTTCAATTTATAGGATTAGGTTAGTATTGATTAGGGTTTTGAGAATTTGTTGTTATAGTTAGTACAAACTAGGGATTAGGAAAATTGATTAGGGATTGTGATTTGATTCTTCTGTCACTTTAGATATGATTTTTCGGATTTGTATAAATGGATTTTCTACAGATTTGATTGTGCTGTAAATTTGTTCTGATTTGCTATTATATTCTGGAGATTGGCTTTAAGTTCTGTTATTTTTTGTTCTTCCGTAATGTTTGATCGTCCTTGCAGATTTGATTTTAGTGATTTAATCCCATTTTTGCAACTTAAGATTTGGTTCAAGATCTGATTTACACAGTAATAGTTAGTTTGATAAAAACGCACATAATCTTGGCTTTATTTGCACAATGACAGTTAATAGATTGGGCCTTAGCTGTATCTGATAACAATAAGCGTAAAATTCTTTTTTACAGCTAACCATTACTGTAACAAAATGTTACATTGGTAATTTAGCAAGCAGTTAAATATTATTATTTTTAATATAAATTGTTATATAAAGGTTTAACAAACATGTCCTTTTAGTAGGATGAAAACAAAATAATTTTCCTATTAATAACATTACATCAAAGATGTCTTCAGTAAAACCAGGCCCAATTGGCCCAATTCTAGTTTTTTTTCCTAAACATTTAAATAAAAAAATACATTTAATAATTTTTTTTAATGAAACTGTTATTATAAGAGCTCAACAGTAAAAGAGAAAACAACAAATGTATCCGTTTTAACCAAATTTTAGTGGGCTTGTAATTTTTAACTACACCCCTATTTTTACTAAAATTAACTTAACATACAGAAACTTATACAATTTAAACTTGAGCGGGCTTAATTTAACTTCAACCTCCATTTTATTAACAACTATTTAATAATCTAGAACTTTACAGTTACTCCATTAATTTCCATTTACGAATCGCATGGGCCAATGGCCAACATGCCTCGCGAATAGATTCACGGACACGCGAGTCTTTCTGATTTCGAAAGCCCCGTCTTCCTGAATTAAAAATACACCCCTGATTGATTTAAATATTAAGAATGGGCCATCAGATATTACTGTACCATCCTTGGTTAAACGCTTCTTTATTATTTTAATCTTGGAAGACAAGATCATGGGGGCAGGGAAAATTTAGGGTACGACACACTGCCAAGAGAGCTGATTATAAATCCTTCTTCCGCCTTAGAAGAAATGGCTAGATTACGCAGCATGAAAAGCTCTCGTGAACTTTCCTCCTCTGGCTCCGATCAGTCTCAAATTCATAATGATAAAATGGGCCCTTAAGCAACTAAAATCAAGATGTTGACGAATAATATTTGTACTTACACGCTGAATCCAGATTTGCCTTAATTTCTTTTTTCTTAACCTATCATTGGTCAAGAAATTTTGGATGCGCTTGCCCAGCTGAAAGATCTCATTATTTCTAAAACTGCTCGAACTATGATGATGGCATTTGAGAAGTTGTTTGTTCCCATGTGACGTAATAGGGAAAATATCAACAAGAATGAACGATTGGTCGAGTCTAAGGAGACTTTTATGAAGGAGAGTTGGGAGAAGGTTGTAAAAATCAACAAAGAGGTTACTAAGATTTTTGCAATGATTGAAAAAAAGAAAGAAGACCTGATCCCCAAACAGCAAAGGGCCAATTAAATACACCTTAAAATTGATGCTTTGAATAAGGAATTGGAAACATTTGCAGAAGAAGAAGAAGAAATAATAGAAAGGGTCATCAATCTCACTCAAGAAAAGGTCGATAAAATCGTCTTGGATGTTGTAGCTAAATGCGAAGAGATATCTTCTATCAAAATTGAAATCAAGCAACTCAAAATTCAAACAGAAGGTTTTGAATCTCAAGCCAACCAATTTAATGCCCAATTGCGTGTATGCCAAGATTTATACAAACATTTCTAGTTGCTTATACTTTTTATTTTCTGGTTTGTACCTTTTAAACAATGGCATACACTCTTGCCTTGGTTGTAGAGGCGACAAATGTTGATCCGCATCTTGATCAAGGCATCCTTAGTACATCAAAACCAACTGAAACCATTATTGCAGGCCTTGTTGTAGAACACCTTAACATCAATCCTAATATGTTGGTACATGTGATCGGTGGGAACGAGAACTGACTGTTTTTGGAATGCTGGTTCGCGTTTGCGTTTGTTTTTGCAAAATGTCGCGGTAAGCAAGAGTCGCCACCGTCTTTTATTTTATCCAACAAGGAAAGGACAAAAGCACAGAAAAATTCCTTTTCGAGATTGTTTCTCGGGTTCGGGAGGTAGATTATAGAAAGGGAAGGTATTAGCACCCTTTCTATCCGTGGTTATCCACGGGCTCTTAGGTACTTGCTCACTACGTTTTCAAAAGTTTGTTTTTCTTTGTGATTGTGGGTTTTGAAAAGAGTGTAAGTGCGAAAAGTTTTGTTTTGTTTAAAAGAGAGCAAGTACTTAAGAACCTCTACCTACTCAAAAAGGAATTAAATTGTGCAACTGTCCTTTAGACAGTGCTATCCCACTATTGAGGAGTAGGTAGCACCGTCGTTGGAGTTTTTCGGGTCAATTCGATTTTAGGGACGTGTGGTCACTAAAGCAACGTTAGGACGTTTTAGTGGTAATCCTAATGTCTTAGATCATTTTTATCGAGGCAACCATTTCGAGGCAACTTATGATATTGGGACAACAGGACGACCTCTAAAGCATCCTATACTTAATGACCACGCTCGAGGCAACCAAGTGAGGTGTACCCTAGGAGTGGCATGTGCATGTGTGTCAATTTTCAGTTATTTTGTCTTTGCATGTCATGGTGAGCTACTGTTGATTTTAAGTTTAAGAGTTAATCTTGTCATGCATAGCCTAGTTAGCATACATCTAAACAGTTAATATATGTACAGGAATTTAAAGTGCGAGAATTGTAAATCCTACGCTATTACAAGGCTTCGGGGAGGGGGATTATTTACATGTCCAAAAATTGGGGAAATAAAAACAGTAAAGTAAAAGTCTTAGTTAAGCTATTACATCCCAGTAGGTAATTACAATAAAATAAACGCGCGCAAATCTGAAAATAAACTCTACAAATCCTAAGAATAAAATCTTTTTGTTGTTTTATTTTATTTTGGGAAAATGATCTAAATCTATTTAATTTTAGTTTTTTGAGAAAATGTTAAGATAATTAAGAGATTAATTAACAAAGTTAATTTTAATAGAAAAAACTAGCCTAATGTTTTTTTGTGGTTTTTTTGGTTTTAATGTTAATTAAAAAAGATAAAAAGATGTCAATGAAAACAAAAAATAAAATACAAAGGGGGGGATCCTTCGATCCAGGGAAAAAAAGGAGTTTCGACCCAGGGAGGGAAATGGTCCTTTCGATTGGGCCAGACAGTGAGGCGTGAGTAGCCTTCGATCCAGGGAAGAGGATTTCCCTTCGATCATAGAGGTCATGGCTTTCGATCCAGGAATGAGATGCCACCTTCGATCTGGGCACTTCCTGGGTGCAGGAACTTTTGATCTGAGGTTTCTGGGCGTGGATGCTTTTGTTGAAGGGTTGCTTTGGCCTGGAAAATTCTGGGCAGCGTCTCTCCAATGTTTTTTGTTCTCCTGTTGTGTGTTCTCCTGCAGAGTTTTTGTGTTGTATAATTTTCGTGTCTCCTGCAGAGTTTTTTTATGTAATTTTCATATGTTGGTAATGTATGCTGGCCTCTGTATTTATAGGGGTGTGAGGGTGCAGTAATGGCAAGAGACAACCATTAAACAGGCCATTAAACGCTATGAGACAAGAA
The DNA here is from genome assembly GCA_948472305.1 of Vicia faba. NCBI lineage: Eukaryota > Viridiplantae > Streptophyta > Magnoliopsida > Fabales > Fabaceae > Vicia > Vicia faba. The sequence goes on from OX451738.1 coordinate 466,746,769, forward strand.
ACTGACACATTAAAAGTTTTCCTTTTTTGAAACATTTGTGTCTCTTGAATGAACCTGGACATGTTGATTTGGGTGCCCTCTTGATGACCTCCTTCGAATGGGTTGATGGCATCCTTCGAATGCTTTTCGAAAGCTTCTTCGAATGGACCCTTTGAATGCCTCTTCGAATGGACCTTCTGGAATTCCAATCGAAGGACATTGTTATAATGCCAATCGAACTACTTGTCCATAATGCCAATCGAAAGGCTCCTTCAGAACACCAGTCGAAATGCTCCTTCAGAATGCCAATCGAAGGGTCTTTCAGAATGCCAATCGAAGTTCTCCTTCAGAATGCCAATCGAAATGCTCCTTCAGAATGCCAATCGAAGGGTCTTTCAGAATGCCAATCGAAGTGCTCCTTCAGAATGCCAATTGAAATGCTCCTTCAGAATGCCAATCGAAGGGTCTTTCAGAATACCAATCGAAGTGCTCCTTCAGAATGCCAATCGAAGGGTTTTTCAGAATGCCAATCGAAATGTACTTAAAGCACCACTCAAAAATTTTCCTTTTCCTTAGGCAAGAGTTTGTGATCAACCATGCAGGGGGAAGACTTTGGAAAACATGAGAGGGAAAATTTTGGAGTGCAACAGTACAGATAAATATATATTTTACCATTTTAATTCTTTCATCAATCTTGTCGAACTGACTTTATATTATTTCTTATAACAAGGCTGAAACATCCCATCAATAAAAGCAAAGTGTGCCTGAATATAGTCCTGCGTTAGAGGCTTCTTCTCCACATGCTGATGAAACTCCTTTCCATAATGCTGGTGAGTTCATTGATCTGGCTACCCTGGCTACTCATAGTGATTCTGACTCAATCACTAGTCCTATCACGCATAGGGATTCTAGTTTGACTAGTTCTGACTCTAGTCTTTCAAATTCCTGGCAAGGCCCAGGGGCAAAAGGAAATGCAACCACCTCTAAAACCTTACCTCTTATTGAAGGCATGCCTCAAACATCTATTGAGCGAGCGAACACAGATTCGCTGACACTGCCAAGAGAGATGATTATAAAGCCTTCTTCTGACTTAGAAGCAATGGCTATATTACGTAGCATGATAAGCTCTCATGAACTTTCCTCCTCTAGCTCTGATCAGTCTCAAATTCATAATGATAAAATAGGCCCTGAGGCAACTAAAATCAAGATGTTGACGAATAATATTCGTACTTACACGCTGTTGTACCCCAAAATTTTCCCTCCCATTTCCTCAAAATTTTCTCATCACAAGACCCTTGGAGCTCAAGATCCAGTTAGGGTTTGCTCTGCTCAAGACTTCTCCTTGCACTGTTGACCCAAATTAGGGTTTGAGTTTACACAAATATGTTTTGACCTAAAAGGCCCAAAGTGAATTTCATGCTTCATATTGGACTCACAATTTTATCCATACCAAGTTTCAAGCCTTGATTCCAATCTTTGCCCAGTCAATTGGACAGTTGACCTAGAAATCAGTTGTATTGGGGAAAAAGTCAACTGTGGTCAATTGACAATCAAACCTCATGAAATTTGACCCTCATCAACATTATGAACTCATATGGACCATTTGATCAAGTTTGGATCATAAATCCACAAGAAATTTGATCAGATCACCAAAAGGGCAAAATGGTCATTTTTAGGGTTTTGACTGCACAAAAGCAATTTTTGACTGTTTGACCTAGCCAATGGCAAACCAAGCTCACATATGGACTCAAAGACCCAATGGCATTGTCTTGCCATGTTCAACAAGTTCAAAAGATCCCAAATGCACAAGATTGACAGATGAATTTTCCAGTCAACTGAGCCAAATTTGATTGTATACTGAAAAGTCAAACTCCACTCACCGCCCGGCTATGTTTCAACTGCACCAACAACATGGCAGAGTATGAGGCATGCATCATGGGTCTTCAAGCTGCAATCGACTTAAGGATCAAGTTTCTGAGTGTCTTCGGAGATTCCGCTCTCGTGATCAATCAGATCAAAGGCGAGTGGGATACGAAACACCCAAATCTTATTCCTTACAAAGAGTTTGTGTTGACATTGATCCCCCACTTCGAGGAGATAACTTTTGAATATTTCCCAAGAGAGGAGAATCAGTTAGCGGACGCGTTGGCTACGATGTCTTCTATGTTCAAAGTCAAATGGGATAACGAGGCTCCCCGGATCATTATTTGGAAGTTGGATAAACCTGCACATTGCTACGATCTCGAGACCGAAGAGGTAACAGAAAAACCCTGGTATCATGAAGTGAAGAGGTACCTTGAAGCTCAAGAATACCCCGAGGGTGCATCTGTTAATGACAAAAAGTTTCTGAGAAGGTTCGTGGTAAAATTCTTCCTCAGCAATGGCATTCTCTACAAGCGAAACCATGATTCAACCTTACTGCATTGTGTGGATAAGACTGAAGCAGAAAAGATCATGGCGGAGCTACATGAAGGTACATTCGGAACACATTCCAGTGGTCATACCATGGCAAAGAAAATCCTTCGGGAAGGATATTTCTGGTCCACAATGGAAGCCGACTGTTATCAGTATTCTCGAACTTGTCATAAATGCCAGATCTATGCTGGTAAGGTGCACATCCCTCTGGTTCCTCTGAACGTCTTGACAGCACCTTGGCCTTTCGCAATGTGGGGCATTGATATGATCGGCGAGATCCGACCTACGGCATCTAACAGGCATCGCTTCATCTTGGTAGCGATTGATTACTTCACAAAGTGGGTTGAAGCAGCTTCATACGCTATCGTAACCAAGAGCGTTGTGGCACGGTTCATTCGGCACAACCTGATCTGTCGATACGGTGTACCTGAAAGGATCATTACGGACAATGGTACCAATCTTAACAACAAGATGATCACTGAGCTCTGCGAGCAATTCAAGATACAGCACCACAACTCTTCCCCTTACCAGCCGAAGATGAACGGGGCTGTAGAAGCGGCGAATAAGAATATCAAGAAGATTGTGCAGAAGATGACAGTGACCTACAAAGATTGGCACGAAATGTTACCGTTTGCTCTTCATGGGTACCGTACCTCAGCACGGACGTCAACAGGGGCAACTCCCTTTTCCTTGGTCTATGGCATGTGGGCAGTCTTGCCTATTGAAGTCCAGATACCCTCTCTCCGAATAATGAAGGATGCAGGTTTGAGAGAAGATGATTGGATCCAGACTCGGCTTGATCAATTAAACCTAATTGACGAAAAGAGACTCACTGCTATTTGTCATGGTCAGACGTACCAAAAACGGATGATCAGAGCATTTAACAAGAAGGTCAGGCGACAAGAGTATCAAGTCGGAGACCTGGTAATCAAGCGCATCATTCTTCCTCAAAGTGATCCCAGGGGCAAATGGACCCCTACGTATGAAGGGCCATTTGTGGTTAAACATATCTTCTCAGGAGGAGCCATGATTCTAACCACCATGGATGGTGACGACCTTCCTCACCCCGCCAATGCAGACATAGTAAAAAGATACTACGCATGAATTAAAGACCCGCTAGGTTGATACACCTAGGCAAAAATAAGGGCTTCCCGGAAAACCAAAAGGGTTCGGGCAAAAATAAGGGATGAAATGAAAAAAATATGTACACCCGGCAAGTCGAAAACCCGAAAAGGCGGCTTGGGCAAAAATGGGTATCTCGGTGGACTGAAAACCCGAAAGGGCGGTCCAAGCAAAAGTTAGGGATAAAGCGTAATACTATGTCTCTTTGGATCACCTTGCATCCAGAATTCGGCATCAACTATCGGGCTCAGACGACGCCAATCAATCAGCTTCATCTTCAACTAAGCAGTAGAGTGATGAGATGCTTGAAGACATAAAGGTGATAGCAGAGTCGGAACCCAGTGGGATTATTTTTCACATAGCTGTTTTGTTTCCTTTTCAAAATTGTATAAACTCTATTTTGCTCGGCGGCGTTCTCTTACTAGGACGTCAGCCTCTTGTACATAAAACGCCTATTTACAGGCAAAATTCAAAATCAATACAAGTTCAATTTTTCAGACAAATTACCCATCGTTTTTCCCTTTTTTCTGTTTTGTTTTGCAAAGAACGTCCAATGTTCATTTTTGATATATGCATCTGACACTAATTGCTAATCATAAATATTTGCATGCGAAACAAAGGATTAATTACAGATGACATCAGAAACAGGGGCAATTTAGAATTGTCTAAGCGATCTAGTTGTTCTGTCCACCGAGGTACCAAGGTAAGTTCAGCTGAAGAATTTGACCAAAATACCTTCACTCCCCACAGAGTAAGACAAGATTCAGCAATACTCTCCCCAGGAAGAGCTGGTCTCCCATTAGCCCTGAAAAGGCACAGTATCTCCAGCAAGTCAGCAATACTCTCCTCAAGCAGAGTTAGTCTACTGTCAGCCTTAAGGAAATTGGGTATCCCCGGAAGATCTAAACATTCCCCAGCGGAGTATAGGCATTCCTCAACAAGTATCCCCGACAGTCTTAATATAAGATTGCTCCTCGGCGGAATACAGACACCCCAGTGGAGCCATTCCCCCAATACAGTCTAAAAGGTTTCCCCAGGAGGGTTGAATCATCCTCCCCAGTAGATTCTGAAGCTTATCCCCAGTAGATTCTGGAAGCTTATCCCCTGCAGAGTACGAACGCATCTCCCCGGCTTCATTCAAAGGTTATTTCCCATCAGGGCTTATAACTGGGTTATCCTCGGCTAATTACCACGGAAAGATCGTCCTCGGCGAAGTTCTTCCTATCCCCAGTAGAGTTCATCAAATCCCCCAACGTAACTTATCAGTGGAATCCCCAGCAGAGCTCTCATCAAAACCTCAGCGAAGTATCTCTTCCCACAGAGTAATTCCTCGCAGATTAATCTCCCCAACAAGTTTATTCCCCAACGGAGTCATCTTCTCCTACCGGTTTATTCTTGTAACCATCATCCCCAGCGGAAACAAAGAACTCTACTCTTCAACATCAGCCCAGGATTCCATAAACTCCCGGCACTCGTCAAGGATTTATTTTCCTAGACGAAAATACATTCATAGATATTTCACATTTCATACATCTTGTTTACATACATGATAAAGTGCATACAACACTATCTCATTTTGAGCATCGTGACATCATGCATTTCATATATCATGACATTGCATACAACTAATGTTTTGCCTTTTCAGAAGAAAAAAAAGACAATCCAAAGATGAATACTATCAACTATCGCAATTCCAGATCCGATTCCTGTATCCAGCCAGGGCACATCTGTAGATGACCAGTTCCAGATCCGATTCCTGTATCCAGCCAAGGCATATCTGTAGACGACAAATTCCATATTGGATTCCTGTATCCAGCCAGGGCATATCTGTAGACGACAAATTCCAGATTCGATACCTGTATCCAGCCAGGGCATATCTGAAGACGACAAATTCCAGATTTGATTCCTGTATCCAGCCAGGGCATATCTGTAGACGACAAATTCCAGATTTGATTCCTGTATCTAGCCAGGGCATATCTGTGAGCGTTTGATTGTAGATTCGATACCTGTACCTAGCCAGGGCATATCTGCATGAAGAGTTCGAAGATCAACACCTGCAACAAGCCAGGAAACCATCTTTCTTTCTCAAGAACGCAAGTTCTCTCTAAGGAATCTCTTACGCGATCAACACTTCCAAATGGCATCTATAAGGCCATTCCCGACAAGGTTCTGTCACGTCTCCAGATGGCATATATAAGCCCATCCTCCTATCCATCCTATCTCCAAATGGCATTTATAAGCCCATTCCCGCCATCACATTGCTGATACTCCATTATGCGAGTGCAAATTTTCGGGCACTCTAGTGTCCAATCTCCTTTTACCTTCGAGTCGCGAAAGGCAAACCTGCCAATCTAACTCTTCAGGTTCAAGAAGATTGAACAGGGGCAACTGTTGTCCATTTCCTCAAAATTTTCTCACCACAAGACCCTTGGAGCTCAAGATCCAGTTAGGGTTTGCTCTGCTCAAGACTTCTCCTTACACTGTTGACCCAAATTAGGGTTTGAGTTTACACAAAGATGTTTTGACCTAAAAGGCCCAAAGTGACTTTCATGCTTCATATTGGACTCACAATTTTATCCATACCAAGTTTCAAGCCTTGATTCCAATCTTTCCCCAGTCAATTGGACAGTTGACCTAGAAATCAGCTGTATTGGGGAAAAACTCAACTGTGGTCAATTGACAATCAAACCTCATGAAATTTGACCCTCATCAACATTATGAACTCATATGGACCATTTGATCAAGTTTGGATCACAAATCCACAAGAAATTTGATCAGATCACCAAAAGGGCAAAATGGTCATTTTTAGGGTTTTGACTGCACAAAAGCAATTTTTGACTGTTTGACCTAGCCAATGGAAAACCAAGCTCACATATGGACTCAAAGACCCAATGGCATTGTCTTGACATGTTCAACAAGTTCAAAAGATCCCAAATGCGCAAGATTGACAGATGAATTTTCCAGTCAACTGAGCCAAATTTGACTGTATACTGAAAAGTCAAACTTTGACTTTTTGGTCAAAATCAAGTGCCAAGATTAATTTTTCATCAAGACATGTCAAATTGTGAAACTTTTTCATCAAGAAATCAAAAATTACAAATTAGGGTTTAAAATGAAGAATTTTCATAACTTAGAAATTTTCTAAGTTATGAAAATTCCTAATTTTTTCCTAACTTTGTCCCATCTTTTCACCAAGATACATTTGGATTCAAACAAAACTCAAAACATGAAAGTTGTAGTCCATTGCAAAATCCACAACTTTGATTCACAAAGTTTCCTCAAAAGAAGCTTGTAGCTCAAGTTAGAATTTTTGGAACAAGGGTGCAAAACATTCTTAACTTAGAAATTTTTTGACCTATTTTAGGTAGGATTTTTGCCTAACTTCATGACGACTTTTCACATGCTTCCACTTGGAATCTCAACTTGCATTACAAATATGGATTGTAGTACACATTCCAAGATTTCCAAATTGTCCAAGAACTTCTCAAACACCCTTGTGGTTAGGGAGAATCGAATTTGACAATATGGGCAAAAGTCACTTTGTTCATGAGCCATTTTCATGTTCATACACTTTGCATTTTTCAAGTCAGCTTGCACAAGCTAGTTACAGGCCTCTAATCCTTTTCTTACTCAATAATTAAATGCCAATCCATTGTGTTCTAGCATTATTTTGTGCATTTGGTCATTACATGAAGAATTAAGCCATATTTGGAAAAAGCAAGTTATCCATTCTTGTAAATAGTTGCTTTATGTCAAACACAAATCTAAGAAGTACCAAAGCAAATCTCTGAGGCACAAGTTGATGAACATATCCCACTGATCAAGACTAACATTTGCAGCATACTTGAGGGGCTTGTGGTAGCCTACAACCCAACTTGGCATTTTTGACTTAAGGTAGAAGAAACTTGCATTTTGAAGAACAACTCACATTCCTGTCAACACAAGCCTAAGAAAACTTATTGAACACATTCCAACCATCAAGCCTGACCTGAAACACGAGCCAACCACCTTCAATACCTCCTCAAACACAGAAACACCTCCTTGCTGCAAAAACAGAGTCCCTTCTGCAACTTGACTTCCACAAACACTTCCACTCGTGCGTTTTGGCTGAAACCTTTGCAAACACATTCCCTATCACCCACTGAAGCTATCCCAAGCATTGAACACAGACTGTAACATCCCTAACATCATTTGCCATTTTCAGTTTTCAACTTTGCAGGTGAACTTCCATAGCTCGATTCAGCTAGTTTCAAAGCAAGCTAGAGGTTGGAGAAGCATCCCTGAACTTCAAGCAAGCTGTACAAGTCCTCACATTGCATTGAAAGTGCCTCCATTGCTGCACACAACTCAAGCTGAACAGGTAAAACTTTGAACTTCTATCTCTCTATCCAGGCATAGTTAGGCTTAAGTTTGTGAAGAAAGCATGTTCTAATCATAGCCCCGAAGCCATCCATATAGTTACTTTTCATTTATATTGTGTGTGCTAAGAGTATTTTGGACCTGAACATTGGAAAAAAGCTAGGTCAGGAATTGGGGGAGAAGAAATTCTCTCTCATTTCTGAGAGTTAGATTAACTTTTTTATATATTTGAAATCGTGGCTTCAAGCTCTACAAGTTTCATGTTTTAAGATTTGTCAAAAAATCAAAGAATCAGAAGTTAGCAGGTTGAGCAAGGGCGCGCGTTTTTCTGTGTTCAAACAATGGCTGGAGGTTGAAGAAGCCTCCTTGGGCTGGGCCTGACCTTTTTTCTGTTTGCACCTTCATTTCACACATACACCCCCCTGGCCCATTGCATGATATATTTGTCATTTTTGACTTTTTTCTTTTTGATTCTGATTTGGTATTTTTTGTTAAAATATAAAAAATATTTTTTCACCTTTTTTGTATTTATTAGGCATTTGTTTGTTTTATTTGATATATGTACATATAAATAATATATATATCTTTTTATTTAAAATACTAAAAATAATACAAATACATTTTTATTTTCTGATTTTATTTTTATCTTTTGAAAACATTTTATAAAAAATATACTTTTTTTTTGTAAATAATAAATATTGTTATTTTTGTACATATTTAATATATTTAGTAAATATTATAAATACTTATATATTTATTAGAATATTTAGGGAAAAATACAAAAATAATACATTCTTATTTTTATTAATATTTGACCTCAAAAATCACTTTTTTACAATATACTTCCTTTTTATTTATTTTTTTATATAATTAATAAACATTGTATATATTAAATAATAAATACCTTTTATTTGCAAAATTAGGGTTTTGCCCTAAACATGACAAATACCCAAAAATTATCCTTTTTATTTTTGTTTATTTGTCACATGAAAAACCCTTTTACATACATATAAAAATCATTTTTTGCATCTTGCATATTTTATTTTATTTTATTTTATTATTGTATATTAAATAATTTGTATATTCAATTTGGATTTAATAGTTTAGATTTAATTTTTCTTGCTAAATATTCCTCATTTGAACATTTGTACCCCCCATCCCATAATTGTGTTGTAATAATTTAGGACTTTAAATTTCGCACTTTAAAGCTTTCTAATTATACCATGATAGACTTAGGGTTTTGTATGCAAAAATCAACTAAAAATAGTTTGACCTAAACAAAAGACAAAAAAAAGCATGAAAATGGACAACACCAATCACACTTGCACCCCTTAGGGTTACTCCACTTGTTGCCTTCAATAATGGGCCATGTTGCATGTTAAGTTTCTTTGGCAAAACAAAACAAATCAAATGATCATAGTCCCTCGATGACGCTTTCGAAAGTTGCCTAAACAAATGATCAAGTCCCTTAAAGGAAAAGTTTCCAAAGACACTTGGCACCATTGCAATCATGGTCTAAACGATGACCCGCGCCCGTCCCGTTCACATCCTAACACAAGATTGTCCACCAAATACAATGGTGGAACAAAATTGTTAAAAGGGTTAAAACATAGCAAAGATCTTTGAGTAAATTTAGGGGTAGACAACTCTTGGTTACTTTCCAACTTGCAAAACAAAAACACTTGCCTATTTTTCAAAACCACACATCACAACACACTTTCAAAACCACTTTCAAAAACATTGAAAACTTTTCAAAAGATATACACCTTTGTATACATCCAAACATGGGTCATTACAAAGGTTGCCACAACAAATGGCCTCTTTTCAAAACATTTTCAAACACACACACAAAGCACCATTTCAAACAATTGAAAATCAAGGCAAGTTGATCTAAGCAAGTAACTAAGAGCCCATGGATAACCATGGATAGAAAGGGTGCTAATACCTTCCCTTTCTATAAACTACTCCCCGAACCCAAGAAAACATCTCAAAGGTTTTTGCTGTGCTTTTTAACCTTTCCTTAGGATAAAATAAAAAGTCGGCGGCGACTCTTGCTCAACCGAAACATTTGCGAAAACAAACGCAAAACCTAAGTCAGTTCTCCCACTGTATCACACACGCTGAAACCAGATTTTCCTCAATTTCTTTTTTCTGAACCTATCATTGGTCAGGAAATTTTGGATGCGCTTGCCCAGCTGAAAGATCTCATTATTTCTGAAACTACTCGAACTATGATGATGCAATTTGAGAAGTTGTTTGTTCCCATGTAATGTAATAGGGAAAATATCAACAAGAATGAACGATTGGTCGAGTCTAAGGAGACTTTTGTGAAGGAGAGTTGGGAGGAGGTTGTAAAAACCAACAAAGAGGTTACTAAGATTTTTGCAATGATTGAAAAAAAGAAAGAAGACCTGATCCCCAAACAGTAAAGGGCCAATTAAATACACCTTAAAATTGATCCTTTGAATAAGGAATTGGAAACACTTGCAGAAGAAGAAGAAGAAGAAATAATCGACAGGGTCATCAATCTCACTCAAGAAAAGGTCTACATAATTGTCTTGGATGTTGTAGCTAAAGGCGAACAGATATCTTCTATCAAAACTAAAATCAAGCAACTCAAAATTCAAACAGGAGGTTTTGAATCTCAAGCCCACCACTTTAATGCCCAATTGCGTGTATGCCAAGATTTATACAAACATTTCTAGTTGCTTATACTTTGTATTTTCTGGTCTGTACTTTTTAAACAATGGCCTTAGGCCACCTTTAGATGAAGTATTTCCCTTTAATGCTCAATATATTAATGCTTGATATATTTTAATCATTGCATGCACTTACGTATGCTTGTGGTTGGTTTCACAGTTTTTCCCAATTTAGTAACTCGACGACTACTCATTTTGTTGAAATCTTGACTTCTTGAAGAGTAGGCGTATACCTCTTCAAATACTTTCCATTTACTCTTAAAATTCTTCGATCTAAGGCCAATTCTTTAATTTCATACACATTGTTGGAAAAAATCCGTACTATCTTAAAAGGTCCTTCCCAATTTGGGGACTATTTTCCCAAAACTCCATCATTCCTATCCATAGGCAGTATAACTTTCCAAACCAAATCATCAACAGAAAATACTTTATCTTTTAACTTCTTATTGTAGGCTCTGGCAACTCTCTATTTTTGTCTTCTTAACGAATCTAAAGCCGACATGCTTTCTTCATCCAAGTCAACAAGCTCATCTTTCATCATGTTCTAGTAGTATTCAGATGGTAATTCATTTTGTCTCTGAATCTAACTGATTGTACATAAATTTCCACTGGTAATACTGCATCGTGTCTATATGTGAGTCAAAATGGAGCAGTCCCTGTTGCTTCTTTTGGTGAAGTTATATATGCCCATAGAGCTTGATCTAGTGTTTTATGCCAATTCTTTTATTTCTTTCCTACATGCTTCTTGATCAGGCTAATTATAACTTTATTGGTCGCTTCTACATGGCCATTTGTCTGGGCATGGTAGGGGGTAGAAGTTAGCAACTTAATCCCAACTTCATTTGCAAAATCTTGCATTTTTCTACCAGTAAAGACCGATCCTTGGTCGGTTGTAATTATCTATGGAACTCCAAACTTACACATGGTGTTTTTGGATAAAATCTATGACAGCTTCTTGGTCGACATTTACTAATGTGAGTGCTTCAACCCATTTTGTGAAATAACAATTCCAACTAGAATATATATTTGTTGTTTTGATGCAGCTAGTCTTATTTTTTCAATTATCTCTAATTCCCATCCCCTAAAAGGCCAAGGCCTTATAATTGCATGTAATTCACTCGCAAGAACAAGTTGTATGCCCTCATGCAATTGGAATTGTTGGCAACCTTTAGCAAATTCAATAGAACCTTTCAACATTGAAGGCCAATAGACACCCAACCACACCAAAAGCCATTTCATTTTATGTCTAGCCTGATGTGAACCACAAGCTCTATTATGCACATTTGACACAGCTATATATGCCTCACTTTCTCCTTGGCATTTTAACAACACCCCTTGAGTTGTCTTTTTGAATAACTCCTCTTCCATCAAGACATAATTGAGTGCGTGATACTTGACTTTACGATCAGTGTCAAACTTGTAGGGTGCAGCAGTTAATCGACCAATGGTTTTCTTCAGTCATTTACTGATAGATTATCAATCGTCAAAATTTCAAAGTTTTCAACATTTACATCCCCTATCTTTATAATCGACTTTCGAAGGTGTTCCAAATAGTTTGGCCTACTATTAGACTTTATGACAATATCATAAATATATACTTGCATGAAATCTTCAATAAAGTCATGAAAAATTGAATTCATTACCCTTTGGTATGTCGCTTCGGCATTCATTAGGCCAAATGGCATGACAACCCATTCATAGGTGTCTAAATCCCCTGGGCAACAGAACGCCATTTTCGGCACATCTTCGTCTGCATTAAAAATTTGTTTATATCCAGAATAACCATCAAGCATACTTAATATTCAAAACCAGTAGCAGAGTCGACTAACATATCTTCCACAGGCATGGCATATTCATCTTTAGGGGTAGCAGCATTTAAATCTCTGAAATCAATGCATACTCTTAAAGTTCCATTCTTCTTAATTACTGGAACTATATTTGCTGGCCAATCAACATACCTTGCAGTTTGTATGAACTTGCTTATGAAGAGTCTTTCTATCTCCTCATTAATCTTCGACATTATAGTTGGAGCGAAACGTCTAGGAGCTTGCTTCACTGGCTTTTTCCCAGCTTTTATTGGTAGTTTCAATTATACCAAATCCCTGCTTAAACTTGGAATTTCATTATAGTCCCAAGAAAAACAATCTTTAAATTCTTTAAGTTAAGATACTACCTCAGCTTTTAGTTCCTTGTCAATAGTGGCACTAATATATGTCGGTCGTTTATCTACGTCTTCGCCAAGATTTACTTCTTCTAAAGGTTCTTGTGGCTGCATCTTTTTTGGTGTCATGTGATCCTTCTCGAAGCCTAGGGGTTCATCATCGTAGATGCAGTCCAGACGCTACTTGTTGACGTTATCTTCATCCAATTTTATCTTATCAGGTGGTTTTGGGTTTAACAAAAAAATGGTTCTTCTCTTGGGACTTGAGAATTATTGGCTTCGACAACCATGTTATCTATTTCAGCCTCTAAAGTCAAATTTAACTTGTTTTTGGCTATGTATGCCAAAATACTTTTTAGAGCTTATAGCTCAGGCATCATCATCAAAAATATCACCCCAGCCTATCGGCCAAATTCCTTTATATAATGTTTCTTCTAAAGGCTCAACATCCCAAGTAAACATGTGGGTCTCATGCAGCTTTAAAGAAACATATGCTTCATCCAAGTTTTGGTAGACATCTTAAGCAGGATAGCAAGGAGAAATATGGGATGACTTTCTCTCAAATTGTTTCTTGCTAACATTATTAACATCGGCCATGAAATATCCCTGATCAGTCTCGATATTTTCTACTACACCATATTCTCTCCTAATTATCAAAGTTGATGCATGGAAGATGGCACAACTCCCACACCATGTAGACATTCTCTTTCTACTAAAAGATTATAACTTAGCTTGGCATTAATAACCATGAATATGGTCGGCCTTGTTATTGTGCCAACAGTAATATACACTTGGATCACTCCCATGGTGCTTCTTGTCTTGCCCCCATAATCTGACTAGACTAAATTATGATACTGTATATCGGTATCATATTTGCCAATTTTCTTCAATATATGGTGTGGCATTATATTCACAATAGCGCCACAATCTATCAAAACTTTATTTCTATATATCCCCTCTACTTTTACTCTAATCAATACAGGCTTCAAATGGCTCTTCATTTTGCCATACTTGGTTTTTCGGAAAAAAGCATTTTGATTTTATATAGAACTATTATTCATAACAAAATAGCGTGTTGGCTTATATAAAGCCATTTCTTCAACATCTGTATCTGTCACAACATCCACTTTAGTGGGGAAATCATGCTTAGCTGGTAAAATCGACACCATGTTCACCAAAATATTCAAAATCTCCCTTGAATCTGACTTAAAATCATTAGTAGCTTCTTCAGAACTTTTGATGATTGGTCGATGAACAAATTCTTTTATACGTTCTTTTGAAGTTGTGCCGACTTTCACCATATATTTCTTTCCAAAACCCTTTTTGCTTCCAGTAGTTTTTTCAGTATTTCCTTCAGCATCCTGCCTCTCAGCCTGCTTACGACGCTGAAAGTGCCTCCACTGGGTCCTTGTCATAGGGCTTTTCCCATATAGTTCTCAGAAACATGACTTTTCTTTTCTGACTTGAACTCTCGTTGGTAGTTTATGGCTGATTTTCCCTTGTCTCTGGGAGTAGCAACATCCTTTGGTGTCTCCATCTTTCCTTAAGGCTTTATCAAGGTGCCCTTAGGAACATTGACTGACGGAACGAAACTCTTTAGCCTAGACTGGTAGTTTCCCATAGCCTTTTTTGGAACTCCTTCTCTGCGTGGGTGGAACTTCTGAATAAAGAACTTTCCTTTGGCTTTCTCTATCTGTAATCTTTGAAAATTTTCAGCAGCAATTTTGTCGGTTAGAGTGCCACATCTAGGGCACGAACAAGCTTGTGAGCCCTTATTCTTGCACCGATACAAGAAGTCTAGCAAATCCTCTTCAGGCTTAGGGTAGACGTCATCCAAATCAACATCAGGACGTTCATCAGTTCACTCTACCATGTCTACATCAGCAAACTCATCAATTTCCACCATGTTTATCTCGATTGGATTAACAAACAATGCTTTTTCTTACTGCAGAGGGTCAACATTGATTTTCATCTTCCTACTGGCAAATTTTAGCCCTCCTTCCTAAAGTGATTTTTGCATAAGATCCCTGGAAAAAAAACATTGTGAGGTTGTTTGACCAAGATAATTATGATATTTACAAAAACCTATTTTCTGTCGTTGTTTAAATGGTGGTAAATATCCAAAAACAATCCAAAATTTCCAGCAAAGACATATACTTTTGGTGTCACTAAGTGTGAAGAAATTTTTGATTTGTTTGCTAAAGATGGTCAGGGATGAAGGAAAATTTTTTACCCGCAGGTTTTCATTATTCGCCATATTCCCTGCCTTAGTTAAATAACTAGCAATGTGTTCTAATGATGGCTCATCGGATTCACCTCAAAACTTTGTGTATTTGGGGATTTTCCATCCCCTAGGTAATTTAGTCTGTAAGATGTATTCAAACAAAGGGGAAGAATAAGTTGGCCTCTGCAATATGGTATTTATACCATTCCTGGCCATGATTCTTTCAACAATGGTGGTTAAGTTACTTTCTACTTCTAAATCTTCTTATCGATATTGATTGACAATTTGATCAACATCTTGTTGTTGGTTAACCAATACCACTGGAGGGCGTTCAATCACCCTTGGTGGGTCGACCACGAGATTTTGTTGTACTTGGGGCCTTATTACTTTCCCCTGGTAAACAGTTTCATCATCTATTACCCCCAATTCAGTTTGAACAAGGACAACTGGTAGAACAACAGATGATGCCTGTCAAACAAATGCTGGAGGAGCACCTAGAAAATTAAACAAGCGTGTTAATTGAGAAACTACCTGCCCATTTGTCTCAGCAGACTGTCTATTCGTCTCAGCCGATTCCTCCACTATAGGGTTAAACACAGTACCCATTTGGTTGGTTTACATGTTAGATAACTCATGGTTATTATCATCCATTTGTGGCCTTAAAACTACTACCTAAGTGTTAGTTAATGGCGACATTGGTTGAGGAGGCACCACTCTACTTTGGTTATTTCTATTTAGAGAATTTTCTCCTGGTGCAGACCCTTGTAACGGGGAATTCGTATTCTAAACGTTAACTGAAAATAACGCTGGGCTTGATGTCGACTGATATCCTGGAATTAAGGAATATGGAATTCCATAAATAGGATCAGCACTACCAAAATTAGGCACATTAGGTCTTACATTCGTAGTTACCACATGCCCTGGACTCGCCAACAGAGCCTCAGAGATAATGACTATGCCCGCAGTCAACAGAAACGTAGTTGTATTTGCCAACACGGAAAAAGGTGAAACTTAAAAACTATTATATCTGTGGTAGTTATCGTTCGTGGAGGTACTACATCCGCATTAGTGTTGGTAGGATTAGCCATCCTTGGTTTACGTTGGTTAAATTGTGGCTTAATATACTCTTTGGTTAAATTTCCACTTCTAAGTATCATCACTTACAAACATTCAAGAATTTTTTAGATAGATTCCACTAGCACTTGTCCCAACGGGTGTGCCAACTTGTTTACTGTGGAAAATGGTAAACAACCACTAGTCCTCCCAAAGCCTAAAACTAAAGGATACTTAAAGTATTAACTAGTTAATCCTAAGACATATGCTAATAGAACAAAATGGGGCTTGTTCTGTCGACGCAACGCCTCACTTTGTGAGAAATGGTTTTCTCTAAACAAAGGGAACAAGTAAAAGTTTTCCATAATTATGTTATGAATTGATCGACTGGAGGTGACTCGTGACTAATAGAAGACTAAGACTTATCCTAAACGAAGTAAATGTCGAGTGAATTCTCAGTGAATTCCAGTATCATAATAGAATAAGATTCAATAATATAAATGACAATATAAAAAGATTAAGTAAATAAGATGCAAGTAAAAGATTTAAAGGACACAACTGAAAAAGAAAGGAGTTTGCATTGAGATAAATGCGGTGATTCATATACATTAACACTCTTGAACTCTTGCTTCCTTACGCTTGGAAATATGAAGTTTTACAAGTGATTTTAGTACAAAGTGAACACCCTGAGTTCTATAATAACTGAGAATGTACTTTAATATAATACTAATTTGACACTTATGTGGCTTAATAAAATGCCTCCTCAGATTTAGCCACGTAGTTGGCGCCTTGATCAGGAAACTTCTTGCAACCACTGTAATATTCAAATTTCAAAATCTATACCGCCTATAAGTTTTGCTTCGACATCAACTCTTGCCGTGAACAAATAACCCAAATTCTCTAAGTCTTAGATTCCATTTCTATCAACGGAACTAAAGTCGATTGGCTCCCTATTTCCTCTATTGACTACTTACTCTTTTGTTCGTCGATCTCTCTTTAATTCTTTATAAAAACTTTTCAGCTATCATTTTATTGACTCTAATCTTATTAAAGTCCCTACTCGTGGAAGAAACTTTCCCTTCAGTTCAAAGGGGTTCCCTAATAACAATGTAATAAATGCCTTAAAGAAATTTTAAGGTAACACCCCAATATTTCAGAACAAGCGCGAGGAAGGTGACTCATAAAGGGAAATGCAACACCAGTTGCTGCCTCCTAGCTTTCACAATTAAGACTCCCTTTTTATTACCTGCAAACAAAACAAAAAGAAAAACTAAGTTATTAAAAGAGTGGGTTGCCTCCCATGAAGTGATTCGTTTAACGTCGCATGGCTCAACGGTTATTCCCCTTATAGGGGGTACTTCCTCTTCCACACCTTGTTGCTTGTCTTATCCGCAACTCAGAACTCATTCAGATCAAAAGCATTGACCACTTTTTACTTCCAGTCCCTTTCAACTTTCATCTTCTCACCTTTGAGTTTCCTTTTCTTTCTCTTCCTGACTTCTGGACTAAACTTAGAAGATTTTGTCAATGCCACCTGAGAGCTTATGCTGGAAACTTTTTCTAGGGGTAATTTTAAATTGCTGTTGTCTCTTGCTAATTTAATCATACTAGCTAAGGCTTGAATCTTTTAATCTGCACCCTGCTTTTTGATCTCCAACACCTTCAAAGTTATCTCCTCATCAAAATATTTTAGTTTCAGATTACATGTCTCGATATCAAAATTGCATCGACTAGTCAGTATAAATGGTCGACCAAGAATGGTAGGAGTCTCTCCATCTTCAGGTATATCCATGATTTAAAAATCAACTAGGAAAACAAAATTTTCAATTTCTACTAATACATCTTCAGCTATCCCATATGACTGCTTGATGGTGTGATCTGCAAATTTCAATTTTGTCCCACTCCCGCTTAACTTCTCAATACCGAGCTTCTTGAAAATCGATAATGGCATTAAACTTACACTAGAGACAGAATCAACCAGAACCCTCTTGAAAGTTATGTCTTTTTATGGTGCATAGTATTGCAACTGACCCTGGATCCTTCTGCTTGATAGGTATGTTCCTCTCGGATGCTGTAAAGTTGGATGAGCCACCGACCTCTGTATCAATAAGTTGTTTTGTCTTCATCCTGAGGCCATTTACAAACATTTACATTTGCTCAGTTTGACCCATGTTATGAGTGGACATGCTACTAATAACCTCTTGAACCTCTTATAAGCATCACCTAGAGAATGTTCTTCCTTCTATTTAAAATTCATAATATAATATATTTTGTGAATGTAAACAGAAGCAGGAAAGTATTCATCAAGCAAAGTCTTCTCCATTTGTTCCTAAGTAGTAATACTCCCAGCAGGTAATGAGTAAAACCACTCTTTAGCATCTTCTCAAAGCGTGAATATTAAAAACCACGGAATTGATAAAATCAGAAATTTAAAGTCATTACAGATTCAAATCAGGGACACCTCCTAGCATTGGGGGATTTAGCTACTCATATTGTTTAAAATAATTTCAATGATATAAAGACTAAACATTACAGATAAATGATGAACTTTGATCTTCAATCGCTGCAGCTCAAGAAAAATCTCCATCGTCCAGGAATCTCATACGTTGCTCTCTTCAATCCTCAATTCTTCGTGTGGCAAAAAAAAGTCCTTATTTTCCTCGTGGAAACTCCTCTTGATAGCAAAAACTCATTTAGATCTGTTAGAAGTATCCAAAATCCCCCCACAGCTTAATAGATGAACAAAATAACCCAAAATACTTAAATCAGCATCACAACCCAACACATGTCGTGTTGGAAAACGCGGGTGCTCGTGTTGGATCTCTGAGATTTTTTCTTTTATTTTCTGATACAGACCTTCTGACACGGGCCGTGTCAGTTGACACGGGCGCCTGTGTCTGCCCCTTGACTTCCCATTTCCTTTGTCTCTTCCTAGCCTTCATCCTGACACGGCTCGTGTCAGGTCACACGGGTGGCCGTGCCAGGCCTCCTGTAGGTGGATATTTGTATTTCTTCCAAAACTCCGAGTTTTGCACCGATTTGTCTCGATTTATTCTTTTGAACTTGAAAACACTAAAACACAAAACGAAAGTGTTGTACCCCAAAATTTGCCCTCCCATATTCTTCAAAATTTGCAAAGAGCATGCTTCAAAATTCCCCAAGGGTTGCACAGTTCAAGGGCCTCCTAACAGTCAAAAACTAGGGTTTTGGTTCTGACAAAGATAATGAAGTTTCCAAGGGTCCAATCAAGTCCCACATGCCTACAAACATGGTCAAGCATCCTCATGCTAAGTTTCAAGACTTGCAGCACAAAATTGCACAGTCAAAAACCCTAATTGCTCAACAGTCAACTATAGGGGCAAAATGGTCATTTGACAGTCAAAAGTTCAAATTTTTGGTCAACATCTCATTTTGAAGCCATAAACATCATTTGATCAATTCTTGATCATGATTTTCAAGGCATGGCTCAAAAAGTCTCAAGATGCAAAAGTTTCCATATTTGGACAGTTGAAAAAGTCAACTGTAACTTGACCAAGGCATAACTTCCACATGGTTTATCAGAAAAATTCCATACAAAGCTCATTTTGAATAGAAATACATTTCCTACAACTCCTCTTCACACTTCAAGTCCAAGAAATGCTCTCACAAAAAGTTATCAACTTCAACATTATAGGTCATTTTCAAAAGTCAACAAAAAGGGACTTTAAGTCAAAGGCCATAACTTGCGATTGGTAAATCAAAATGTTATGGGACCAAAGGCATTGGTTAGAGGACTTCAAGACCTTTCCAAAATGTCCAAGAACATGATCAAATCTTAAAAATTGAGCAAGATATGCCTTGTGGAAGTTGGGAAATTTTTGGGAATTTTGAAAAGTCAACTTTACTTCAAATGCCTTAAAACTGCTAATGGGCCACATTTTCTTCCAAAATCCATCATCCAAAGCATATGCACGACCATTTGGCCCAAATGGGATTTATTCATCATTTTTATTTATTTATTTGAATTTTTAATTACTATTAATTCATTTAATAAAATAAAATATGTGAAAAATACTAAAACAAGTTTTTCAAATCTTTTTATGCATGGAATACCTTCAAGATTTCGTGCCCTATCTAATATGGAAAGAATCAAGGTGATTTGATCATAATTGGCACCAAAAGCACATGAAAAGATTTGGAAGATATGCCATGAAAATCAAATATCTTATACATCAATGCAAAGGGTTTTGGATCAAAATTTCAACCCTAATCTGATCCCATACATATACTAATGCAAACCTAATGCAAAAGGACCTGGAAGCTGCGCCCAAAAGCCATAAACAACTTTGCACTTTTTGTGAAATTTTTCAAAACTGAAACCACGATTCTAAGACGTTTCAAGGCCAAATAACTATCCCATTGCATTCTTGAGGCTTCAAGGAACGTATACTGATCAAAACCATTGTCCCTAACGCAGGAAATTGGTAGAACGATCTTGTCCGGTTCATGCTTTTTTGCATATTCTTGTATCATAATTCATGCATTGTCTGCAATTTTTAATGTTTGATTTGTATTCAGTGGATCATTCTGAAGCTAACCATATTGTTTAATTGAGGTTTCCTTGCCTATACGCGAAATCACCATTGAAGCTCGCTAGGGTTCCTCAAGCTCCAAATTGGGCATTTTCGTATACTGTAAAATTGAGACATCCCAGTACCATGGCTAGACTCAGGACGCTTGGACGAATCTAATACACCAGTCGTGCTCAATTTATATAGCCTCACATGCTAATCGCTATTTTGGAAAAGGCTGTATTTTTGGGGGGTTTAAAACCCCCGCTACTTCTTTTTTGTTTCAGGAACAACGAAGAAGAAGATCAGGTGGCACGATGTGGTTGGATAATTTAAATTCAGCGCGCGTTTTTTGTTTTTAACCACTTACCATTTGTTTTGCATTATATTATTTATTCTTTGTTTTATACACAACGCGTTCAAGCAGCACAGATGGTGGAAAGCAACGCTGGCAAACCTTGGGACCTGGGTTCGAATCCCAGGTCCCCCCATATCCTTGTTATTTTTCTTTGCAAAATGTTCAGGTACTACACAAGCTCAAAAGCCTACCATACAACCTTAGATCCAAGCGCGCCACATGTCTCAGAGATCCAACCAAGGGCCTTGATCTGAGGAGTATCATATGTGTCAGTCAACGAATCCACACGTGATTGCCAGAAGTCAACAGGGCCAGGAATCAAATGGGCCTAATTGCTGGCCAGACACCTCCAAGTTGGGACAACAAACCCCCATTGTTTGCTTTCTTTCACTCTTTTATTTTTATTTTTTTTATTTGCTTAATTTAATTTTAATTTAATTCATCAAATTAAGATTTTCATAATATAAAAAGATAACAAAAATCAGAAAGTCATAAAAAATTAAAAAAATATTTTATTCAATGTTATTTTGTAAATAAAATCTTGTTAATTAATTTAGTTTTAAATTCTAGGCTTAATTTTAAATATTTTTTTATATAAACTTAAAAATTGTAGAATTAGGGTTTTAATCATTTTTTATCTTTTTTTCTTTTATTTTATCATTATTAATAATTAATTATTTATTTTTGTAAATAAAATTGTATTAATTAATTAGGTTAATTTTAGATTCAACTTTAACATGTTTTTTTTAATAAATTAAAAATAGCTAGAACTAGGTTTTAATTCCAATTTAATTTTTCTTATTAAAAATCCATAAATACAAAAAACTCCAAAAAAATCTTTTCTTTTTATTTTAACTTAATTTGTTAATTATAATTTAATTTCCTAAAAAGGGTCTAACACCCTCGCATTCGATCGTAATTCCAATTCGCGCGTTTATTTTATTTCCTTTTTTTATGTAATTCTCCCAAAGCCATGTAAATTAGACATTTATATTTCTCGCACTTTATTTTAAAAATCGGGTCCTGGATTAAATTTGGCGATATGGACCCGCGCCTTTGTAATAGCGTAGGAATTTTAATTCTCGCATCTTTTTAACTGTTAACTAAACTGCATGAAAGAATGAATGTTAAAATAAAAATAAAAACATAGATCACCTATGACATGAACAAGATAAATGCAAATGAACATGACACACAAATCACACACCACCCCTAGGGTACGCCTCATTGTTGCCTTGCCCCTCGAAAGGTGATCGTCGAGTAGAGGACGTCTTAGTAAGTCCTCATGATCCGGGAACCTGGCATGAGGGTAGCTT
Source organism: Vicia faba (assembly GCA_948472305.1). Classification (NCBI taxonomy): domain Eukaryota; kingdom Viridiplantae; phylum Streptophyta; class Magnoliopsida; order Fabales; family Fabaceae; genus Vicia; species Vicia faba. The sequence continues at coordinate 466,769,005 of OX451738.1, forward strand.
CTAAGGTGTCTTCCTATTGCTCCGGTGATCACCATGTCCTGAACCCTCGAATTGACCCGAACACCTCCAACGGTGGTGCTACCTACCTCTCAATGGTGGGATGGCACTACTTTAAAGGACATCTACACAGACGAATTCCTTAGGGTAGGTAGACGACTCTAGATACTTGCTCTATTTCAAAACAAATCAAAATACTTTTCACACCGACACCTTTTCAAAAAGCTTTCAAAAGCAATCTTTCAAACACTCTTGAGGACCGATACAAGAGTCGAACTGAAATTTTCAAAGAAACTTTTTAAAACCCATAGTTGAAAAGCAAACAAACCTTTTGAAAACACAATGAGCAAGTATCTAAGAGCCCATGGATAACCATGGATAGAAAGGGTGCTAACACCTTCCCTTTCTATAATCTACCTCCCGAACCGAGAGCAATCTCTATAAGGAATTTTTCTGTGCTTTTGTCCTTTCCATTTGGAGAAAATAAAAGACGGTGGCGACTCTTGCTTACCGCGACATTTCCCGAACCAACGTTAAACAGTCAGTTCTATTTCCACCGATCACAGAACTGGCGACACTGCTGGGGACTTAAACTTAAAGTGAGGTGTACCTTAGGACTAAGATCACTTGTGTTTTCAATTGTATTGATTTGCTTGCTTTATTATTGTGGGACTGTCTTGGGAGTTCCATAGATCCTAACCCGGATCTGGGGATACCTTCTTAGAAAGTAGCAACAAGGCTGTGAGGGAACTGTGTGGGGTATACCGACATGGTTGAAACAGTCTGCTACGTTGATGTGGCACTTTAGTGTGTACCGGTAACCCTTGAGTTCAGTCAAGGAGAGTACGGGGCCTCCGCGTGGTGTCGTGAAGCATCAACTGACCTTAGGAACCTTAATTGAACTATCTTGGCCTCTTTAGGGTAGTGAGATAATTGACTTTGGTGCAGTCCGAGGTTGGTTGATACTCGATACTACACTCAATTGAGGGTTGCTTTCCTGGAATATTTCGGTCGCCAGTTCAGTGGCTAAATCGAAACGATGAACAATGAAAGCAATCCGGTGATATTGGGACCCTTAGAATTCGGTTACTTCTAATAGGACAGGTTGAGCCCACCAACTTCAAGAGGGTAATACCCAGACCCCATGCTGGCCTAAACTCTAAGGGCTTGTCTTGTGTGACTTGTGTGCCTTACATGTTTGCCTTTGTAAATATTTGTGGTGTGTTTAATCATAGCATCATGACATCATCCAGCATCATATGCATTGACTAACCATTTCAGGGGTTCGAATCTTCATCTTTGTTCTTTGTTTTGTAGGACATGGAAACTGTTCGCAGAAAGACAATTCAAATCAGCCTTGTAAGGATCCCTCCTCAGCTTAAGGAGCTTATATCCAGGATTCCCGAGAGCTCTTCATTCAGTGAAAGACATGGAAGACTCATCAGCTTGGTCAATACCAACATTGAGGAAGATATGACAAAGGTCCTGTTCCAGTTCTTTGACCCTCTGCATCACTGTTTCACCTTCTTGGATTATCAGCTGGTACCTACATTGGAGGAGTTCTCCCGGCTCCTGAAGATCCCTATCCTTGATCAACTACCCTACAACGGTACAGAAAAGGAACCCAAGCTAGAAGAGATTGCTAAAGCCTTACACCTGCAATCATCTGACCTCAAGGGACATTGGGAAGTTAGAAGTGGTATCAAAGAGTTCTTAGCCAGGTTTCTGTTTGAAAAGGCCCATGAATGTTGAAACTCCCTTGACTTACAAGCTTTTGAAGAAGTTGTGGCCCTCCTTGTCTATGGTTTGGTGTTGTTCCCTAACCCAGATCATCTTATAGATATCAGCGCTGTCCAGATCTTCATGTTCAGGAATCCTATACCTACGTTGCTGGGGGACATCCTTCACTCATGTTACACTCGAACCATGAGAAAAAGAGGTGTCCTTATGTGTTTCACTCCTCTCCTGGGAAGGTGGTTTATTTCGCACCTTCCACAATCAGTTTTGAAAAATGAGCGGGGTTTGAGATGGTCACAACGGTTGATGACTCTTACACATGCAGATATACATTGGTGCCCTCGGTCCAGAGAGGATGTCACTATCATTGATCGTTGCGGGGAGTACCCTAATGTTCCTTTACTTGGAATCAGAGGAGGTATTACTTATAACCCATGCCTGGCTTGGAGACAGTTTGGTTATGCTCGGAGGGATGGTCCTCATGACATGTTAATTCCTGACATAGTTTTTGACTTCGACAACGATGCACAAGGACTTCGCCAGAGATTTATCAGAGCGTGGAGGATGCCAAGTAGGATAGACAGTAAGACACTGGGGCACAGGAACTCCATCCCGTTGGAACCTTATCTCAAGTGGGTACGCTCCCGCTCCCAGAAGTTAGTAATGCCTTATCCTCATATGCTCCCTTTGATCAAAGAGCCAGTCTTGGAAGGAGAAGCGTCCTACACCATTCAGCATCCTGACATGCCCACGTCCTGGGAAGAGATGCAAAAGAGCTGGATCCAGCTTAAGGAAGAACGGAATTCTCTTGAGACCAGTCTACACGCTAGTGAAAAGAAGGTCCTGGAGCTCACCCTCCTATTGCATGAGGAGAGGAATCTCAACACCTACATAGCTCCAAAGAGGATGTGTAGTGTCTTTTGGGATTGATTTGTTTTTGTATTATTTTGCCCATGAGGCTTTGATGTACCAAACAATTGTTTCCTTAATAATAACGTGTGTTCCTTTTTGGCTACAACAAATTTGAACTTTCGAACCCTTGAATGCATTGCATAAACATATATCATTTATCATGTGCATAGCAGGTTTTCTTCTTTTTCAGGTTGCTTACTGTTCTTCGCTGTTTATTTCAGCATCATGAATCCCGACTCATCATCAACCGAGATGTCTATCAAGGCTCTTCAGGCGCAGAATGCGCAATTTCAGGAACTAATCATGGGTTTGGCTCAGGGCCAAGAAGAGCTGAAGGCTCTGCTCCTGAAGAAGGAGAAGAAGAAGAAGAAGAGAACTGTTCTTTTTAACTCGGGCCGAAGGTTTGGCAACACTCTGCAGAATGAAGAGGCTGGTTCTTCTATAGGCAAGAGCAGTCCCCAAAGGGGAAAAGGTCCTAGTCCGGTAGTCTCTGACAACGAGACTGATTTTGATGAGGAACAGTATCCTCCGGCTGAAGACAGATACAAGCAGTTGGAAGACAGACTGAATGCTATGGAGATCCAACAAGTGCCTGGGCTGGATTTCGGAGACTTGGGTTTGTCCACTGGTGTGATCATTCCTCATAAGTTCAAAGCACCATCCTTTACCATGTATGACGGGGCGTCTTGTCCCAAGCTACACCTCAGGTCTTATGTGCGGAAGATTCAGCCGTACTCAGTGGACAAGAATTTGTGGATCCACTTCTTCCAGGAGAGTCTTTCAGGGACTCATCTCGAATGGTTCTATCAGCTGGATGGGACCAAGGTTCGTAACTGGGAGGAGTTGGCTACTGCTTTTTACAAGCAGTATCAGTATAATGCCGACCTTGCCCCTACACGTACCCAACTCCAGGGCATGTCGCTAGGGTCAAGCGAAGGTTTCAAAGAGTATGCATAGAAGTGGAGGGATCTGGCTGGCAGGGTGCAGCCTCCGTTGACTGACCGGGAGTTGGTAGACATGTTCTTGGGGACCCTATCTGGGCCATTTTTCAACCATCTTATCGGTAACTCATCTGCAGGGTTTACTGATCTTATTCTGACTGGAGAGAGAATAGAGGCTGGAATGAAGTCTGGCAAAATTCAGAAGGGTGCGTCTGCAAGTTCGGAGAAGAAGCCCTTTAAAAAAGAGGCCAGTGCTGTATATGGGTCTAGAAGACAAGAGAAACCTGAGCGCCGCCAATCTGTCAACGCGGTGATGATTGTTAAGCCTGCTGCCGCTCCTCGGCAAACCAACCCTCAAAGGGCTGAAAGACCCAGGAGAGAGTTTACCCGTTTGAGTATGACTCTATCACAAATCCTGCCGCAGTTGCTATCCACCAACTTAGTGACTGTCAGGGAGGCCCCGAAAGTGGTGAATACTGCCTCCCCAAAATATAATCCAAATGCCCGCTGTGCTTATCACTCCGATAGCCCGGGGCATTCCACTGATGACTGTTGGGCCTTAAGGAACAAGCTGCAGGACCTTATTGACGCCAAGGAGGTACAATTTGAGGCATCTGAGAAGCCTAATGTAGTGACAGCTCCCCTGCCTGCTCATGGAGTGAATGCTATTGGGGATGAGGATGAAGTGGATGAAGCTGAGTTCGACAGCTGGATTTACCAGGCAACCGACAGTGAACCTAGCAATTGGACTGCAAAGGACAACCTACTTGTTTCTCTTGTTACTGAGTAATGAATTCTTTTTGTTATTTGTAATAAACAATTAAAACTCTATGGCCCGGTGTCTTACCCGAGGCACCGTTGGCTTCATTTGTGAGGGCATATAAATTGTCATTTCATATATCATGAATAAAGATCTTGGACGTTTTCTCGCATTTCAAATCTTATGCTCCTTTTCTTTCTTTCCTTTCTTTATATCGCAAAACAGCTGTATTTACACACACTCACTCATACAGGTTTCAATCCACTCTGGATCTCACTGGTAACGACTCTGCTACTGCCAGTTATGACTTCGAAAATCCGATCAACTTAGCCGAAGACGAAGGTGAAGATGATTGCGAAGTGCCTGGCGAGCTTGCAAGACTGTTACTCCAGGAGGAGAGGGCAATTCAACCACACGAAGAGCCAGTGGAAACAATAAATCTGGGTACTAAGGCAGACAGAAAGGAGGTAAAGATTGGTGCCAACCTAGAGCTCAGCGTGAAGCAACAGTTGACTCAGATGCTACATGATTATATGGAGATCTTTGCCTGGTCCTACGAAGACATGCCCGGGTTGGATACCGATATTGTGGTCCATCACTTGCCTACTAAGGAAGACTGCCCTCCGGTTAAGCAAAAGGTCCGCCGTATGCGTCCAGAGATGTCTGAGAAGATCAAAGCCGAGGTTATGAAACAGTTTGATGCCGGGTTCCTTGCAGTGACTTCTTACCCTCAGTGGGTTGCTAATGTGGTGCCGGTACCAAAGAAGGACGGTAAGGTCAGAATGTGTGTCGACTACAGGGATCTGAACAGGGCCAGCCCCAAAGATGACTTTCCCCTACCTCACATTGATGTCCTGGTTGACAATACTGCTCAGCATAAGGTGTTCTCTTTCATGGATGGTTTCTCAGGGTATAATCAGATCAAGATGGCTCCTGAAGACATGGAGAAGACTACCTTTGTTACTCAGTGGGGCACCTTCTGCTACAAGGTCATGCCTTTTGGACTGAAAAATGCTGGGGCAACCTACCAACGTGCCATGGTTGCTTTATTTCATGACATGATCCATCATGAGATAGAAGTGTATGTTGACGACATGATTGCAAGGTCCCAGACTGAGGAAGAACACCTAGATCACCTACAAAAATTGTTTGACCGTCTGAAGTTGTACAAGCTGAGGTTGAATCCGAACAAGTGCACCTTCGGGGTAAGATCTGGAAAGTTGCTAGGCTTTGTTGTAAGTGATAAGGGTATTCAAGTGGACCCTGCCAAGGTTAAAGCTATTCAAGAGATGCCAGTTCCTAAGACAGAGAAAGAGGTCAGAGGCTTTTTAGGACGCCTGAATTACATTGCTCGGTTCATCTCACACCTAACTGCTACCTGTGAGCCAATCTTCAAGCTGCTGAAGAAAGATCAGGTAGTACGTTGGAATGATGAATGTCAGGCTGCTTTTGACATAATCAAAGAGTATCTCCAAGAACCACCCATCCTTTTGCCACCGGTTGAAGGGAGACCTCTGATACTATACCTGACAGTACTTGACAACTCAATGGGGTGTGTGCTGGGACAGCATGACGAGTCTGGCCGAAAAGAGCATGCCATTTATTACCTTAGCAAAAAGTTTACCGACTGTGAGACCCGATACTCACTGCTTGAGAAAAATTGTTGCGCTTTGGTATGGGCTGCTCGTCGGCTGAGACAGTATATGCTGACTCACACTACCTTGTTGATCTCAAAGATGGATCCTATAAAGTACATATTCGAAAAGCCTGATCTGTCTGGGAGAATAGCAAGATGGCAAATGATCTTGACGGAATACGACATTCAGTACATGACCCAGAAAGCCATCAAGGGAAGTGTATTGGCAGACCACTTGGCACATCAGGCAGTAGACGACTATCAGTCAATGAACTTCGAGTTTCCAGACGATAGCATCATGATAGTGACTGATTGTGAGGTGCCTGGACCGGATGAAGAACCTGAGGAAGGATCCCGATGGTCTATGCACTTTGACGGAGCCTCCAATGCTTTAGGTAACGGTATCGGCGCTGTGATAATATCCCCTCAAGGCACTCATACTCCACTCACTGCCCGACTATGTTTCAACTGCACCAACAACATGGCGGAGTATGAGGCGTGCATCATGGGTCTTCAAGATGCGATCGACCTAAGGATCAAGTTTCTGAGTGTCTTCGGAGATTCCTCTCTCGTGATCAATCAGATCAAAGGAGAGTGGGATACGAAACATCCGAATCTTATTCCTTACAGAGAATATGTGTTGACATTGATCCCTCACTTCACAAAGATAACCTTTGAACACTTTCCGAGAGAGGAGAATCAGCTGGCGGACGCGTTAGCTACAATGTCTTCTATGTTCAAGGTCAAATGGGACAATGAGGCTCCCCGGATCATCATCTGGAAACTGGACGAACCGGTATACTGTTGTGATCTCGAGACTGAATTGGTGACTAAGAAGCCTTGGTACCATGAGGTGAAGAGATATTTGGAAGCTCAGGAATACTCTGAAGGTGCGTCTGTCAATGATAAAAAGTTTATGAGAAGGTTCGCAGCGAAGTTCTTCCTTAGCAACGACATCCTGTATAAGTGAAACCATGATTCGACCTTACTGCGTTGTGTGGATAAGACAGAAGCAGAAAGGATCATGGAAGAGTTACATGAAGGGACCTTCGGAACGCATTCCAGTGGACACACTATGGCGAAGAAAATCCTTCGGGCAGGGTATTTCTGGTCCACAATGGAAGCTGACTGCTACCAACACTCTCGGACATGTCATAAATGCCAGATTTATGCAGACAAGGTGCATGTTCCTCCAGTTCCTCTAAATGTTCTGACTGCGTCTTGGCCGTTTGCAATGTGGGGCATAGATATGATCGGTGAGATTAAACCTACGACATCCAACGGGCATCGCTTCATTCTGGTGGCGATTGATTATTTCACGAAGTGGGTCGAAGCAGCTTCCTACACTACGGTAACCAAGACTGTTGTGGCACGGTTCATTCGGCACAATCTGATTTGTCGATACGGCGTCCCTGAGAGAATTATTACAGACAACGGTACCAATCTTAATAACAAAATGATCACTGAGCTCTGCGAGCAGTTTAAGATACAGCACCACAACTCTTCTCCGTACAGACCGAAGATGAATGGGGCTGTAGAAGCAGCAAATAAAAACATTAAGAAAATTGTGCAGAAGATGACAGTGACTTATAAAGATTGGCACGAGATGTTACCGTTCGCTCTACATGGGTACCGTACCTCAGCCAGAACGTCAACCGGGGCAACTCCTTTCTCCTTGGTCTACGGTATGGAAGCAGTCTTACCGATCGAAGTGCAAATACCCTCTCTCCGGATAATGAAGGATGCAAATCTGAACGAAGATGATTGGATCCGGACACGACTTGATCAGCTAAACCTTATTGATGAAAAGAGACTTGCTGCTATCTGTCATGGTCAGACGTATCAGAAACGGATGATCAGGGCATTTAACAAAAAGGTCAGACCACAGGAATATCAAGCTGGGGATCTGGTAATCAAGCGAATCATCCTTCCTCAGAGTGATCCAAGGGGCAAATGGACCCCTACGTATGAAGGGCCATTTGTGGTTAAACATGTGTTCTCAGGAGGAGCCATGATTCTAACCAACATGGATGGTGACGACCTTCCTCACCCTGCTAATGCATACATAGTAAAAAGATACTACGCATGAAAAAGACCCGCTAGGCTGACATGCCTAGGCAAAAATTAGGGCTTCCCGGCGAACCAAAAGGGTTCGGGCAAAATGAAGGGATGAAATGAAAAAATCTGTACACCCGGCAAGTCGAAAACCTGAAAAGGCGGCTTGGGCAAAAATGGGTATCCCGGTGGACTGAAAACCCGAAAGGGCGGTCCAGGAAAAAGTTAGGGATAAAGCGTAATACTATGTCTCATTGGATCACTTTGCATCCAGAATCCGGTATCTACATCAAGTTCAGACGGCATCGATCAGTCAGCTTCATCCTCAACTAAGGTCATCAAGTGATGAGACGCTCGGAGATATAAAGGCGATAGCAGAGTTGAAACCCAGTGGATCATTCATTTCACACAGCTGTTTTATTTTCTCTTGTACAAAATTGTATAAACTCTTTTTCGGCGGCGTTCTCTTACTAGGATGTCAGCCTCTTGTACATAAGCGCCTATTTCACAGGCAAATTCAAAAAATCAATACAAATATACTTCAGTTAAAATTGCCAATTGTTTTTTCTTTTCTGTTTTGTTTTGCGAAGAACGTCCAAGGTTCAATTTGTGATATATGCATTGACAATAATTTGCTAACTCACGAATATTCGCATACGAAACAAAGGATTAATTACAGGTAACACCAGAAACAGGGGCAATAAAGAGTGGTCTAAGCAATCTAATTGTTCTGTCCTCCAAGGTACCAAGGTAGGTTCAGCTAAAGAACACAACCAGATATCTTAATTCCCTAGAGAGTGAGCCAGCAAGTCAGTACACTCTCCCCGAGCAAAGCTATTATCAAACTTAAGGAAGTTGGGTATCCTCCAGCAGATCTTAACATTCCCCAGCATATCATACGAACATTCTCAACAAGCATCCCCGGCAATCTTGGTCTAAAGATTGTTCCCCGGCGGTATATCAAACATTCAATGGAGTCACCTCCCTGATATAGTTCAAAACTTTTCCAGGAGAGTCCAATCCAGTTTCCCCAGGAAAAGTTGGAATCCATCTCCCCAAGCAGCAAGCTTATCCCCAGTAGATTCTGGAAGCTTATCCTCGCAGAGCACGAACGCGTCTCCCAGCTTTATTCAAAGAGTTATTTCCCTACCAGGATATAACTGGGTTATCCTCAGCCAAAAGCCATGAGAAGATCGTCGTCTACAAAGTCTTCTTATCCCCAGCGAAGTCTATTAACATTTCCAACACAACAATAGTATCCCCAGTAAAGTTACCATCAATATTTCAGCACAGTACCTCTCTCCCCACAGAGTATGGTTCCCAGCAAAATCGCTAGAGTGCTTTTCTCCCCGCAGAGTAATCCATTCGCCAAGTTTATTCCCCAACGGAGTTATCTTATCCTACCGGTATTCTTGCAACTATCATCCCCAGCGGAAGCAAAGATCTATTCTTCAATATCAGCCCAGGAGTGACTTCCCGGCATCCGTCAAGGATTTATTTTCCTAGACGAAAAGACACATTCATAAACATCACACTTCCATACATTATAGCATGCATATATGCATCATATCTTACAAAGCTCACTTATGTTGAGAACATCATGGCTTGATCCATATCATGCATTACATATGACTGACCTTTACCTTTCAGGAAAGCGCCAGTTAAGTTCTCAGCTACATTTCAAGACCTAGTCTGGTTCAGTTAAATCGACCCTAAGATTTTTCTGTTTCTTATCCAGTCAAAGGCCTTCTCTGGTTCAGTCAGATCGACCCTAAGATCTCCCTGTTTCTTATCCAGTTGAAGACATTTCAAGACCTAGACCGGTTCAGTTAAATCGACCCTAAGATTTTTCTGTTTCTTATCCAGTCAAAGGCCTTCTCTGGTTCAGTCAGATCGACCCTAAGATCTCCCTGTTTCTTATCCAATTGAAGATTTCAAGACCTAGACCGGTTCAGTTAAATCGACCCTAAGATTTTCCTGTTTCTTATCCAGTCAAAGGCCTTCTCTAGTCCAGTTAAATCGACCCCTAAAAGATTTTCCTGATGAAGACTCAATAGAAGACATCCAAGATTCTCTCAGCGTTACTGTTGAGGTTGAAGTCGTCCAAGATTCTCTCAGTGTTACTGTTGAGGTTGAAGTCGCCTATGATTCTCTCAGCGTTACTGTTGAGGTTGAAGTCGCCCAAGATTCTCTCAGCGTTACTGCTGAGGTTGAAGTCGTCCAAGATTCTCTCAGTGTTACTGTTGAAGTTGAAGTCGCCCAAGATTCTCTCAGCGTTCCTGTTGAGGTAGTAATTGTCCCCAAATTCTCTCAGCATTACTGTTGAGGTGGTAATCGCCCCCAGATTCTCTCAGCGTTCCTGTTGAGGTAGTAATCGTCCAAGGTTCTCTCACCGTCCCGTTGAGGTAGTAACCATCCCTGGTTCATTCATCACCTTTCTGAAGCTCCAGACCCAACTCCTATAACTAGTCAGGGCGTATCTATACAAAGAGTTTGAAGACCAGCTCCTGTAACAGGTCAGGTAATCATCTTTTTTTTTTAGGTACGCAGGTTCTCGCTAAGGAATCTCTTACGCGATCGACACCCGGATGGCATCTATAAGCCCATCCACCTTCCATCACCTCTTAGCATGGCATCTATAAGCCCATCCACTATCCATCAATCTCCAAATGGCATCTATAAGCCCATTCCCATCATCACACTACTATGTGAGCGCAAATTTCTGGGCACTCTAGTGTTCAATTATCTTCCACCTTCGGATTACGAAAGGCACGTCAGCCAATCTGCATCCTCAGGTCTAAGAAGATTGAACAGGGGAAACTGTTGTACCCCAAAATTTGCCCTCCCATATTCTTCAAAATTTGCAAAGAGCATGCTTCAAAATTCCCCAAGGGTTGCACAGTTCAAGGGCCTCCTAACAGTCAAAAACTAGGGTTTTGGTTCTGACAAAGATAATGAAGTTTCCAAGGGTCCAATCAAGTCCCACATGCCTACAAACATGGTCAAGCATCCTCATGCTAAGTTTCAAGACTTGCAGCACAAAATTGCACAGTCAAAAACCCTAATTGCTCAACAGTCAACTGTAGGGGCAAAATGGTCATTTGACAGTCAAAAGTTCAGATTTTTGGTCAACATCTCATTTTGAATCCATAAACATCATTTGATCAATTCTTGATCATGATTTTCAAGGCATGGCTCAAAAAGTCTCAAGATGCAAAAGTTTCCATATTTGGACAGTTGAAAAAGTCAACTGTAACTTGACCAAGGCATAACTTCCACATGGTTTATCAGAAAAATTCCATCAAAAGCTCATTTTTAAGAGAAATACATTTCCTACAACTCCTATTCACACTTCAAGTCCAAGAAATGCTCTCACAAAAAGTTATCAATTTCAACATTATAGGTCATTTTCAAAAGTCAACAAAAAGGGACTTTAAGTCAAAGGCCATAACTTGAGATTGGTAAATCAAAATGATATGGGACCAAAGGCATTGGTTAGAGGACTTCAATACCTTTCCAAAATGTCCAAGAACATGATCAAAGCTTAAAATTTGAGCAAGATATGCCTTGTGGAAGTTGGGAAATTTTTAGGAATTTTGAAAAGTCAACTTTACTTCAAATGCCTTAAAACTGCTAATGGGCCACATTTTCTTCCAAAATCCATCATCCAAAGCATATGCACGACCATTTGGCCCAAAGGGGATTTATTCATCATTTTTATTTATTTATTTGAATTTTTAATTACTATTAATTCATTTAATAAAATAAAATATGTGAAAAATACTAAAACAAGTTTTTCAAATCTTTTTATGCATGGAATACCTTCAAGATTTCGTGCCCTATCTAATATGGAAAGAATCAAGGTGCTTTGATCATAATTGGCACCAAAAGCACATGAAAAGATTTGGAAGATATGCCATGAAAATTAAATATCTTATACATCAATGCAAAGGGTTTTGGATCAAAATTTTAACCCTAATCTGATCCCATACATATACTAATGCAAACCTAATGCAAAAGGACCTGGAAGCTGCGCCCAAAAGCCATAAACAACTTTGCACTTTTTGTGAAATTTTTCAAAACTGAAACCACGATTCTAAGACGTTTCAAGGCCAAATAACTATCCCATTGCATTCCTGAGGCTTCAAGGAACGTATATTGATCAAAACTATTGTCCCTAACGCAGGAAATTGGTAGAACGATCTTGTCCGGTTCATGCTTTTTTTCATATTCTTGTATCATAATTCATGCATTGTCTGCAATTTTTAATGTTTGATTTGTATTCAGTGGATCATTCTGAAGCTAACCATATTGTTTAATTGAGTTTTCCTTGCCTATACGCGAAATCACCATTGAAGCTCGCTAGGGTTCCTCAAGCTCCAAATTGGGCATTTTCGTATACTGTAAAATTGAGACATCCCAGTACCATGGCTAGACTCAGGACGCTTGGACGAATCTAATACACCAGTCGCGCTCAATTTATATAGCCTCACATGCTAATCGCTATTTTGGAAAAGGCTGTATTTTTGGGGGGTTTAAAATCCCGCTACTTCTTTTTTGTTTCAGGAACAACGAAGAAGAAGATCAGGTGGCACGATGTGGTTGGATAATTTAAATTCAGCGCGCGTTTTTTGTTTTTAACCACTTACCATTTGTTTTGCATTATATTATTTATTCTTTGTTTTATACACAACGCGTTCAAGCAGCACAGATGGTGGAAAGCAACGCTGGCAAACCTTGGGACCTGGGTTCGAATCCCAGGTCCCCCCATATCCTTGTTATTTTTCTTTGCAAAATGTTCAGGTACTACACAAGCTCAAAAGCCTACCATACAACCTTAGATCCAAGCGCGCCACATGTCTCAGAGATCCAACCAAGGGCCTTGATCTGAGGAGTATCATATGTGTCAGTCAACGAATCCACACGTGATTGCCAGAAGTCAACAGGGCCAGGAATCAAATGGGCCTAATTGCTGGCCAGACACCTCCAAGTTGGGACAACAAACCCCCATTGTTTGCTTTCTTTCACTCTTTTATTTTTTTTATTTTTATTTGCTTAATTTAATTTTAATTTAATTCATCAAATTAAGATTTTCATAATATAAAAAGATAACAAAAATCAGAAAGTCATAAAAAATTAAAAAAATATTTTATTCAATGTTATTTTGTAAATAAAATCTTGTTAATTAATTTAGTTTTAAATTCTAGGCTTAATTTTAAATATTTTTTTATATAAACTTAAAAATTGTAGAATTAGGGTTTTAATCATTTTTTATCTTTTTTTCTTTTCTTTTATCATTATTAATAATTAATTATTTATTTTTGTAAATAAAATTGTATTAATTAATTAGGTTAATTTTAGATTCAACTTTAACATGTTTTTTTTAATAAATTAAAAATAGCTAGAACTAGGTTTTAATTCCAATTTAATTTTTCTTATTAAAAATCCATAAATACAAAAAACTCCAAAAAAATCTTTTCTTTTTATTTTAACTTAATTTGTTAATTATAATTTAATTTCCTAAAAAGGGTCCAACGCCCTCGCATTCGATCGTAATTCCAATTCGCGCGTTTATTTTATTTCCTTTTTTTATGTAATTCTCCCAAAGCCATGTAAATTAGACATTTATATTTCTCGCACTTTCTTTTAAAAATCGGGTCCTGGATTAAATTTGGCGATGTGGATCCGCGCCTTTGTAATAGCGTAGGAATTTTAATTCTCGCATCTTTTTAACTGTTAACTAAACTGCATGAAAGAATGAATGTTAAAATAAAAATAAAAGCGTAGATCACCTATGACATGAACAAGATAAATGCAAATGAACATGACACACAAATCACACACCACCCCTAGGGTACGCCTCATTGTTGCCTTGCCCCTCGAAAGGTGATCGTCGAGTAGAGGACGTCTTAGTAAGTCCTCATGATCCGGGAACCTGGCATGAGGGTAGCTTCTAAGGTGTCTTCCTATTGCTCCGGTGATCACCATGTCCCGAACCCTCGAATTGACCCGAACACCTCCAACGGTGGTGCTACCTACCTCTCAATGGTGGGATGACACTACTTTAAAGGACATCTACACAGACGAATTCCTTAGGGTAGGTAGACAACTCTAGATACTTGCTCTAATTTCAAAACAAATCAAAATACTTTTCACACCGACACCTTTTCAAAAAGCTTTCAAAAGCAATCTTTCAAACACTCTTGAGGACCGATACAAGAGTCGAACTGAAATTTTCAAAGAAACTTTTTAAAACCCACAGTTGAAAAGCAAACAAACCTTTTGAAAACACAATGAGCAAGTATCTAAAAGCCCATGGATAACCATGGATAGAAAGGATGCTAACACCTTCCCTTTCTATAATCTACCTCCCGAACCGAGAGCAATCTCTATAAGGAATTTTTCTGTGCTTTTGTCCTTTCCATTTGGAGAAAATAAAAGACGGTGGCGACTATTGCTTACCGCGACATTTCACGAACCAGCGTTAAACAGTCAGTTCTATTTCTACCGATCACAGAAAGCATAATATGCGATAAAACGAAATAAAACCTCGACAAGTAAAAGAAACTATAAATAAAATAAATGCTAAATATATGTGTAAAAACCATTGATCAATGGATATCAGAATTACAAACACGACTAATAAACATAATCGAAGCAGACTTAAAATAACTAAGTAACAATTGACCGCCTATAACAATAGAATTAATATCAGCAATTAAGTTGCTACCATTAACACAATCGAATACGCCCAAAGCATTCGATTGGAACACCACAATGTCAAGCTTCATATCCCTCGCAATCTGTAAAGTCCACATGATTCCAAGTGCTTCAGTCGTACCCGAATCAACAAAACTAGTGAATCTCTGAGAAGAAACAACCACCACCACACCAACAGGCGATTTCACCACACAACCCAAAGCCACAATGCCATCCTCAAATCAACCTGCATCTGACTGAACAATCCATGTGTTGTCATTATTTTTTTCAACCTGCAATGACAACAATCTGCCAGAATCCAAACTGCTATTTCCATAAAACTCCTCAATGGAATTCCACACTTCCTGGGCCACCTTTATAGGACACGCAGAACTTTGTTGTTAAAAACCAAGTCATTGCGAGCTTGCCAAACTTTCTACATGCCATAACAGACCACCTTACTAAGCCTCACATCCCTACTCTTAAAAACGGATGTCAACCACTCAAAGATATCTCCAACCGCACACACCCTCACACCCAAAGTAGCAGAAAAAAACACACTCTTGACAAAATCACAGTGCAGAAAGAGATGGGAAGAAGATTCTGGAGAGGAAAGACAAAGAGGACAAGAGGAATCAGAGGAGATACCTTTCTTGCTAATATTGGTCTTAGTAGGCAGAATGTTCTTTAACCTCCTCTAAAGAAACTCGTTCGTTCTACCCAGAAAAGACGCCTTCCACAGGGACTTCCATAAATCAGCATCGGTGCAAAAAGAAGGACCAGGTGTGGTGCTACGCCTTAAGTTCCCTAACATGTGGTATGCAGACTTGACCGGATAACCACCGTCCTTCTCAACATTCCTAACTAGCTTGTCATCAATCTGCTTATTAAGATTGCAAATGGTGGCCAACCAAACAATGACTCTTCTACAGTTTTGAAGCTAAACAGTTCGTGCAGTTTGGTCCTTACTCACAACAACAACAACAACGTTGTTTGGATGGAGTTTCTCCAAAAGTACTTAAAAAACCAAAATATCAAAAGTTCTCTCATATATCTTTTCCATTAACATCTAAACTTAGAAGCTCCCATACGTTAAAAATAATGAAAATTGGACCTAACTGAATTTTGATATTCATAACACTCTCCGGTTGGTCTAATAGCAAAGAAAAACACATCTTCATAAACATGTAATCACCAGATTCATAAAAACAAAAATTAAAATAATATCATGGTAATACTAAAAATAATATGGATGCACAAACACTCATGCAGATTAGAGTCTTGCTAAAAAGGGTTAAAAATCAAGAGATAACAAGTATTAAAAGAAAAGTACAATCTTTGTTACATTGGAAACTTAAAGAATACCTTACTTTTTTTATTATACTGAACTTCCTTTCCAATTCAATGTACGAGAAAGGCCAGTAGGAAACATAGGAACTAGAGCCACAACAAAACCAACACCTTGTACACTGCAATCTATCTCTGACCGGTTGGTTTTGGATTTCATCTTGAATCTTTCATCAAGGAAGCAGAAAATATTAATACAACTTCATTAGTGATTCTAATATCTTGAAATTGTTGAAGTGTAGTTCAAATTCAATACAATTTAGTTTTAATTTCATTTGCATTTGAGTTTAGCTTCTATTTGGAATGTAGTATGTAGTAGTAAGAAAATTCATTTGTAACCATTTTTCATTTTGAGAAAGTTTGTTAAAAAAGTTAATCACACTCTTTTTTTCCCTCTTCTCTCTTCTTTTGTCTTCATCTTCATCTTCAACCTTGTGCACCAATAATTAATATCTAAAATTCTAATTTGATTCACAGTAAAACACAAGTGTACTTGAGGCGTGTGTGACTGATTTCGTTTCTTAAATTCACATTGAATTTACGTTCGAAATCGGAACAAAATCACATTTCTTTATTTTGTGGAATTGAGAAACATGAGTGGAGGTGAATATAACTCTACATACTTCAAGAAGTTCTATAAAGAGAATAGAATTGAGCATGAAGTTACTGCTCCATACATTCCTCAGCACAATGGTCTTACTGAAAGAAGAAATAAGATTTTGTTTGATATGACTGTTAGAACAAGTTTGGTTCTGATCATATCTCAGAATTTTGATGATAACAATAAAATGTATTTTGTATAATTGATACTCTGATGAGCATATTTCTTTGTTTCAGATAATATTCTGACTAAAGTATTTTCTAAGGTGAAAATCATTTTACGTGCAGAGCTGAATAAAAATGAAGAAGTTCTTTGATGAAAGAACTATTTATTTAGCGCAAGTTTGCACGTTGGCTCTGATAAGAAGCAATTTAAAGCATCCTCTAATCTTAGCAAGTTTCCATGCAAACTCTGTTCAGAAGTATTTTGCAAGCAAGCTCTGATGAGAAGTTATTTGCAAGCAAGATCTGAAGCAAGTTCTAAAAGATTAAAGAAGCAAACAGTTTTGTCAAGTTTACGGAAATAAGCTCTGACAGTGTCGCTTGTTCATTTAATGCAAAGACGGCTAAAGCACTCAAGTGCCTCTACGCTAGTTCATTGAAAAGAACAATAATACAAGCCAACACGCAAACATTAATTGTTCCTCACTTTTGAAGGCAGTAACGGTCATTTTCCTCATGCTATAAATAGAAGATCATTTATTACAAGCCAACCACCACAACGAAGAAAAAAGATCTTACGTGAAAATTATTCTGCAGCTCACAAATTATTTTCTTACAAACACTTTGTTATTTTCTCAAGTGCAAAACATATCTTAGTGATAAATCACAGTTTGTGATATAGCTTTCTAAGAAGAAATTTATTTCACTATTGTAAAGATTTAATTCTTGTATTTGTTCCTTCTGAAGCTACCGGCAGAAAACACAAAGTTGCCACCGAACTTTATTTATCCCGAAGGAAGGGGAAATATCGATAAAACCACAAGGGAATGGATAAGATGGTCTTACGACCGAGAGAAAGGGTAAGGGAGTCGGTTATGCGAGGGGAAGGTATTATCACCCCCCACATCCGTTGTACTCAACGGGATCCGTTTTGTTTGTTTGTCTTTAAAGGGTGTATTCATCTACAACTAGGCTTTCTTAAAGGGAAATGAATGGTTTTTATTATTGCGTTCGTGAGGGTTTCAGGACCCTTTGCCTATGTATCTAATGAAGGAATCAGAACACCGTAGTTCCTCTAGAAAATGGTTTGTTTGTTTGTGTTTTTTAGTGGGCGACGTTAACGCACGCATTCTAGCAATAGGCACGACCGGTATCGCGGTAGAACGGAGATAACTTGCCCTTTGGGGGAGTTTTGTTTGGTTGAGTGTTTTTGCGAGTTTTAAAATAAATTCAAGTAATGATTAAAGAGTGTTTTTGGGTTTTTGATTTGATTAAAAAAAGGTTTGTTTGGCTAAAAGTGGATGCGGATGAGATTTCGAAGATACGACGACCTAATGTAGAAGTTTTGACCTAAAAGGTGTGAGTTTGAAAATTGAATTTTTGGGGAAATTATCTTAAGTTTAGCAAAACTAAAAAACGTATGGAGGGTTTCGCACAATCACATTAGATATTTGAGATGACATGAAGTCAACAAATTTGATTCTTTCCCTCGGATTTTAAAAAAGTAAGTAACAAGATGAGTAATAAAGCATAAACCCTCGAAGATCCACAACAAACAAGAGTAAGCTATATAAACTGAAAATGAATTGAAATTATCACATTGTCAACCAGTACATATTTATCATAGAAGGAATATCACAAGGTAGTAAATTCAAATATATATATACGAATCCATAAATGACCGATTAATTATAAGACTAACTAAGCAATAATATTAACCAAACTAAAACAAAATATCAAGAATTAATTCAATTAATTTTAAAACTAAAGTATTTAATAAAATTATTTAGTTAATTAAAACTTAATTAATTTACTAACTAAACTAAAATCAACAAATAATAAAACCAATAAACAAAAGGGCTGAAATGTTAGCAGTTAGAGGGGTTTTAACATGAAAATCGGTTTGGGCTAAAAGAATTTCACAGGCCTGGGTTATAAAAAGGTTGGTTTAGTAAAAAGAGGTTCTGGGCTTAAATGATTAGGGTCGGGCCAGACCCGGTCTAACCCTCTCTATACAGAGTTACACGGGTTGAAGGAACCCTAAAGTTGTGCCCCAAATTCTCAAACGTTGTTCACAAGATTTCTGAATTCGACTGACAAAACGAAACACGACCTTGCACCTCTTGCGATTTCTTATGGTTTCACGTCAAAAACGAGAAGCTCGTCTCCCTCAACCGCGTATTTTCTCTCCTCTCTCCTTCAAGTGGCGCAACCATCTTCTTTATCATCTGCTCTGTCTCATGCGAAAAAAACAAAACTGTAACAATATGGTTTCTATCATTTCTCCATTTTTTCAATCGATTCAAACAACACAATATGGTGTTCTGATTTCTTTCTTCTTCTCTTACGAAATTCAGAAATTGTTTAGTGTCGGTGTTGAATTTTGTTGAATTCGGTTTAAAACTCTCAGGTACGGTTATCGTTGGAAGCTAAAGGGTATGTTCGACGAGGGAGTATTACGTTTATGTGTTGCTTAGTGAAATCTCGCGAAAGAGGAATGGAGGAAGGTGGTGTTTGTGTACGGAATGGAGAATAGGAATTCGACTAGAAGGTGAGGAGTATGAAGGTAGTAGTAGATATTGAGGATTTTACATTGTAAGATTATAGGTTTATTTATGTGTTTGCCAATATTTTCTCTTTTCTGTTTTTTATATAATCAGTTATGGAGTTTAAACAAAAATGTTTTTTGTTTGCGTTTGTAGGAATGTTAGCAAGCAAGTGTTGAAACAAAGATTCAAACAAACGAACATATAATCATGCAAGGAAGATACATGGCAGAGGGTAGGTAACTTACTTCGAGATCGACACATAAATGAAGTGGAAAACCCGAGGTAACGAGCTGTCTTATGATCTCTTCTTGAGGAGCTTGAGGATGAGGATTTTGTCATGAATTTTCTTTGTATCTTTTGCTCTAATTTTCTTCTCTATTTCTGGTGTGTTCATATGCTTTTCTTGTTTTCTAGCCTTCTTAATTTGTAGAAATCTCTTTCTTCAGTTTGTTGGCTGTGTGTGGAAAAAAAATCTCTCTTGGCTTGCTTGGTTGGCTGGTAATATCACTCTAGTTTTTCTTGCTAGCTCTTGTATGTTTTTTTTTGCTGGCTCAGTTCTCTCCTACCTTTGCAATGGAACAAATGGATTTTCTTTTTTGTCCCCCCGTTTGAACACAGAAAAGGGGTTTATATAATGTGAGATTAAGTGGGTTTTGGGGGGAAAATGAGATAAGTTTGAACATAATTGGTATGCTGTCTTTGTGCTTCAGGGTGCAGGTTTTGTTTCTATTCATTTTGGTGCAAGCTTGGCTGTATGACGCAGGTTTTGGTTTGTTCTATTGGAAAATTTTCCACAGTTTGGCATGTTGTGTTTAGCTTGTTCTGTTGGACAGTTTTATATGCAGGTGATATCTTTTTCTCTCTTACCTCTCAATGATGTAAAGCTAGTGCTTTTTGAAAATTAATTCTGAAGGATTTGCATTTTAGGGAAATGATTATGCAGGGTTTTGGGCATGTGGTAACTAGCTTGCGTTGTTTTGTGAAACGTTGTTATCTTATATTTGCTGATTTGTTGTTTGAGTTGCTGGCCTTTGCCTTGTAGCTTTATTATTTTAGGCTGCTGGCTTAGAAGTTCTGTTGTTGTTTCTATTTGTGTAGGTGATGTTTGATGTGTGCAGCCTTGGGCTGCTGTTGCTTGTAGGTTGTTGTACCGCCTTGCTCGTAGCTCTGCAGTCTTGGCAGTTTGCTGGTTTTGTTTGCAGCCTGTTTAGCAGTTCTGCTACGCTTGGCAACTTGCTGGTTTTGTATTGTTTTGTTGCCTGTTTAGCTAGCTTCTTATGGCAGCTTTGTGCTTTGTTTTAGCATCAAGAAAACATTTGCAATTTTTTTTCTCCTTTTTGTGAACCAAAGAGAACAACCTTTTTTTTGTGATTTGCAATTAGGAGAAAATGACCCATGATTAGAAATAAACCCCTTTTAGTTCTGATTCCGAATGCAAATCCTAATGATGAGTTTTCTTGTTTGGAATTTCTTTTCATATGTTTGATTTCTAACTTTTATTCTTTTTCTTTGTCTTGTTTCATGAACACGAGAGTTGGATGGCAAGCGATGTTGAACGATAAAAATACCATGGCGAGGAGTGAGGACGGATGGCTTGAAGATGAAGACTTGAAGAAACACACATTATTTCTTTCTTTGTAAACAAAACAAATGTAGCTTGTATTTCACATTGTAATCTCTTGTAACGTTGTCTCAAAAATGTAATGAGCACAAATTTGAACGAATTTATTAATGATGACTTTGTTGTAGAAATCAAATAACTCTTGAATCTTGTTTGAATTCTGAAATTCTCTCTTGAATAATTCGAATGCACCTCTTAACTTTGTAACTTAAACCTCAAGAAATCAAGAACAATTGTTGTGACTTGTTCTTCAAGCAATCAATGTGCCTTATCTTTCAAAATCCAATCAAACTCTCCAACAAAATAAATGCTTGATAATTTAATTTCACTTGGTTAATTTGAACCCAAAACAAATGGTCACTTAAACCTTGATCTTCATATCACGCCTGAACCAAACTTGCATTTCTTAAACAGAACTTTAACTTTGACACCCACATTGCAAGTAACTTGCAACTTAAGCAACCCAAAACATGTCTTGATCATCATGAACCCTCAGCCTCATTTCTTGAAGTGCCCAAACTCCACATTTGTCAATTCAAACTTCAAATTCTCAACTCAATGGCTTAGAGACTTTAAGAAGAAACTTGAAATGCGAGGAGATGAAGTTCTTGACCTAACGCACTGAGCTTTGAGCCATCCTCGAGGCATGCTAAGGAAACATCTTCACAAAAACCGAAGACCCCAAAACCCTAGCCTTTTGGCCAACAAACATAGGTAAATAAACCCTAATACAGGCTCTGATAAATTTGAGCGAGAACCAACCTTGTAACGTGGTGACAAAATTCGTTCCACGATCCACTAATCGAGAACCAGATGCGTTTCCCTTTTACCTGATAAGAAAACCTCAAAACAAGATTAGACATAAAGAGGGCGCAACCCTAACACCTCGAACCAAAACGTCTGATCCCATGAGATGCGGGATATGCAAATGACTGAGTAATAAAATGATGCGAATGAAATGCAAAGTCCAAAGCCAGACAAAAATAAAAGAGATAGGGCAAATTTGGGGTACGACATCCGCCCCTATTTAATCGTCTTAAACCTGAATGTGAGATTGGCGTTAGCCTTTCGTGAGTTCAGGGTGGAAGATGATTAAATACCAGGACCCGAAATTTGCCCTGGAGAGATGGTGTGAGTGCCATTCATTGGTGTGAATGTCTGTTGGGGAAAGACAAATTGGTCTTCCAATGGACTGGTCATGACGAATAAACATGGTTGAAAAAGGGTAGCTCGTACTGGGGTAACGGTGCCAATACAAGGTTCTCAAGGGAGTGGGTGGTAAAGTGACTGAAAGGATATGGTTGACGATGTTGTGATGACTGAAAGTAGAATTACTTAACAAAATGATAACTTAAATACAATGAGTAGAACTTGATGACGACAGAGAATCTATCAAGCGGTATTTCACGACCCAAAAAGAAAGGTAAAGATAATGGGTAAAGATCGGCGTATAATTTATGACCCAAGAGAAAGGTAAATTGAGGGTAAGACCTATGGGCAACCTACGACCCTAAAAAAAGATAACATGAGGGTAAGACCTACGAGCAACCTACGATCCTATAATAGATAATGTGAGGGTAAGACCTACGAGCGACCTACGACCCTAGAAAAGATAATGTGAGGGTAAGACCTATGAGCGACCTACGACCCTATAAAAGATAACGTGAGGGTAAGACCTACGAGTGACCTACGACCCTAGAAAAGATAATGTGAGGGTAAGACCTACGAGGGACCTACAACCCTAGAAAAGATAATGCGAGGGTAAGACCTACGAGCAACCTACGACCCTATAAAAGATAACATGAGGGTAAGACCTACGAGCGACCTACGACCCTAGCAAAGATAATGTGAGGGTAAGACCTACGAGCGACCTACGACCCTAGAAAAGATAATGTGAGGGTAAGACTTACGAGCGACCTACGACCCTATGAAAGATAACGTGAGGGTAAGACCTACGAGCGACCTACGACCCTAGTAAAGATAATGTGAGGGTAAGACCTACGACCCTAGCAAAGATAATATGAGGGTAAGACTTACGAGTGACCTATGACCCTATAAAAGATAACGTGAGGGTAAGACCTACGAGCGACCTATGACCCTATAAAAGATAACGTGAGGGTAAGACCTACGAGCAACCTAAGACCCTAGCAAAGATAATGTGAGGGTAAGACCTACGAGCGACCTACGACCCTAGCAAAGATAATGTGAGGGTAAGACCTACGAGCGACCTACGACCCTATAAAAGATAACGTGAGGGTAAGACCTACGAGCGACCTATGACCCTAGCAAAGATAATATGAGGGTAAGACCTACGAGCGACCTACGACCCTATGAAAGATAACATGAGGGTAAGACCTACGAGTGACCTACGACCCTAGCAAAGATAACGTGAGGGTAAGACCTACGAGCGACCTACGACCCTATGAAAGATAACGTGAGGGTAAGACCTACGAGCGACCTACGACCCTATGAAAGATAACGTGGGTATTGAGAGTTGGGGGAGTACGACGTACTGGCACCATGTTTTTTTTAGTTGGTAGTGTAATAACAGATGTTAACTGGGAATTATGAGGATGATATTCTTTGTGGGGATGTTTTGTTTATTTGGAGATTAATTTGGGGATTTCGAGCGAGGTACCAAATTTGGCTCATGCTTCCTATGCATCTTGAAATACGGCATGATGATCCATGGATATGCTATGCGTTTAAGGATGCAATGTGATATGTGGTGATGATTATCGTATGCAAAGTTCCAAATGTTAAGCTCATTGGGATTAGTTGCTCGTCGTCTAGAGATACCAATATGGATTGGTGCTTGAAAATTGAGAGAATTGAGTTATATCCTTCTCGAGTTCACTGGGGATTAAATCTTGTTAAGGAGGAGTAGCTGGATCTAACTTTCTTCACCTGCTGGACTGCTTGTGAATGACTGAATAAAGACATGGATCTCATCAAATGCCCCAAGTTTTCTCTATTTCCAGGGAGGAAAGGGCCCCGTCTGACTTTCCTTACTTCACGAACCACTTGGGGATTAGGAAATGGACATTAGTGTCTTCAGATGCCCCGAGTTCACTTCATTGCTGGGGAGTTGCGTGTTTAAACATCTGCAGAGAATGATGATGATTCCAAGGACGTTAACTGGACCAAAGTGAACGTCATGACGCTTTTAGCTTGATTGCATTGGTACGGATGATAGGAATTTGCTTGAGTAGCTCCATAAGAGGGGAGGAGGAATGCCCCTGTCTGCAAGGATCTCTTCGAGTGGAATGCTTGAAGATTTGTGTCATAATACGGCGCAAAGTGGCATGCCCCAATATCTACCTCTGATCATGGATTCTTGTAGAGATTTGTCGAATCTCGACCTAACTGCCCCAGGTTGCACAAATTTTGAATAGGTTACTCAGCTTGATTCCCCCAGTTTGAAGTTTAAAGAGATTTATCGACATGGTTGCTTTTGATTGACTGGAAAAATATGGAAAAGATTTATCGACGTGATAGCCTCTGATTGTCAGCTTGAGGGAATGCCCCAGAATAAGATCAATCTTTGTTTTTTGACAAGTTTCTGCAGCAATTCGTCCTTCGATATGACCATGTTTTCAATTGATGCTCATCACACAAGCTTACTTGATGTTCAAGCACTTATTTATATGCAACGAATGTTTGTCTAAGAATGATGATTCTAATGCAAATTTTATGCTTGTCTTGAAGTTCGAAAAACTTTTATTGAAATGATGTCGAAGCATCAGTGTTTTTGTTTTTATGAATAGGTGACGTGTTACCAAATCAAATTTTAGTGCATCCCCGAGGAGTCAGGTTTCCGTATTCTCGCTACAGTATTGCTTTTGAATTAAACCATGCTTCAGTTAGGACTTTTAAGGGTTGTAACGTGGCCTGGTTCACGGTTTTAGAAAAAATATTTAAGGCTCAAAATTATTTGGTGCCCACCCATTCTCTATAATGTTCTCCATTTCTATGTTCAGTTAACTTGATACGAGCACTCATCTCTTGAGAAGAGAGTTTGCGATGATTGAGGAACCACAGGGATTTCTAAGACCCGACAATCACTGGCTTCCTGGCGTCTGATCACTCGATCTTGTTCTTTGCTGAGGATTATTATTATTTTTTCTTTCGTTTTCCCTAATTTTTTTTGGACAATTTCTTGATTTTGAAGTTGCAGTCTAGCAGGATGCCCTGACTTTTGCCTAAGTCTCCTATTTTTCAAGTTTTGACTTAACGGTGAAGTGGTGAAAAACACAAGAAGGGGGGGTTGAATTGTAAAACTGAAATCTAATGCAATGAACAAGATATTTTTATCCTGGTTCGTTTGATCTCAAACTACTCCAGTCCACCCGTCAAGGTGATTTCGCCTCTCTCCAATGAGGTCTTAATCCACTATATTCAACTGAATATTACAGACTGCTTTAACAACTGCTAAAGCCTTCTTGATCCAAACCACAACCTGGTTTGTCAAGGTAACACTTTCTTACAAAGAGATAAAACTAAGTGTGTGTGGATGTTTTCTACAAAACTGTATCACAACTGTGGTGTATACACAAATTGAAGCTTAGAAACTAGATTGCTAAACAATGATAGAATATCAGAGTGTGTGGTTTAGCAAAACTGAAAGAAAGAAGATTATAATTAGCTTTTGTACGTGTAGAGATTTTGAGAGCATTAGCCATTTCAATCTTCAAAGTCTTGTTTATATAGCACTGAGATGATGAATGTTGGATGCAATATTCTTGATTCAATGCTAATAACAAACTTTCCTTATTGAGCAGATCTTGTCTGGAATGAGGCCGTTGGAATTAATTTGCTTTCAATGCACAGTACCGTTGCTTACTTAATGCAAGTTCTGGCTTGGCTCATTCTGACTCTGCTTCGCTGCTGATGAACTGTTGTGTTTCTTTATCAGAGTGTTGAGCGCAGTCTTGTTCATCAGGCTTCAGCATGTACGTGAGTTGATCATCTGATTTTGACATTCTGATGTGGCAACTTCTGATGCTTGTGTCTGAAATCAAGTTCTGATGCTGAATAGATGTGATCTTGCTTATATCAATCAGAGTATCTGCAAGTCAGAACATAATAATTTTAGGCAGCAGATAGTTCATACATGAAACTTATAAATATTATATCTTTTCACTTTGTTATCATCAAAACTTAAATATAGGGTAGTAGATTCAAACTTTGTTCTAACAATCTCCCCCTTTTTGATGATGACAAAAACTAGATATTTTAAATGAAAATAACGTGAAAAGGTATCTGGAATATGTATCAGAGTAAGAAGTAAAAGGATAAGAAGTAAAGAGATATCAGAGTTGAGAGATACTCCCCCTGAGTTTATTACTTCCCTTTGATTACACGTGTTCTTCAGGATCAGATCTTTTTGCCTTTCTTTGAACATCAGAGTATCAGAGTCTTTGACTTATCAGAAGCTTTATGTCAGAGCAGAGCTCCAGAGCTTTTCTTGTCAGAGCTTTGCTTTGGATCAGAATATCAGAGCGGATCAGAACTTCATAGTGATCAGAGTTTCAGAGCTTCTAGTCTTCAGAGTGTCCAGGAGCTTCCTTGTACCTGTAGACTTTAAGCAAAACAGAAAAACATTTTCAAGTAATAGAGTTAGAATGTTTGAGAATTTCTGTCTAGTTAGCCGTTATTGATTAAAATATCATTCTTGTTCTCCCCCTTTTTGTCAGCAATCAAAAAGTGTATGTGATGTGCTAAAACAATGAAGATCAGAAAAACTAATCATATTAAGATAGTTCAGAATCAAAACAAGAAAATAGTACAAAACATATTCAAACGGTACATCAGAAAATCAAGGAAAACATGAAAAAGGACATGAATGAAAAAAGAGACTAAGGTTGAGGAGGCAAGCGTGTGAACAGGTTCTCCAGCATGGCTTGGATCTTTTCAGCAGTCTCATTCTGCTTGTGCACCATGCTGACAACAGTGTCAATCTTGCTATCCTGCACATCCATTCTCTCTTTCATCTTCTGATCGCTTTCATCCATCCGCTGCTGCAGACGCATGTCATTCAGCCTTAGTTCTTCCAGAGTCTGCCTGTCCAAGGCAGCTTGAGAAGCATCAGAATCAGGAAGCTTCTGAGAACTTTCAGCAACATCCTCTGCTTGACTTTCTTCAGCTTGAATGGTCTTGTCTTCTTCTGATTGCACCTTTGTAGCTTGCTGTTTCTCAGACCAAGGTTCACTGTCCAGAGGGAGCACGTCCTCTTTCAGAAGCTGACTTCCAACTTCATTCAGAAGCTTGCTGAAATTTTGTTGTGCCTGCTCATAGTTGATATCCTGCAACTTGAGGGCTTCAGCACGTACCCAAAGTCTGAATTGTGACCAGAGCTGATTAGAAGCAGCTGGGTCAATCATTCCAGGACAGACTTACTTCAAAGAAGCAATCCATTGCAGCACACCTGTTTCAAAATTCATAATACCAGAGCCAACATCTGGTTGTTTTGGTTTTGGGATGGCAATTTTGTGTTTCAGATCAGCAAGACGGTCAAGACTGGTTAAGTCGATGAAAGTCCTGCTGGGGTTTTCGGAGGTTTTCTGAGCAGCTGTTTGTTTTGGAGATGGAGTATCAGTATCAAAAATTATGATTGGACTGGGTGGTGTTTTGGGAGTATTTGGTGGTGTAGATTCTGGTGAGGATGGTAACTGGGGCATGATAACAGTTGTTCCACATGGCAGCTGGATTGCCAGAGGTGATGGTTGAGGTGAATGAGGTTCAGATGGTTGAGGAGAAGGAGTTTCAGAGTGATGAAACTCTGTTTGAGGTGATGGTGGATTAATTTCTGGTTGGGGAGAGGGAGACGGAATTTCTGATTGTTCAGGGATAAGGGGTTCTTCTGGAATTGATGAGAGTGGTTGTTGTTGTTCTGGTTCTTCAGCAGATTGCTGTTGTTCTGGTTGTGGAGGAGGAACAGTTTGTGGTTCAGAGTTTGGTTGATCAGAAGTGTGTTGATCAATGTCAGACAGCACTTGGTCAATTGCTGATGTTGTTGAAATTGTTGGTTGTTTGGGATGTTTGGTTCTGGGTCTTCTGAGTTTTAATGCCTCAGAAGGGTCCTCTTCTGCTACAGTTTCATCTATGGTAGGGATGGGGATTGAGATTCTATGAGAGGTTTGAGGAGGAATAGATGCTGGAATAGTAGAAGAATTTAAAACAGGAGCAGCAGATGAATTACCTCTTTTCTTAGGTGTCTGCTGGGATGATCCTTCTGATGGTGCCTTCCTCTTCTTCGTCTTCTTCAGAGTCACTTCTGGTTGAGGTTGATGCAGATCTTTGATATTCAGATTTGGATCTGTACCATCTCCCTTGCACGCATCCAAGCACCTGAGAATCACCTCTGGTTTGGATTCAATTTCAGAAAATAACGGAAAGTCACTCAGAGGCACTCTTCTGCTGGAGATATCAGCAATATGAGTAGCTCTGGGTTCCTTCTGAATATTCTCTATCAGCTTCATCTTTTTCAAGTTCTTTGCGTTCAGAGGTTTTCACAATTGTTGGTTCAATAGTGCTTAGCTCTTGAGCTTCTATCAGATGTTCAATCAGCCTATTCTCTGTCAGAATATCTGATATCAACCTTCCAAAAGGTATCCAATCCCTCTTGGTTCTTTCTTCTTCCCTAGTTTCCTTCACACTTGTTCTGAGGTGGTTGAACAGGAAGTGAGCCAGATTGATCTTTACCTTCTGATCAATAAAGTAGATCAGAAACTGCTGATCCACATTTATGTAATCAGGAGAACTGGTTGGTTTCCTGTGGTTGAAGCACCCCAGAATTATCTTAGCCCACACTCTGTAATGATCCTTCAGATCTTTAATCTTGCTGCTGGGCACCCCAAGAGTGAAAATCCTTGCAGCTATCACACCTACATCAGCACATCTTTCAGCCATGTCCACACAACGGACGCCACCGCCACTGTAACCGATTAGCCTTGCAATGTGATCCTCAGTGATCACAATCTTCTTCCCCATAACAAAGGAGGTGACTATATGTGTTGAAGCCTTGGCGTGAATCCAGAATTCCTTGACTAGCATTGGGAATGTTGGTCCAACCAACCTGTCGAAATACCTTTCCCACTTCTGAGCCCTAACTTCTTCAGTTAGGTCAAAACCGTTCTCCTTCAAGCTTTCAAAATCAATGATTAATTCAGAAAGCACTTCAAGATTCTTCACAGGAGTGAGGAGAGTTCTGAATGGTACTTGATATTGCTCAGATGATGCTTTCTTCTGAGGACCTGCAGAAGCGCTGCTGGAGGTTGCCATGTTCACACTAAAAGGGTTTTGAGAATGAACTGAGGAAAATAGGTTGCAAGAGATGAACACAGAAATATGCAGAAAATGCTTGAGTATTAGTGAGAAAACGTAAAGAATGAGAATGAGAGATTAATGTGCTTAAATAGAGTTTTTCAAAACTGTTTTGAAAAGATAAACGTTTTTTAAGAGAGAGAAAAATCATGATTGCATTTTAAAAGCATGATTACTTTTCATTAAATGCTTGCTGATTTTGGGGGATTTGAGAAAGATACTTAAAAACGGTTACCAGACATGTGTCTCAATGCACCCAATCAGCGCTTTGCCTTCTCAGAAGCGTGCACGCGTTCTACTTCAGAGATATGCTGATGATTGGATGACACTTGTTTGATGTAGTGATCAGCACGTCTGTCTTTGAGCTTAGACTCTCAGACCTTTAGACTTGCATCTGATACAATCTGCATGTTCTATCTTTCTGAAAGGAGATTGATCAGAAGTTCACAGTAAAACAATTACATTCTGAAGGTAAATATATGGAATTAAAACATTTTCACTCTGGACACACTTTCATGCTGAGATGTTTCAGAATGAAATTAAACCTATCTTCTGAAAGGGGTTTAGTAAAGATATCAGCCCATTGATGGTCTGTATCTATAAATTTTAAGTTCAAAATACCTTTCTGAATATAGTCCCTAATGAAGTGATGTTTTATTTCTATATGCTTAGCTCTAGAATGTAAAATGGGATTCTTACTTAAGCAAATAGCAGAAGTATTATCACAAAGTATAGGAATGTTACTCTCAAAAATCTGGAAGTCTTCAAGCTGACTTTTCATCCAGAGCATTTGTGTGCTACATCCTGCTGCTGCTATGTACTCAGCTTCTGCTGTTGACAGAGCAATTGTTGATTGCCTTTTGCTGGACCAAGAGATCAGATTTTCTCCCAGAAACTGGCAGCTTCCAGAAGTACTTTTACGTTCCACTCTGTCTCCAGCAAAATCAGCATCACAGTAGCCTACTAAGCTGTAATCACTAGATTTTCTATAAAACAAACCCAGATTAGTAGTACCTTTCAGATATTTGAAAATTCGCTTAACAGCTGTTAAGTGAGATTCTCTAGGATCTGATTGGAATCTAGCACAGATACAAACATTGAATAATATGTCAGGTCTTGAAGCAGTCAGATAGAGGAGAGAACCAATCATACCTCTGTAGACTTTCTGTTCTACATTTTTGCTCACCTCTTCTCTTTCCAGAATGCACGTGGGATGCATTGGAATCTTTGATGGCTTACATTCTGAGAGGTCAAATTTCTTCAGAAGATCTCTGATGTATTTGCTCAGATGAATGTAAGTTCCTTCTGGAGTTTGATTGATCTGAATTCCTAGAAAGAATTTCAGTTCCCCCATGAGGCTCATCTCAAATTCTGCCTGCATACACTTAGCAAATTTTCTTCCAAGAGAAGGATTAGTAGAACCAAAAATAATATCATCAACATAAATTTGACAGACTAAGATGTCACTCTTAACTGATTTACAGAATAGAGTAGTGTCCACCTTTCCTCTGGTGAATTCATTTTCCAGCAGAAAGTTACTTAGCCTTTCATACCAAGCTCTGGGAGCTTGTTTCAGACCATACAGTGACTTCTTTAGTTTGAAAACATGTTCTAGATGTTTTGTATTTTCAAAACCTGGGGGTTGGTGTACATACACTTCTTCTTCTATATAACCATTTAAGAATGCACTTTTGACATCCATCTGATACAGAGTGATGCCTCTATTAACAGCAAATGAAATTAAAAGTCTGATAGATTCTAACCTGGCGACTGGGGCAAAGGTTTCTGTATAGTCTATCCCCTCTTGCTGACTATAACCTTGTGCAACCAGTCGTGCCTTGTTTCTGATGACTTCACCTTGTTCATTTAGCTTGTTTCTGAACACCCATCTTGTTCCAATGACGTTGAATCCTTTTGGTCTGGGAACGAGATCCCATACGTCGTTTCTGGTGAATTGATTCAGCTCTTCTTGCATTTCCAGAATCCAGTCATTATCCAGAAGTGCTTCATCAATAGAAGAAGGTTCAATTAGAGACACAAGTCCCATAAGTGTTTCTTCAGAGTTTCTGAAGCTTGCTCTTGTTCTGATTGGATCTTCCTTTCTTCCTAGGATAGTCTCTTCTGGGTGATCCAAACTGCTTATGGGTAATCTCTTCTGAGGTTGATCAGCAGCTGTTGTAGGATTGCTAGCAGTGCTCCTTTCAGATGTTGAAGGAATGTATGTGTTGAGAGCTTCTGATGACTTGTCTTCAGAACCTGCAAATTCAATTTCTATACCTGCAAAAACTTCATTCTGCTTTGACTTTTCAGAGTCAAGCTTATCATCAAAACGAACACTGATTGATTCTTCCACAATCTGTGTTTCTGTATTGTATACTCTGTACCCTCTTGAGCGTTCAGAGTATCCTAACATAATACACTTCTGTGCTTTAGAGTCAAACTTGTTCAAATAATTCTTTGTATTTAATATAAAGCAAGTACATCCAAATGGATGAAAATATGAAATGTTGGGCTTTCTGTTCTTCCACAATTCATATGGAGTCTTTTCCAGAATAGGTCTTATTGAGATTTTATTCTGAATGTAGCACGCTGTGTTTATTGCCTCTGCCCAGAAGGTCTTAGCAACGTTTGTCTCATTGATCATGGTTCTGGCCATTTCTTGCAATGTTCTGTTCTTTCGTTCTACAACTCCATTTTGTTGGGGAGTTCTAGGACAAGAGAAATCATGCAGAATGCCTCTGTCATTAAAGAATGACTCAAAATCTTTGTTTTCAAACTCTCCACCATGATCACTTCTGACTTTAACGATTCTAAGATCCTTTTAATTCTGAACTTGGTTACAGAAGGTAACAAACACAGAGTGTGACTCGTCCTTGTGTCTTAAGAACTTTACCCATGTCCATCTGCTATAGTCATCTACGATTACTAACCCATACTTCTTACCACTGACTGAAGCAGTTTTAACTGGTCCAAATAAGTCAATGTGCAGAAGTTCTAATGGCTTAGAGGTAGAAACAACATTTTTGGATTTAAAAGAAGGTTTTGCAAATTTGCCTTTCTGACATGCTTCACACAGAGCATCTGAATTGAACTTCAAATTAGGAAGTCCTCTGATCAGATTGAGTTTGTTAATCTGAGATATTCTTCTCATACTAACATGCCCCAATCTTCTGTGCCAGATCCACTGCTCGTTGTTAACAGACAGAATACATTTTACATTCTGACTCTTTAGTTCAGAAAGTTTGATTTTGTAAATGTTGTTTTTCCTCTTACCATTAAACAGGATAGTCCCATCTTTCTGACTAACAGCTTTACATGATTTTTGATTAAAGATTATATCATAACCGTTATCACTTAATTGACTTATGGATAACAGATTATGCATCAATCCATCTACTAGCAGAACATTATTAATAGAGGGAAGATTTCCATTACCTACAGTTCCAGAGCCAATTATCTTTCCCCTCTGATTGCCTCCAAAGCCAACGTGGCCTCCAGACTTAAGTTCCAGGCTTTGGAACATATGCCTTCTTCCTGTCATGTGTCGTGAGCAGCCAGAGTCCAGGTACCATGACTGGTGTTTCTGACTTGCTGCTAAAGATATCTGCAACATGTATTATTTTATCCTTAGGTACCCAGATTTTCTTGGGTCCTGATTTGTTAGTTTTACCAAAACTCTGGTTGAATTTTGGTTTCACAGAGTGCTTACTGCTAGTGTATTTGATATCATGTGTGTGACCATATACAAAATGTGAATTCAGAGGAGTGTGTTTAATGGTTAAGTCCATGACATTCTTTGGTGTAGGAACCTTACCTTGGTATCCTATTCCTTTCCTGCCGTTTCTGCTAACTCCATAGATCATTGAAGCCATTCTGCTTCTATCTATGCTTTTAGCTAGGAACTTCTGGAAACTGTGATCATACTCCTTGATGATCTCATCAGCGTTGCTGGGAGTTTCAGAAATTGGTTCCTTCTGAGAGTTTTTTAAAGTGTTTTCTAATTTTGAAATCTTATTTCTCAGCTCAGAATTTTCCAATTTGAGACTCTCAGTCTTATTAGAGTCAGATTCAAGATTCCTTTTCAGGTCTCTGAATTTAGCTCTAATTTGCTGATAACGTTCCAGAATCTCATTAAGGCTTTCAGCAAGTTCAGCCTTTGTAAAGTTAACAGCAAAGTTAGGAAATACCTCTTCAGTGTCTGATTCTGAGTCTGATTCAGAAGCTTCACTATCTTCTGAAATGTTAGCCATGAGAGCTATGTTTGCCCTTTCATCATCTGATTCTGAGTCAGCTTCAGACGAGTCAGAGTCATCCCATGTAGCCATGAGACTTTTCTTCTTCTCTCCTCCAAACTTCTTTTTGGGCTTTTCCCTCTGAAGCTTTGGGCAGTCACTCTTATAGTGTCCTTGCTCATTACACTCATAGCAGATGATGTCTTTGGTGTTTGGCTTTTTGCTACTGGAGGAGCCTTCAGATCTTCTGTATCTAGAGGAAGAATTTGTCCTTCTGTATCTGGAAGAAGACTCGTTCTGATCAGATCTTCTGGGATTCCTGAACTTCCTTTGTCTTTGCTTCCACAGTTGATTTACTCTTCTGGAGAGAAGGGAGAGTTCGTCTTCTTCTGATGAGGATCCATCAGATGTTTCTTCAACTGCCTGCAAAACTTTAGACTCAAATTTTCTGTTAGATTTTAATGCTAAAGGCTTACCTTGCTTCTGAGGCTCATCAGCTTCTAGCTCTATCTCATGACTTCTGAGGGAGCTGATAAGTTCCTCCAGAGTGATTTTGTTGAGATCTTTAGCTAGCTTCAGAGCTGTAACCATAGGTCTCCACTGCTTGGGTAAACTTCTGATGATTTTCTTGACATGGTCAGCAGTAGAGTATCCTTTGTCCAGAACTTTGAGACCAGCTACCAGAATCTGGAATCTAGAGAACATGGTTTCGATGGATTCAGATTCTTCCATTTTGAACGCCTCATACTTCTGAATGAGCGCCAGAGCTTTTGTTTCTTTGACCTGAACGTTGCCCTCATGCGTCATTCTGAGTGAGTCAAAAATATTCTTTGCTGTGTCTCTGTTGGAGATCTTTTCATACTCAGTATAGGAGATGGCGCTGAGGAGGATGGTTCTGGCCTTGTGGTGATTCTTGAAGTCACGCTTTTGTTGATCAGACATTGTTTTTCTATCAATCTTCTGACCACTTGCATTCACAGGATGCGTGTATCCATCTGTCACCATATCCCACAGATCAGCATCATGAGCCAGAAAGAAGCTTTCAATTCTGTCTTTCCAGTAATCAAAGTTTTCTCCATCAAAGACTGGAGGTTTGCCACTGAATCTGTCTCTGTCCTCATTGTTGTCATTGCTGATGTGAGAATTGTTTCCTGCCATTGTGTTTTTCTGACGCTGGATCTTGTACTGACACGGTTAAGTGTTTTAGCTCAGAACCAGGCGCTCTGATGCCAATTGAAGTGGTGAAAAACACAAGAAGGGGGGGTTGAATTGTAAAACTGAAATCTAATGCAATGAACAAGATATTTTTATCCTGGTTCGTTTGATCTCAAACTACTCCAGTCCACCCGTCAAGGTGATTTCGCCTCTCTCCAACGAGGTCTTAATCCACTATATTCAACTGAATATTACAGACTGCTTTAACAACTGCTAAAGCCTTCTTGATCCAAACCACAACCCGGTTTGTCAAGGTAACACTTTCTTACAAAGAGATAAAACTAAGTGTGTGTGGATGTTTTCTACAAAACTGTATCACAACTGTGATGTATACACAAATTGAAGCTTATAAACTAGATTGCTAAACAATGATAGAATATCAGAGTGTGTGGTTTAGCAAAACTGAAAGAAAGAAGATTATAATTAGCTTTTGTACGTGTAGAGATTTTGAGAGCATTAGCCATTTCAATCTTCAAAGTCTTGTTTATATAGCACTGAGATGATGAACGTTGGATGCAATATTCTTTATTCAATGCTAATAACAAACTTTCCTTATTGAGCAGATCTTGTCTGGAATGAGGCCGTTGGAATTAATTTGCTTTCAATGCACAGTACCGTTGCTTACTTAATGCAAGTTCTGGCTTGGCTCATTCTGACTCTGCTTCGCTGTTGATGAACTGTTGTGTTTCTTTATCAGAGTGTTGAGCGCAGTCTTGTTCATCAGGCTTCAGCATGTACGTGAGTTGATCATCTGATTTTGACATTCTGATATGGCAACTTCTGATGCTTGTGTCTGAAATCAAGTTATGATGCTGAATAGATGTGATCTTGCTTATATCAATCAGAGTATCTGCAAGTCAGAACATAATAATTTTAGGCAGCAGATAGTTCATACATGAAACTTATAAATACTATATCTTTTCACTTTGTTATCATCAAAACTTAAATATAGGGTAGTAGATTCAAACTTTGTTCTAACAAACGGGGCTTTTTGTCTCTTTCTTTTTGAACAAGTTATTGATCTTTGTGCTATCTTCGATTTGTTGGAAATGGTTGTGGTTGTATGAGTCCTGGATAGATGAAGAATAATTGTTATGGTATCGTCATCTGCTGACCTCCTGATTGTGCAAGAGATACCCATCGAGATATCATTCTCTTCAATGCACGTTGCTGGTAGGTGACAGTTTATCATTATGGTGTTGACTTCTCCTAGCCCTTTGATGGATAACCATTGTTGTATCCCTAGGAACTCCCTCTTGACGAGTTCTGGATGCTCGATCGGATTAACTGAAATTTACCCGCCCCCGGGGTTAAAATTGAGGGGTTTTCTGTGTAAAAAAAACTCCTACTCCAATGCTCGAAAGGGTTGAAGAGGGTTTATCTTCCTTATAACTCCAGTGTTTGGGGATTTAAAACAATGCATGTACATCGTCAGCAAGGTTTTATTCAAAAGCATACCGTTTGAGAATCTAAGTATCAGATCTTCATCATCCTCCCTCAAGAGTTATTTTTTTCTTTAAATTAAAAAGAGTTAAGCATAAAAAGCAAGTACAATAACAAAACGTAAATGAGTGAATATGAATGGATTAGTTCAAGACAAACACAGTCAATGCATGGTGATTCAATATAAAATACAAACAATTTTGCATACAATGGGTACTGGACAAAACAAGAAAGGTTACAAATGATAATGCAAATGAAATTAGAAATTGCCATGCTCATGAGACTTCTTCAGCCCTGGATCAATTGAGGAGACGCTCTTGCAGTCTTGACACATATCTCAGCAAGGGGATTCAATCCATTATCAGACCCTTTGGAGTGAACGTGATAACTTTGGCATCAAGGAGGTCTTGAACGTTGTTTTTTAATGCCCTACAACTCTCAATTGTGTGGCCTGGAGCCCCTGAATGGAATTCGCAACGAGCACTGACATCATACCCTCGTGGGAGATGATTTGGTGTTGGACCCAGTTCACGCAGTTGAACCAACTGATTGGCAAACAACTAAAGGAGAAGTTGAGCATAAGACATGGGAATGAGATCCACCCTCCTTTCAATAACTTTCTTCCTCTTTCGTCCTTGTTTCCCCTGGGGTTGATGACTCGGCTGAAAAGACCCAGATCATGCTCGTTGAACATACAGTTGTCTCTGTGTGTACTAATGTTGATGATGGATTGACTGATGCTGAGTTACCCACAGTTGTTGAGCTGAGATTGTAGCACGTGCTCGAGGAGCATTAGGATGAACAAATGATGTTTAACGGTGCAGAGCTGGATCTTGATGATGGACCGGGGCCTTTCCTTTGTTGGTAGTAGCGCTAGTCTCTCCTTCTTTCTTCTTGAGGAGGAAAAAGCAAGGTTTTTTGTTACTTCCATTGATAGCGCTAGATGTACCTTGAATTTTTCCTGACTTGAGGCCATCTTCAATACATTCCCCGATGGTAACCAAGTTCGAAAAGGAGGTCGAAATACTATCGAGTATATGTTGGAGATATGGGTCTTGCAGGGTGCCCATGAACAAATAAGTCAATTCACGATCCAAGAGAGGAGGCTGGACCCTTGCAACCAGTTCACACCACCTCTGAGCGTACTCTTTGAAAGACTCTTCAGATTTTTGTACCATCCCTTGGAGCTGAGTACGGCTAGGAGCCATGGCAGTATTGTAATGGTAATGTTTCAAAAAGGCGTCTGCAAGTTCTCCCCAAGTACTGACATGAGATCTTTCCAATTGCATATACCAATCTAATGGTGCCCCAGTCAAGCTATCTTGAAAGAAGTGCATGAGTAACGGTTCATTTTTAGCATAGGAAGCCATTTTGTGACAATAGGAACGGAGATGAGTCTCTGGGAAAGAAGTGCCTTTGTATTTTTCAAAATCCGGGACTTTGAACTTGAGAGGAATAACTACCCCGGGCACGAGGCACATTGCAGTAGTATTGAACCCAGAAGCCTTGATACCCTCCATGGCTCTAAGTCGCTCTTCGAGAGCATGATACATTTTCGCAGTCTCGGAAACTCTAGCAGCAAGGTTCACTTGGGGTTCATCAAGATCAATAACATCGTGATGATCGTCGACATCATTCCTAGGAGCACCGCTAGGAGTCTCAACATTTTCATTGTCATTTCTCCCATTAGCAGAAGTGAAAGGTGCAGCAGTAGTAAGCTTGGCAACACTTTGGTGTAGTTCTTCTTGACCCTTGATCACGACATGAAGAGTTTCCATAAGTTGATCCATGCGAGTACCCATAGTGTCCATATCCCGACGGAGTGCATTCTGATTCTCTTCAAAAAGATCCATTAGCCTTTGCTGGTTGCCTCTGGTACGGTAAGGATGTGGAGGAGTCGTCTTTGCTGTTTACTGGATTCTCTGAGAAAGGGGACCCCAATGAGTTTTTGTGGTGAAAAAATGAATGCATGGTAATATGGATGAATGCTTTATCTTCATTTCTGAGGAGACCCAAAGACTCGTCTATCTTTTAAAATTTCCCTTTTTTGAAAAGTTATATCAACAAGACTTGTCTTTGGATTTCTCTAGATATGATATATATATATATATATATATATATATATATATATATATATATATATATATATATATATATATATATATATATATATATATATATATATATATATATATATATATATATATATACACATGATGATATGATGTCATGGTATGCTAGCGCAAGTTCTGACGTTGGCTCTGATAAGAAGCAATTTAAAGCATCCTCTAATCTTAGCAAGTTTCCATGCAAACTATGTTCAGAAGTATTTTGCAAGCAAACTTTGATGAGAAGTTATTTACAAGCAAATTCTGAAGCAAGATCTGCTGCAAGTTCTGAAAGATTAAAGAAGCAAACAGTTTTGTCAAGTTTCAGGAAATAAGCTCTGACAGTGCCGCTTGTTCATTTAATGCAAAGACGGCTAAAGCACTCAAGTGCCTCTATGCTAGTTCATTGAAAAGAACAATAATGCAAGCCAACACGCAAACATTAATTGTTCCTCACTTTTGAAGGCAGTAACGGTCGTTTTCCTCATGCTATAAATAGAAGATCATTTATTGCAAGCCAACCACCACAACAAAGAAAAAAGATCTTACGTGAAAATTATTCTGCAGCGCACAAATTATTTTCTTACAAACACTTTGTTATTTTCTCAAGTGCAAAACATATCTTAGTGATAAATCACAGTTTGTGATATAGCTTTCTAAGAAGCAATTTATTTCACTATTGTAAAGATTTAATTCTTGTATTTGTTCCTTCTGAAGCTACCGGCAGAAAACACAGAGCCGCCACCGAACTTTATTTATCCCGAAGGAAGGGGAAATATCGATAAAACCACAAGGGAATGGATAAGATGGTCTTACGACCGAGAGAAAGGGTAAGGGAGTCGGTTATGCGAGGGGACGTATTAGCACCCCTCACATCCGTTGTACTCAACGGGATCCGTTTTGTTTGTTTGTCTTTAAAGGGTGTATTCATCTACAACTAGGCTTGCTTAAAGGGAAATGAATGGTTTTTATTATTGCATTCGTGAGGGTTTCGCGACCCTTTGCCTACGTATCCAATGAAGGAATCAGAACACCGTAGTTCCTCTAGAAAATGGTTTGTTTGTTTGTGTTTTTTAGTGGGCAACGTTAACGCACGCATTCTAGCAATAGGCACGGCCGGTATCGCGGTAGAACGGAGATAACATTCCATTTGGGGGAGTTTTGCTTGGTTGAGTGTTTTTGCGAGTTTTAAAATAAATTCAAGTAATGATTAAAGAGTGTTTTTGGGTTTTTGATTTGATTAAAAAAAGGTTTGTTTGGCTAAAAGTGGATGCAGATGAGATTTCGAAGATACGACGACCTAATGTAGAAGTTTTGACCTAAAAGGTGTGAGTTTGAAAATCGATTTTTTGGGGAAATTATCTTAAGTTTAGCAAAACTAAAAGACGTATGGAGGGTTTCGCACAATCGCATTAGATATTTGCGATGACATGAAGTCAACAAATTTGATTCTTTCCCTCGGATTTTAAGAAAGTAAGTAAAAAGATGAGTAATAAAGCATAAACCCTCGAAGATCCACAACAAACAAGAGTAAGCCATAAAAACTGAAAATGAATTGAAATTATCACATTGTCAACCAGTACATATTTATCATAGAAGGAATATCACAAGGTAGTAAATTCAAATATATATATATATATATACGAATCCATAAATGACCAATTAATTATAAGACTAACTAAGCAATAATATTAACCAAACTAAAACAAAATATCAAGAATTAATTCAATTAATTTTAAAACTAAAGTATTTAATAAAATTATTTAGTTAATTAAAACCTAATTAATTTACTAACTAAACTAAAATCAACAAATAATAAAACCAATAAACAAAAGGGCTGAAATGTTAGCAGTTAGAGGGGTTTTAACATGAAACCCGGTTTGGGCTAGAAGAAGTTCACATGCACGGGTTATATAAAGGCTGGTTTAGTAAAAAGAGGTTATGGGCTTAAATGATTAGGGTCGGGTCAGACACGGTCTAACCCTCTCTATACAGAGTTACACGGGTTGAAGGAACCCTAAAGTTGTGCCCCAAATTCTCAAACGTTGTTCACAAGATTTCTGAATTCGACAGACAAAATGAAACGCGATCCTTGCACCTCTTTAAATTTCTTATGGTTTCACGTCAAAAACGAGAAGTTCGTCTCCCTCAACCGCGTATTTTCTCTCCTCTCTCCTTCAAGTGGCGCAACCATCTTCTTTATCATCTGCTATGTCTCATGCGAAAAAAACAAAACGGTAACAATATGGTTTCTATC
The DNA here is from genome assembly GCA_948472305.1 of Vicia faba. Taxonomy (NCBI): domain Eukaryota; kingdom Viridiplantae; phylum Streptophyta; class Magnoliopsida; order Fabales; family Fabaceae; genus Vicia; species Vicia faba. The sequence continues at coordinate 466,809,601 of OX451738.1, forward strand.
GTTTCTCCATTTTTTCAATCGATTTAAACAACACAATATGGTGTTCCGATTTCTTTCTTCTTCTCTTACGAAATTCGGAAATTGTTTAGTGTCGGTGTTGAATTTTTTTGAATTCGGTTTAAAACTCGCAAGTACGGTTATCGTTGGAAGCTAAAGGGTATGTTCGACGAGGGAGTATTACATTTATGTGTTGCTTAGTGAAATCTCGCGAAAGAGGAATGGAGGAAGGTGGTGTTCATGTACGGAATGGAGAATAGGAATTCGACTAGAAGGTGAGGAGTATGAAGGTAGTAGCAGATATTGAGGATTTTACATTGTAAGATTATAGGTTTATTTCTGTGTTTGCCAATATTTTCTCTTTTCTGTTTTTTATATAATCAGTTATGGAGTTTAAACAAAAATGTTTTTTGTTTGCGTTTGTAGGAATGTTAGCAAGCAAGTGTTGAAACAAAGATTCAAACAAACGAACATATAATCATGCAAGGAAGATACATGGTAGAGGGTAGGTAACTTACTTCGAGGTCGACACATAAATGAAGTGGGAAACCTGAGGTAACAAGTTGTCTTATGATCTCTTCATGAGGAGCTTGAGGATGAGGATTTCGTCATGAATTTTCTGTGTATCTTTTGCTCTAATTTTCTTCTCTGTTTTTGGTGTGTTCGTATGCTTTTCTTGTTTTCTAGCCTTCTTACTTTGTAGAAATCTCTTTCTTCAGTTTGCTGGCTGTGTGTGGAAAAAAAATCTCTCTTGGCTTGCTTTGTTGGCTGGTTATATCACTCTAGTTTTTCTTGCTGGCTCTTGTATGTTTTTTTTTTGCTGGCTCAGTTCTCTCCTACCTTTGCAATGGAACAAATGGCTTTTCTTTTCTGTCCCCCCGTTTGAACATAGAAAAGGGGTTTATATAATGTGATATTAAGTTGGTTTTGAGGGGAAAATGAGATAAGTTTGAACACAATTGGTATGCCGTCTTTGTGCTTCAGGGTGTAGGTTTTGTTTCTATTCATTTTGGTGCAAACTTGGCTGTATGATGCAGGTTTTGGTTTGTTCTGTTGGACAGTTTTCCACAGTTTGGCATGTTGTGTTTGGCTTGTTCTGTTGGACAGTTTTATATGCAGGTGATATCTTTTTCTCTCTTACCTCTCAATGATGTAAAGCTAGCGCTTTTTGAAAATTAATTCTGAAGGATTTGCATTTTAGGGAAATGATGATGCAGGGTTTTGGGCATGTGGTAACTAGCTTGCATTGTTTTGTGAAATGCTGCTATCTTATATTTGCTAATTTGTTGTTTGAGTTGCTGGCATTTTCCTTGCAGCTTTGTTGTTTTGGGCTGCTGGCTTAGCAGTTCTGCTGCTGTTTCTGTTTGTGTAGGTGTTGTTTGTTGTGTCCAGCCTTGGGCTGCTGTTACTTGTAGGTTGTTGTGCTGCCTTGTTCGCGGCTCTACAGTCTTGGCAGTTTGCTGGTTTTGTTTGCAGCCTGTTTAGCAATTCTGCTACGCTTGGCAACTTGCTGGTTTTGTATTGTTTTGTTGCCTGTTTAGCTAGCTTCTTATGGCAGCTTTGTGCTTTGTTTTAGCATCAATAAAACATTTTCAATTTTTCTTTTTCTTCTTTTTGTGAACCAAAGAGAACAACCTTTTTTTTGTGATTTGCAATTGGGAGAAAATGGCCCATGATTAGAAATAAACCCCTTTTAGTTCTGATTCCGAATGCAAATCCTAATGATGAGTTTTCTTGTTAGGAATTTCTTTTCATATGTTTGATTGCTAACTTTTATTCTTTTTCTTTGTCTTGTTTCATGAACACGAGAGTTGGATGGCAAGCGATGTTGAACGATAAAAATACCATGGCGGGGAGTGAGGACGAATGACTTGAAGATGAAGACTTAAAGAAATACACATTATTTATTTCTTTGTAAACAAAACAAACGTAGCTTGTATTTCACACTGTAATCTCTTGTAACGTTGTCTCAAAAATGTAATGAGCACAAATTTGAACGAATTTATTAATGATGACTTTGTTGTAGAAATCAAATAACTCTTGAATCTTGTTTGAATTCTAAAATTCTCTCTTGAATAATTCAAATGCACCTCTTAACTTTGTAACTTAAACCTCAAGAAATCAAGAACAATTGTTGTGACTTATTCTTCAAGCAATCAATGCGCCTTATCTTCCAAAATCCAATCAAACTCTCCAACAAAATAAATGCTTGAGAATTTAATTTCACTTGGTTAATTTGAACCCAAAACAAATGGTCACTTAAACCTTGATCTTCATATCACGCCTGAACCAAACTTGCATTTCTTAAACAGATTTTTAACTTTGACACTCACATCGCAAGTAACTTGCAACTTAAGCAACCCAAAACATGTCTTGATCATCATGAACCTTCAGCGTCATTTCTTGAAGTGCCCAAACTCCACATTTGTCAATTCAAACTTCAAATTCTCGACTCAATAGCTTAGAGACTTTAAGAAGAAACTTGAAATGCAAGGAGATGAAATTCTTGGCCTAACGCACTGAGCTTTGAGCCATCCTCGAGGCAGGATAAAGAAACATCTTCACAGAAACCGAAGACCCTAAAACCCTAGCCTTTTGGCCAACAAACATAGGGAAATAAACCCTATTCCAGGCTCTGATAAATTTGAGCGAGAACCAACCTTGTAACATGGTGACAAAATTAGTTCCACGATCCACTAATCGAGAACCAGATGTATTTCTCTTTTACCTGATAAGAAAACCTCAAAACAATATTAGACATAAAGAGGGCGCAACCCTAACACCTCGAACCAAAGCGTCTGATCCCATGAGATGCGGGATATGCAAATGACTGAGTTATAAAATGATGCAAATTACTGAGTAATAAAATGATGCAAATGAAATGCAAAGTCCAAAGCCAGACAAAAATAAAAGAGATAGGGCAAATTTGGGGTACGACGCCTTGAGAGACCAAGCTTGGTCAGATTTCTCAAGAAGGCTAGGACTAGTTTGAGTCTTAGTGGTGTTAGTCACTTGTAAGTTTACTTGTGCTTTATATTGTTAGTCACAATAGTTTGGTTGTGTGATTGTAATATGTTTGATTATAGTGATTTAAGTCCTTGTTGAGAAAGGCGAAATCACTTTGGCGGGTGGACTGGAGTAGTTTGAGTTCAAACGAACCAGGATAAAAATAACTGTTTCTTTCCATAATTGTTGAGCTAGTAAGAAAAAGAAAAAGGAAAAACTTATTCACCCCCCCCCCCCCCTTCTAAGTGTTTTCTCACCCTTCAATTGGTATTAGAGCGTGACTCTGAGTGCAAACACTTAACAATGTCAGAAAAAGATCCAGAAGGAAAACACTATGGCAACTGAACAAAACAACAATAACTACACCAAACCTCCTGTGTTTGATGGAGAAGATTTTGAATATTAGAAAGATAGACTAGAAAGTTTCTTTCTAGGTCATGATGCTGGTTTATGGGATATGGTCTTAGATGGTTACACACATCCTATAGACTCAGAAGGAAATAAGATTGATAGAAAGAATATGGATAGACAACAAAAAGCAGATTTCAAAAATCACCACAGAGCTAGAAATATCTTTCTGAATGCTATCTCTAAAATGGAATATGAGAAGATCATAAATAGAGATACAACACATGACATGTTTGAGTCTCTCAAAATGACTCATGAAGGAAATGCTCAAGTAAAAGAGACTAAAGTTATGGCTCTCATCCAGAAGTATGAAGCCTTCAAAATGGAAGAAAGTGAATCTATAGAAGCTATGTTCTTAAGGTTCCAAACTCTAATCGCTGGCCTGAGAGTTCTAAACAAAGGATACACCAAGGTAGACCACGTTAAAAAGATTATCAGAAGTTTACCCAGAAGATGGGCACCTATGGTTACTGCATTCAAAGTATCAAAAGATTTGAACAATGTGTCTCTTGAAGAACTCATCAGCGCTTTAAGAAGTCATGAGATAGAACTTGATGAACACGAGCCTCAGAAGAAAGGTAAGTCTGTTGCCCTTAAATCTATTAAAAAATGTGAAACTAACGCTTTTCAGGCAGAAGAAGGAAACTCTGAAGAATCTGCATCAAAAGAAGATGAATTATCCTTGCTCTCCAGAAGGATCAACCAGATGTGGAAGCACGGACAGAAGAAGTTCAGGAACTACAAGAGGTCAGAAGATAAACCATAATCTTCTGGACATAAGAAGTCAAACAGAAGAGATATAATCTGCTATGAATGTAAAGAACCAAGACACTACAAGAGTGATTGTCCAAAACTACAAAGAGAAAGGCCAAAGAAAAAGTTTGGTAGAAAGAAAGGCATGATGGCCACCTGGGACGATTCAGAATCTTCTGAAGATGAATCTGACTCAGAAGATGAGAACACCAACCTAGCTCTTATGGCTACCACGACAGATGACTCAGACTATGAGTCAGAATCAAAAGAGGTATTATCTGAATTTACTAGAGCTGAACTTGCAAAAAGTTTATCAGAACTTCTTGAAAACTACAGTCAACTCAAAATCAAATACAAGAAACTCAAAAAGAGTCTTGCATCTGATCTTGAGAAACTTGAAACAGAAAACTCTGAACTCAAAGAAAATAATTTTAAACTCAAATAGGAAATTCAAAAAGTTCAAAAAAATTCTATTTCAGATTCTGTGTCAAGTTCAAGAGATATTCTTAAAGAATATGACTCTAGTTTTCAAACTTTTCTTGCTAAAAGTATAGATAGAAGCAAAATGGCTTGAATGATCTATGGAGTTAGTGGAAACAACAGAAGAGGAATTGGATATGAAACTCCAAAAGGGAAGGAAACATATATACCAAAACCTGTTGTTAAGATGGCTTTCACATATAAACCTCTGAACAAACAATTTAGTTTTGGGCACACACATGATATTAAATACACATCTCACTCTGAATTTTTTTATGCTAATCCAAAGTTCAAATAGAACTTTAGAAACTCTAACCAAAAAGGACCCAAAAAGATATGGGTACCTAAGGAGAAAATAATATATGTTGCAGATGTCCTTAACAGCTCAGTTGAAACACCAGTCATGGTACCTGGACTCTGGATACTCACGACACATGACGGGAAGAAATTCTATGTTCCAAAACCTGGAATTTAAATCTGGAGGAGACATCAAATTTGGAGGAAATTAGAAAGGAAAGATTATTGGTTCTGGAACCCTTGGAAACGGTAACCTTCCTTTTATCTCTAATGTTCTGTTAGTAGAAGGATTAGCGCATAACTTATTGTCCATAAGTCAATTAAGTGACAACGGTTATGACATTATCTTTAATCAAAATTCCTGTAGAGCTGTTAGTCAAAAAGATGGAACAATCCTCTTTTCTGGCAAGAGAAAGAACAACATCTATAAAATTTATTTGTCAGATCTTAAAACTCAGAATGTAAAATGTCTTTTGTCTGTTAGCGATGAGCAATGGGTGTGGCACAGAAGATTGGAACATGTCAGCATGAGAAAAATCTCTCAAATAAATAAACTGAATTTAGTCAGAGGACTTCCCAATCTGAAGTTCAACTCAGAAGCTCTGTGCGAAGCATGTCAAAAATGAAAATTTTCAAAACCTTCTTTTAAATCAAAAAATGTTGTTTCTTCCTCTAGGCCATTAGAACTACTTCACATTGATTTGTTTGGGCCGGTTAAAACTGTATCCATCAGAGGCAAGAAGTATGGATTGGTCATTATTGATGACTGCAGCAGATGGACATGGGTTAAGTTTTTAAAACACAAGGATGAGTCACATTCTGTGTTCGTTGACTTCTGTAACCAAGTGCAAAATGAAAAAGATTTTAGAATTATAAAAGTTAGAATTGATCATGGAGGAGAATTTGAAAACCATTATTTTGAAAAATATTTTAAAGAAAATGGTATTGTTCATAATTTCTCTTGTCCTAGAACTCCCCGACAAAATGGAGTTGTAGAACGAAAGAATAGAACTTTACAAGAAATGGCCAGAACCATGATTAATGAAACAAATATGGCTAAGCACTTTTGGGAAGAAGCAGTGAACACAACATGTTATATTCAGAATAGAATCTCTATAAGACCTATTCTTGAAAAGACTCCCTATGAATTATGGAAAAACAGAAAACCTAACATTTCATATTTTCATCCTTTTGGATGTACTTGCTATATTCTGAATATTAAAGATAGTCTGAACAAGTTTGATTCTAAGGCACAAAAGTGTTTTCTTCTTGGATATTTTGAACGCTCAAAAGGCTATAGAGTATACAACACAGAAACTATGATTGTTGAAGAATCAATCAAAGTCAGGTTTGATGATAAGCTTGGCCAACAACAGCCAAAGCAGGTTGATATTTCTGTAGGTACAAAAGATCATCTCTCAAACTCTGAAAATTCAGAAGCAAAGGACAACTCAGAAGATCCTCCTCTTGATAATGCTCTGGATAATCTCATAATCTCTGAACAACCCTCTCAGAAAAGGTTTCCCAGAATCTCTTCAGCTCATAAAATAGACGTGATTATTGGAAAGAAAGAAGATCCCATCTGTTGCACCCCAAAATTTGCCCTCCCATATTCTCCAAGATTTGTCAAGTCAAGGTCACAAAATGCCCCAAGGGTTGTGCAGCTCAACTGTCTCCTATACAGTCAAAACTAGGGTTTGAGTCCTGATCAAGAAAATGAAGTTTTCAAAGGCCCAATCAAGTCTCATATGCCTACAAAGATGGTCAAGTATCCTCATGTCAAGTTTCAAGGCATTCAGCTCAAAATTGCACAGTCAAAACCCTAAATTGCACTACAGTCAACTGTAGGGGCAAAATGGTCATTTGACAGTCAAAAGTTCAAATTTTTGGTCAACATATCATTTTGAAGCCACAAACATCATTTGATCAATGCTTGATCATGATTCTCAAAATTTGGCTCAGAAATCATCAAAGATGCAAAAGTTGCTATATTTGGACAGCTGAAAAAAGTCAACTGAAATTGACCAGGGCATAACTTTCACATGGATTATCAGAAAAATTCCATCCAAAGCTCATTTTGAAGAGAAAGACATTTCCTACAATTCATCTTCATGTTCCAAGTCCAAGAAATGCTCTCACAAAAAGTTATCAATTTCAACATTATAGGTCATTTTCAAAAGTCAACAAAAAGTGACTTTAAGTCAAAGGCTATAACTTGAGATTGGTAAATCAAAATGACATGGGACCAAAGGCATTGGTTAAAGGACTCAAAGACCTTTCCAAAATGTCCAAGAACATGTGAAAAGCTTAAAAATTGACCAAGTTATGCCTTGTGGAAGTTGGGAAATTTTTGGAAATTTTTGAAAGTCAACATTGATGCAAAAGGCCTAAAAAATGCAAATGGGCCCAATTATCTTCCAAATTTCTTCATGCCAAGCCTATACACGACCACTAGGCCCAAAGGGAAGTATTCTCATATTTTTTAATTATTTATTTGAATTAATATTAATTTATATTCATTTAAATGATTTTAATTCATGAAAAATATAATCTTAAGCAAAACAAATCTTTTTATACACATTATAATGTCAATATTTCGTGCACATGCTGATTAGGGAGAATTGGATTGAATTGGATATGATTTGCACAAAAACCATGTGAAAGAGATTGAAAAAATAATGGAAGAAAATCAAATCTTCAATTCATAATGGCAAGAGATTTTTGTGGAAATTGTTAACCTAAATCATTCCCTATATGATCAACATCAGAACCCTAATGCAAAGGACTGAAAAGCTGCGCATACACAAGCTTTGCCATTCTTGAAAAATTCTCCTAAAAAACTCAATACTGAAATCTAGGTTTTAGGTGGATTCAAGCTGTGATTTTTGTTTCATTAGCTTCCTTGGACCATTCAGAACCTTTCTCAATCATTAACAACAAGAAAAGCACCTTGAAACGGTATCTCAAAGTCCAACCGTACCTTGGAAATTTTGAAATCATACAGCACGATTCCATCATCTTTATGCATTTTTTTTCATGGATTCATGTTTATGTTGATATTTCTGAACTAACCACTATGTTTAATTATGTTATTTTGCCCTATATGCCAATTCACCATTAGAGAGGCTTAGGGTTCCGAAACCTCCAAATTAGGCGTTATCAGTTCGTGTAAAATTAGGACACACCAATGCTATGATTGAAATCTGCAGGTTGAGACGAAGAAGACAAGATGCTCGCGCTCAATTTATATGTATTCAGAATCTAATCGCTATTTTTGAAACACGCGCATATTGAGGGGGTTTAAAACCCCCGTTAAATATTTGTTGTTTTTCAGGGAAGCAGAACAACGAAGAAGAAAGGCTTCGTGGCAACCATTGAGTGGCCGTTTCAAATTTTGGCGCGCGTTCCAAGCGTGAATCCACTTTCTTCTTATATTAATTGTGTTATATTATATATTAAAGATGAACGTGATGGCTCAGTGGTGACACGCTATGTTTGTAACCCCAAGGACCTGGGTTCAAGTCCCAGGTCCTACATATTTGCCATATTATTTTGCAAACTGAAATTCTATGCAGCGCTAGTTAAGATCCATGCTATGCATCCTCAAGAATCCACCAGCCATGTGTCCTGGAAAGCAAATCAAGGGCCATGATCAAAGGAGTACCCTAAGCACCAGTCAACGCATCATACCTAATCCCAGAAAGTCAATGAATCAACCCTTATTGGGCCAGGCTTTTCAGGCTTATACCTCCAAAATTTGGGGCAGCACCCCCACTCTGGTTTGCTTTCTTTATTTTATTTTTTCTATTTTAATTATTGTATGATTTATTTAATTGCTTTAATTAACTTATTTTTTTTCTATAAAATATAAAAACATTAAAAAATGCAGAAAACACAAGAAAAATATAATATTTATTTTATTACAATTATTTTCATAAATAAACTAGCATGTAAATAAACTAGTGTAATTAGGGTTTAATTCCAATTCTTTTTTTTAATAAAAATCCAAATCATGTAGAATTAGGTTAATTAATAGTTTTAATGTCTTTTTAATTTTTATTTCTCACAATACTATTTATCTATTATTTTTATTTTTATAATTAAAAATTGTATATAATAAATTTTAGGTTAATTTAGGTCATATTTTAATTCTTTCTTAATAAATAAAAAATATTAGAATTTAGGGTGTGCCGTTTAATTTAATTTCAATTAATTCCCTTTTTCATTAAATCTAAAAACACAAAAAATATCATTCTCATTTAATTTTAATTTTTAAATCCTTATTAATTTTAATTATTTGCAAAAAGGGTCCAACGCCCGTCATTAATCAGTTAATTGCGCATTTATTTTATTATCGCTTATTATAATTTTGTAAATATCCCAAAGCCATGTAATTTATTTTTCGCACTTTATTTCTTCGCATTATTTATTTTTCCGCTAAATCGGGTCCTGGAAATTTTGGCGATGTGGGCCCGCGCCTTTGTAATAGTCGTAGATTTATCTTTTCCGCACTCCTAACTGTTAATTGAGCATGAAAGAATGAATGTCTAATTAAAATCAAACGCATAGATCACTTTGACATGAACAAGACAAAAATAAGCGAATCTGACACACAAATCACACACCACCCCTAGGGTACGCCTCACTGTTGCCTTGCCTCGAAAGGTGATCGTCGAGTAGAGGATGTCTTAGTAAGTCCTCATGATCCGGGAACCTGGCATGAGGGTAGCTTCTAAGGTGTCTTCCCATTGCTCTGGTGATCACCACGTCCCGAATATCGAATTGACCCGAACACCTCCAACGGTGGTGCTACCTACCTCTCAATGGTGGGATGGCACTACTTTTAAGGACATCTACACAGACGAATTCCTTAGGGTAGGTAGGTTCTCAAGGATACTTGCTCTAATTTCAAAAACAAATCAAAACATCTTTTCACACCAACACATTTTCAAAAGCTTTCAAAGCAAACTTTTCAAACACTCTGACGTATGAGTCGAACTGAAATTTTTCAAAGAAACTTTTTAAAACCCACATTGAAAAGCAAAACAATTTTGAAAACACAAAGTGAGCAAGTATCTAAGAGCCCATGGATAACCATGGATAGAAAGGGTGCTAACACCTTCCCTTTCTATAATCTACCTCCCGAACCGAGAGCAATCTCTTTAAGGAATTTTTCTGTGCTTTTGTCCTTTCCTATTGGAGAAAATAAAAGACGGTGGCGACTCTTGCTTCCGCGACATTTCGCGAACCAGCGTTAAACAGTCAGTTCCAGATCCACCGTATCACAGAACTGGCGACTCTGCTGGGGATTATCTTATAAAGTGAGGTGTACCTTAGGATTAAGATCACTGTGTTTTCAATTGTCTTCTTTGCTTGCTTTACTATTGTGGGTTGTATCGGAGTTACATAGATCCTAGCCCGGATCTGGGGATACCCTATTTAGGTAGCATAAGCTGTGAGGGACCTGTCCGGCGTATACCGACATGGGTGAAGCAGTGGCTACGTTGGTGTGGCGCCTTGGTCTGTACCGATATCCCTCGTGTTGAAACGGGGAGAATATGGGTCTTCCAAGGAGTCATTAAGCACCAACAGACCTTAGAACCTTAAATGACCCAACTTGGCCAATAGAAACAGTAGCAGTATGCTACGCCCATTGAGGCTAAACTCTCGTGATGGTTCTGGCCGCAAGAAAAGATTGCGATGCTGGAGTTATGACCGATTGAGGGTAGTCAATGATATTGGGATCCTCTAAGAACCCGGTTACTTTGATAGGACAGGTCTTAACCAACAAACTGAAAGAGGGTACTACCCAGACCTCATGCTGGCCTAAACCCTAAGGGCTCTTTTGTGTGACTTGTGTGCCTTCGTACTTGCCTACTTGCGTACTTGTCACCTGACACTTGTTTCTTGCAGGTCCTGTTTATAGTCCTTAACTAGGACTCATGACAGGGTGCACTAAATTTCTTGCAGGTTTTGTTCATAGTCCTTAATTAGGACTTATAATAGGGTGTACTAACCACTTGCAGGTTCTGTTTATAGTCCTTAATTGGGACTCATGACAGGTTTACTAAGTTTCTTGCAGGTCTTGTTTATAGTCCGTAACTAGGACTCATGACGGGGTTGACCAAATTTCTTGCAGGTTTTGTTTATAGTCCTTAACTAGGACTCATGACGGGGTTGACCAAATTTCTTGCAGGTTTTGTTTATAGTCCTTAATTGGGACTTATAACAGGGTGTACTAACCACTTGCAGGTTCTGTTTATAGTCCTTGATTGGGACTCATGACAGGTTTTACTTAGGTTTCCTGCAGGTTTTGTTTATAGTCCTTAATTGGGACTTATAACAGGGTGTACTAACCACTTGCAGGTCTTGTTTATAGTCCTTAATTGGGACTCATAATAGGGCACTAAGTTTCTTGCAGGTCTTGTTTATAGTCCTTAACTAGGGCTCATGACAGGGTTTATCAAATTTCTTGCAGGTGTTGTTCATAGTCCTTAATTGGGACTCATGACAGGATACTGAATTCCTTGCAGGGTCTGTTTATAGTCCTTAATCGGGACTCATAACAGAGTTACTCACATTACCCCATGCATAGCATAACATCATACCATTGCATGCACCCTGCATACATCCTAACCCATTTCAAGGGTCTCAAGGGCTTGTGATGCAGGTCATGATGAACAACTATCCCAGCAAGGGGCAAAGAGGATTTATTTTCCTCTAGCCAAGGTTGTCAGGGGCTATGACCCACTGGATATGGTGAGCCTTTGACCCTTGATGAAGGACTCTCAACAATATGCAGTGCCTCCAGTCAAGCTACCGGTTCCAAATGCTAACAAGGTTTCTCTGTTTACCCCGCGAGGTCCTTGAAAACATTACATGCATATCATACATCTCATTGCATTGCAGGTATCCCTCGACAGGTTGCTCACCCTTCTCCGCTGTTTATTTCAGCCGCTCGTCATGAATCCTGAACCATCAGCCGAGCAGACTATCAAGGACCTCCAGGCTCAGAACGCCCAGTTCCAAGAGCTGATTATGAATCTGACCCAGGGGCAACAAGACCTGAAGGCTCTCCTTTTGAAGAAGGACAAGAAAAAGAAGAGGACTGTTCTATTCAGCCCTAGACGCAGATCTGGGAATACACCGCAAGTTGAAACTGAGAGGACAACCCCATCTGTGGGAAAAAGCAGTCATCATGAGAGAGAGGTTCCCAGTCCAGTGGTCTCCGACAACGAGACAGATTTTGATGAGGAGCAGTACCCTCCTGCTGATGACAGATATAAACAATTGGAGGACAGAATGAAAGCTATGGAGGTTCAACAGGTACCTGGGCTGGATCTCGGAGATCTGGGTTTGTCAACTGGTGTGGTTATCCCCCATAAGTTCAAAGCACCATCCTTCTCTAAGTATGACGGGGCGTCTTGTCCCAAGCTGCATCTAAGATCCTATGTTCGGAAGATCCAACCATACACGGTGGACAAAAACTTGTGGATCCACTTCTTCCAGGAAAGTCTTTCAGGGACTCACCTCGAATGGTTCTATCAGCTGGATGGGACCAAAGTTCGTAACTGGGAGGAGTTGGCAACTGCTTTCTATAAGCAGTACCAGTACAATGCCGACCTTGCCCCCACGCGTACCCAACTCCAGGGTATGTCGTTAGGATCAAGTGAAGGTTTCAAAGAGTATGCGCAGAAATGGAGGGATCTTGCTGGAAGGGTACAACCACCTCTGACTGATCGGGAACTTGTGGACATGTTCTTGGGGACCTTGTCTGGTCCATTTTATAACCACCTGATTGGGAATTCATCTGCTGGATTCACAGATCTTATCTTGACTGGAGAGCGAATAGAAGCTGGCATCCGGTCTGGGAAAATTCAAGAGGCTGCACCTTCGGACAAAAAGCCTCATCATGGAAAGAAAGAATCCAATGCTGTGCACGGTAAAAAGAGCCGTCATGAGGCAGGGGCAATCCAGATCTCCAACCCTGGACCTGCTCAACAGGGACAGGGGCAACAGCAAAAGGAGAAACGGCAGTACACCAAACTCAACATGTCGTTGGATCAAGCACTGCAACAAATGTTGAAGGCAGGGCTGATCACCTTAAGGGCTCCTCTTCGGAATCCGAACACTTCTGCTCCCAACTATCATCCCAACGATAGGTGCGCGTATCATTCTGATAGCCCGGGGCATACTACAGACAATTGTTGGCCTCTCAAGAATAAGATTCAAGATATGATCGACGCTGGAGAGATTCAGTTTGAAGTGCCAGAGACTCCGAACATAATCACTGCTCCGTTGCCCAATCATTGAAGCCTTTTGTTTATTTGAATTTTTGAGTTGTACTTTTCTTTGCTTATACAAACAATTAATGTCATAGCAAACTCTTTTATTCTATTAATGCATCGCATATGTCTGTTTTGAGAATTAATACAATTATTTTCATTATATTCAAATTTCTTTTCATATTTTTTCTGATGTCAACTCTGGATCTAAAATTCTAAGCCTCTTGAGGGAGGATGACGAAAACGATACCACAATCATTACAGTATGCTTTTGAACAGACCCCGCTGATGAGGTACAGGCATTGTTTCAATCCCTAAACACTGGAGTTATAAGGATGATAATCCCTCGTCAACCCATCAGAGCCAAAGAAGTAGGAGTTCTTATTTTTGAAAGTCTAAACCCTTAATCATAACCTGGGGCAGGGTAGTCTCTCAGTTGATCCAAGTGCATGACGAATGGCACCGAAGAGATCTTTACAAAACGAACAAAGACAGTGATGGTTCAGAACAATCAAAAAGACAGGCAGTCATCATCAAAATTCATAAATGAAAAGCCCAAAAAGTCTAAACCTACAAAGGGGACTTATGAAACTGGGGCGTCCCGCTGACTGTAATTCCAAAAAGGAAACAGTTCAGGCAAAAAAGAAAAGGGATTACAAAATCAAGAAAGAGGTCTCATAAACCCTCAACCAAAGCAAAAATGACTGCCCATTCAAAAGGAATCATCAACATCTGAGCCATTATTGGAACATCAAAGAAAAAAAAACTCAAGCAAGGTCTAACGTACGATCAACTGAGTTTAGGTTTGGAGAACATCACGAAGAGCGGGTGGGTACAAATAAATTTGAGCCTTTATCCTTTGTTTCTTAAACCGTGAACCAAGCCACGTTATAACCCTTAAAAGTCCTAGCTGAAGCATGGGTCAGTTCGAAAGCATATTGTTACGAAAGGTATCCTGACTCCTGAAGACCTACGGTAAAATAGGGAGTTGACATCACGTTTTACAAACAATCACTTGTTTTATGAAAAGAATGCACTTTCAAAATCTTCAAGACAGACATAAGCTTTGCATTTTTAACATAACTTTGTTTACATATGGCTTTTTTGTTTGAACAGCAAGGAAATTCGCACGAGAAATACCTAGTGAACAAAAGCACTTCCAATCAAGGGGCATGGCATGACTATTGTCCATCATCTGGGGCAGTTAAGTCAAGATCCAGAGAATCTCTCAAAAGGCCAACCAGCCTGGGGCAAATCTCCACCTGAGTCACTGGGGGCATTTCAACAACAAATCTCGCCTGATCAAACATCTTCTGGTGACAAAACACTTCTAAACAGGGGCAATTCCCTACATTCTGAGAGCACGGACATAGTCGAAAAAAATACTGCGCAAAATCAAAGACCCGCTAGGTTGACACACCTAGGCGAAAATAAGGGCTTCCCGGCGAACCAAAAGGGTTCGGGCAAAATGAAGGGATGAAATGAAAAATCTGTACACCCGGCAAGTCGAAAACCTGAAAAGGCGGCTTGGGCAAAAATGGGTATCCCGGTGGACTGAAAACCCGAAAGGGCGGTCCAGGCAAAAGTTAGGGATCAAAGCGTACGACTATGTCCTATCATCTTGTCACCCGCCTACCAGAAGAAGGTTTGACCCTCAACAACTATCAGCATCCCACAAGTGCCTCCCCCTCAGAAACAGGGGCAAGGAAGAATGGTCTAAGCAATCTGATTGTTCTGTCCTCCAGGGTATCAGGGTAAGCTCCATTGAAGAATATAGCCAACGCAGTTCAAAACTTCCCCAGGAGAGTCCAATCCAATTCCCCAGGAAAGACGGAATCTATCTCCCCAAGCAATGAGCGTACCCCCAGTAGATTCTGGAAGCTTATCCCCTAGCAGGGCACGAACGCGTCGTCCGGCTTGATTTAAAAGAGTTATTTCCTTAACAGGATATAACTGGGTTATCCTCAGCCAAAAGCCACGGAAAGAGCGTCCTCGACGAAATCTTCTTATCCCCAGCGAAGTCCATTCATACTTCCAATTCAGCAAGGTACCCTCAGCGAGTCATCCTCAACAAATCAGCAAAGGCATCTCCCCACAGAGTATTCCTTCCCAGCATGGTCGCTAGAGTAGCTTCTCTCCCTGCAGAATCATTCATTCGCCAAGTCTATTCCCCAACGGAGTTATCTTCTCCTACTGGTATACTTGCAACTATCAACCCCAGCGGAAGCAAAAGCTATTCTTCCACATCAGCCCAGGATACGACTTCCCGGCACCCGTCAAGGATTTATTTTCTTAGACAAACATACATTCATAAAATGTCACATACATCATTATAGCATGCATATGCATCATACTACACGCATCTCATTGACATTGAAGACATACAGTTCATACATCATGATCTTGCATACAATTATGTTCTACCTTTTCAAGAAAAAGATCAATACAAAAATGATTACTATCAACTAACGCAATTCTTTCTAGATATAGTTTCAGATGTAAGCCCAGCAATGGTGACGTTCTGATACTGCTTCCAGATTTCCTTCTAGATATAGTTTCAGATGTAAACCCAGCGATGGTGACGTTCTGATGCTGCTTCCAGAATTCCTTCTCGATATAGTTTCGGATGTAAGCCCAGCGATGGTGACGTTCTGATACTGCTTCCAGATCTCCTTCTAGATATAGTTTCAGATGTAAACCCAGCGATGGTGACGTTCTGATGCTGCTTCCAGATTTCCTTCTCGATATAGTTTCAGATATGACCCAGATATGGTGACGTTCTGATGCTGCTTCCAGATCTCCTTCCAGATATAGTCCAGATGTAAACCAGATATGGCAACATTCTGTCACTTATTCCAGTTGAAGATATTTCAAGACCTCCTCTAGTCCAGCTAAATCGATTTCCAACAGATTTTTCTGATAAAGACTCAGCAGTCCCCTATGGTTCCCTCTCCAGCGGTGTAGGAGGTAGTAATCCCTTTTTAGATGGTCCCCTCTCCGACGGTGTGTGAGGTGGTAAGTCCTTTTCAGATGTTTCCCTCTCCGACGTTGAGTGAGGTGATCATTCCTTTCAGATTATAATTGCCTATGGTTCTCTTCCCGATGTTGCAAAGATGGTAGTTCCCGCCAAGATTTTTCTCAACGAGCGTTGTTGAAAGTAAAGTCACACAAGGTTCTCTTACCATTCATGCTAAGGCAGTAACCATCCCTGGTTCTTTCATCAACGTTTGAAGCTCCAAACTCAGCTCCTGTAACCAGTCAGGACATATCTATACCAAGCATCCAAAATCAACTCCTGCAACGTGTCAGGTACTCATTTTCTGTTTTGCAGGTAGGCAGGTTCTAGCGAAGGAATCTCTTACGCAATCAACATCCAGATGGCATCTATAAGCCCATCATCCTATCCAGCAATCTCCAAATGGCATCTATAAGCCCATTCCCCCATCACACTACTATGTGAGCGCAAATTTCTGGGCACTCTAGTGTCCAATCATCTTCTACCCTCGGATTACGAAAGGCACGTCAGCCAATCTGCATCCTCAGGTCTAAGAAGATTGAACAGGGGCAACTGTTGCACCCCAAAATTTGCCCTCCCATATTCTCCAAGATTTGTCAAGTCAAGGTCACAAAATGCCCCAAGGGTTGTGCAGCTCAACTGTCTCCTATACAGTCAAAACTAGGGTTTGAGTCCTGATCAAGAAAATGAAGTTTTCAAAGGCCCAATCAAGTCTCATATGCCTACAAAGATGGTCAAGTATCCTCATGTCAAGTTTCAAGGCATTCAGCTCAAAATTGCACAGTCAAAACCCTAAATTGCACTACAGTCAACTGTAGGGGCAAAATGGTCATTTGACAGTCAAAAGTTCAAATTTTTGGTCAACATATCATTTTGAAGCCACAAACATCATTTGATCAATGCTTGATCATGATTCTCAAAATTTGGCTCAGAAATCATCAAAGATGCAAAAGTTGCTATATTTGGACAGTTGAAAAAAGTCAACTGAAATTGACCAGGGCATAACTTTCACATGGATTATCAGAAAAATTCCATCCAAAGCTCATTTTGAAGAGAAAGACATTTCCTACAATTCATCTTCATGTTCCAAGTCCAAGAAATGCTCTCACAAAAAGTTATCAATTTCAACATTATAGGTCATTTTCAAAAGTCAACAAAAAGTGACTTTAAGTCAAAGGCTATAACTTGAGATTGGTAAATCAAAATGACATGGGACCAAAGGCATTGGTTAAAGGACTCAAAGACCTTTCCAAAATGTCCAAGAACATGTGAAAAGCTTAAAAATTGACCAAGTTATGCCTTGTGGAAGTTGGGAAATTTTTGGAAATTTTTGAAAGTCAACATTGATGCAAAAGGCCTAAAAAATGCAAATGGGCCCAATTATCTTCCAAATTTCTTCATGCCAAGCCTATACACGACCACTAGGCCCAAAGGGAAGTATTCTCATATTTTTTAATTATTTATTTGAATTAATATTAATTTATATTCATTTAAATGATTTTAATTCATGAAAAATATAATCTTAAGCAAAACAAATCTTTTTATACACATTATAATGTCAATATTTCGTGCACATGCTGATTAGGGAGAATTGGATTGAATTGGATATGATTTGCACAAAAACCATGTGAAAGAGATTGAAAAAATAATGGAAGAAAATCAAATCTTCAATTCATAATGGCAAGAGATTTTTGTGGAAATTGTTAACCTAAATCATTCCCTATATGATCAACATCAGAACCCTAATGCAAAGGACTGAAAAGCTGCGCATACACAAGCTTTGCCATTCTTGAAAAATTCTCCTAAAAAACTCAATACTGAAATCTAGGTTTTAGGTGGATTCAAGCTGTGATTTTTGTTTCATTAGCTTCCTTGGACCATTCAGAACCTTTCTCAATCATTAACAACAAGAAAAGCACCTTGAAACGGTATCTCAAAGTCCAACCGTACCTTGGAAATTTTGAAATCATACAGCACGATTCCATCATCTTTATGCATTTTTTTCATGGATTCATGTTTATGTTGATATTTCTGAACTAACCACTATGTTTAATTATGTTATTTTGCCCTATATGCCAATTCACCATTAGAGAGGCTTAGGGTTCCGAAACCTCCAAATTAGGCGTTATCAGTTCGTGTAAAATTAGGACACACCAATGCTATGATTGAAATCTGCAGGTTGAGACGAAGAAGACAAGATGCTCGCGCTCAATTTATATGTATTCAGAATCTAATCGCTATTTTTGAAACACGCGCATATTGAGGGGGTTTAAAACCCCCGTTAAATATTTGTTGTTTTTCAGGGAAGCAGAACAACGAAGAAGAAAGGCTTCGTGGCAACCATTGAGTGGCCGTTTCAAATTTTGGCGCGCGTTCCAAGCGTGAATCCACTTTCTTCTTATATTAATTGTGTTATATTATATATTAAAGATGAACGTGATGGCTCAGTGGTGACACGCTATGTTTGTAACCCCAAGGACCTGGGTTCAAGTCCCAGGTCCTACATATTTGCCATATTATTTTGCAAACTGAAATTCTATGCAGCGCTAGTTAAGATCCATGCTATGCATCCTCAAGAATCCACCAGCCATGTGTCCTGGAAAGCAAATCAAGGGCCATGATCAAAGGAGTACCCTAAGCACCAGTCAACGCATCATACCTAATCCCAGAAAGTCAATGAATCAACCCTTATTGGGCCAGGCTTTTCAGGCTTATACCTCCAAAATTTGGGGCAGCACCCCCACTCTGGTTTGCTTTCTTTATTTTATTTTTTCTATTTTAATTATTGTATGATTTATTTAATTGCTTTAATTAACTTATTTTTTTTCTATAAAATATAAAAACATTAAAAAATGCAGAAAACACAAGAAAAATATAATATTTATTTTATTACAATTATTTTCATAAATAAACTAGCATGTAAATAAACTAGTGTAATTAGGGTTTAATTCCAATTCTTTTTTTTAATAAAAATCCAAATCATGTAGAATTAGGTTAATTAATAGTTTTAATGTCTTTTTAATTTTTATTTCTCACAATACTATTTATCTATTATTTTTATTTTTATAATTAAAAATTGTATATAATAAATTTTAGGTTAATTTAGGTCATATTTTAATTCTTTCTTAATAAATAAAAAATATTAGAATTTAGGGTGTGCCGTTTAATTTAATTTCAATTAATTCCCTTTTTCATTAAATCTAAAAACACAAAAAATATCATTCTCATTTAATTTTAATTTTTAAATCCTTATTAATTTTAATTATTTGCAAAAAGGGTCCAACGCCCGTCATTAATCAGTTAATTGCGCATTTATTTTATTATCGCTTATTATAATTTTGTAAATATCCCAAAGCCATGTAATTTATTTTTCGCACTTTATTTCTTCGCATTATTTATTTTTCCGCTAAATCGGGTCCTGGAAATTTTGGCGATGTGGGCCCGCGCCTTTGTAATAGTCGTAGATTTATCTTTTCCGCACTCCTAACTGTTAATTGAGCATGAAAGAATGAATGTCTAATTAAAATCAAACGCATAGATCACTTTGACATGAACAAGACAAAAATAAGCGAATCTGACACACAAATCACACACCACCCCTAGGGTACGCCTCACTGTTGCCTTGCCTCGAAAGGTGATCGTCGAGTAGAGGATGTCTTAGTAAGTCCTCATGATCCGGGAACCTGGCATGAGGGTAGCTTCTAAGGTGTCTTCCCATTGCTCTGGTGATCACCACGTCCCGAATATCGAATTGACCCGAACACCTCCAACGGTGGTGCTACCTACCTCTCAATGGTGGGATGGCACTACTTTTAAGGACATCTACACAGACGAATTCCTTAGGGTAGGTAGGTTCTCAAGGATACTTGCTCTAATTTCAAAAACAAATCAAAACATCTTTTCACACCAACACATTTTCAAAAGCTTTCAAAGCAAACTTTTCAAACACTCTGACGTATGAGTCGAACTGAAATTTTTCAAAGAAACTTTTTAAAACCCACATTGAAAAGCAAAACAATTTTGAAAACACAAAGTGAGCAAGTATCTAAGAGCCCATGGATAACCATGGATAGAAAGGGTGCTAACACCTTCCCTTTCTATAATCTACCTCCCGAACCGAGAGCAATCTCTTTAAGGAATTTTTCTGTGCTTTTGTCCTTTCCTATTGGAGAAAATAAAAGACGGTGGCGACTCTTGCTTCCGCGACATTTCGCGAACCAGCGTTAAACAGTCAGTTCCAGATCCACCGATCACACCATCAGAACAAGATCCTCCCTCAGAATCAATAAAGAATCATTGTTTGGATTGGTATCTCTGATTGAGCCAACCTCTATTGATGAAGCTCTGGAAGACAATGATTGGATCCTAGCTATGCAAGATGAACTCAATCAATTTTCCAGAAACGATGTGTGGGATCTAGTTCAAGACCTAAAGGATTCAATATTATAGGAACTAAATGGGTATTCAAAAACAAATTAAATGAGAAAGGAGAGGTGGTCAGAAATAAAGCATGACTGGTTGCACAAGGTTATAATCAACAAGAAGGAATTGATTATAATGAAACCTTTACCCCAGTCGCCAGGTTAAAATCAATTAGATTATTAATTTCTTTTGTTGTTTAAAATAACATTTCATTATATCAAATGGATGTTAAAAGTGCATTTTTAAATGGTTATATAGAAGAAGAAGTTTATGTCCATCAACCTCCGGGATTTAATGATTCAAAATATCCAGAACATGTTTTTAAACTAAAAAAGTCTTTATACGGTCTGAAACAAGCTCCCAGAGCTTGGTATGAACGTTTTAGTAATTTTCTTTTAGAAAAGGATTTTACCAGAGGGAAAGTGGACACAACTTTATTTAGAAAAACTTTCAAAAATGACATTTTAATTTGTCAAATTTATGTTGATGATATTATTTTTGGAACCTCTAATATCTCTCTTGGAAAAGAATTTGCTGAGATAATGCAGGCTGAATTTGAGATGAGCATGATGGGAGAATTAAAGTTCTTTCTGGGAATACAAATAAACTAGACTCCAGAAGGTACTTACATACATCAGATGAAGTATGTTGAAGAACTTCTGAAGAAATTCCAGATGTCAGAAAGTAAAGATGCAAAGACACCAATGCACCCTACATGCATTCTGGGAAAAGATGAGGTAAGTATGAAGGTAGATCAGAAACTCTACAGAGGTATGATTGGATCCCTTCTCTATCTTATTGGATCCCTTCTCTATCTGATTGCATCTAGACCTGATATATTATTCAGCATATGTTTATGTGCTAGATTCCAATCAGATCCTAGAGAATCTCACTTAACTACTGTTAAGCGAATTCTGAGGTATCTGAAAGGTACTACTACTCTGGGTCTGTGTTATAGAAGATCAAAAGAATTCAGACTAGTAGGTTATTGTGATGCTGACTTTGCTGGAGATAAAATTGAACGAAAGAGCACCTCCGGAAGCTGTCAGTTTCTGGGTGACAATCTTATCTCGTGGTACAGCAAGAAGCAAGCTACCATTGAACTTTAAACAACAGAAGCTGAGTATATATCTGCTGCTGGATGTAGCTCTCAGATGATCTGGATGAAAAGTCAGCTAGAAGATTTTAATCTCTATGAAAGTAAGATTCCTATCTTCTGTGACAATACCTCTACAATTTGTCTTTCTAAAAATCCCATTTTGCATTCTAAAGCAAAACACATAGAAATTAAATATCATTTTATAAGGGACTACATTCAGAAAGTAATTTTAAATTTAAACTTTGTAAACACAGACCATCAATGGGCTGATATTTTTACCAAACCCCTTTCTGAAGATAGATTTAAATTCATTTTGAAAAATATTAGTATGGAATTTTGTCCTGAATAAAATTGTATTTATCTTCTGTGATTGCTTTCAGAATGTTCTGAAATGAATGTTTTGATTAACAACTCTTCAGAAGTTAGAAGAGAAGTTACATAAGAAACTATATATAAAGTTCTGAAATGTTCTAACGTTTCATTACAAGTATAGTTTAGCAGTTCATTATATCAAACAGCTTTCTCATGCAACCTTCAGGAGATGAACACGTGTTGTATTTCTGAAAGGTCACGCGTGCTATGCTATTGACGCTGTTCCTAGATAACTGTTATGATTTGTTCAAAATCTCACGCTTTCCCCTTATTGTCAATGTCATTAAATGCTAGTAATGATTAAATTATTTTTAATTAATTTTTTTGTTTTGTCTTAAAGTCTTTTTATAGTTTTATTTCAAAACCCTTTTTCTCAAAAGTTTACCTATAAATACTTTTGTAAAACCCCTTTCTCACTTTTTACCTTCTCTTTCAAATTTCAAAACCGTCTCTGTGTATTTTCTGCAACCCATTTTCTTTCATCTCAACCTAAGTGCTCTAATGGCTTCATCTACTACTCCTTCCGGAAGC
This sequence comes from Vicia faba, assembly GCA_948472305.1. Lineage (NCBI taxonomy): Eukaryota > Viridiplantae > Streptophyta > Magnoliopsida > Fabales > Fabaceae > Vicia > Vicia faba. The sequence continues at coordinate 466,832,267 of OX451738.1, forward strand.
ACTCAAGCTGAACAATACATCATCCCTGAAAGAACCACTCTTATTCCTGTTGACAGTTTAGAAGTAATTAGTGAATTGATGGTGGACTTTGAAAATCTAAAGGCAAATGGGTTTGACCTTCTTCCTGCAGTGGAATTTCAAGGATGGGGAAATTACTTTGATCGTCTTGTTGGCCCTGTATTTCCACATCTTGTAAAGGAATTTTGGATTCACGCCATTGCATCTCCAAAGGTTATTCTCTCATTTGTAATGGGTAAGGAAATTTCAATCACTGAAAATATCATCAGGAGGTTACTGGGTTTTGAAGGAAATGGAGTCGCTGGAGTCTCAAATGGTAGAACGGATATGTCAAGATTTCATGCTAAAATATTTACAACTGAGCAACCTTCAACAAAAGTCAGAGACTTGAAGAATCAGTACAAGATTTAGGCTAGAATCATCCATGGCTGCATTCATCATAGAAAGGAAACAAGTTCTCCTGACTATATAAATGTTGACCAACAATACCTTCTTTTCTTTTTGGGAACGAATGTAAAGATTGATTTACCCTACCTTCTGTTTGATCACCTCTGGACACATGTCAAGGAAACAAGGGAAGCAGAAATAATGAAGAACCCTAAATCCAAAAGGAACTGGATTCCAATGGGAAGGTTGATTTCAGACATTCTGACAGAGAATGGTCTAGTTGCACATTTGGATGAAGCAAACCTGTTGGGGGAGTTAGAGCCTATGTGTGGGAAAGCTCTAACATGAAAGAATCTGGTGAAGAGAAATCTCATTGATAAACTGCTGGTGGAACCTACCCCTTACGTATTAGCAACCGTTACCAGAAGAAGAATTCCAATTGCTGACTTTCCACTTTTCAACTCAGTAGATCACCCTCGTATCATTCTGCATTACATTGCAATTTGCAAAGAAAGTGGAACTCCAATTGATCCTGCCTGTCTTCAAGGTAGAAATGAAGCAGCTCCAGATGTTGTCTTCCAGCAACCAATGAATAGGAAAGCAGTTGAAGGACCCTCTGATAGACCCCAGAAGAAGAAGAAGAAATCAGGTACACCTTCTGAGACTATTTCTATTTATGATTTTGTACATATATCTACATCTGCTGAACCTCAAACATTAGGTGACAGAGATGTAGACATAGATTTAACCATTCCCTCTGAACCTCTTTCTACAAACCCTCTTATAAATCAAGTTTTATCAGACTTAACAGATTTTGATTCTGATGACTCTCTTGAAACCCAAACACAACCATCTCAAAAACGTATCTCACAAAATAATCATGCTGAAAACTTTTCTCAAACACCTCCCAAACCTTTATCACCAAGACCTTCTAAATGGTATGATGGCTCTTGGAGAATACCTAGAATAAACGTACCTCTGGCCACGCAAAAGCCACCTTTCACCCTACCCTCTGAGAATGTCTTTGCTCTGAACAGAACTCAACCACAAAATTCTACCCCCTCTGCTGAAAACACCATCATCAATTCTCCTGACGTAACACCACCCATATCTCCAGAACTTCTAAGACCTAACTCACCAGCGCTTTCACCTCCTCAATCTCCAGAACATACCCTCAATCCATCTCATGAACCATCTGAAACTCTTGAACCATCAGCAACACCTGAACCATCTAAAAATCCTGACCAAACAGAAACACCTGAACAATTAGAAACTCGTGAACCAATTGACTTTCTGAAAACTGTAGTTGATTTTGAATCCCTACAATTTCTAAAAAATAAAACCTACAAAAAGGTTATTCCCAAACCTGTCCAGCCAGATGTAAATGTATGTTTTCAGAATTTTATAACAGAAGTACAAGCTTGGATAGACCTGCTGAAGTCAGACTGCACCAGCAACGTGAACCCAGCAGCAACATATCTTCTGTGGGAAAAGTTCAGACGAACATTAGATGATGAATCACTGAAATTGAAAGACATGTGTCATTCTCAGTTGCTTGTGAATTTCTCCAAACATCTGCATGCCTTCCAATCAGAAGCTGTTGATACTTGGGACAAGAAGTCTACTCTGCTGATTGCCAATGCTCCTGCTGATCAAATGGATATTTCAGAAGATGAGTCTGAAGATGCCTCTGAAGATTCAAATCCTCTGGCATTAATTCTATTTAATCAACCTTCTGCTAAAGCTGCACCAGAAGGTGTGCCAACTCTTATGGTTGATCTGGGCACTCTTCTCTCAAATGTTGTTCATTCTGACTCAGCTGCTTCTACACCAAAGGCTATATCTGCTGAAGCTACTTCATCTTCTGCTCCTACTTCACTGGTTATGGATACTCTGAACGAGCTTAAGAAGGAAAATGAAGCTATTCATGAGCGCTTGGACAAGCAGGATGCAACAAACAAGGAAATCAGAAACTGGATGATGAAGCAAGAGGAATCTTCATCTGAAATCAAGAATCTTCTTTTGTCTCTTGTTTTTAGAAAATCTTAAGTGTCATTTTGTTTCTAGTTTTTTGTTTTGTTTTGTACCTCTGAATATTTTTATAAAAACCTTCTATGTTATTTAATTCTTTTTATACTTTTTGATTATGACAAAAAGGGGGAGAAAATGAGTATTTTGATCTAATCTTTGATTAACAGTTATGGGACTAAGTCTCAAACATTACTAACAAAATACAAAGATTTCTTTCTTTGTTTAAAGAATTTTGCAGGTATCACTAAACTCTGGAATTTTAATCATCTGAACATCATCTTCAAAAGACTTGCTGAATAAATCCTAAAAGAAAAATCTCAAAGCTCTGAAGAAAAATCTCAAGAAGTTTTTCTTATACATCTATTTTTTTTCAGAAGAAGAAATATTTATTTCAGGGGGAGATTCTTATCTCTTGTTCTATTTTTTTCAAAACCTGAATATTTTTGTCATCATCAAAAAGGGGGAGATTGTTAGAACAAGTTTGGTTTTGATCATGTCTCAGAATTTTGATGATAACAATAAAATGTATTTTGTATAATTGATACTCTGATGAGCATATTTCTTTGTTTCAGATAATGTTCTGACTAAAGTATTTTCTAAGGTGAAAATCATTTTATGTGCTGAGCTGAATAAAAATGAAGAAGTTCTTTGATGAAAGAACTATTTATTTAGCGCAAGTTCTGACGCTGGCTCTAATAAGAAGCAATTTAAAGCATCCTCTAATCTTAGCAAGTTTCCATGCAAACTCTGTTCAGAAGTATTTTGCAAGCAAGCTCTGCTGAGAAGTTATTTGTAAGCAAATTCTAAAGCAAGTTCTGAAAGATTAAATAAGCAAACAGTCTTGTCAATTTTCAGGAAACAAGCTCTGACAGTGCCGCTTGTTCATTTAATGCAAAGACGGCTAAAGCACTCAAGTGTCTCTACGATAGTTTATTGAAAAGAACAATACTGCAAGCCAACAAGAAAACATTAATTGATCCTTACTTTTGAAGGCAGTAATGGTCATTTTCCTCATGCTATAAATAGAAGATCATTTATTGCAAGCCAACCACCACAACAAAGAAAAAAGATCTTACGTGAAAATTATTCTGCAGCTCATAATTTATTTTCTTACAAACACTTTGTTATTTTCTCAAGTGCAAAACATATCTTAGTGATAAATCACAGTTTGTGATATAGATTTTTAAGAAGAAATTTGTTTCACTATTGTAAAGATTTAATTCTTGTATTTGTTCCTTGAGAGGCCAAGCTTGGTCAGATTTCTCAAGAAGGCTAGGACTAGTTTGAGTCTTAGTGGTGTTAGTCACTTGTATGTTTACTTGTACTTTGTATTGTTAGTCACAACAGTTTGGTTGTGTGATTGTAATCTGTTTGATTATAGTGAATTAAGTCCTTGTTGAGAAAGGCAAAATCACCTTGACGGGTGGACTGGAGTAGTTTGAGTTCAAACGAACCAGGATAAAAATAACTGTGTCTTTCCATAATTGTTGAGCTAGTAAGAAAAAGAAAAAGGAAAAACTTATTCAACCCCCCCCCCCCCCCCCCTTCTAAGTGTTCTCTCACCCTTCAATGACAAGGAGCATGTTGAAAGAAAAGAAACTTTGTCACACCTCGTGGGGTGAAGCTATTGCCATTTCAACATATGTGTTCAATATGTGACCTACCAAGAAGCTGAAGAAACTATTCTTTTTGAGAAATGGACTTGATATAAGCAAAGTGTGAGTCATTTCAAAGTATTTGGTTCTGTTTGTTACAAACATGTTCCAAGTGTTATTAGAAATAATTTGGATGATAGAAGAAAATTAATGTTGTTGATTGGGTACAATAGTAGATATATTTATAAGCTTTATTGTCCAGTCCCCAACAAGATTAAAGTCAGCAGAGACGTCATTATGAAAGAATCAGAAACATGAGATTGGAACAAGTCTCAATCCAACTCTAGTGTAGTGTTAACACATGAGTTAACTTCTAAAGGTATTTCTGACTCTGAAAGAGATTATGCCTCTAAAGATGAGTTAGAGTTTAAAGGTGACTCTGAAGCTGAAGAAGATTCTGAAAGCGAGTCTGACTCTGAAGGCGAGTCTGATTCTGAAGGCGAGTCTGACTTTGAAGGTGAGTCTGGTTTTGATTTAGATTTTGATGATGATCCAAACTCTGCTGATAACCCAACCTCTGAAAGTGGTCATGTATCTAAAGGAGGACCTTCTGAAGGTGGAACTTCTGAAGGTAACCTAGCCTCTGAAGGTAGTCCAGCATCTGATATTGTTCCAGTATCTGAAGAAGATTCTAAACAAGTTCAGAGGCCAAAAAGAATTAGACAAACACCAAGAAGATTTGCAGATTTTTACATGTTGCAAGCTATTGTGATAGACTCTAAAGAAGAAGTCATTCAGTGTGGAATTTTAGTAAATTACTAACCAGTTAGTACTAAAGAAGCTCTCAAGAAGAAAGTGTGACTGAAGGCCATGAAAGAAGAACTTGGGGCTATAGAAAGAAACAAGACTTAGGAGTTGATGGAACTTCCAAAGGAGAAGAAAGCCACTAGTGTCATATGTGTTTCAAGATAAAGCTGAAGTCAGATGGATCAATTGGAAAACACAAAGAAATGTTAGTAGCTGGAAGATTTCTACAAAAATTTGGATTAGATTACTTTGTGGTGTTTGCACCTGTAGCTAGACATGAAAAAAATCAGATTGATGATTGCTATAGCTGCAAATATGAATCAGTCTCAAATGCATTTAGATGTGAAATCTGCATTTTCGATGGTCCTTTACAAGAGGAAGTGTATGTGTCACAACCTCCTAAATTTGTGAAAATAATTAGGAAGGGATGTTGTATAAATTACATAAAGCCTTGTATGGACTGAAACAAGCTCCTGGAGCCTATAACCTAAAAATTGATTCATTTTTAAAGCTTTAAGGATTCAGAAAATGTGAGATGGAATATGGGGTTTATGTTCATCATACCTTTAAAAGCAATATGATTTTGGTATGTCTCTATGTTTATGACATATTGCTAACAGGGAGCTGTTTAGATGAGATAGTCAAGTTCAATAAGGTGTTGATGAAAAAGTTTGAGATGACTGATATAGGAAACATGGTATATTTTCTAAAGATGAAGATTTTATACTCTGAGAAGGATATAATTTTGCATCAGCTAAAGTATAAACTTGAACTTCAGAATATATTTGAGTTAACAAATTGCAAGTCTGCAATCACACATGCTAAAATAAATCACAAGCTCAATTCTAATGTTGAAGGTGATGATAGATGCTACAACTTTTAAACAATTGGTTGGCTCATTGAGATATCTCTATAACACTAGACCTGATATCTGCTATGCAGTTGAAATAGTGAGTAGGTTTATGAACAAACCAAATTATATTCAGAGTTGATATGCAATTTAGACTCTGATTGTATGGAGACAAAGTTGACAGAAGAAGTATTTTTGGATATTTCTTCAAGTATATGGGAAGTCCCATTTCTCGGTGCTCCAAAAAGAAACTTGTGGTTGTTTTATCAATCTGTAAAGCTAGTACATTGCATGTACTTTATCATCTTGTCAAGCTATTTGGCTGATGAATTCATTGCAGGATCTAAAGATCAAGGTGGACAAGCCTGTTAAGTTGATGTTAGACAACAAATCCTCCATAAGTCTTGACGAGAATCTAGTGCTGCATGGGAGAAGCACGTACATTAACACAAAGTTCAATTTTCTACGCAATCAAGTTCATAATGCAATGTTAGAAGTTGCTCATTGTAACACTCAGAATCAACTTCTAAATGTTTTCACAAAAGATATCAAGATTGGACACTTTATCCATTTGAGGGATGAAATTAGTGTTGTTGAATTTTAGTCTTGAATATGGATTAAGGGATGGTGTTGAAGTGTAATCCAAATTTAACACAATTTTATTTTAATTTCATTTGCATTTGAATTTAGTTTGCATTTGGAATGTAGTATATAAATACTAAATCTTGTTCAGTTTGTAGTAGCAAGAGAATTCATTTGTAATCGTTTTTCATTTTGAAAAAATTTGTTAGAAAATTTAGTTACACTCTTTTATCTCTCTTCTCTCTCTTCTTCCATCTTCATCTTCAATCTTGTGCACCAATAAAAACTATAACTATTAATGGAGAACCAAAAATTATTTATTTCAAAGAAGAAAGAAGATAGAAAAATGTTCTTCGGATGTGTCTATGATAAATATCAAATGTTAATTATAGACTCCTACAAAACCCGCATCTAAGGGTAAAGGGATTTTGCGGCACGACGAGTCTGATGTATCACAAAAAGAGGTACGTTTAAAGTGTTAATTATATGATCCGAATAAAAAACTGCGTAATTTTATAATTTAACTGAGTCTATATGATTTTTAGGTACCTTTTCAAGGGTCACAACAAGTGACCCAGAAAATCATTGGCGTACCACCCAAGAAAAGGGTTCCTACTAGATTTTTCCCTCGATACTGGCAGTGTCTTGAAACAATAGTGGGAACAACAAATTTGATGGATGGTGGTATTCGTCAAATGGATATGGATCAAGGTATCTTTGGTTTTCCTTTCACCGAAATAATTGGACATGAGGACGTGGAAGAGATTTTCCGTCATAAAGAATTAGGCGTCAGTATTATGCACGCATACATCTGATAACCCCATCTTTATATTATGTAATTAGCTGAATTGTTTTTAAACATTTCAATGAATATAGTCTAATATTAATTATGTTTTTATTTAAGGTTGTTATATGACAAATTGATGCGCGGGAACCAATTGTCAAACCGATTCCATTTCGTGTCTTCCTCCCGTGTCAGCGGAGCGACAATTGGTAGGGAACCAGATTCAGTAAGAGAGCACTTAGTCGAAAGATTCATGGCAACTGGCAATACAGAAAGCTTATATCTTTGGGTGTATAATACTATTCCTACAGGGTTAGATTTTCATTCTAAGTTCATTTTAATATTTGTAATTTTTGCGTAGAAAATTTTCTTCTAAACTGTTGTTTTAATTTATAGACGTCACTGGTTGTTGGTTGCTATCGATCCTATAAAAGAAGTGGTCTATTATCTGAATTCGGTTGACGGTGATTGGACAAATTATCCGGATATGAAGTTAATGATTAATACATAAGTGAGATTATTCTAAATATTTGTGTGTATTTATATATTTAATTATTCCTGTGACATTGTTCTAAATATATATTTTTATTTTGTTAGAGCGATAATAGTATTCCGGTGTCAAAGAGAAGCTCGGGTACGACGGTCTAAATCAAACAACATTAATTGGATCAAAGTGCAGGTATATTAATTTCCACTATTTTGCTTATAATATTTATGCTATTTGATAAAACAATACAACTATATATTCTTATTTGTTTTTCTATGTAGTGTCCTCAATAGCAAAACGGTATAGATTGCGGATACTTCGTTATGCGGTTTATCAAAGAAATCCTTCAACTGAATCAAATAGAGATTCCAGTCACGGTATGGATTTATAACTTAGGATTTGTTTTATTATTTCTCGGATATTTCATATAATTTTTTACTTTTAACTAAATCATGCATATTATGTTTTGTTATGTAGTACTTCGATGAATACAAATGTGCATATTACACGAAACTTCAGTTGGAAGAAATAAAAGAGGAATTGTGTCAATATTTTATTGAGCAGAGAATCATATAAGGTATGAATACATTATTATGTGAAAAGTGTTATGAATACGTTACATGTGTACATGGAATACCATATTGACCGTGTTATTATGTTCAAACCTCACAGGACCAGGACCTTAATACATAATTGACCGTGCTTCTTTCATACATTAGGACTGATTTAGTTGTTGTTAGGGTTGATTTTGTAAGACTGGTTTTGAGTTACAATGCTGATAACAATGGTTTTTATATATTTTGAGGTACAAAAATGGTGTATATATATTTTGGATTACAATGGTATACAATGTATTACCGTGGTTTATAAATTACAGGTTATGGCAACTGGTTTATATAAATAATATGCTACAAACAATGCAGGTATATGAATTATATAAATTATACCTCTAAAAAAAACACCCTATGAAAGCGCTTTTTCAAGAAAAACGCTGCCTTAGGTAACCTATGAAAGCGCTTTTTCACAAAAAGCGTTGTCTAAGGTAAACATATGACAGTAATTTTCCAGGCAAAAGCGCTGCTAAAAGACCACCTATGAAAGCGCTTTTTCAGAAAAAAGCGTTGCTAAAAGCCTACCTAAGACAGCGCTTTTCCAGAAAAAAGTGCTGCTAAAAGAAAACTTATGAGAGCGCTTTTCCAGAAAAAAGCGCTGCCTTAGGTAGACCTATGAAAGCGCTTCTTCATAAAAAAGCGCTGCCAAAATCCTACTTAAGAGAGAGCCTTTTAGAAAAAGTGTTGTATTAGGTAGACCTACGAAAACGCTTTTCATTAAACAAAAAGCACTGCTAAAACCTATAGCAGCGCCACCTAAGAAAGCGCTTTTAAAGGCCAAAAAAAGCGCTTTCGTAAGTCTTTTTTGACGTAGTGTTAGAAGAAAAAAGGAGAAACCATATCCATAACAACAACCATAGAAATGACAAGAATCTATTTTATTTTAAGGAGGTTTGTAACCCTCACAATCTATCACCTGTTTTATAGAAAAAAATGAGTCGATCTTAAGTTACGCGAAATGCCACGTCAGCATAATCGATCATGTTATCAATGCCGCATGTACACTGAGTTACCAAAAAACTTCTACGTGGCGTGTCATGTCAGTTTACGTTAACGGAGACAGGAGGGACTAAAAGTATGGACGAAAATAATTAGAAAGATAATTGTTTGAAAAAAAAATTTTAAGGGACTAAAAGTGAAATTTGAGATATTTAGAGAGAAAACATATTTAATTCTATTAATATTAATTAATTATAAAGTGTTGGTAAATTCTTCAATAAATTCACCACAATATGAACATCATATTTAAACTCATAAGTGATCGCTAAACCCTCGCTAATTCAATCTCGAAATCTATCACAAATTTAAACACACAATTCTTTAATTTTTTGTAATCCTTAAGATATGTTTATTATGATATAAATTCAATTTTTTTACCAAAGTTTATCAACTATACACATCTCTCCTACAAAACAATGGAGTTTTTTTTATGTGCGATAAATTAAATATAATGGAGTTTTTTTTATGCACGATAAATTAAATATGAATTTTTAAGCGTTAATTTTTTATAAAACACAAATAATGCAAACCTTACCGCATGATTGGATTTTTGAGCTTTTTTTTTAAGGACTTCCCTTATAACACATAAAAAAGATTTGCAAATTTTTGTGGTATCTCGAACAAGTTTAGATTTATTTTGATTTTTTTATCGAAATACTTATAAATGATTTTTATCAAGAGGCAACCTTGTAAAACGTCGAGCATGCTCCAATTGTAGTCACACCCACCTTTATTGCATGCATGCGAACTAGCTTCTTTATGTGGAATACGTACAAGGCTAAGTTTTGCTATTCATCTCATTTACTCTCTCTTAAATTTACCTCACTTACTTCCTCAATCACATTTCATCTTCACGCCAAATACCAACTTACTTCATTTCATTTTTCACACACTAAACATTCCTACATTCTACCGATTTTATAAGGTAACATGACTTTGTTAACTATCGACGAAAAACATAGAGGAACACACATAAACATTGCATCTTATGTAAGTTATTTCATTTCCTTTATATTTAAACTTTGTAACTATACTTTATAATCAATGTGATTATAATTTTTTTTATTCATTCTTTCTAGGACACAAAAATATTTCGAACTCGGAACCATGAATATATTCCACACGATGTAATCATTTGTCCTTATTTGGAGCATGTCGATGTTGGTCATGTTATCATTTTACATTCATGCAGTTGATACTAAGTTTATCTTTGCTCTTTTAGAAAGATCCAGTTAACCGAAAAATGCACTGTAACAGCCCAACCAACATATATGATCAAATAATCTATGAACTATTCAGTACTCTCTTAGTAAAAAAAACGATATGAATGACCAGTGTATTAAACTTTCTTGACTTAAGAATGTATACAATCATTTAGTATTAACTAAGATGTCTTCTCAAGAAAGACAAAATACATAAAACTAGAGTTTACATTATGTTACATAATGTGGTTAATTTTGTTAGAAGATATAGATAAAATAGAAATTGATAGTTAGGGGTCTACTTGTTTATCACATCTTTATAAGCTTTTTGTAAAACCACAAATGTAGATGTGCACACCTTTCCTTGATGTCCAATTTTGCTCCAAGCATGGAGATGGTCGAGAATGCATTCCCTAATATCAATAAATCGTCATATTTCCTAATTTTCATACGTCACAAAATAAGTTTTTAACTAGGTAAATATATGCATTTATTTAATGTATACTATTTACTCTAACAATAATAATATTTTATAATTTTTATTCTAAGTTTTCTGCGTATGACATGAATTACGAAAAAGACCCTTATCATTGTGTCATGGTTTATTGGTCATTCATAGACCACTTAGGAGAAAATGATGTTTGACCACTAAACTACTCATTATTTAATACATTTTAATATTAAATTTTAGTAAACTAATAAATACATTGTATCCTCCCGTTTATCTGAAGGTCATATTTGACTTACAAGATGCATATCCAAGAGATAGAGACGATGCAACCATCTAAATTTTAACAACACAAACTATTAAGTTTACTACTGTGAAAATGTACCATAGTGATCAAGTTAAACTACAGTATAACATGCATTAGAACATCCCATAACCATTGAGGTTCTCCAAAGATAAACACAAAAGTAAAATGGCAGACCAATGGGCATTTGAAAACGGGAAAAACTTCAATAAGGCAGAGTGTCATCATTGGAGAAACTATCGCAGCTTTGTTATAGCGGGTTATGTCATGCCAACTGAATTTAAACCAAGTCCTCAATACATGACATGTTATAGATATGTTACAATTGGATATTTGTCTAAACCTAGATTACTATTTGACCAACATGAACAAGCAATATCTTCAAACATCCAACACAACCAACAACAAACATGCACTCATATCCAACATAACAAAATTATCAAATCATACCACAACTTTTCATTGACACCGAAAACCAATACATACCATATACAATCATAAAACCAAGAGTATAACCCTTACTACTAACAACAACCCCGAGATTTTAATAAATCTTTCCAACAAAAACAAATATCAATACACGCAATTAGCACCTCAAACAAGTATAACATTTTAAACACCATAACAATAAATTCTTTTTTACCCCACACATTCACACCAAATCAATCGCTCCATCGAAACTACTACCGTCCAAACAAAACTTTGAAAACATGAAAAACAAATTAAATTACGATAATGCATTGATAAATTTGAAATTTGACACACTTCAAGACTTTTTTTTCTCGATGAAGGCACAAAGACTTCTTTTCAATCACCTCAGTAGAACCAATTGAGACCTCAACGACAATTAACACCTCTAAGAGGTCATTTCAATGGACCACGTCGATAATGTAAAAAATTATAATACAATTTTTTACAACGTGTTGTGTCATATTGTTGTACCCCAAAATTTGCCATCGCATTTTTCCACAAGAAATCACAGCTTCAGGCGTGTCCTGATTTTTCAAACTGGCTCAAGAATCGGTCAAACAGACTTTTCTCGTCAGTCAGACACAATTAGGGTTTTATTGATTTTCAGGGCCCTGGAATGTTTCACACAGTTGGCTTAGGGTTTTGGTTGATTTTGGATCAACTTTGATCAGGCGAACACTCTTTGGAATTTGATCAGGAATTAGGGTTTTTTGTGGGCACGTTCTCAGAAAGATTTAATTCTACGGTGCTTTGCAAGTTATTCCGAGATTTGGTTTGAATTCGCATTGTTTGACTTAATCAGTAAAAGAAGGCATTTGGTTTGAATTCACGTTTGTTTGATTGAACCAGTCAAAAGATACATTCAGTTTGGATTTATAGTGTTTGGTAAGAAATCAGTAAAAAGGGGAATGCGTCTGATCAGTTATTGCGTTTGACTGTGCTTTGCTTTGGATGATGGAAGCGCCAAGTTCATTATTTTGATCAACGTTGAATCAATGTTTAGTTGATTATTTATTATTCTAAAGATTAAATAGCTGGAATTTAATTTTCAGTTATTTTAATTTAAAGAACTATAAATAATAAGTAAATAATTGAAAAAGGAGGAAATAGAATTAATTGGATAATAAAAACTTTTTATTTATTTTTAAATTATTCGTACAATTATTGTTTATAATTTATTTACAACAATGATTTTACAAGTAATTTAAACCTAAATAAAACTATCCTAAATATTTTTTCTAATCTTCATTTCTTCATCTGCTATCCTTTGCTCCCCTCCATTCAATTATTCATCTGCAAAAGAAAAAAAGGAAAGTCAATAGCAGATAGATAAAAGAGACAGACATAAAATTCATCATTAAGGGCCACTGATTGGGATCAGTTAACCCTCTCTGCAAATCACGGGATTTCTCCCGGTTCACAAAGAGGGACGAATTTTTTATTTGCTAAAAATGAATGCACAAAAGTCAAAATTGCACAATTCAAAAATTGTCCAAAATGCATAGTTCAAATCTCAAACAGCACTGCACAAGTTCAAACCAAACTAGAAGTTCAAACTAAAAAGTCCAAATTCAAACTTTTTGTCAAACTGTACAAAGTACAAAAAGCTGTCAAAAAGAAGATTTGGAAGGATATCAAAAGATACAAAGTACAAGAAGCTGTCAAGAAGGGACAAATATGCAGAGGAAAATTGATATGCAAGCAAACTATTTCACTTTTCATCATTTCCCAACAAAGTGGCCCTTTCAGAACAAAAGTAAAGCATAAACATATTTTAAATATATTGACTGTACTGAGAGAGAAGAAAAAGAGAGCAAAGAAAGCAGGCTTAGGCTTTAGGCTTGAGAGATAGAAAAATATAAAAACAAAACTGATATAACACAGAAAAAGGAAGGGCAGAAGGTATCAAGAAAAAGGGAGAGAGGAGCAAACCAACACAGTTCAATAAGCCTGAACAAAAGATCATACCAGCTAAAACCAAAGCCATTAACCTGAACTGTCAAAAGCCTAACACACCATCAAGCTACTGCAAACACCCAAGTTCATAACAAAAAGTTTTCTAGCCTTAAACCAAAAACAAGCATAACCTGTGTCAAACATCCACAAACCAGATAACCTGCAAGCAAGGCCAAGCCTGGGCCTCAAAGCTACAAGACCTGCATAAACCTCACCACGAGCCTTACAACCAGAAACCCAAAACCCCTGTCAAAAGAACAAACCTGCAAAGCCAGTATTACAAAAAACCATAATACCAATCAAAAGGCCTGAACAAACCAAGCATAGTGCCTGTTTCAAACCTTGAATCCTGTCAACTAAAACCAAGCCTAAAACCTGTCAAAGGCCTAACATAAAACCTGTCCTGCCTTAACCATTAACATAAAAACCTTTGTCAAAGACAGTGCTAAGCATAACCTGCCTATCATCAAGCATCAAAACAAAGCCTCTAAAACCTCACAATAAACAAAAGCCATACCCAACTCAAGCAAAAAACCAACAAATCAACAATAACATATTCAGATTGGCCACTCATAGATGAGATAAAAAGCATTTCAACAGGCAACTCAGTGGCAAACCCAGGCCCTCAGAAGGGTCATCACAGGGCAATCAAAAGGCAATCATACAGAGGTATCGAGGCAGTAAAAGGAAGCAAATCGAAAAGGCAGCATTAACAAACCTAAGAGGCATCAATCTCAGCATATTCAAGCATACAAAAGGCAAAGGTATCTCAAGCCAACTCAGGATAAACACAAGGCAGCTCAAGCATACCAAGGCAACCAAACAGAAACATTCAAGGCGACAAGAGAAAGAAAAAAAAAGGGGCTTTCAGATATATTGTCAACATAATAAAGCCTAAAGAAGAGTACAGAAGTACCAGGAGTCCAGTTAAAGCTCTCATCGCGCAATCCTCTTCACCATCGAGCCTCCTAAGCGCCTCCACCATTCCTCCCTCAAGCAAAAAGTGGTAAATCCTCTTCTCTTCCCTTTTCAACCTCGTTAGACAAACAAAATCAAAACACCTTAATCAAAATCATAACATGGAAATCTAAAATGCCTAATAAGTTCGAGACAAAGCGCTACCTTGTTTAATCGTCGCCTGAGTGATCTGAAGGGAGAAGGGCAAACGGCGCTGGTGGCTGAGGCGAAGGGTTTTGCAATCGGAGAAGACAAGTGATACGAACGGCGCGCTTCTGTAAACCCTAGCATTCCCAACTGAAAACAAATAATCTAACCCTAAAACATTTGGTGTCAACCTGGGCCTCGTCCCATTCTCAGCGCATAAGCCCAAGCGAACTCCTAATTCACCCCCCTGTTCAATTCATCCCCCCTATTTGCATTTGGGCCTCAAACCCTTGAGCCCATTTCTGACTTGTTTCACACTATTTTTAAACCATCATATTCTTTTCTTATACATAAATTAACATAACTCCTTTTTTATTTATTTACATCAAATATTGATTTTTTTCTAAAATTACATTTTTAATTGCAATATTTTTTCCTCTAAAATATTTTTTACTTTGTATATTATTACATTAATATAAAATGCACAATTAAAATGTAAAACCTTTTTCTTTTAAGTAAAATACCATTCTTTGTATAGTAATACATTAATACTAAAATACATAAAAATACATTTTTAATTTAAAACATTTAATTTAAATATTCTTTGTACATACATATAAAGATACATCTTTTATACACAATATAATTAAAATTGAAAACATTTTTATTTTCATTTAATTAAAGTTTTCTTTTGTACATATTAACAATATACAAGATTCCAAAAGATTAAGAAAATAGATATTTAATTCTTTTCATTTAGGTTAAACAATGTTTAATAATACATTAATTTCACATCTCTAACCTGTAAATAATTACATATACAAATATACATACACGTACACTTACACAATGTACTTACATTTGATACATTATACATTTGCTTATTTTGTATATTCGTTACATTTACATTTGATTGCAAATTCGATTTGGTTGTAATATATTGGACACTACATTCCTAAGTCTCATCCCCATTCGTAAATTTGTACCCCCACTCCCGGATGCTTATTTTGTAATAGCGTAGACTTTAAATTCTTGCAATTTACCGCTTTCGAATTATACCATGGTTAGACCTAGGGTTTGCATGTACATAAAATCAAACGCTAGATAACCTAATACAAGACAAATACATGAAATCAATACACAATCACACTTGCACCCTCTAGGGTAATCCCACATGTTGCCTTCCAAAATAGGCCATGCTTGCACGTCGAGTTTCTTTGGCAAAACAAATTCAAATGATCATAAGTCCCTCGATGACGCTTTCGAAAGTTGCCTAAACGGAATGATCATAGTCCCTTCAAAGCAAAATTTCCAAAGACACTTGGCACCATTGCATTCATGGTCTATACGATGACCCGCGCCCGTCCCGTTAAACGTCCTAAATGCAAGATTGTCCACCAAATTCAATGGTGGAACAAAATTGTTAAAAAGGGTTGAAAACATAGAGAAAACCTTTGAGTACAATAGGGTAGACAAAACTCTTAGTTACTTGAGATCAACTTGCAAAAACACTTGCCTTCTTTTCAAAAACCACACTCCACAAACACTTTCAAAACAAACTCTCAAAACATTTTTTTAAACATCTTTTCGAAAAGATACACACCTTTGTAAAACATTCGAGTAAAGAATTGTTACAAGGGTAGCCTAAGACAAGGCATCTTCTTCCAAAACATTTTCAAAAACACACACACATACACACCATTTTCAAGCAATCGAAAATCAAGGCAAGTGATCTAAAAAACCAAGTAACTAAGAGCCCATGGATAACCATGGATGAAAAGGGTGCTAATACCTTCCCTTTTCATAATCTACCCCCCGGACCCACGAAATATCTCAAAAGGTTTTTGCTGTGCTTTTTAACCTTTCCTTTAGGATAAAATAAAAAGTCGGTGGCGACTCTTGCTCAACCGAACAAGTGCGAATACAAACGCAAAACACTAGTCAGTTCTCCCACCGTATCACAGAACTGGCGACTCTGCTGGGGACTACTACTCAAAGTGGGGTTACCTTAGGGTTTAGATCACCTTTGTTTTCAATTGATTGCTTTGTTTGCTTTTACATTTGTGGGCTTTGTATCGGAGTTTCATAGATCCTATCCCGGATCTGGGGAATACCCTTTTAGGTAGCATAATCTGTGAGGGACCTGTCCGGCGTATACCGACATGGGTGAAGCAGTGGCTACATTGGTGTGGCGCCTTGGTCTGTATCGATATCCCTCGTGTTGAAACGGGGAGAATATGGGTCTTCCAAGGAGTCATTAAGCACCAACCGACCTTAGAACCCTAAATTGACCCAACTTGGCCATTAGAACAGTAGCAGTATGCTACACTCATTGAGGCTAAACTCTCGCGATGGTTCCGGCCGCAAGAAAAGATAGCGATGTTGGAGTTATGACCGATCGAGGGTAGCCAATGATTTGAGATCCTCTAGAACCCGGTTACTTTTGATAGGACAGGTTTTAACCAACAAAACTGAAAGAGGGTAGTACCTGAACCTCATGCAAGCCTAAACCTAAGGACTTGTTTGCTTTGTGTGAATATGTTTGCCTGTATATACACTTACTTGCCTGTGCATACATGTACATAACATCATGACATCATACCATAGCATTTTCAATAACCATTTCAAGGATCTCGAGGGTTCTTTTGATGCAGGGTTACGTTGAACTAGACGTCTACCAAGGGGCAAGGGGTTTCTCCTCTAAACCAATGCCAACCAAAGTTCAAGTACAACAACTTGAATCAGTGGCTATGACCCACTCGACATGGTGAGCTTGATTCTCGTGGAAAGACATCCACCGATACAAAGTTCTCCAGTCAAAGATCAAGTACAACAACTTGAATCGGTGGCTATGACCCACTCGACATGGTGAGCTTGATTCTAGTGGAAAGGCATCCACCGGTGCGGAGATCTCCAATCCAAGAGCAAAGTTCAACCTCTAACATTTTCTTGTGTCTACCCCAAGAGATCCTTGAAAGCATGCATCCACATATCATGCATTGCATTTTGACAGTCTTTCCTTTTTCAGGTTTCCTTACTCTCCTGCTGTTTATTTCAGCAAGAGATGGCTCTAGAAAGGTCTGTCAAAGACATCCAAGACCAGACTGCTCAGCTGCAGGAGATGTTCCTGAACTTATCTCTGGGGCAAGAAGAGATGAAAGCTCTCCTCACAAAGGGTTTGGAGAATTCCAACGATGCCAGGAGTGATCAGCTTGCGGAGCTGCAGTTCGATCTGACAACATTGAGGACCCAAGTGATGGGACAGTTGGTGGGCCAGATGGCTCTCATCCAAGACCTATCTCAAAGACAAGAGGAACTCAGAGTTCTTGTCCGCCAACTGCTTCCAAACAACCAATTGGGGCAAACAGCTGAGGTTGAAGAGCAAGTCACCGCTCAGCCTCCATCCACTCAAGAAGACAAAGGGAAAGCTCCTTCGCTTGCTTCAGGGTCACAAGCCCATCAACAACCTCGCCAGCGTCAATGGGGTAATCGGCATAAGCAAGAAGCATCGGGAAGGCAGTTCACGGAGACTGAGATACCATCATTCTTCATATTGAAGCGCCTGTTGGAGGTCAACTTGCTCACCCTAAGGGATCCTACTCAGAAGCTTAATACCTCCTCTCCTAACTATCATCCCGATGCATTTTGTGTTTACCACTCCTACAGCCCGGGACACGACACCAACGACTGTTGGGCCTTGAAGAACAAGATTCAAGATCTGATCGACATTGGAGTGCTGGAATTCATGCCAGACGGTGAGATGAAAATATTCCGTTAAGGAGTGCTCCACCTGAAGTGACGAAGCTCAAGCTGAAAGACTTTTGCTTCATTTTGAATTTTCAAAGTTGTAATTTCTTTTGTTGTCAAACAATTATCTGTTGATGTTAAACTCTGTTTTCATTAATGCATTGCATATGTTTGTCTTGAATTCATCCATTCGTTTCACTACTCTTATGCTTTTCTTTATGACATTTGACTCTTGATAAGAAGCTGCAAGCCTTTAGAGGGAGGATGACGAAATAATACCGTGATCTTATACAGTATGCTTTTGAACAGACCTTGCTGATGATGTACAGGCATTTCTTTCAATTCCCAAACACTGGAGTTATAAGGAAGATAATCCCTAGTCAACCCCTTCGAGCCAAAGAAGTAGGAGTTTTTCTGTTCTAAACAATCAAAACCTTTGATATAAACCCGGGGCAGGGTAGTATCTCAGTTAAATGCGCATTGAAGTCGCAAACTCTCAGTTCGTAATACAACGAACGACGTCAAAAAAGAAAGCATTCCTTTGGAATCAAAAGACAAGGGTGGTTCCCTATCACATCGACAGTCAATCTCTCAAAAGAGAAAAGCCCACTGAGTCAAAACCTGTAAAGGAAGCTCGAGAAAGCTGGGGCATCCCGCTGACTGTAATCTCAAAAGAAAACGGGAACAGTCAGGCAAAAGTTAAGGATAACAAATCAAAATCAAAATAGTGAGGTCATTACAAAATCTTCAACAACGTGAAAAATGTTGAAAAAGAAAAAGGAGATGATGACTGTCTCCCGAATTCAACTGGTGAACCATCGCCCGAAAGTCGTTCCAAACTCAAAACAGAGTGTGACGCACAATTAACTGAGCTTAGGTATGAAGAACATCACGAAGAGCGGGTGGGTACAAATATACTTTGAGCCTATATCCTTTGTTTCTTAAAACCGTGAACCAAGCCACGTTACAACCCTTCAAAAGTCCTAATTGAAGCATGGGTTAGTTCGAAAGCGTACTGTTACAAAAGGTATCCTGACTCCTGTAAGGCTTTGCTCTAAATCTTGTGTTGATCTGTCTTATAAAAAGTTTTCTGCCAAAAACGCATTTTTCAAAACTTCGAGACAAACATAAACTTTGCATTGTTTGAATATCACTGTCAGCCTTTGGCTTTTTGTTTGACAGCGAAGAATTTCATACAATGAATGTTCGGAGGAACGAAAACTCTCTCAGTAAGTCAAAATCACTTCAAGAGGATGACACTTCCATCACAAATCTCCTATCAGCAAGGGGCATGACATGTCACCATCCAATTAACCTGGGGCAGTCCAGTAAAGGTCCAACAGATTTTTCAAAATCCAATTAACCTGGGGCAGTCCAGTCAAGGTCCAACAGATCTTTCAAAATCCAATTAACCTGGGGCAGTCCAGTCAAGGTCCAACAGATCTTTCAAAATCCAGTTAACCTGGGGCAGTCCAGTCAAAATTTCAAGAAATCTCTCAATATGCAGAGTAATCTGATTCAAGACTCCTTCATCACCACTTGGGGCATTCGAATGTCAAAAGTGTTCAACAAATCAACTATCACATTTCCAGACTCGATTCCTATATCTAGCCAGGGCACGTCTGAAGAGTTTGAGGATTCGATTCCTGTATCTAGCCAGGGCATATCTGTTGACGACTATTTCCAGATTCGATTCATGTATCCAGCCAGGGCATATCTGTTGACGACTATTTCCAGATTTGATTCCTGTATCCAGCCAGTGCATATCTATTGACAACTATTTCCAGACTCGATTCCTGTATCTAGCCAGGGCACGTCTGAAGAGTTTGAAGATTCGATTCCTGTATCTAGCCAGGGCATATCTGTTAGCTATCACCTTTCCAGACTCGATTCCTGTATCCAGCCAGGGCACGTCTGAAGAGTTCCAGATCAACACCTGTAACAAGCCAGGAAACATCTGTGGACGACCGACTGTAGACCAACACCTGTAACAAGCCAGGAAATTATCTACATCACCACTTGGGGCATTCGAATGTCAAAAGTGTTCAAAAATACGATGCAGTTTTACACAGACGCATCATCAGGAAATCCTACACAGATCTCCTCAAAACAGGAAGACCCCAGTAGTTTGGCATACAACCCAAGCTTCTGATTCTCCCAACAGTGGTCCCAAGACTTCTCATTTTCAACAATTTGAAGACTCTTGCCCTCCACAGCAGCAGCCAAAGAATTATTCTCCCAGGCAGCAGTCAAGATTCTTTTATCTTCAGCCATCCAGGATTCATTTATCCTCAGCATTAGCTCATCAGCTTACATGCACATTCATCCCATTCATGTCATAAACATTGATGTCACATACATTGCATCATGCATCATAACATTGCATACAACTAACCCTTTACCTTTTCAGGTAAGATCAGTCGGCAGACAAAGATCATCTTCCAAGTTCACTCAGATGTGACCCAAACACGGCGACATGCTGATACTTCTTCAAATTCCTCCAGATGCAGTTTTACACAAGCTCATCATCAGGAAACCCTACACCGGTTCCTCATCAATCTCAAGATTTCTGAAAACAGTTTACGGATTCTTCCCAACAACGGATGTTAATCTACCAACTTGTTCAGATGCAATTTTTGAAAACAGTTTACGGACGCTTCCCAACAACGGATGTTGCTCTATTGCTTATTCAACCTCAAGACTTCTGAAAACAGTTTACGGATTATTCCCAACAACGGATGTTAATCTACCAACTTGTTCAGATGCAATTTTTGAAAACAGTTTACGGACACTTCCCAACAACGGATGCTGCTCTATTGCTTATTCAACCTTAAGACTTCTGAAAACAGTTTACGGATTCTTCCCAACAACGGATGTTAATCTACCAACTTGTTCAGATGAAATTTTTGAAAACAGTTTACAGACGCTTCCCAACAACGGATGCTGCTCTATTGCTTATTCAACTTCAAGACTGCTGAAAACAGTTCACGGGTTCTCCAGTAACGGATGTTAACCTATCACTTGTTCAGACTCTTCTCAACTTTTGAAAACAGTTTACGGACGCTTCCCAACAACGGATACTGCTCTATTGCTTATTCAATCTCAACTCCTGAAAATAGTTCACGGATTCTCCAGACGTGGATGTCAATCTATTGCTTATTCGGACCCCCAATTCAGAAATGTTCCAAAACATGGGTGCCTTTCTGATACTCGTCCACTCACCATTGACATACAGTTCAACATTTCCAAATGGCATCTTTAAGCCCATTTCCAGATGGCATCTATAAGCCCATCCTCCTACCAGCATTCCAAATGGCATCTTTAAGCCCATTCCCAGATGGCATCTCTAAGCCCATCCCCCGACAAGATTCTATCGCATCAGATGGCATCTTTAAGCCCATCACCAAATGGCATCTCCAAGCCCATTCACCTCTACCATCACATCGTCGAGTGCAAATTTTCTGGGTACTTTAGTGTCCAATCTTTTTTTACCTTCAAGTCGCGAAAGGCAAACTTGCCAATCTAACTCTTCAGGTTCAAGAAGATTGAATAGGGGCAACTGTTGTACCCCAAAATTTTCCCTCGCATTTTTCCACAAGAAATCACAGCTTCAGGCGTGTCCTGATTTTTCAAACTGGCTCAAGAATCGGTCAAACAGACTTTTCTCGTCAGTCAGACACAATTAGGGTTTTATTGATTTTCAGGGCCCTGGAATGTTTCACACAGTTGGCTTAGGGTTTTGGTTGATTTTGGCTCAACTTTGATCAGGCGAACGCTCTTTGGAATTTAATCAGGAATTAGGGTTTTTTGTGGGCACGTTCTCAGAAAGATTTAATTCTACGGTGCTTTGTAAGTTATTCCGAGATTTGGTTTGAATTCGCATTGTTTGACTTAATCAATAAAAGAAGGCATTTGGTTTGAATTCACGTTTGTTTGATTGAACCAGTCAAAAGATACATTCAGTTTGGATTTACAGTGTTTGGTAAGAAATCAGTAAAAAGGGGAATGCGTCTGATCAGTTATTGCGTTTGACTGTGCTTTGCTTTGGATGATGGAAGCGCCAAGTTCATTATTTTGATCAACGTTGAATCAATGTTTAGTTGATTATTTATTATTCTAAAGATTAAATAGATGGAATTTAATTTTCAGTTATTTTAATTTAAAGAACTATAAATAATAAGTAAATAATTGAAAAAGGAGGAAATATAATTAATTGGATAATAAAAACTTTTTATTTATTTTTAAATTATTCGTACAATTATTGTTTATAATTTATTTACAACAATGATTTTACAAGTAATTTAAACCTAAATAAAACTATCCTAAATATTTTTTCTAATCTTCATTTCTTCATCTGTTATCCTTTGCTCCCCTCCATTCAATTATTCATCTGCAAAAGAAAAAAAGGAAAGTCAATAGCAGATAGATAAAAGAGACAGACATAAAATTCATCATTAAGGGCCACTGATTGGGATCAGTTAACCCTCTCTGCAAATCACGGGATTTCTCCCGGTTCACAAAGAGGGACGAATTTTTTATTTGCTAAAAATGAATGCACAAAAGTCAAAATTGCACAATTCAAAAATTGTCCAAAATGCATAGTTCAAATCTCAAACAGCACTGCACAAGTTCAAACCAAACTAGAAGTTCAAACTAAAAAGTCCAAATTCAAACTTTTTGTCAAACTGTACAAAGTACAAAAAGCTGTCAAAAAGAAGATTTGGAAGGATATCAAAAGATACAAAGTACAAGAAGCTGTCAAGAAGGGACAAATATGCAGAGGAAAATTGATATGCAAGCAAACTATTTCATTTTTCATCATTTCCCAACAAAGTGGCCCTTTCAGAACAAAAGTACAACATAAACATATTTTAAATATATTGACTGTACTGAGAGAGAAGAAAAAGAGAGCAAAGAAAGCAGGCTTAGGCTTTAGGCTTGAGATATAGAAAAATATAAAAACAAAACTGATATAACACAGAAAAAGGAAGGGCAGAAGGTATCAAAAAAAAGGGAGAGAGGAGCAAACCAACACAGTTCAATAAGCCTGAACAAAAGATCATACCAGCTAAAACCAAAGCCATTAACCTGAACTGTCAAAAGCCTAACACACCATCAAGCTATTGCAAACACCCAAGTTCATAACGAAAAGCCTTCCAGCCTTAAACCAAAAACAAGCATAACCTGTGTCAAACATCCACAAACCAGATAACCTGCAAGCAAGGCTAAGCCTGGGCCTCAAAGCTACAAGACCTGCATAAACCTCACCACGATCCTTACAACCAGAAACCCAAAACCCCTGTCAAAAGAACAAACCTGCAAAGCCAGTATTACAAAAAACCATAATACCAATCAAAAGGCCTGAACAAACCAAGCATAGTGCCTGTTTTAAACCTTGAATCCTGTCAACTAAAACCAAGCCTAAAACCTGTCAAAGGCCTAACATAAAACATGTCCTGCCTTAACCATTAACATAAAAACCTTTGTCAAAGACAGTGCTAAGCATAACCTGCCTATCATCAAGCATCAAAACAAAGCCTCTAAAACCTCACAATAAACAAAAGCCATACCCAACTCAAGCAAAAAACCAACAAATCAACAATAACATATTCAGATTGCCCACTCATAGACGAGATAAAAAGCATTTCAACAGGCAACTCAGTGGCAAACCCAGGCCCTCAGAAGGGTCATCACAGGGCAATCAAAAGGCAAGCATACAGAGGTATCGAGGCAGTAAAAGGAAGAAAATCGAAAAGGCAGCATTAACAAACCTAAGAGGCATCAATCTCAGCATATTCAAGCATACAAAAGGCAAAGGTATCTCAAGCCAACTAAGGATAAACACAAGGCAACTCAAGCGTACCAAGGCAACCAAACAGAAACATTCAAGGCGACAAGAGAAAGAAGAAAAAAAAAGGGCTTTCAGATATATTGTCAACATCATAAAGCCTAAAGAAGAGTACAAAAGTACCAGGAGTCCAGTTAAAGCTCTCATCGCGCAATCCTCTTCTCCATCGAGCCTCCTAAGCGCCTCCACCATTCCTCCCTCAAGCAAAAAGTGGTAAATCCTCTTCTCTTCCCTTTTCAACCTCGTTAGACAAACAAAATCAAAACACCTTAATCAAAATCATAACATGGAAATCTAAAATGCCTAATAAGTTCGAGACAAAGCGCTACCTTGTTTAATCGTCGCCTGAGTGATCTGAAGGGAGAAGGGCAAACGGTGCTGGTGGCTGAGGCGAAGGGTTTTGCAATCGGAGAAGACAAGTGATACGAACGGCGCGCTTCTGTAAACCCTAGCATTCCCAACTGAAAACAAATAATCTAACCCTAAAACATTTGGTGTCAACCTGGGCCTCGTCCCATTCTCAGCGCATAAGCCCAAGCGAACTCCTAATTCACCCCCCTGTTCAATTCATCCCCCCTATTTGCATTTGGGCCTCAAACCCTTGAGCCCATTTCTGACTTGTTTCACACTATTTTTAAACCATCATATTCTTTTCTTATACATAAATTAACATAACTCCTTTTTTATTTATTTACATCAAATATTAATTTTTTTCTAAAATTACATTTTTAATTGCAATATTTTTTCCTCTAAAATATTTTTTACTTTGTATATTATTACATTAATATAAAAATGCACAATTAAAATGTAAAACCTTTTTCTTTTAAGTAAAATACCATTCTTTGTATAGTAATACATTAATACTAAAATACATAAAAATACATTTTTAATTTAAAACATTTAATTTAAATATTCTTTGTACATACATATAAAGATACATCTTTTATACACAATATAATTAAAATTGAAAACATTTTTATTTTCATTTAATTAAAGTTTTCTTTTGTACATATTAACAATATACAAGATTCCAAAAGATTAAGTAAATAGATATTTAATTCTTTTCATTTAGGTTAAACAATGTTTAATAATACATTAATTTCACATCTCTAACCTGTAAATAATTACATATACAAATATACATACACGTACACTTACACAATGTACTTACATTTGATACATTATACATTTGCTTATTTTGTATATTCGTTACATTTACATTTGATTGCAAATTCGATTTGGTTGTAATCTATTGGACACTACATTCCTAAGTCTCATCCCCATTCGTAAATTTGTACCCCCACTCCCGGATGCTTATTTTGTAATAGCGTAGACTTTAAATTCTTGCAATTTACCGCTTTCGAATTATACCATGGTTAGACCTAGGGTTTGCATGTACATAAAATCAAACGCTAGATAACCTAATACAAGACAAATACATGAAATCAATACACAATCACACTTTCACCCTCTAGGGTAATCCCACACGTTGCCTTCCAAAATAGGCCATGCTTGCACGTCGAGTTTCTTTGGCAAAACAAATTCAAATGATCATAAGTCCCTCGATGACGCTTTCAAAAGTTGCCTAAACGGAATGATCATAGTCCCTTCAAAGCAAAATTGCCAAAGACACTTGGCACCATTGCATTCATGGTCTATACGATGACCCGCGCCCGTCCCGTTAAACGTCCTAAACGCAAGATTGTCCACCAAATTCAATGGTGGAACAAAATTGTTAAAAAGGGTTGAAAACATAGAGAAAACCTTTGAGTACAATAGGGTAGACAAAACTCTTAGTTACTTGAGATCAACTTGCAAAAACACTTGCCTTCTTTTCAAAAACCACACTCCACAAACACTTTCAAAACAAACTCTCAAAACATTTTTTTAAACATCTTTTCGAAAAGATACACACCTTTGTAAAACATTCGAGTAAAGAATTGTTACAAGGGTAGCCTAAGACAAGGCATCTTCTTCCAAAACATTTTCAAAAACACACACACATACTCACCATTTTCAAGCAATCGAAAATCAAGGCAAGTGATCTAAAAAACCAAGTAACTAAGAGCCCATGGATAACCATGGATGAAAAGGGTGTTAATACCTTCCCTTTTCATAATCTACCCCCCGGACCCACGAAATATCTCAAAAGGTTTTTGCTGTGCTTTTTAACCTTTCCTTTAAGATAAAATAAAAAGTCGGTGGTGACTCTTGCTCAACCGAACAAGTGCGAATACAAACGCAAAACACTAGTCAGTTCTCCCACCGTATCACACATATCATCATCCATCCGTCAACGAACGTTATCTAGAAGAACCATTAGTGTGAATGAAAAATTTTTAGAGAGACAATTGTTTAAAGAAAAAATTATTATATTTAGAGAATTGTAAAAATATTTAATCCTTAATTTAATTATTAATTATTAATAAAAAAGAAAAATTAACAAAAAAAAATCTAAACAGAAATTAGTTCTTCTCCAAATGAGAGATTAAAAAAAACATTTCTTCTATAATGAAATAGAAACCAAATTAAATTAAAGAAAATAATGTATTTCACCCTATTAACCTAAATACATGAATTTTACACGAACCACAGTTGTTTATATTTCATTTAATGTGATTTTCAACTATTCAAATATTCAACTATTTTATCCATTAAAAGAATATGTATGAAAACTACCAATAAGTTTATTCACCTTAAATTTTTTAACACTAAACCAAGTGTTTGGGCTCTAGTGGTAAAAGAGCTTCTACTAAAGGCGAATTATTCGGGTACTACCCGAATTCAATTCTTGGTGAAAATAAGACTTGACTAGTGGAGCGTCTCTCTAAACCACGAAACTAGATTAGTCAGTTCACTATATGGATTAGAACTAGTTGGTTATTTGATACTTTTTAATTTTCATATTTTTCTCCACTTCTCACTCTTTCACTCACCATTTCATTCTTCTTTCTCTTTTTATTTTATTATTTTATTTTTTCTACTGGGTTAGTTTTAATGTATTAAAATATTTAATTATAGTATATGATTATCATATTAAATATTCATTTGTGTATGAATGTATACAATGTTGACATTTATTTTTATATTTAGAATAAATTTAATTAATTTTATTTATTATTATGATTAAAAAATTAAGTAATCTATTTTTAAATTTTAATATAATTAAGAATTTATTTTATGTAATTGAATAATAATTAATAGCCATACACACAATTAACTTTTCATCATATTTTGTTTTAATTAATAATTTTTATTACTTGAGATACAAATCTCTTATTTTCTAATGTCAAAATTTCTTTATTTTTCACAGCTTTTTTTGACATAAAATTAAATTCTATTACTTAGTTAAAATCAAGATTATATAGAAATATCAGGCAAACATGCAACAAGCTACGCCACTACCCATTTTTGAATGGTAAAATTTATCTTCTTAAAAACTATATTTATTGTCCTATGTGATATAAAATTGCTATGCTAAACCTTTGCACTCTCTGTAAAAGATTTATTGTATCTAGTGCTAGAAAATCAAAAGTGTCAAAGATAAATGGTATAAAAGCATGTTGATTATCAGAACATATTTTCTCATGCTTGACCACTTTACTTGAAGTGACTTTGAGAGCTGCTTGTCCCACAGTAAAACCTTCAGTCCTCAGTCCCACCAGTGGAGAAATCTCCACTACTACAAATAACATTTGAAATGTCGGACGCAATATGCATTTTACCTCGCCTACCCAGGCGAGATAAATAAGATGGTCATGAAAAGTATCTACTTAACACCTCTCTGTTTTAAACACCGAGATTATAATTGAAAAGGTCATGGATTTGATCCCTTGGAACTGTATATTTTTATTTTCTACATTTTGTTGTGGGCGTCATATAGCTGTCAGTTTTATTTATAACCTGAGGTAATAAGGTATTCATTTACCCCAGTTTTATGTAATAACTGAGTCAAAACGAAAACTTATATGTGACTAGTCATTACTTTGTGAGTCAAAGGCAAGCATGAAGGAAAGTTTGTATAGGCATGCAAGCATCAAACATCCAAACGAAACAGACATATAGGCAGTCATGGCATTATGAGCCCAGTAAGGCCAAAAGGGCAGTCGAAGGTGGCATGCAAAAAGCTCCTTCCTTGTGAACCAACGCGCCAGAGGCCCATGCTCAATCGAAGGATGCAAGCCAAACTTGCATCGAAAGAGGCCAAAAGGCCAATCAAAGGAGCTGAAACGAAAGGACTTATTTTTTCTCCAATTTTGTAAAAGGATTGTTTTTATCTGTTTTCTTTCTTTTTGACAGTTTCCTTTTAATCTTGGTACTGGAAAATCCCAATGTACTTCTGCAAACTTGAACCTTGAGAATCCTGGTGAGAAATGCCTTGAAAAATGAGAGGACAAATTTTGGGGTACAACACATGTATTTCAAAGTCTAGGTTTTGTTGAGGAATTGGTGATGAGACTTAATCAGTAATATAACTATATTTATCCAAAATATTGGTGATGAAATTATTCAGTACTATAAGCCTGACATCCGAATTGGTGGGTAGGACTGGTACCACATGCATATGGTGATGAGGTGATGAGAACATTGCATATACATTGCATTTAATTGGTGATGTTCATAAATATAATTGGTGATGTTTACAAATATAATTGGCGATGCTTATGATTGTATTTGGTGATGATTATGAATCTAATTAGTGAGGGCGATGATTGTATCTGTGATGATTGTAATTGAATTATGAATAACATGTGTAATTGGTGATTATGTGATTATTACTATCCTTGTTATATTTTGCACCACTAATATATTTGAGCGTATTCTCACCCCTTTTTGTTTGTTGTGGTGTATGTACTCCTCTAGAGTACAAACGAGCATGTTAAGGACTAGCTGTTTGTGTTGGTGTATGCCTCAGAGGCCAATACTTTTGGTACTTGTATCGAATTATTTATTAATAATAAAAGGCATTTATTTATTATGTTTGCTTTTCCAAAATAATAAAGTCCCTAGAATAATTCGTCTGTTTAATGAAATGTTAAGTGTGACTTAATCATGAGATCCCATTAAATATAATGACACTATTCTTAAAGTATTTGTAGTCGAGCTTTATTGCAAAGTGGGATAACATTAAAGCATTGAGATTATTATATAGATAGATTGATGATCACATCTCATAGATCATGGATAAAGAGTTATCAAGTCTTGACATATGTATGAATATTAGGAGTAATATTTATACTGGATTGACCCGCTATAAGAATACTACATAGAATGTTATGCAATGTGTCATAAGTTATTCTCATGGTGATAAAGGTGTATACCACCCTTATACCTAAAACCACTATGGACCCTAGATGTAGAGTTAAGTACTTTATTGCTGATCAAACGTTATTCATAACTGGATGACCATAAAGATAGTTAATGGGTACTTCATAAAGCATATTGAGGGACATGAGTGACCTAGATGAAATTTGCCCATCCTGTATAATAGGATAAATGTCTAAGGGCCCAATATTGAACTGGACAAAGGCGACACGATCTATGCCTTGTGTTCAATATAGAAATAAGGGCAAAATAGTAATTGTACATACAAATATTATCACATAAAGGTTTTGTCAGATCACATGATATTTTCGTGACTTGGGTAGTAGTAATGTGTTGCTAGATACCGCTTACTGTTTATTATGTCAAATGTGTGATTTAATATAATTGCCAACGTCACAGAAACCTACAGGGTCACACACATAAGAATATGTTAATGAAAGATAATGTAAATAAGGGACACCGTAAGGTACAATGCACTTAAGAGAATTATAGAACACCGTAAGGTACAATACGCTTAAGTGGAATACAAAATGTGGTAAGGTACCACATGCTTAAGTGATATACGGTACATTATAAGGTATGATACCCGTAAGCTTAATTGGGTTTTTAGCCCGCAACCTTAATTGGGCTTTTAGCTTGCAGCCCACACAAGTGGTTTTATAAATATAACCCTTGTGCTGAAGCATTTTCACTTGATGAAAATTCTGTCTTGAAATCCTAGCCATATTTTCTCTCACTCTCTCACTCAAAGTTTTCGTTCATAAGCAGCTAGCACTGTGACCGAAAGCGATCTGTTCGTGTCGACTGAGTAGAGACGTTGTTCTTCATCAACGCTCGTGATCACAATATCAAAGGTCTGAATCGACACAAGAGGTAATAGTTTCTATCATAGACCATGCCCATTCATAAGGATCACTAAAGGAAAATTTTAATTTCCAATGCGTTTTAAATCGCAATTTTCATTCAGTTTGAGGTAGAGGACGACGTTGATGCCTCCTTAATTATTTTATCATTCAGATATTTTATGGAGTTGCTCTGATATATAACATTGGGGACATGTTGTTCTATTTTTCTTATTGCATATTTTATGTCAATTTGGAGTTGTTAGCCCAACTTCGTTATTCTACAATTGATGAGACATTGACGTCAAACTTACGTGTTTTTCCACTACGTAATTCAAAAGAATATTTTTTACTAGTTATTTTTATGATTGGTGAATCATGTGCGACGCTGTAATTATTCGGGTTACTTATTGAATTATCTTATTTAATGTCGAGTCGAGAATTAAGATGTTACATCATACCCCATGCAAGCCCTTACAACCTCTCAATACTCTCCATACACGTCCATTGAGACACCCTCGTAGAAAATTCATTTCTCCTTGTGGTATATATTAAAATAAGCCTTCTAACTCCTCCTAAAATTTTACTTTTATGTGTTATGTTCACCCAATCTAAGGGGCGTAAGCACTAATAAAATTAAAGGTGTCTCGAACTAATTTCTCTATCCATATTTGTTCACAAAAATGTGGAATCCTTACTTGTGTTCATTGCATCCAAGCGGCGATGCAAGAATCCTTGCTCATCTGTAGTATACTTGAACTATACAACATAATAGTTCTAGACAACAATCTAACAACCATGTTATTATACATTTGATCAATGTCATAGAGCTTTAACAAAAAATAGGTTAATTGTCAACTCAATAACACAATTCTCTTTTATAAATCTAAGTTTGAGACAACTACGCATAACAAAAATTAACATAGATAAATATCTTCTAAGCCTAAAGATCAGGGAGGGCTGGATATCAAAAACTTAGAGTTACTAAATAGGTCTTTGATTTGTAAGTGGAAATGGAAGTTTTTGATGGAGGAAAATGCACTGGGCTGGTTTGTTGCGCAACAGGTATGGCAATATTAGGTTGAAAGTTGTAGTTAGTTTAAAGATTATAGGAAGAGCTAAGGATTCAGTGTGGTGGAGGGATGTGGTGGCTGCTAAGGGGTCTGAGGAGATTAGTTTTGTATATTTTAATAAATTTGTTGACTGTATGGTTTGGAATGAGGGATGCACCTGTTTCTGGTGTGCTAATTGGTTAGGCCATCAATCTCTTGAGTTTGCATTCCCAGATCTGTTCCACATAGCAGTAAATCAAGGCAATACCATAAAGGAGACGTGGGAATGGTTTGACAATGAATGTCGTTGGGTGTTTAATTGGAAGAATGTATTATCTTTTGATTTAAATTTTCAGAAGGATGAATTATTGATTTTTTTAGGTAATACAACCCCAACTCCAGTCGAACCCAACAAATTCGAATGGATACGTGAACAAGATAAAACTTCTCTATTAAATCTATGTATGGTGCAGTAATTAGTGCAGATTCTATTGATCAAAATGAGGATGTTGGCGTTGAAGTTATTAGAGCCTTTAATGCCGCGTGGGTTGTGGATATGCCGCATAACGTTAAGGTTTTCGGTTGGAGAGCTATTCAAGATAGGCTGCCTACCAAGATTCAGTAGGCTCATCGAGGAATGTTGCAGTCAGAACCGAATTTGAATTGCATTTTCTGTGGGCAAGATAAAGAAACCTTATTTTATTTGTAGCTGTCTTGCGATTTCAGCAGGAAAATTTGGAATGAGATGGAAGTGTGGTCTGGTATTGACTGTGAATCTGAACAGACTATTGGAGAGCATTTGTTAAGGTATGGACAGAAAATGGTGGGAAAAGTTAAAAAAGGATTGGAATGGGAAATTTGATTGGCTACTTGTTGGTGCTTATGGACAACAAGTAACAATATTATTTTTAAAGATGAGGTTTGCAATTCGAAAGATATTCTAAATTAAAACTGTGACAGTGGAATAACATATGATTAAAATCTCCAAGCTGCATCACTTTTCATGATATATTTGTTGCATCATTAAAGTGTATGTCTTTAACTTAGAGTTGGAGTGTTTTGTGTTGATTTATATACTCATGATGTATCAATCTTGCATTTGTATTTGGGCATGAGTACCCCTTATACTCTATCAATGAATTTACTTATAAAATAAAAATCATAATATGCAACAAAATTCTTTTTCAATTTTTTTAATAAACCGCATCTATTTGATAGAAAATGATAAATTTATAGATTTAATTATTCTAATTCGAAAAAAATATATCTTCATTAAAAAGAAAGACTATAATTCTTTTATGAATAATTTTCATTTTTATTTAATGTACAATACTTCTATAAATAAATATACAAACACAATTACTTTCTAATAATTAAGAGATGAAGTGATTTCTTAACTAATTCTTAACTCTCTAAAACTACTAATAATTATCTATATATTAATACATAATAATAATTTATATTATATATTACATATAAAATCTATATTTAATAATTTATTTATACCAAGAATGAGTATATCTCTATCTCTCAAATTGAGAAAGATGATTTCTGAAAAGATTAAACACCAATTATAGTTTTAAAATTTAATTTAGTAAATTGTATCGGGTTAAAACAGAAATTAAAAAATGTTGGTCCACTTGAAAAGGCCGAATTACAATAAAGCGTCACACATACACACCGAAGAGACGAGAACAGAACGATAAACGAAGACGAAGTTGTGGCTGTGGTGAACGACGAGTTCAGAATCGAATCGATTTTATGAATTGATCGAAACGCGCTTTTTTCTTAGTTCCACTTCTATTCAATTAGATTCTCAAAAAAGCGCTTCCGACTTCGTTCTTAAATCTCTATTGTCGGTGTTAAGGGTTTTCACTTTCAATGGCAGATGTAGCCGATAAATTGGCGTATTTCCAAGCGATCACCGGTTTGGAAGACGTCGACCTCTGTACTGAGATCCTCGCCGCTCACGGTTGGGACCTCGAACTCGCAATCTCTTCTTTCACCACCACTACTTCTCACACAGCCACCGGCACCGGCGGAGGTGATGATAATAATAACAACCTACAATCATCTTCCCAATCGGAACCGCCGCTTCCTCCGCCACCTCCCGGATTGGCTTGGAAGATAATCAAATTGCCTGTATCTGTGATTTCCGGTAGTCTAGGGTTAATTTCTGGAGCAGTTGGTTTGGGATTATGGGCGGCTGGTGGTGTTCTTTCGTATTCGTTGGGCTTCATGGGCTTGGGCTCGGGATCGGCGACTTCGTCTTCGGCTTCGGCGCCGTTGGTTTCGGTGTCTGCGGCGACTACTGAGGCTATGGATTTTGTGGCGCCTTTTGAGAGGGATTATGGAATGGGGAGACCTAATTTTGTGAGTGAGGGTTTCATGGACGCGCTTCAGAGGTCGAGGAATTCGTTTAAGCTTCTCTTTGTTTACTTACATTCTCCTGATCATCCTGATACGCCGTTGTTTTGTCGGAGGACGCTTTGTTCGGATGGTTTTGTTGAGTTTGTGAATCAGAATTTTGTGTGCTGGGGTGGGAGTATTCGGGCTAGTGAAGGATTTAAGATGAG
The DNA here is from genome assembly GCA_948472305.1 of Vicia faba. NCBI lineage: Eukaryota > Viridiplantae > Streptophyta > Magnoliopsida > Fabales > Fabaceae > Vicia > Vicia faba. The sequence continues at coordinate 466,866,293 of OX451738.1, forward strand.
TAATAGTTTGAAGGCTTCTCGGTTTCCTTTTTGTGCTCTTGTTATGGCTGCAACTAATCAGAGAATTGCACTACTTCAACAGGTACTATTTTTACATCTCATTAATATGGGGCCTTGTTTTTTTTTTTTTTTAGCTTCTTTTGCTGATGGTTTAACGGATTTGTTTTTGTTCAGTGAGTTCATTGGTTAAAATGGATGCAAATGGCATAATGGGATTCTATGTTTTTATGTTTAAATTATGCTTCTAGTTTAAGTGTGGCTAAAATGACCATGTATTTGGTGTGGTAATGAAACCAGAACAAACCATGTTTTTTATGTATTTGGTTTGGATTTAAGAACACCCCGGGATACGATTTGTATTGCTCAGTTCAAATAATAAGGATTGGGGGTGATAGAGATTTGTAAAGGAAAAGAAGATAGAAAAGGGTGAAAGCCCCTATTCTCAAGTACAATTTTAGCCTGCTAGAGGCGGTGTTAGTGTATGACACCGTTGTACATGAGCATAGAAGACAGGGAAGGGGAAAGGGAAACAATGTCTTGAAATCATAATTATACCAAGTTTTAATTAGCAAGTTATTTTACAGTATATGTTTTCCCTAGATAAAACAAAAGAAATGAGTCTGGTGGGTTTAATTCTTATGAATTTGACTCTTCATATTGGATACCTGGGCCAATTTATCAATATTTGTAATGATAATTAGGAATTAGGATTCAAATTTCTTTCAACAAAATATCAATAAGATTGACTCGATGCCATTATTAGTTTTTGGATAAGTTGCCGTTTCATCCACGTCCTTTGGTCTGTATTATCTATGCCCCTGTGGGATTTAAAGAGTGACCATTCTCTCTTTAGAGTTTTAACATGTTAACTTTTAAGTTACCTTTACTTTATAGAGAAAGCTGCTGCAGTCTCCTTCTCCACTTTTGTAATTTGATCAATACGAAAATATCATTCTCCCATTCCAGCTTCTTCGTCCTCTCTTCTTGTGGGCATCTGCCACCTGCAATTCCTCAGCTTTCTTTTGTCTCTCTTTGGAAGTTTGAATTTGATGAATGATTGTCCCACATTATGCATTGCAGTTCATTCAACATTCCGTCCACCATCTGTGTTCCTTCCGTGACTCCTTAATATACCTTTAACTCTCATTGCCATTTCTTCCTACTTGCTTTCAGTCTTTTCTGTACCATTCATGTCTCACCTGCCAGGTTTCTAATACCGAGTTCTCTGTTCATTAGACAAAGAATGGAGAAAGCTCTTCCCCAGCAGGGAATTCTACCTCCCTGCATCAAGATTCTGGGTCTGAAAGGAATGACTCTCCCAAATTTTCTATCAGTATCTTCTATTCCTCCGTCTCTTTTTTTGTAATTTGATTCATATGGAAATATCATTCTCTCACTCCAGCCTCCTCGTCCTCTCTTGTGGGCATTTGCCATCATCCTCGCAATTCCCCAGCTTTCTTTTGTCTCTGTTTGGAAGCTTGAATTTGATGATTGATTGTCCCACTTTATGCACTGCAGTTCATTCAACATGCCATCCACCATTTGTGTTCCTCCCTTGTTCACACAAATTCTTGTATCCCCTTACTTCAACTATCATCAAGCATTTGGGTTCATACACACAAGTGGGAATCTATTTACTCCCATAAGGATGTCTTAATAAACTAATTTTGTTGGTGGTCTCTTGTAGAACATATTTAACAAATCTGAATATTGAATAATATAGTATTAACATGACGATTTTGCACATGCTTAAGATGAATTACATTCATATCAGAGAAATTTTGATTCAACCGATGCATTAATAAATTCAACTTTCATCAAGTATATGAAGCTGCTTACTAAGACTCTTGAAGTAAGGGGATCCCCCTATATGTTGTGTTTGTGTATGCTGGTGTGTTGATCCTTGTCAGCACAATTGATCAAAATTGTTTGTTGGTTGTTGGCTGCTGAACATATGCACCTGTGTATTTCCCTTAGCTCAGATATGCTACAAGCTTGTGAGAAAATTATAATCAGAATCTGTTAAAAAATGTGATGGAAAAGCCATAAGGACTAGGGAGGTTTGATGTATTAGTATTAGAAAAATAAAAATAAAAATAGTGAGTGTCACTCTACAGTTTTAGTGTTTCTTGCCCACTTTCTTGTCGAAGAAATGAATAGTGACAGGCAAATGATGACAAAGAAAGAAACACCATGAATTCCTTGAATTCCATTTTTATATAGAACCAGAACTTGCTTTTCAGGGCTAGAGCATAAGATCAAATTAATCACCACGAGAAACATTCTCTTAGCAAGTATCTTCTCCGATATCATATAATAAGAACTGGTGTTTCCTAATTATCACATGCATATTTACTTGATGTATGGAATAAGTTCTTGCCATTCAGTTCATTAAAGTAAACCGTGTTTGATTCAAGTAGACAATCTCATGCAGTAGGATAAAGCTTCATCATTTTTGTTTTGTTTTTCACATATCTCCGCTTGGTCCTTTATTTATCACTTTGACATATTTTCTTCCCTATCACTTGTTGTTGATGGTGCCAAATGATTATGCAACAAAAGACTTCATGGCAACTGAGTCTAGGTTCAATATCAATATTGCCTTATTTGGTTGAGATTTAAAGCTGTACTATTTTCATGTTTTATCAATATTAAGTCATATTCTTAATTGTCTTATTAAATTGGACGTGCCAAGTATTAGTATTATCAATCTATTTTACTCAATTCAGGTTGAAGGTCCAAAATCCCCTGAGGAGATGTTAGTGACACTTCAGAGAGTGCTTGAAGAAAGCTCCCCAGTTCTTGTTGCAGCAAGGCTTGATGCAGAAGAAAGACGTAATAATGCACGCTTAAGGGAAGAGCAAGATGCTGCATACAGGGCTGCACTCGAAGCTGATCAAGTATGTCTTTTGTAGTGTATGGTTATTTCTTATGTTAGTTATCTTGGTCTCTACCCCATGATTTGTTTGGGAAGTCTTGGCACTGTTATTGTTGTGTTGGATTAATGCTGAGTTTATGTCCAGGCTAGGGAACGGCAGAGAAGGGAAGAAGAAGAACGTCTTGCAAGGGAAGCTGCTGAAGCTGAGAGAAAGCTTAAGGAAGAAGAGGAGGCTCGTGAAAGAGCAGCACGGGAAGCTGCAGAGAAACAAGCAGCATTAGCAAAATTACGTGAAGAGAAAGCTCAGTCTCTTGGTGAAGAACCTGAAAAAGGACCGAATGTTACCCAGGTAAAGTATATGAAGATTTGGCCAAGATTTAACTTTTCTCCTGTAGTGCTTTTACCATGTACCTGGCTTGTTTCATTAGTTCATATATATGTTGTTTATATAGTTTCACTTGTATGCGAGATATTACCTTACCTTCATATACGAAGGTTTCACTTTTTATCCTCACTCGATCAATTTCTCAATTTTTTTTCCGTTTAGTTTATGTTTCATTATGTTTTTTAACTTGGACGACAACTCAGTTTTGTTTTTTCTCTTCCAATCAAAATTATTAGGTTTTGGTACGGTTTCCAAATGGCGTACGCAAGGAAAGGAGATTCAACAGCACAGTGACAATTCAATCATTATATGACTATGTTGATTCATTGGGTTGTTTAGAAGTCGAAAATTACAGCTTAGTCTCTAATTTTCCTCGGGTTGTTTATGGACAAGAAAAGTTGACACTGTCATTAAAGGAAGCAGGATTGCATCCTCAGGCCAGCCTATTTGTGGAGCTCAGTTCATGAGGATAGAACTTGCCAAATAATCTTTTGAATACGTGAAAATGTGATCTGCAGATAGGGGACTCTGTTTACTTCTCTGTTTTAAAAAAAAATTACTTGATGAACCTATAATGTTAGATATTATAGATAATAGATTACTGTGGTTACTGTAGTTTTTTGTTTCCCTTGTTTTCCATTGAATCAAGCATATAGCTTTACATGGAGATGGTTTAGTATAATATACGCTTTGTTTCCGATAAAAATGTATTGCAGAATTTCAGAACAGGGTTTTGGCTATTGGGGATGATGTCCACGTGGGCATGGAATAATTTGTCTGCCATTCCATTGTTGTATTTGTGATTTAACCCCACCTGCTATTTTCTTGTGGTGGTTATAGTAACTGCTACTCCTTGAGGGGTGGAGGTGCTAGAATGGCTCGGGCGGTGGTACAGTGCAGATGCCAGAATCAGTTAAATATTTCCCTTTTAGATCTAACAGTTCTACTCTGTATAATTGTACACTGTACAATTGTTCTAGATGATTCAAGTGAGAGCAATAAAGCTCTTGATTCCTCAAACACATCATTGTCTTCTGAAGACATCCTTGTTCCAAAAAACTGTTGAGTTGTGTCTCTCTTGAATCAATGGATTGTGAAAGGATATTATTACTACAGCAATTTGTTAAACTTTCAACAAACTTCAAAAACTAATATACGGGAGTTATCAAGCCATCAACTTTGCTAAGGACAAAAATGAACCACTTTATTTTAAGTTTCACTTTACAAAAGGCCAATGTGAACACGATTAATATTTTAAAGTGATTGAATTTGGAACCTTAACATCTTCCTTTTAGATTTATAGATCTCGAGTGTTGTTTTTCCGAATGAGGAGGATAAACAGGAGAATACACGACAACGGCAGCAGCAGCATGGAATCCTTCCATGATGACAGTTTGACATATTTGGAAGAGAAGAGAGGTGCATTTTATAGAGGAGCTACACTATATATTGAAGTCTAGATGAATATGATATGCTTGTAACATGGTTTAAGAGGTTTTATTTTATTTTTTATGATAAATAGTATAATTATTTAAATGAAATAAATTTTTAAAGAAGTTTGAATCCTTTATATGTTTTTTTTTTTTTAATTTAAAAAATGTATAGTCTACCATAGATTGAATTCTAAATTTCGGTTAGACAATTTGATCTATTTTTGCTCCTAACCGCATTTTATAGAGGAGCTACATCTTTCGAAAACGTAGGACTTCATAAGAAACAACTTGCATAAAATTCTTTAGGTATTATGTATCCAATATCTAACTGAAAAGTAAATAAAGGCAATAAAAAACTGTACCATCAAGAACTATAAAAATGATAAACCCCAGTTTCTCACTTAATTTCAGGCCGTTGCTTTTCCCTTCTTATGGGTTATCAGCTATCTTATGAAACCTAAAAATGTTCGACAATTTCTCTTTATACCTTTATATAATGGAGTGTACTTCTGAAAATTTCAAACTATTTTTGAATTTATTCGGAGATGTATCTCCGAACACACCAAATACTATTTTTTGTCAATATAGTTCGGAGTCACTTTTCTTCCTTAGTAAATCAAACATTTACCACATTTTTAAAGAAAATAGTTCAAAGATATATTTGCGAACTTGTGAAGCAACTAGGAAAAATAATGAAACAATGAAGTCACTATCGAATATTTATTATCCAAAAGAAAGGAAAAGAAAACATCGAAGAAAGCCTGAGAAAGAAAAAACAAGATCACACTATCAAGAGAAGGGTAAGGGAGTCGATTACACAAGAGAAATATATTAACACCCCTCATGTCAGTTGTATTCAATAGGATTCACTCTTGCTGTTCTAATCAAAGGGTGTGTTATCTAAAGCTTACAAGTTAAGGAAATGCATGCATGAATTGTTAACAAAAAGAAAGTTTTTCTATTATTGTGCTCGCCTTTGGTCGTGAGACCTAGTGTCTATGTGTTCTGAAAGAATCAGAGCATCGTAGTTCTTCTAAAAAAGAATTACTATGTTTGTGTGTTTTAGGCAGATAATGTTACATTTACATTTTAGCGGTAGACATATTGTTGCCCGACTTTTGGGGACTCACGCGTCGTATTGCGCAAAATGAAAATAACACATCCTTTTTATGAAAAGATTTTCAAAAGAAAAGCACGAAGACAAAAGAGTTTGAATTTGTTGAGTGTTTTTGTTGGGATAATAACAAATGGATCTCAATGGAGGGGCACTTACTACTTCTCCGCTTATTTGTGAAAATAGTTGTAAATTGGATCATACTAAAGACTATGGATGAAAGAAAGAACAAAGTTCAGAATGTACTGCCTCATCCTTTTTCCACCACTTAAGGCTAGTGACATATGATCCGCATCTTTATTCATTAAGTGTTTTTGAGATTTGATAAGAAAAAGAAGTTTTAGTTTTATAGATGCAAAAAGGAAAAGAAAAATCTAAGGGGAACATCAAATCCTAGTGTTGTCATGCAATGTAGTCCTAAAGTTAGGATAACAAAGAGAAAACTACATAATGTTAGCATGCAAAATGGACCTATGGGCGAGGGTTAAGGGAGCTACCTAATATTATCATGCTTAGTTTAGAACCTAAAGTCTACAAGATGAATATTCTAAGGGAACATGTGATGACAAGCAAGCAAGAACATGGACATCAAGAAAATGACATAAAATCCCACCAAACACCTAAGTGTGAAAAGATCAAATATCAACCATAAGTTGCAAGCAGACAAATCCTAAACTCTAAGCATGCTTCATGTCATCAATTAATGAGCAAAGATGTGTCAAAGTAAAGACTCAACACACCCAATAAGGTCCCCTAAGGGTCATGTGCAAATGATTCTACCCTAAGGTTTTATAAACCAAAACACAAGCAATCATCAATCACACAAGCACTCAAGATTTTAAGTGTTAAACAAACATCATCACTTAGCATATCAAGACAAGATGACTTAGGCAAGATAAAAGCTCATACAAGTCAGCAAGTATACCTCAAAAGTTTCACAAAAATATTTCTCAAAGATGAGAGAAATATCACACAAGGATCACACAAGAATTAGGTCAAAAGACCAACCGAATAACAAAACTAGTCCCTAAGGATCAAACCGCAAATGATCCAGGCATTTAAGTTCAAACATGGCATCAAGGTATCAAGTTGACATCAAAGTAAATACTTAGACATGTAAACAAAGACTAAGGGTCATTCACACAAGGTATTAGCATTAGAGACCTAAGAGAAAGCAAATAGACAAGGGTGCTATCATACAAAGCTTTAAGTGTCAAATGCTTAACCAAACATGACATATAAAGGAGAAGTGAAGTGAATAAGATGATAAGAAATACAAATAAGCAACTATGCCAAAATAAACTCATTTATAATAATACCACAAAGGTTTATAAAGAAACATATCAATGTCACACAAGTAACTTGTCAAAAACAACCCTAGGTGGAGAGTAGTCCTCTAAACAAAAGATGCTAACAAGAAAGGAAAAAGGATAGTAATATGGTGAATAATATGAGAAAAATAAGAACAAGAGATTCAACTTAAACATGTATCAATATCATAAGAAGATTCAAACAAATATTGAATTCAAAGCATAATCAACAAAACATGTATCCATTAATCAAAGTCAACAAAAGTGAACAACTATTCCTAGCAAGGAAAATGGAGAACAATATCATGGATTAAGAAACCAAACAAGACAAGTCAGAAGCTTAGACATTAGACATGATATATTCAAATATGAAAGGCTCATAAACATCACAAATCTATCACACAAAGCCTACTTAAAGATTGAGACACAAGATAGGCAAACCAAACCCTAAAAGACCACTCAGTTGTAACAACAATTCAATGCTCACACATGATCTATAAAATTGAGTAGAGTCTCTACCCCATGGAATTCCATACAAGTAAAATGGAAGAACAAACCCTAATTGGATGCACAAGTGAAAACCCTAAACATCTCATCAATGCAAACAAACATCTACACAATTAGGAATGCAAGAAATTCATGCAAAACAACACTTAGGAGACTAAAAAATAAGTTGGAAAATTATCAAAATAATGTGATATCAGCCAACACACAAGTGTCCTAAAAGTGCCTAAAAAGTGTGCAAAAATTGCTCAAAGCAAAGCTAAAAAATCAATCAACTATATCACACACTGATCACGCAAACAAGGCTCTCAAAAATATTTCAAACAAGCATCAAATAGACACAACAAGACCTCAATTAAACAGTCAAACCTAAAGCATTTATGTGCCTAAGTGTGTGGAAAATATTGGATCAATTAGCATTTTAGAATTCATCAAACACAAACCTAACTAGACAATTAGGCAATTAAAACACATCTCACAATTAAATCAAAATAAAATATGAAAAAAGGAAAATAAAAAATAAAAATTAAGGAAAATCAAATAAGACATCAAATAGTCAGAAACATTTTTTTTTTGGAATTTTTAGATTAAGGGAACAATTAAAACAAAATTGAAATTAGAAAAGAAATAACGATAAACAAAACAAAAGGAGGGGGTGTAAAACTGAAATTTAGATTGAACTAGAAATAGTTGTATAGCACGCTTGGGCCAAAACAGGGGTGTGGAAAACAGTTGCGCTAAGCCCAATTCAATTTTCAATCCATTTCACTTCATTTTCTGTCTCAAATTTAAATTAAATACAATAAATAACAAATTAAAAAAAAATGAATAAATGAGAAGCCAGAAAAGTACGTGGAATAAAAAAAAGCCAGGACCCAATTAAAAAGTGATATGCATGGTCAAACTTTCAAACCTCAAAACTCAGACGCTGTAGCCCTAGCTCCGCCCGTCTTCTTCGATGAAGCCTATCAGAGAAAACATAAAACTGCCACGAAAATGAAAAATCCCTACACTAATCGACTCAAAATTTCACGTAGAGCAAGAATATGGCCTTAGTTTTCATTTATCTCTACATAAATATGGTGAAAATTAAACTTCAAGTCAAGTACATAAAACTTTAGATCTAAGACTCACTTATCAAATCACCAGCTAACCAATGCCCACTGAAGGTGGGACTTCAGATGCATATGTTGATGAACTTTTCATGGATTTAGATTTAAAAATGAGAGAGACATGAGTTGGAGAAAGTTACCAAATGGATCAAGCATTCATTGCACTGTGTAAGGCCTCAAACGATCAAGAAAACTCTATAAAACCCTTCAGTGATCTTTAATTAGAAGCAAAAGCATCCAAAAATGAATGAACATTGAGAGTGGATAGAGCTTCGAAGAGAAATGATTTTTGCTTCAAATATGACTTTTCTTCACACTATGCGTTGCTGCCTCTTTATGAGAGTGAGAGAGGTCTTTAAATAGAGTGAATAGAGTGAGGTTAAGAGCTTACCATGGTTAAAAAATGTTTGTTAGACGTTTTGACATAAATTTGAAAAAGTGAGAGTGAGGTGTGATGTAGGTTGCAATTTATGTGGTTATAGTGTGATATTTGTTGCGTTTTTGAGAGTGGAAAGAGAGCATGAGGAGAGTGTGAGGTTGAGTGAGCACGTAAGAGAGTGGAGGGCCAGCTTGGTGTGTAATCACACTTTTCCCATTTTGGTTAGGAATGCCATACATATGCATGCATGGTTTAGCACTTGTTTGACCATTTGAAGTAAAGAAAAGAAATGTGTGGTGTGGTGTGCGTGTGAATTGGGTGCTAGGCCCATAACAAATGACCAATAAATCTCAAACTTGAAAAAAAAATAGTAGCATGAACCAAATGGTGCATGTGGTTTTCTTCACTACTTCACACATCCATAACCTGAGTTTCTTTCAACCATATGATGCAACCTTGTGATCAATGGAAAGACAAAGGGAAAATCAACAACTTTGATGTTGAAAAGATTTTGAGTTAAAGCCTGGAAGGTCATGAAAAAACCCAAAGAAAATGGCACCATGTAACTGATTCTAAACTTAGAAAAACTTCTTAAGTGTAAGTTAATTTACCACTTTGAGTTTCTAACTTCCAATGATGATATCTTGAGAAATGATGGACCAAATGACCCCATTCTTGGATCAATATAAAGAGAAAAAGCCACTCTACAACTTTAGTGTTGATTGAAAAATAAAATGATGCTTGAATCATAGAGAACAATAGGTTATAAAACAAGATGATGGACCTGATCAAAAGACTCTTAAATTTCTCTAAGTGTTAAGATAAAAATCTGAATGAACATCTATCTTCTTGCTAAAATATATTGCAACCCATGGACTTTTTGGAGATGAACTCTCAAGGACAAAATTTTATCATGTAATTTCCTTTTTCATTTGAGCATTGGTTTGAGAATTTCTGACCATTATTGAGGGAGATACAAAGCTACAAAGGTGATGATATGAACACAAAAATTCCAACACTTATAACTTTTTCTAAGTGTCAAAGATGACTTCTTTTGCAAGCAACTTGAATTTGGACCATTCCCTTTGACTTTCTTCAACCCATGACCATATTTTCTCATATTTTGATTTTTGACCAAATATTCCATTGGTCAAATTTTGACTTTTATGTTGAATTTTGATTAGATGCTCTAAATTCCCCTCATATCCAATCCAATTTGATCCTTCTGATGAAATATGATGATCAATAAGGTGCACCTAAATGCCTTGAATCAAGTAATGACCATATAGACATGTTTTGTTCAGAAAGTCAATCTCAACTTGACTTTGAGCAAAACCCTAGTCAATAGTCAAAAAGTTAGGAGGTGATGACCAATCTTCAAAACCCTAATTCCTCTGAGGAATTTTAAGAATCCCTTGAACAAAGATGTCTTGTGTATTAAGATGATGCTCATGATGATGAGATTTCAGACTTCTTGCTCTTGTCAATTCTTCTTCTTTGAGTAGCACACACTTACACAATCAAAACCCTTGATCCTACACAGATAAATCAATGCAATGCAAATGAATGTATGGTGATGAAGCATAAGATCTAAAGGATTTTAATGGCAAGAGGGAAAATTTTGGGGTTCAACAACTACCTCTATTCAATCATCCTAAACCTGAGGGTGAGATCGATACTAGCCTTTCGAACATTTAAGGTAGAAGAGGATTGAATACCAATAGAACCGTAAAATTTGCACTCAAGAGAAACAAGAAGAAGGTCATTTTTTTTTTTGGTTTTTTCATCTTTTTATTTATTTTAGAAAGATGGTCACCCAAGGGTGGAGTTTTAGAAATGTACACTGGCCGAAGACAGACATACCGAAGAAAGAGACCAGCGAAGGGGGACCTATCAAGGCTACTAGCCGAGGGTAGACTTACAAAGCAAAGAGACTATCCGAAGAAGACTCTTATCAAACACTCAAGCACCGGTCAAAGAAGACTTTACAAAGTAAAGAGACCAGTCGAAGATAGACTCCTAAAAAAATACCAATAAACATTGGAAATATATGCCGACTGAAGGCGACACACGAAGTAAAGAGACCAGACAAAGGGAACTCTAAACAAAGGAATACTAGCCGAAGGTAGTCTCCTAACAAAATACCAATAAACATTGGAAATATACGTTGACTGAAGGCGACATACGAAGTAAAGAGACCAACCGATGGGGACTCCAAACAAAGGAATACTAGACGAAGGTAGACTCCTAACAAAATACTAATAAACATTGGAAATATACGCCAACCGAAGGAGACATACTAAGTAAAGAGACCAGTCGAAGGGGACTCTAAACAAAGGTATACTAGTCGAAGGTAGACTCCTACGAGGAATAACAAAATGGATTACTGATAACCACATGCTACAAACCCTGTGCGAACTTTGCAAAAATAAATTGCAAGCTCTGAAGAGAGACGCCAATGAAAATTGAACTTTGCTGAGAGGATCCTGCAAAAATAAATTGCATATCCTGAAGAGAGTTGACTCTGACTTCAACAATCTTTCAATTATTTGAGGAATAATCCACCATCTCTCTACTAGGGATAAGGAAATCTTTGCACTGTCGAGAAAAGGAGAACTCTTGCATAGAACTCCTGACAAACAGCTTGTATTGGGTATAAGAGAATTCATAAACAAGAAATCTCAACCACAGACTCTGCTGGGGAACGATTCACCGCTTGAGGAAACCCACTCTTCTTGGAATGTGAGAATCCTTGTAAAGAAATCCCCAAAGTATAACTTCCACTGGGGATACTACAACTTCTCCTACTGCTGGGTAAAATAATTCTCACAAGAACTCTTAGAAACGCAGAACATATTGGGGAAATAAATTGTTGTACGGAATCCACCAAAGTGTGTTTTACTGGGGAGAAAATTCCTAAAAGAAATTTTAACAGAAAAAATCCTGTTGAGAAACAGTGCATACTACACTAGGGAAAAGTGAATGTGTGAGAAACACAAGAAAGGAGAATTGATTTGGGTTTCACAAAAATAAATATTAAATCTTTTTCGTTGATGAAATACCAAGTTAACTTAGAACATAAAAAAATGAACACAATTATTTTTATCCTAGTTCACTGTTAACTAAGCTACCGCAGTCCGCCCCGCAAGGTGATTTTCCTTCAACAAAGAGTTAATCTACTAAAACAAAATTGATTACAGGCAACCCACAGTAAGTCAGGTCAACCTTATTGGCATCCCCAATAAGTCAGTTGATCCTTATTGCAAATCTACTCAAACCGTAACAAGAGTCTTCTTGAGATTTGAGCTTCACTTGGTCTCTCAAGGAATCAACAACGGTTGAATACTTTCAGTGTATTAAAGTTTTCTTCTTCTAAGCAGATTACACGTACGTTTCAGTACAAAGAAAAACACCTAAGTGTTTTACATCAAGATACGAGGAACAACTTCTTGCTTATGTATAAAAATATACATAGAATATTTCTATGAAGAGTTTGCACAATGCTTTGGTGTAGTTTTGCTTGAGCTTGATTTAATCCGATAGATTTGTGTAATGTTGATTCTTACATTTCTTCAGCTTCCAAGTCTTTCTTTTGTAGCTTGTAAAAGAGATCCATTTAAAGGGTAGAAAGGTAATCGGAAAATAAAGTTGTTTATTCTCAACGGTCATAATGAGAGTGGTCATAGTATAGTACGAAAGGACTGTCCTTACACCACCCTAGAGGGTAGAGGTCACAAATCACTTTTTGTACCTTTTGTACACCATCACACGTTAACCATTTAGAACTTCTTATTATCTTCAGAGGCTTCAGATAATTTTAATGTTTGAAGCTTGTTGTAGAAGAATCAATCATAAGTCTTAGAACCTAAGTCTTGGAGTCTTTAGAACTTGTCCTATCAGAACCTCGTCTTTAGAGCCTTCAACACTTGGTTGTAAGAACTTGATTTTCTTTAGATTATCATAATTTTTTCAGCAGAACCTCGTCTTTATAATCTTCAGAGTCTCCCCTTGAGCCCAAAATTTCGTTTATGCTTGTTCAGAGTCTCCCCTTGAGCCCAAGATTCACAATAAATTTTGAGTTTTCAGAACATAGAAATAGAGAAGGAACACTTCCCTACTACGAATCATCAGAGTCTGACTAGAACACCAGGTCTTCATCTCAAAACTTGGTTACTATCAAAACTTGATAAAGAATCAAAACTTGATTTTGAGCCTCATTGAATAATGACATGCATCATTTATCAGCACATCTATTTATTGAATCTAATATCACAACCAAAGCACTATACTTTTGGAGAAGTTCACTACTTCTTAAGCATCAACGTTTGATTTGATATATTTTAATATATCATTCATTCAGACAATTCACAACTTTAGAATAGAGCATACGTTGCAGAAACACACATATCAAAGCACATTTTTTTGAGTGTCATCTCTGTATCATAGCATGTATCAGAATGTTGACTTGACTTCTTTTTAGGAGAGCACAACTTCTGAAGCTTTAAGTCTGAATTCCATACTTTCAGAAAGTTCACGACTTCTGAACAATATGATATCAAGCAAGATTACCTTACTTTCAGTAAGTTTGTAACTTCTGAATTATGTTTGGTACATCTGTTTGAATATACATATATTCACAAAGTGTACAACTTCTGTTTGCATTTTTATCAACACTTAACAGTGTTCAGTACCAATCCAGTGTGTGTGAAAAAATAATGGCTATACCTACTTCCACTGTTGATAATAGAGATAATGATATAGATCACTATAGTTTAAAACCTCCTATGTTTGATAGAGAAAAATTTGACTATTAGAAGTATAGAATCGAAAGTTACTTTCTGGCATATGACTTAGATCTATGGGATTTGGTAGTTGATGGCTACACTCACCCAGTAGATGATAAAGGTCAGAAGATTGCAAGATGTTCAATGACAGAATCACATAAATTTTTTTACAAGAATCATTACAAAGTAAGAACTATTATGCTTAGTGATATTTCATACAATGAATATGAGAAGATCACAGATAGAGAAACTGCAAAGTCTATCTTTGATTATCTTCAAATAACGCATGAAGGAAATGCATAAGTAAAGGAAACAAAGGCTCTGACCTTAATTCAAAAATACGAAGCCTTCAAGATGGAAGACAATGAATCTGTGGAAACGGTGTTTTCAAGATTTCAGACTCTTGTGGCAGGAATTAAGCTTCTGAATAAAGGTTACTCTACAACAGATAATGTTAAGAAGATTATCAGAAGTTTTCCCGTAAAATGGAGACCCATGGTAACTGCTTTGAAACTTTTAAAGGATCTAAACAACACCTCTCTTGAGGAGTTGGTTAGGTCTTTAAGAAGTCATGAAATAGAGCTTAATCAAGATGAACCTTAGAAGAGGGTAAAATTAGCTACTCCAAAGTCTACTTCTGGAAAGACCAAGGCTTATCAACCTAAGGAAGAATCAGAAGAATATGAAGAAGATTCAAATGATGAAGAAATTTCATTGATATCCAGAAGAATCAGTAAAATCAGGAAGCATAGACAAAGCAAATTTAGAAGGGAATGAAGGACTTATGGAAGAGGTGAATTTACTTCTGGTAAGAAGAATGCTTCTGGAAAAGAAGTTACTTGTTATGAGTGCAATGAGCCTGGACATTACAAAAATGATTTCCCAAAGCTCAAGAAAGACAAGAAGCCTAAGAATGCTTACAAAGCTAAGAAGAGTCTCATGGAAACATGGGATGATTCAGAATCAGAAGATGAATATTATAATGAAGAGCATGCAAACGTGAAACTCATGGCCAGAACAAGCACAAATGAAGAAACATTAGAATGTGAGCTGACAGAAGATGATGAGTCAGACTCCAAAGATGAAGTTGAGGTAATTGCTTTTCTTTCTCGTTTACAACTTGAATCTTGTTTTTCTGAAATGATGAGAAAATATCAAACTCTTCTAAGTAAATATAAAACTTTGAAAAAGAAGTTTGTAGTTACTTCTGAAATATCCACTAATGATGAGGAAAACATTTCTAACTTAAATGAAAAATTATTTGTTTTAGAAAAATCAAATCTAGCTCTCAAAAGTAAAATTTTGAGGTTGGAAGAAGAGATAACCTCTACCACATCTATTACTAATAAAGTAATCAGATATGATAGAGCTTTTCAGCATTTCCTAAATAAGAGCATAAATAGAAGCAAAATTACTTCAATGATCTATGGTGTTAATAGAAATGGAAGCAGAGGCTTAGGATATTCAGAACCATCAAAGAAAATTGATGAGACTCTGAATTTCAAACCAAAACCTCTTTCTAAACATTTCGTGCTTGCTGGCACAAATTTGAAATGTCCAGAACAAGAAGGTTCTGATACTACTGTAACACAAACATAAACACAGAAGGAAACTTCTAAACCAAAGTATCATGCACAAATTTCACATGATTATTCTGTTGCACAAAATTCCAAAGGTGTCATAACCTCTAGAACTGCTAACAAGAAAGGACCCAAAAATTGGGTACTTAAGGATCAAATAATCTATGTTGTTGATGTCCTTGATGGCGCCACTGGAACACCAATCATGATACATGGACAATGTATGCTCGCGACACATGATAGGCGAAAGGCATATGTTCCAAGATTTGGAACTTAAGTCTGGAGGCATTTTCAGTTTCGGAGGCAACCAGAAGGGAAAGATCATTGGCTCTATGTTATACCCTAATTTTTTCTCCAAATATCCTTTCATCATATCATACCAATTCAATCACAACAAGATCACATTAGGGTTTGGTTCTTCTCCCTATCTTTAGCTTTTGCTCTAGGAGGAATCACCAAGCACCTTGACTTGTATTTTGTGATCATCCATGTTTTGTATTAATTATCCTTTAACTAATAAATACAATGAGTGTTTTCCCAAATTGTTGATGTTGTAGGTAAAAGCACAATAAATTCCATCAAGATTGATCTAGAGATTAATGAGTTCATTTCTTTGCCTCCCTTAACAAAGTTCATTGAGATTCAAGCCTCGCCGTTAAAAATGTTTTACAGTAATATCATGAAAAATTATTTTATGATTCATCATGCCTCAAGTTGTCAAAATCAGTTCAAAAGTACAAGGGTTGATTGAAGAAGTTTGACTCAATTGGACAAGTCTTTGATTTCAATTATCACAAGTGAATATCTCCTTCAATTATCAAGATTTGGAAGTGGTTTTGGTTGCTATGGTTTCTCCTTGTCATCCTCAAAAACTTATATTCACATGACAAAGGTATTTGTGCAAGAAGGTTGGTCAAAATTGTAAAGGTTTCCCAAGGCATTTTCTTGCTCTAGGAGCTAGGGTTTTGAACTTCAAAAGGATATATCTTTCTCATCTTTTGGTATTTTTGAGTGATTCCAAAGACATCATTCTCTTTAAAGGATTATTAATAAATCACTTCAAAAGTTTCAAGGAAATTTTGTGTGGAAGAAACTTGATGATGAAGAAAGATTACAAGTCCTCCAGATGAACCTTCAAATTCCCTTAATATGACTTCAAATGATCATAACTTGATCAATTTTTATACCCTTGAACCCATTAATTTTCCATAATGATCTTGAAGATTTGAAATTCAACCTTTCTTTTATGTGAAAAGTGTGAAAATTAATGGAAGATACCCTAAGGATACAAAAGATTATAGGTCATTTCATGAATTTTTGTCAACTTCAACAAGTCATAACTCTCTCAATTTTTGGATATTTTGAATGGTTCAAGTTTCAAAATGTCATTCAATAGATCTAATTCATGCCATATTTTATGGTCAAAAGCAAATTTCAAATGGAAGGTCATGTTTGGATGCAAGACATTATAAGTTATTTTTGAAGAAAAACTTAAAAATTTTCTAAGTATGGAAAGTCAACCTCTTTTTCTCAACTTTGACTCATTATAACTTTTAGCTCAAACATCCATTTGATCCCATTATTTTTACATTATAAAGCTTGTAATCTCCTCTTTCTAAAGCTTCAAGAATCATGTCCTAAGACCCCTTGAGTTGAGATGCCATGGGTTTGAATTTGGCAATTTGAAACTGAATTTTTCACCAAGTCAGAAATTTGAAACTCTTGTTTTGGTTTCTAATCACAAAATTGTTACGTGTTTTTGCTCCTAAACATGTTTATTGAACTTCTAGAAGTAATTAGCACATCAAAACGCAAGGTTTGGACAATTTTTGATAAAAAATGACTCACACTTTTCCCATGCTGCAGATTCACATGAATTCCCTCAAAACTTCATCATTTTACATGCTTGAGCATCCCATTCACTTCCCTATAAATAGAGGATCATCCCTTATTCATTTCCTCAAGATTGGAGAGCCAAACATACCCTGTCAAAACCTCACACGAACTTCAAAATTTTGAAATCAGTTTTTGAGATTTAAGCCTTTTCCTCCAAAATTCTTTGCACAATCATCATCCTTCATCATCATACAAACTCTCCAACACTTAAACCAAGCAAAACGAGGCATAATTCAAGCTACAGAAGTCCACTTTCAGAGCTTCATTCTTGAGCTTCAAACAGGTAGAATTCTCCACCATTTGGATCCAAATGAAGCACTAACTTACTCTACTCCTTCTTCTGATTCTTGTGCTTCTTACAATTTTTAAATCCATTGAGAATTGAGAGAGAAATCTCAACTGAAAGGTGCTCGCTACTTTCTGAGTTTTTGATCCATATCTCCCTGCACACATTATATAAATTTGGTGTGATGGTGGTGTTAGGATCATCTTGAAGAGACAAATCCAATAATACTAGTCTGGGATTCTAATTTTTCCGTTTGTAGAAACTCATAAAATCTCCATTGTAGAGTGTCTGGAGGTTGAAGACGATGACATGTCTCGTCTCAACAAATGATAGCGCGCCAATTGTTTTATTTTTACTAGTTACCCTTTTTCTGATCCAATGCATTTTCAAATAAGGTCCATATCAAGCACAGCGCGTCTGGTCCACTTGATCATCTTACTAACACATTTTGACTATGATCTGATGGTCCATGTTTTTTAGTTTTATTTTTATTTTCTGATTTTATATTTTAATAGTTTTAAATTTCAAAAATTCATAACTCTTTTATTTTTTATCCAAAAATTATGAAAAAAATATACAAAAATACTTTGAATTATTTCTTACTTTATGAATATTTTTTCATATTTTTATTTTGATGTTTGGTATTTTTTATAATTTTTACCTTATTTGATTTATTTTAATTGTTTAAAAAATACTTTCTGACATTTTTTAATTATGAATTTTTTTTATAAAAATCGTTTTCATCATTTCTGACCTTCTGAATTTTTTGTGGAATTTTAGCTTGACTTTTACTATTTTTTGATCTTTTTTCCTTTATTTGAGAAATTTGAATTAGTTTAAAAATAGT
Source organism: Vicia faba (assembly GCA_948472305.1). NCBI lineage: Eukaryota > Viridiplantae > Streptophyta > Magnoliopsida > Fabales > Fabaceae > Vicia > Vicia faba. The sequence continues at coordinate 466,884,801 of OX451738.1, forward strand.
TTCTGACTTTAAAAAATTACTTAAAATTTCATATAAATATATGAGTTCATTCCTGATTTTTCTATGGTCTTACTTATTTTTTCTTGATTAAATTGAATATAGTAGCTATTTTTCTCTCTTATTTCCATTTTATAATCATTTTAAAAACCTTTTTCTTTTATTTTAAATATAATTTTATTTTTTGTATATATATTCTGACTGATCTTGGATTAAATTTTTGATCATGAACTTTATTAACATCATTGGATCCATGGTGTTGAGTCTAACTCCATAAAAATGGATGAATGATTTTAATAATAGTTTGATTAAATTTTGGTTCAAATGTGGTTTATTTATTTCCCCTTCCCTCTTCATCTTATCCCGTTCTTATTGTATCAAATATTATTGGAGCATGATTTACATATCATGTCTCAAAATATAAGGTGCATAGATTGCTGTTGACCGACATCAAAATAGGTGCGACTTCTATATAAGTCCACTTACGATTGCTTAACATAGCGCTAAATTTTGTCTCGACTTGAGAAAATGATCATTCGTGGCCTAAACCTATGTTTTCAAGCCCAAGTATGTTAATTTGAACTATTTGATCCAATAACCTTGATATCCATTGTTAGGAGGCTTTGGTTCTATCAATCCTCTAATGGAACTTCATCAATTTTGGTCAAAGTGGATCACTTAAACATCATTGATCATTAAGTGTTATATTGAGAATTCTTAAATGGATTGTATACATGACAAAAAGCAAATGCAACTTGTTCTTGAGAGGCTTTGGTTCTACCAATCCTCTAATGAGTTCCAAATGCAAGTTTCAAGATGGTCATCCAACTAACTACTAATTCCTAACAATTGACTTTGTTTTTGTGCTTTATTTTTATGCTTTTACTTTATGTACCATTTACTTTAGCATTTACATTTCATGCTATTTTCATCTTTGCTCACTTGAGCCTTTATCTTCATGTCATTTTTATTTTTCTCACTTGAGCTTTTCATTTCTTTTTGAAGATATCTAATAATCAACTTGAACTCTAAAAGCTTTAATGTTACTTGGACTACTTGGTTACTATCCTTGGCATTATGGAGTGGTGGACTTCTTGGACTTAGGATTAGAAGTTGTGGCCTACCTTGAGACCTTGATTGTTATCTTGTCTGGAGTTCTTGGGGGTTTACCCCAAGACATTGGGTTATTTGTTTGTTTTGTGTGCAGATTATTGTGATTACATGCTTAGTCTGTGATATGGAATTCACCTGTATACAAATGTTACTCTGCCCAATTTTTATGAAGACTTAATGCAATTGGAGTTTGGTTTCCTTAAGAGGTCCTTTTTTTGTAGTTGTTTGTTTGGTTTCAAATCCAAAGGATGATGATTCTACATTGACTCATTGTCTCAAATGATGGCTTCTTGTTGGTTAAATGGTTCTTTTTCCTTAGCTTTTACCTTATGCTTTAGGATAGTCTCTTCATCTCCTCCCATCTTCTTTAATTTCAAAAATCTTCTCCCTCCTTTTGAAAACTCTTCTTGTTTTAAAACTTGAACCACTTTCATAATAAACTTGGACATATGTCCATTTATTTTCAAAAATTATTTCTTGATCAAATTTCAATCAACTTAACAATACTTTGATATTTTTGTGAGAAGACTAAAAATCAATAAATCTCATTCAAACTATTTTGCCATTTTGGCTTTTATTTTAAAAAAAACTTTTCTCAAATGATTGGACTCTTGTCAATCTTTGTAGTGATGCAAACAACTATACTTCTACAATATATCGTGAAGTGAGTTATTTTCCACTTGTGTGTTGAGTGAGGCATTATTGATTTTGAAATCCAATCCATATCCTCCACTTTGAGATGATGCAAATTCTCCTTTCTCATAATTGTGGGTAGTAAGTATGTTTTCCACACGGATAATGACAATGATGTCTTGTCTCTTAAAATTAACCAACACACTTGTGTTTTTTTAAATTTTTTTAAAATGGAAACTACATATAGCCTGATCCCGTATTGCACGGAAGGTGGTACGTAGGCACTAAAGGTTCGCAATCGCGGCGGGGACAAAAATCATAAAAAAATATACTTCTTTCCTCACCACCACAATCTATTTTCATACAAAATTTTATAGCAAAAACATACAGATTTTACAAAGAGGTTCCTGCAGAGTACCCTAGATGTTTAGGGTGCTAATACCTTCCCTTTGCATAACAAACCCCCTTACCTAGAATCTTTGCCCCCTCTTTTGGGTTTTTCGCTCTTTTCCCATTCCTTTGGAAACAATAAAGCACAGTGACGATTTTTATTTTAATATGTGCGAGTCAAGTCAAATCCAATGGCTTAGTCTCAACATTTCTACTGCTACACTCTGGAACTATTGATGTGATGATAATGTTCGATGAATCAAAGGACAAAACTCAAGAAGATAAAGAATCATAATCCCCTACTTTTGATATTATTGTTGTTCCTTCTGATCAACCTCAACAAAAGAAAAGCAGAATCTCATCATCTCTTTCTAAAGATCTAACTCTAGAAAACAAAGATGCTCTAGTAAGAAAAAGATCAATGTTCAAACCTTCTGAAGAATACTAGACACTGAGTTTAACAAAGGTATTGTATTTCTTTCAGAACCTCGGTAATCAGAAGATGTTTCGATCATAAATGTCTTTAATTAGATGGAAACCTTTTGGTTCTCCAAACTCTGAGGATATCCAATGTGTCACTTAGTTAGATGTATTGATTAACATGTGTAACCCTTGGTTATGCTTAATCATCACACGCTATCTAAGCTATGCAATGAGCAGTGTGCGTATTTCTTGGAATTTGATTGATATCATGATTATTACTTTCATTTAATGCTCCTAATTATTATGTTTAATTGTTTGTTTTTATTTTATTTTCTCTCACTTTTCAAACACTATAAATCACAAACGTCCACTTCACTTCCACACTTTAGAAACCCCAAACCCTCATTTTCTCTCAAACCATTCGACGAGTTCTTTGTGTTCATCATCAACGCTCTTCATCAAAGATCATCACCCTTGTCAACAACCTTCATCATCTTCAATATTTCAACACGATAAATGCCCATCAACAAGATGATGTTGAGCTCACAAAAGAAGTGGAACCAAGTATGAATTCAACTACTCCGTCTTCATCAACTACGGTTCCTTCATCTTCAACAGTTCCTCCATCAACTTCATCTGATCCTTCATCTTCTGCAAACCCTGTTGATGTTAATCACATTACGCAGAGAGGTTCTCAAGTTCATTGCAACTTAAAACCAACAAAGTTGATTCTTCTTAAGTAATTAATGGTTGATTTTGACAATCTTTCTCTAAATGGGTGTGACTTAAAATAGGAATTAAAAGCTCAAGGCTGGGAAAACTATTTTCTAAGGCTTCATGGTCCTGTCTATCTATGGGGCGCTAGAGATAGATTTTTGGAAAAATGCTGATTGTGACGATTTTCACATTGTTTCGGATGTTATTGGATAGAGAATCATTATTATTGAAGTGTCTTTTGCAAAACTATTGGGATTGACATTTTTGAAAGGAAAATGTGTGTATAGATTGGACAATAAATCAAAGGCTGCAAATAAATCTCTAGGTCAATTGCTGTTCACGAATTTCTCTATTGAGAAATCTAAGTACAAAAGAAAGGATCTTCATGATAATCTTAGAGTGTGACTGTGATGCGGTGGGAGAACTGACTTGAGGTTTTGCGTCTGTGTTCGCAAATGTTTCGGTTTAGCAAGAGTCGCCACCGACTTTTTATTTTATCCAAAGGAAAGGTCAAAAAGCACAGGAAAGACCTTTGAGATGTTTTCTTGGGTTAGGGGGGTAGATTATGAAAAGGGAAGGTGCAAGCACCCTTTTCATCCATGGTTATCCATGGGCTCTTAGTTACTTGTTTAGATCACTTGCTTTTGCTTTTCAATTGTTTGAAATGGTGCTTTGTGTGTGGTTTTGAAAATGTTTTGAAAAGAGGCCATCATTGTGGCAACCTTTGTAATGATTCTTGTTTGAATGTATACAAAGGTGTTTGTTTTTTTTGAAAAGATGTTTTAATGTTTGAAAGTTTAAAAGTTTGTTTTGAGAAATGTTTTGAAATTGTGTTGTGGGGTATGTTTGAAAATAGCAAGGATGTTTTTGCAAGTTTTGATCAAGTAACTAGGAGCATCTACCCTATCTACTCAAGAGTATTTCCTACACATTTTTATCCCTTTTACATTGTTTTATAACCATTGCATTTGGTGAACAACCTTGTATTTGGATGTTAAATGGGACAGGCGTGGGTCATCGTATTGACCATGATAGCAATTGTGCTAAGTATCTTTAGCAATTTTTTGAGGGACTAGATCATTTTGTGTAGGCAACCAAGATAGCGTCATCGAGGGACTTTGATCTTTTTGTTTTGTTTTTGTTTTGCCAAGATACTCAACATGCATACCATGGCCATTTTAAAGGCAACAAGTGGGTGAAACCCTAGGGATGCTTGTGTGCATTGTGTTATCATTTTCATGCATTTTTGTCTTGTATTAGGTGTAACTATTTGTTTTGATTTTGGATTTTGCATACAAACCCTAATCTCTATCATGGTATATTTGAAAGGATAAATGCGTAAAAGTAATCTAAGCTATTATAACATTGATATAGGGAGGGGGTACAATTTTGAATGGGGATTATTTTGCAAGAAATTAAAACCCTAAGTTATTACAACCAAATTGAATTTCTTTGCTCAAATGATACATAAATAATATTTAAATAAGCAATCAAATATAAATAGGCAATATATTATAAATATGCAAAAAATGTTTTTGTTTATTTTTATATGTAAAAATATAATATTTAATGTATTAAAAAAGAAAATAAAAAAGGTTATTTTTGTTAAGGGTAAAACCCTAATTTTTGGTTTAAGAATATGTATGAAAATTATAATACTTATTTATTTATGTACAATAAAAAAAAATATTCAAGTGTCAAAAAATAAAATATATTAGAAAAAATATTATTTTTAATAAGGGTGGAAACCCTAGTTTTTTGTTTTAAGATAATATATATTATATTATTTATTTTATGTACAAGAAAATAAGTATAAGTATATACAAGGATATTAAGAAATAAAGCATGTGACAAAATATTATTTTATATGTATAAATAATAAAAATAATAATATATAATATTTCTATAATATTTATAAGTTTTTATTATAGAAAATAAAAGTATATACTATTTAATAATTATTTTTATGTCTAAAAAATAATAAATAATAAAATAAAATGTGAAAATTTATGAAAATGTTTTTGATATTTTTATGTTTAGAAAATATAAAATAAAATCAGAAATAAAAAATAAATAGAAAAAATACAAAAATATAATGAAATGGGCCAGGGGGTGCAAGAAGCAGATCAGGGGGTGCAAAAAGTCATGCCAAGCCAAGCCCAACCCAACACTTCATCTTCAACCTTCGTTCAAACACAAAAACGTGCGTTCTGATGTACAACTCGTATCTCCTGCATTTGTGCTTAAAAACGAAAACTTGCAACATGAAAGTTATAGAGCATGATCATACGATTCTAACCATATAAAAAACTTAATCTAACTCTCAAAGACCAGAGAGAATTTTTCTGGCCCTAATTTCTAACCTAACTTTTTCAGGAAGTTCATCAATCAAATTCTCTCAGCACACTTAACTTAAATGAAAACTAAGCATAGGTACAACTTAAGGGCTATGTGTACTACAATTTTTATTCACAAACCTAAGCCTAATGATTCCTAAATAGAGAGATAGAAAGTTGACATGTGGAGGTTTTCAATGAGGCCTGAGATGTTTGGGAGCTTGCTTGAACTTCCTCTGACCTTCCCCAATGCTTAGTTTGCTTTGGATTTGCTTGAACAAGCTTGTAGAAGTCAACCTGCACAAGCTGAAAACAGAAATGGTGAAGCTTGCAAATGGAGTTACAGTCAATGGCCAATTGTTGGGATAGTTCAGATAGGTTGTATGGAAGGCATTTGAACAGGTTTGGGGCAAAACGCACGAGTAGTTTTTGTTATGCAACTCAAAGTGAAGAAACTGCCCTATTTTGCAAGAGGAAGGTGATTTTGTGTTTTGGAAGGCGTGAGGGTTGAATAACTTGTGTTTCTGGCTCAAGGCAATGTGTAAAACTGGTTTCAAATGCTTACAAGAGTTGGTTATAACAGATACTCAAGTTGTGGCCCTTTGGCAAGTTTACTTGTTTTTTAAGTAAGAATGTGAAGTGGTACAAGACAGGCCTGTACAGGCTATCTTCCAGCATGCACTTGGTGATCTTTGCCCCCCAAGTTTGTGGATATTGTTTGCTGTCTAAGATTTGGTTCAAGGCTCAAGGAATGCAATTTGACATAAAGCAAATTTTGACAAAAATGGCAATGTTGCCTTTTTGCTATTTTTGGATTAATCTCTTATGTAATCCTCTAATGATCAGAACAAAGCTTCAATCCATTGGGTTTGCATTTAATTCTTGAGTATGGAAGAGTTTAGGGACCTGTAATTAAGTACAAACAATGCTAGATGGAAATTGCAACTTGTGTCAACATGAAACATGCCATAAATCAAGGTGAGTTTTTTCCAAATTCAAACCTTCGATTCTCTTCAACCATAAATGATTTTGGAGAGTTCTTGGACATTTAGGAAATCTTGTAACAGGCTCTACAATCCATCTTTGAAATGAATTTTGAGATTCTAAGTGGAACTAGGTGAAAAATTGCCATGAAGATAGGTCAAAATCCTGCCTAAACTAGGGCAAAATTTCACTAAGTTAAAAGTTTCATGGACCCTTGTTCCAAAAATCATAACTTGAGATCCAAGCTTATTTTGGGAAAACTTTGTGAATCAAAGTTGTAGACCTTGTGGAGGACTACAACGTTCATGTTGGAAGTTTTGTTTGAATCCAATTTCATCATGGTGAAAATGTTGGGCAAAGTTTGGAAAAAAAAAGAAAATTTCATAACTTAGAAAAATTCTAAGTTATGAAATTTTTCAATCTTAAACCCTAATTTGCAAAATTAGGTTTCTTGATGAACAAGTTTCATTTTTTGACACATCTTGATGAAAAATGACCCTTGGCACTTGATTTTGACCAAAAAGTCAAACTTTGACTATTCAGTGTACAATCTAATTTTGATCAGTTGACTGAAAAATTCATCTGTCAATTCAATGCATTTGAGATCTTTTGAACCTTGTGAATAGGTCAAGATGATGCCATTGAGTCCTTGAATCCATGATTGAACCCAATTTTCCATTGGCTAGGTTAAAAAATCAGAAATTGCCCTTGTGCAGTCAAAACCCTAAAAATGACCATTTTGCCCTTTTGGTGATCAGATCAAATTTCTTGAGGATTTATGGTCCAAACTTGATCAAATGGTTCATATGAGTCTATAATGTTTATGTGGATAAACAATTATGAGTTTTGACTGTAAATTGGCCACAATAGACTTTTTCCCCAATACTGTTGATTTTTAGGCCAACTGTCCAATTGACTGGGCAAAAATTTGATTCAAGGCTTGAAACTTGGTAGGGGCAATCTTATAAGTCCAACATGAAGTATGAAGCCACTTTGAGCATTGAAAGTCCAAAAACCCCTGTCCAAACTGAAACCCTAATTTAGGTCATCAGTGCAAGGAGATGTCTTGAGCAGAGCAAACCCTAATCCTGTCTGGAGTTCAAAGAGTCTTGTGAGGGGAAATCTTGATAAAAATGAGAGGGAAAATTTTGGGGTACAACAGCTTCCCCTGTTCAATTTTCTTGAACCTGAAGAGTTAGATTGGCGAGTTTGCCTTTCGTGACTCAAAGGTAAAAGAGGATTGGACACTAGAGTGCCCGTAAATTTGCACTCGTCAAAAATGTAGTTGAGGAAATGGGCTTAAAGATGCCATTTGGAGAGGTGACAGAATCTTGCTGGAGATGGGCTTAAAGATGCCATCCAAGACTGTTTGTTGAAAATCAGGAGAATGAACACCAGAATGGTATCCGTATCTGGAACGTATCTGAGTTGTATCTGGAGATTGGATTCATATGAGCAAAAGAATGGCGTCCGTGTCTGGAGCGTATCCGAGCTGTAACCGTATTTGATTATTGAATGAATATCAGAATGACTGCCGTGTCTGGAGTGTATCTGAATTCTGAATGGGCGACAGAAAAACATCAGTGTATGGAGCATCTCTGGGCTGGGGAAATGTTTGAACGAGTGACAGAATAGCTACCGTGTCTGGAGCGTATCTAGACTATATCTGAAGTTGAGATCTGTATGAGTAGAAGAATGACTTCCATGTCTTGGAGTGTATCCGTATTGTAACTGGGATCTGGACAAGTGACAGAATGACTTCCGTGTCTGGAGTGCATCTGAACCTGAAGTTGATAGTTGAATCTAAATGAGAAATAGAATGGCTTCCGTGTCTGGAGCGTATCTAGTCTGTATCTGAATGCTGAAGTCTGAATGAGTAGTAGAGTGACCTCCGTGTCTGGGGTGTATCCATACTGTATCTGAATAAGAGATCCGAAGGAGTATCAGAATGACTTCCATGTCTTGGAGTGTATCCGTACTGTATCTGAAATCTTTGAATAGTTGTTAACGGTAACTTTTAATCTCATCCTGAAAAGGGTAAAATGTTAGCTGAAACACAGAGTTATGTTGCATGACATGTATGATGCAATAAGGTGTGTTCTATCAATGTTTATGATATATGAATGTAATGGATGCGCATGTAAGCTGATTAGCTGCCTTGCTGAGGAAAATAAATCCTTGATAGCTGGAGATAATGAAATCTTTGACTGCTGCCGGGGAAAATAAATCCTTGACCACTGTTGGAGATAGAAAATCCTTGGCAACTTGTGGGGATTTAACAAGAATTTTGACAACTTCTATGGAAATGTGAGAATCCTTCATGACTTTCCTGGGGATATAGGGATCCTTTAAGTCTGCTTGGGAAACCTACTTGAGGAATCCAGAGAGTTTTGATGACTATGGCTAGGGAATAAGGAAAACTCTGACGATCTCTACTGGGGAATTGAAACCTTGGAGGCTTTCATTGGAGAAATGAGAATGAGAATCTTCGATCTGCTGGGAAACAACTCTATGGGGAGAATGTTTATTCTGTGGAAGAGTTTTCAAGAGCTTGGGTTGTATGCCAATCTACTGAGGAATTATCCGAAGCTGTCATCTGGTTTAGTTGTCAGGCTCTAAGATAACTTGCAGGAGAATCTTCTGGTTTTAAGACAATTCTCTGGGGAATTGGAGGAAACTAGATGGTCTTCCACCGGGGTCTGAGGGTTGAAGTTTTAGACTTCGTTGGGGAAGAAAGTTTCATCTTTACTGAGGGTTTGTAGTTCAAAGTTTTGCTCCGCTGAGGATTGGGGGTTTTGAAAACTCAAATCTGATGGGATTTTGAAACTTAACTCCACTGGGGATATGTATTTCAAGGCTTTAGCTCTGCTGAGGATTTCTCCTGGAGTAGCCTAAAGACGTTTTCCCATACTTTCAATCTGTCAGTAATTATTCTTTCTCATTTCAGTTTATTTGTAAGCAGTGATTATATTCAAATGCATATGCTCATTTAATAAATCATTGGACGTTTTCAAATAAAACATAAGCGTAAAAAGAAAGAAAAGGCAAACAAATTTCTGTACTTTGGAGTATCTTTGTATTAACTTTGTGTAAGTATTTTGTACAAAGGGGACAGACATCCTAGAATGTTGTCATAGAAAATTGAGAAAAATTTATACAAAGATAGATGACTATGTGTAAAATTCCAAGGGGTTCCCATTCTGCTATAGCCTTCGTAACTCTGGATATCTTGTCCATTCGCTGCTTCGTCCAAAGATGAATGGATTGATCAGAAGCCAGGAGCTTGTTTGGTGAAGAGATTGTCTTTAAAGTGATCCGACGAGACATAGTCATACACTTTAATTCCCTAACTTTTGCCTGGACCGCCCTTTCGGGTTTTCGATCCACCGGGAAACCCTTTTTTTCCCAAGTCGCCCTTTCAGGTTTTCAACTTGCCGGGTGTACATATTTTTTTGTTTTATCCCTAATTTTTGCTTGAACCGCCCTTTCGGGTTTTCGATTCACCGGGATGCCCATTTTTGCCCAAGTCGCCCTTTCGGGTTTTCAACTTGTCGGGTCGTTTATGCGTAGTATCTTTTGACTATGTCTGCGTTCGCAGGGTGCGGCAGGTCATCGCCGTCCATGGTGGTCAGGATCATTGCCCCACCAGAAAAGATGTTTTTGATCATAAATGGTCCTTCGTAAGTAGGAGTCCATTTTCCCCTGGGATCACTTTGCGGCAAGATGATCCGCTTGATTACAAGGTCTCCGACTTGATATACTTGTCTCCTGACTTTCTTGTTGAAGGCCTTGATCATACGTTTTTGATACGCCTGACCATGGAAAACAACAGTAAGTCGCTTCTCGTCAATCAAGTTAAGTTGATCAAGCCGGGTCTGAATCCAATCGTCTTCACTCAAACCCGCATCTTTCATGATTCTCAAGGAGGGAATCTGAACCTCGATAGGTAAAACAACTTCCATGCTGTATACCAAGGAAAAGGGTGTTGCCCCAGTTGAAGTGCGTGCCGTGGTACGGTACCCGTGCAGAGCAAACGGTAACATCTCATGCCAGTCCTTGTAGGTGACTGTCATCTTTTGAATGATCTTCTTGATATTTTTGTTTGCAGCTTCAACATCACCGTTCATCTTAGGCCGATAGGGAGATGAATTGTGATGTTGAATCTTGAACTGCTCGCACAGAGCGCTGGTCATAGTATTGTTCAAATTTGTACCGTTGTCAGTGATGATCCTGTCGAGGATACCATACCGGCATATGAGGTTCTGCTTGATGAAGCGGGTAACCACATTCTTCGTAATGGAGGCGAAGGAAGCTGCTTCGACCCACTTGGTAAAGTAATCAATGGCCACCAGGATGAAATGGTGTCCATTGGATGCTGTAGGCTTGATCCCTCCAATCATGTCGATTCCCCACATCGCGAATGGCCAAGGAGCTGTTAAGACATTGAGAGGAACTGGAGGTATATGTACCTTGTCCGCATAGATTTGGCATTTATGACAAGTACGAGAATGTTGATGACAATCAGCTTCCATGGTAGACCAGTAATAGCCTGCCCGTAGAATCTTTTTAGCCATCGTATGACTGCTTGAGTGGGTGCCAAAGGTTCCATTATGTAGTTCATCCATGATCTGCTCAACTTCCACTTTGTCCACACAACGGAGTAGGACACAATCAAGATTGCGCTTGTATAGGATACCATTGCTCAGAAAGAACTTGGCTGCGAACCTCCTTAAGAACTTTTTGTCGTTGACTGAAGCTCCTTCAGGGTATTCTTGTGCTTCGAGATACCTTTTGACGTCATGAAACCAAGGTCGGTCCACTATTTCTTCGGTATTAATCTCGTGACAATGTGCAGGTTCGTCCATTTGTTCAATGGTGATTTGAGGAGCCTCATTATCCTAGTTAAGTTTAAACATGGATGACATTGTAGCTAGCGCATCTGCCAACTAATTCTCTTCTCGCGGGAAGTGCTCGAAGGTAATCTGCTCGAAATATGGTAACAATATCAAGACATGTTCTTTGTAAGGGATGAGGTTAGGGTGTTTAGTATCCCATTCTCCTTTGATTTGACTGATAACCAAAGCTGAGTCCCCAAATACAGTCAAAGATTTGATTCCCAAGTCAATAGCAGCCTTGAGACCAAAGATACAAGCTTCATACTCGACCATATTGTTGGTGCAGCTGAAGCAGAGTCTATCAGTGAACGGTGTATGGCAACCTTCTAGAGAGATAAGTACCGTGCCGATACCGTTGCCAAGTGCGTTGGAGGCACCATCAATGTACAGGGTCCATCGGGATCCTTGTTCAAGTCCGTCATACGGTCTGTTTTCTTCAATGTTGCTAAAAGTCATGATATCCTCGTCAGGGAAGTCGAACCTCATAGATTGGTAATCTTCGACAGCTTGATGGGCCAGATGATCGGCTAGCACACTCCCCTTTATAGATTTTTGGGTTGTGTACTGTATATCATATTCGATGAGGATCATTTGCCATCTAGCTATTCTTCCAGATAAAGCAGGCTTCTCGAAGATGTACTTGATCGAATCCATCTTAGAGATCAGTAAAGTGGTATGTGTCAACATATACTGCCTTAGCCGGCGAGCAGCCCATACCAAAGCGCAACAAGTTTTCTCGAGCAATGAGTAGCGAGTCTCACAGTCGGTAAACTTTTTGCTAAGGTAATAAATGGCGTGCTCTTTTCGGCTAGACTCGTCATGTTGGCCCAGTATGCACCCCATTGAATTCTCCAAGACAGTCAGATACATGATTAACGACCTTCCTTCGACGTGTGGCATCAAGATAGGAGGTTCTAGCAAATACTCATTGATTTTATCGAAAGCAACTTGACAGTCATCATTCCATTTAACCACCCGATCTTTCTTCAACAACTTGAAGATTGGTTCACATGTAGATGTTAGGTGAGAAATGAACCTTGCAATGTAGTTTAGGCGTCCCAAGAAACCTCTAACCTCCTTCTCAGTGCGAGGGGCAGGCATTTCTTGTATAGCTTTGACTTTGGCAGGATCAACCTCGATGCCTTTGTTACTGACAATGAAACCCAAGAGTTTACCGGACCTGACTCTGAAAGTGCACTTGTTAGGGTTCAGTCTAAGCTTGTACTCTTTCAACCTGACAAACAGCTTTTGCAGATGGTCGAGGTGTTCTTCTTCTGTTTGAGAACGGGCTATCATGTCGTCTACGTAGACTTCAATCTCATGATGTATCATGTTATGAAACAAAGCCACCATGGCGTGCTGATAGGTTGCCCCGGCATTCTTTAGTCCGAATGGCATCACCTTATAACAGAACGTACCCCACTGTGTAACAAAGGTAGTTTTCTCCATATCTTCAGGGGCCATTTTGATCTGGTTGTACCCTGAAAATCCATCCATGAAAGAAAATACCTTATGCTGAGCTGTATTGTCAACCAAGATGTCAATGTGCGGTAGTGGAAAGTCATCTTTAGGGCTAGCCCTGTTTAAGTCTCTGTAACCCATGCACATGCTGACTTTGCCGTCCTTCTTCGGTACGGGCACAATGTTAGAAACCCATTGTGGATAGGAAGTAACAGCAAGAAAGCCAACATTGAACTGCTTCATCACTTCAGTTTGATCTTTTCGGACATGTCGGGCCTCATTCGACGGACTTTCTGTTTGATTGGTGGACAGTCTTCTCTTGTAGGGAGACGGTGAACCATAATATCTGTATCCAGTCCCGACATGTCTTCATAGGACCAGGCGAAGATCTCCACATATTCATTCAACAACTGAACTAAACGCTCTTTGACACTTGGATCTAGGTTGGCACCCACTTTAACCTCTTTTCTGTCTTCCTCTGTTCCCAAGTTGATAGTCTCTAACAACTCCTCGTGAGGTAGAATAACCCTTTCTTCCTGTTGCAAAAGTCTGGCCAACTCTCCAGGCACTTCACAATCTTCATCACCTTTGTATTCAACATGATTGACCAGATCTTCAGAGTCACTGAAGGACATAGCAGAATTGTCACCCATGGAACCCGGGGTGGATGGGTACCTGCATTTTGTGAGCGTGGGTGTGTGTAAGGGATAGCCACCTTTAAATAAATAAAATGTAAAAAGAAAGAAAATGAACACAAAATTTTATATATGAAAACGTCCATGATTCATTAAAAATGGCATATGAAGATGAAAAATCAAGCCCTTACAAATGGACCTATATGCCTCGGGTAAGGCATAAGGCAAAAAGTGTACGAATTGTTTAAAAATTATTACAGACCAATAGAAAATATTCAAAAGATAAATTACTGATTGATGAAAGTAATGTGAACAAAGTCTTTCGCCTCCCAGTTGTTCAGTCCTCCTTCAATAGTTTGAAAGATCCAGTCTTCAAGATTGCTCTCTTCTTCATCATCCTCTAAAGCATGAACTCCATGATGAGTGATCTTCAATGGTGGTCCTCCATCCCGGGAGCGACGCACAACCTTCTGACTAACAGCAGTGAAACCCAAGCCGAACTTATCTGTCTTGTAAGGAAAATCTGGCAGTTGACCCCATACTGTGCTTCCTCCTTCCTCAATCACAGCCTTCGCATCTTTAAGGGATGACATATGGGACACAGGTTTGGTAATGATGGGCACATAAGTCACTGTCTTGGCTACCGCAATTTCAGGAGAAACCTCTTCAAAGTGCTGAAAGGGGGTCTCGATGAATTCACCATCTAATTCAACATAGCAGAATGAATTTAGATGGCTTATCATATACTCCTCCTCGCCACGAACTGTCACAATTTTTCCCTGGACTGGGTACTTAAGCTTCTGATGCAGAGTAGATGTAACGGCCCCAGCATGATGAATCTAGGGTCTTCCTAACAAGCAAGAGTAGGAGGGACGGATATCCATGACATAAAATATGGAGTGGAAAGTTTCAGTACCCACTTTAATTGGGATGTCCACCTCCCCGTGGACCATCCGCTTAGAACCATCAAAGGCTCTTACAATGATATTGCTGGGCTTTAAGGTCAAACCTTCACAGTCCAATCTGTCCAACGCTTTCTTAGGCAAGACATTTAAAGATGACCCGATATCAACCAGAACGTGAGCAAGAGTAGTCCCTCTGTATTCCATCGAGACATGCAGCACGTCGTTATGCTTTCTCCCCTTAGATGTTAGATCGGAATCGGAGAAGCCAAGACCATTGTCGGCGGTTAGGCTGGCTACACACTCCTGGAACTGGTCCGCGGAGGTTTCTTGAGGCACATGGGCCGTCTTCAGGAATTTGATCAAGGCTTTGGCATGAGACTCGGAACAGAGCAATAGGGCCAGCATGGAGATTTTTGAAGGGGATTGCCCTAGTTGTTCTACGACATCATAGTCGCTTTTCTTAATTATTTTTAAAATCTCCTCCATTTCCTTTTGAGTGGTCTCGGGGATGACCAAAGGCTGAGCCCTCGTCCTGACGGGCGCTTCTTGGATCCCCTTACCTTTATCAGTAGTAACAGCAGAGGGTACAACTTTGGGAGTTATGATTTCTTCAATCACTGGAGTTCGTACAAATGTGTTGACTGGCACATGAGTAACCTTAGGATCATTTGAGGGTCCGAAGATTTCCCTTGGAGGAGCAATCTCCGGAGAGAAGATTCTTCCGCTGCGGGTGATCTTACTTGTCCCCGCAATATTTCCTACGTCAAGAGTCTCTTCACTGGAACTTTCTTCAACTCATTCGACCTGCTTAACATCATGGTAGAAGATCTCTCCTCCATAATTCCATGGTATTGTCTTGTTGGACTTGTATGGGATAGGCCCCGGCATTATTATCTTTAGAGGTACAAACTTTGGATCGGGTGTAATCTTAACAGGTCTTTTGGAGACCTTGGAAAGATTGTCGGAAATGGTGATTATAGCAACATCGTTGATTGGAGTAACATGAGTAACAGGAGTAATATGAGTTTTCTTAAAGAGGATTTCTTGATTATCCATTAGGCGTTGGATGCCTAAATTCAACAGCGGACAGTCGGATTGTAAGGACGAACAAAGGTAGCAATCTTTTTCACAGCCTGGGGAAATCCCGACCTTCAACAGATTCATCTTGATCATTGGCAATTGAGTCATTAAGTCATCAACATCAGTAACATAAAGATCTTCTACAACAGCATGGACATTGTGACCATGTTTTTGCATTGGAGCGGATATCACATTAGGTTTTTCAGGGGCATAAAACTCCACCTCCTTGGCATCTATTAAATCCTGGATCTTATTTTTGAGGGCCCAACAATTGTTGGTGTCGTGCCCCACGCTGTCCGAATGATAGGCACACTTTGCATTTGAATGGTAGTAGGGAGAAGAGGTATTCAGATTCTTTGGCGCCTCTTTCAAGCTTGTAAGGTTTAACTTCAACAAATGAGGGAGAACCTGAGCAGGTGTCATATTGATCCGGGTGAATTGCCATGCAGGCCTTTCCACCCTTGCTTGGTTGGTTCTGGGTTGACTGTTCCGAGGTTGATCAACTGTGGAATTCTGAATCATTACAGCCCCCACCGCTGGCTAGCGCTCGACTCTTCCTTGACTTCTCTGGGAGTAAACAACCGAGACTTCTTTCTTGGATGGAAAGGTCTTCTTGATAGCAGTGGAAGCAGATGCATCCTTTTGAATTTTACCGTTCTTGATACCAGCTTTGAATCTTTCACCAGTCAGAATTAACCCGGTGAACCCCGCAGATGAGCTCCCGATCAAGTGATTAAAGAATGGACCTGACAGGGTCCCCAAAAACATATCCAGAAGTTCTCCCTCAGACAATGGTGGCTGCACCCTTCCAGCCAAGTCCCTCCACTTCTGGGCATACTCCTTAAAGCCTTCATTAGAGACCATGCCCATACTTTGTAATTGAGTATGAGTAGGTGCTAAGTCTGCATTATATTGATATTGTCTGTAGAAGGAAGCCGCCAAATCCTCCCAATTATGCACATCAGATCGCTCAAGCTGGTAGAACCAATCCAATTGCATACCCGACAAACTATCTTGAAAAAAGTGGACCCACAAATCCTTATCAGAAGAATGAGGTTGGATCTTTCTGACGTAAGACCGTAGGTGCATCTTCGGACAAGACAAACCATCATATTTAGCAAATGTAGGCACCTTGAATTTAGGGGGAATCACAATCCCAACAACCAACCCTAGTTCCTCGAAATCCAGCCCAGGCACTCTTTGTACCTCCATGGCTGCCAGACGTTCTTCCAGATTCTTATACTTGTCGTCTGCAGGAGGGTACTGCTGCTCAGAGTAATCTTCATCCTCCTCTTCTTCTTCTTCAGCCTCAGACTCGGAGGGTACTGCAACCCCCTTTCCTTTGCCAACCCCTTCGTCGGATGTTGAGGGGAAATCTAGGACTCTTCTAGCTTGGTTCTCAAATCTTCTTCCCATAGTAGCCACACCAACTCTTTTTTTCTTTTTCTCCTTCTCTTTTTCCTTTTCCTTTTTCAACAGTGCTTTAAGATCCTCTTGACCCTTTACCAATGTCATAAGTAGTTGTTGGAACTGTGAATTCTGCGCTTGTAGATCTTTGACCGTCTGCTCTATATCCATCTTACTGAAATAAACAGCAGAGAGATAAGGAAACCTGGTGTGAAGACCTGCTTATGCATATGATGAATGATATGTTATTCATGTAATGCATTCAAGGATTCAGAAATTCAAATTTGTTGCAAACAAAAGGGAACGCACGTCATATTAATAAGAAGAAATTTGTTAGTACATAAATGCCCCATGGGCAAGATAATACAAAATTCTAATGTAAAAAGACGTTGCGCATCCTCTTTGGTGCTATGTAGGTGTTGAGATTCTGCTCTTCGTGAAGTCGACGAGTAAGTTCCAAAACCTTCTTCTCACTGGCGTAGAAGCTAGCTTCAAAAGTTTTCCATTCTTCCTTGAGTTGTATCCAACTCTTTTGCAACTCTTCCAATGATGTTGGCATGTCAGGATGTAAGAGGGTGTATGGAACCTATCCTTCCATAACAGGCTCTTTGATCATAGGAAAAATGTAGGGGTAAGGCATCATAAGACTCTGGGTACGGGTTCATACCCACTTGAGGTAAGGCTCAAGGGGGATGGAATTCTTGTGCCCCAGTGTCTTACTGTCCACTTTGTTGGGCATCCTCCAAGCTCGGATAAACCTTTGTCGAAGTCCTTGAGCATCGTTGTCGAAGTCAAAAACCAAGTCTGGAATCAGCATGTCATGAGGGCCATCCCTTCGGGCATACCAAAATTGTCTCAGAGCCAAGCAGGGGTTGTAGGTAATGCCTCCCCTAATTCCAAGTAGTGGGACATTAGGGAATTCCCCACAACGATCAATGATGATGACATTTTCTCTGGACCGAGAACACCAATGAACATCAGAATGTGTAAGAGTCATCAATCGTTGTGACCACCTCAAGCCTTGTTCATTATTCAAGACTGACTGAGGAAGGTGAGAAATAAACCACCTTGCTAGAAGAGGAGTACATCACATGAGAACACCTCTTTTCCTCATTGTTCGTGTATAAAATGAGTGTAGGATGTCCCCAAGCAATGTAGGCACATGATTCCGAGATATGAAAATCTTGACAGCATTCACATCTATAAGCTGATCAGGGTTTGGGAACAAAACCAACCCATAGATGAGAAGTGCTACAATCTCCTCAAAAGCTTGCAGATCCAGAGAATTCCAGCATTCTTATGCCTTCTCGAACAGAAACTTTGCCAAGAAACCCTTGACACCACTTCTGGTTTCCCAATGGCCTTTGATATCAGATGGTTGCAAGTGTAGGGCTTGGGCAACATCTTCAGGCTTTGGTTCTCTTTCCGTACCGTTGTAGGGTAGTTGATGGAGAATAGGAATCCTCAGGAGTTGAGAAAATTCCTCCAAAGTAGGCACTAGTTGGTAATCAGGAAATGTGAAGCAATGGTGTAGGGGGTCAAAGAACTGGAATAGAACTTTCACCATGTCTTCTTCAATGTTGGAGTTGACCAAGTTGAGAAGTCTACCATGTCTTTCACTGAAGGGAGAATTCTATGGAATCTTGGAAGCAAGCTCCTTGAGTTGAGGAGGGATTCTCACAAGGTTGACTGGAATTATTTTCCTGCGAAGAGATTCCATTACCTACAAAACTAGAACAAAGATGAAGATCCAAACCCTTGAAATGGTTAGTGGATGCATATGATGCTTTATGATGTTCATGATGTATGCACAAGTATATGTACAAGAAAATCACACAAGTTCCTAGTTTCAGGCTTGCATGGGGTTTCATAGGTAAGTACCCTCTTGAAGTTTAGTTGGCTTAACCTGTCCTATAAATAGTAACCGGGTTCTAAGGAGCTCAATATCACTGGATTATTTTCTGTGTTCATTGTTTCAGTTTAGCCACTTAACTGGCGACCGAAATATTCCAAGAAAACAACCCTCAATGAGTGTAGTATCGAGTATCTACCAACTTCAAACTGCACCAAAGCCGGTCATCTCACTACCCCTAAAAAAGGCCAAGATGGTCAAGTAAAGGTTCTAAAAGTCCATTAGTGCTTCATGACATCACTCAGCGGCCCCGTATTCTCTTTGATTGACTCAAAGGCTACCGGTACCCACAAATATGTCGCACTAATATAGCTATTGCTTCAACCATGTCGGTATACCCCGCACAGTTTCCACAACGTATTGCTATTTACCTATAAATGTTTCCCAAATCCGGGTAGAGGATTTCAAACCCAAACAATAGAACCAAATGTAAAGCAATCAAAGCAAACAAGGTAAGCATGTAAAGGTGATCTAAACCCTAAGGTAACCCCACTTTTAGATTTATCCCCAACAGAGTCGCCAGTTCTGTGATGTAGTGGGAGAACTGACTTGAGGTTTTGCGTTTGTGTTCGTAAATGTTTTGGTTTAGCAAGAGTTGCCACCGACTTTTTATTTTATCCAAAGGAAAGGTCAAAAAGCACAGGAAATACCTTTGAGATGTTTTCTTGGGTTCGGGGGGTAGATTATGAAAAGGGAAGGTGCAAGCACCCTTTTCATCCATGGTTATCCATGGGCTCTTAGTTACTTGTTTAGATCACTGGCTTTTGCTTTTCAATTGTTTGAAATGGTGCTTTGCGTGTGGTTTTGAAAATGTTTTGAAAAGAGGCCATCGTTGTGGCAACCTTTGTAATGATTCTTGTTTGAATGTATACAAAGGTGTTTTTTTTTTTGAAAAGATGTTTCAATGTTTGAAAGTTTGAAAGTTTTTTTTTGAGAAATGTTTTGAAATTGTGTTGTGGGGTATGTTTGAAAATAGCAAGGATGTTTTTGCAAGTTTTGATCAAGTAACTAGGAGCATCTACCCTATCTACTCAAGAGTCTTTCCTACACATTTTTAACCCTTTTACATTGTTGTTTTACCATTGCATTTGGTGAACAACCTTGTATTTGGATGTTAAACGGGACAAGCGCGGGTCGTCGTATTGACCATGATAGCAATTGTGCTAAGTATCTTTAGCAATTTTTTGAGGGACTAGATCATTTTGTGTAGGCAACCAAGATAGCGTCATCGAGGGACTATGATCTTTTTGTTTTGTTTTTGTTTTTCCAAGATACTCAACATGCATACCATGGCCATTTTAAAGGCAACAAGTGGGTGAAACCCTAGGGATGCTTGTGTGCATTGTGTTATCATTTTCATGCATTTTTGTCTTGTATTAGGTCTAACTATTTGTTTTGATTTTGGATTTTGCATACAAACCCTAATCTCCATCATGACATATTTGAAAGGATAAATGCGTAAAAGTAATCTAAGTTATTACAACATTGATATGGGGAGGGGGTACAATTTTGAATGGGGATTATTTTGCAAGAAATTAAAACTCTAAGTTATTACAACCAAATTGAATTTCTTTGCTCAAATGATAAATAAACAATATTTAAATAAACAATTAAATATAAATAGGCAATATATTATAAATATGCAAAAAATGTTTTTGTTTATTTTTATATGTAAAAATATAATATTTAATGTATTACAAAAGAAAATAAAAAAAGGTTATTTTTGTTAAGGGTAAAACCCTAATTTTTGGTTTAAGAATATGTATGAAAATCATAATATTTATTTATTTATGTACAATAAAAAAAATAAAAAAATATATTCAAGTGTCAAAAAATAAAATATATTAGAAAAAATATTATTTTTAATAAGGGTGGAAACCCTAGTTTTTGTTTTAAGATAATATATATTATATTATTTATTTTATGTACAAGAAAATAAGTATAAGTATATACAAGGATATTAAGAAATAAAGCATGTGACAAAATATTATTTTATATGTATAAATAATAAAAATAAAAATATATAATATTTCTATAACATTTATAAGTTTTTATTAAAGAAAATAAAAGTATATACTATTTAATAATTATTTTTATGTCTAAAAAATAATTAATAATAAAATAAAATGTGAAAATTTATGAAACTGTTTTTGATATTTTTATGTTTAGAAAATATAAAATAAAATCAGAAATGAAAAATAAATAGAAAAAATACAAAAATATAATGAAATGGGCCAGGGGGTGCAAGAAGCAGACCAGGGGGTTCAAAAAGTCATGCCAAGCCAAGCCCAACCCAACACTTCATCTTCAACCTTCGTTCAAACACAAAAACGCGCGTTCTGATGTACAACTCGTATCTCCTGCATTTGTGCTTAAAAATGAAAACTTGCAACATGAAAGTTATAGAGCATGATCATACGATTCTAACCATATAAAAAACTTAATCTAACTCTCAAAGACCAGCGAGAATTTCTCTGGCCCTAATTTCTAACCTAACTTTTTCAGGAAGTTCATCAATCAAATTCTCTCAGCACACTTAACTTAAATGAAAACTAAGCATAGGTACAACTTAAGGGCTATGAGTACTACATTTTTTATTCACAAACCTAAGCCTAATGATTCCTAAATAGAGAGATAGAAATTTGACAAATACCTGTTTCAGTTGAACTCGTGTATGGAAATGTGGAGGTTTTCAATGAGGCCTGAGATGTTTGGGAGCTTGCTTGAACTTCCTCTGACCTTCCCCAATGCTTAGTTTGCTTTGGATTTGCTTGAACAAGCTTGTAGAAGTCAACCTGCACAAGATGAAAACAGAAATGGTGAAGATTGCAAATGGAGTTACAGTCAATGGCCAATGGTTGGGATAGTTCAGATAGGTTGTATGGAAGGTATTTGAACAGGTTTGGGGCAAAACGCACGAGTAGTTTTTGTTATGCAACTCAAAGTGCAGAAACTGCCCTATTTTGCAA
The DNA here is from genome assembly GCA_948472305.1 of Vicia faba. NCBI lineage: Eukaryota > Viridiplantae > Streptophyta > Magnoliopsida > Fabales > Fabaceae > Vicia > Vicia faba. Next base: position 466,906,658 of record OX451738.1, read on the forward strand.
GAGGAAGGTGATTTTGTGTTTTGGAAGGCGTGAGGGTTGAATAAATTGTGTTTCTGGCTCAAGGCAATGTGTAAAACTGGTTTCAAATGCTTACAAGAGTTGGTTATAACAGATACTCAAGTTGTGGCCCTTTGGCAAGTTTACTTGTTTTTTAAGTAAGAATGTGAAGTGGTACAAGACAGGCCTGTACAGGCTATCTTCCAGCATGCACTTGGTGATCTTGGCCCCCCAAGTTTGTGGATATTGTTTTCTGTCTAAGATTTGGTCAAGGCTTAAGGGATGCAATTTGACATAAAGCAAATTTTGACAAAAATGGCAATGTTGCCTTTTTGCTATTTTTGGATTAATCTCTTGTGTAATCCTCTAATGATCAGAACAAAGCTTCAATCCATTGGGTTTGCATTTAATTCTTGAGTGTGGAAGGGTTTAGGGACCTGTAATTAAGTACAAACAATGCTGGATGGAAATTGCAACTTGTGTCAACATGAAACATGCCATGGATCAAAGTGTGATTTTGCCAAATTCAAACCTTCGATTCTCTTCAACCATAAATGATTTTGGAGAGTTCTGGGACATTTTGGAAATCTTGTAACATGCTCTACAATCCATATTTGAAATGAATTTTTATATTCCAAGTGGAACTAGGTGAAACATTGCCATGAAGATAGGTCAAAATCCTGCCTAAACTAGGGCAAAATTTCACTAAGTTAAAAGTTTCATGGACCCTTGTTCCAAAAATCATAACTTGAGATCCAAGATTCTTTTGGGAAAACTTTGTGAATCAAAGTTGTAGACTTTCTGGAGGACTACAACTTTCATGTTGGATGTTTTGTTTGAATCCAATTGCATCATGGTGAAAATGTTGGGCAAAGTTTGGTAAAAATAAGAAAATTTCATAACTTAGAAAAATTCAAAGTTATGAAAATTTTCAATCTTAAACCCTAATTTGCAAAATTAGGTTTCTTGATGAAGAAGTTTCATGTTTTTACACATCTTGATGAAAAATGACCCTTGGCACTTGATTTTGACCAAAAAGTCAAAGTTTGACTTTTCAGTGTACAGTCAAATTTTGATCAATTGACTGAAAAATTCATCTGTCAATTCAATGCATTTGAGGTCTTTTGAACCTTGTGAATAGGTCAAGATGATGCCATTGAGTCCTTGAATCCATGCTTGAACCCAATTTTCCATTGGCTAGGTTAAAAAATCAGAAATTGCCCTTGTGCAGTCAAAACCCTAAAAATGACCATTTTGCCCTTTTGGTGATCTGATCAAATTTCTTGAGGAGTTGTGGTCCAAACTTGATCAAATGGTTCATATGAGTCTATAATTTTGATGTGGATCAAAAATTATGAGGTTTGACTGTAAATTGGCCACAATTGACTTTTTCCCCAGTAAAGCTGATTTTTAGGTCAACTGTCCAATTGACTGGGCAAAAATTTGATTCAAGGCTTGAAACTTGGTAGGGGAAATCTTATAAGTACAACATGTAGCATGAAAGCCACTTTGATAATTGAAAGTCCAAAAACACCTGTGCAAACTCAAACCTTAATTTAGGTCATCATTGCAAGGAGATGTCTTGAGCAGAGCAAACCCTAATCCTGTCTGGAGTTCAAAGATTCTTGTGAGGGGAAATCTTGATAAAAATGAGAGGGAAAATTTTGGGGTACAACATTGATACAAGATTATTCTGGGTTACATAAACCCTATACCTCCTTCATGCTCCTCTGATTATTTCAAAATTAATCAGAAGTTCATGGTGTACTTTCTACTGTCCAAACAGAAGATTAATCTTCCCTTCATTCTATTTAATTATCCGAGGGATTCTATTAGAAAGTATAGAACCACCCCCTTCCCATCAAAAGGTATCTCCTAGTATTCCTTGTAGACGTCTTCAAACAAATATTTTAGTTGAAAGTGGTTTGATAAGGTTTTTGGTCAAAGAAGCCAACTATAAAGAGGATATGACTCCAAACATTGGATATTCCTTCAATGGGAAAACTTTGAAGAATATGAGGATAATTGAAGAACCCAAGATCAAGCCTTTGATTTAATTATCTGAGAGTTATCATCACAAAAGAATTCATGTGAATAACTATCCTATGTTCTCCAAGCAAGATTTTGTATCCGGCATCGCTGCATATGTTCTAATGATGCAACAAGAAGGACATGATATGTAAAGCTTTAATTACTCATATTTTCCTGTTGAGGGTATTGATTATTCTATTGGTAAAAGAAATAGAAGTTCAGATGCTTCTAAACCATAGAAGAAGAAGAAGAAAAGGAAGAAGAAAAAGTCTGGTTTTCTGAAAAATGCCATTCTGGGAGATGAAACTTCTGTAACATCTAGTAAGTTTGATACTTCTGTACCTGCTTCATTGTCTGTTTCTAATACAGTTAATGTATGTTCATCCACAACCTCCACTGTACAAATTAGTCCTCTTCTACCACCAACCAAAACTACATTTGTTTTTGACTCTGTTACCACTTCAATCACATTTCCATCTATTTCCTTTACACCATCATCATTAACAATTCCTATATATCAACCAACAATCACCACTCCTCCATCTGATGATCTTAACTCTTTTTCTGTTCCACCGTCCACCATCACCACTTTTGTTTTTGTTCCTGTTACAAATATTTCATATATATCTGATGTTGTTTCAACGATAATTATTTTCGCTTCAAATGTTTCTGCTTCACCATAAACCACCACCATTTCTGAATCTCACTCCACCACCACCACACAAGCTTTTTCTCCAAATCCTATTTCATCTCTCACTACCATTATTCCATCAGAACTAATCCACACTCTTACATCTACATTAACCTCATCTCAATCACTTCCACAAACTTCTCATTTTTCAACTTTCGATACCAATCTTCATTTTGCCTTATTTAACAAAAAAAACTACTCTCCATGACTCACCCATTATCCATCCTGATCTAGTTTCTCCCACTGACCACGAAATGTCTGAAAGGACAATTTCTGCTAATCTTGGATTTGTTGAAATTTCCACAACTGAACAATCGATATCACAAAATCTTCCTGATCAAACTTCTGAACCAAGCCATCCTGAATCTACCCAAGCCTTGGTTGTTTATGAAAAACCTACTCCTAAAACCTTGGATGAATGCATTAACATTTTTAGAATCGAGGCAAAGAAAAAGGTTTCTAAATTAAGGGCTAAGGCAAGTACAAGTACTGAGCCTCAGGACATTAATGGTTCTTGGAAACTCTTTTAGAAGTGGATGTCTTCTGCGGTTGAACGAATGAATTATTTTGCTGAAGCATACAAAGTTTGGGATGTTCAGATGGTAACTGAAAGGAAAGAAGCAAAGGAAAGAGTTAGAGTTCTTGAATTCTTTGCTGCCAAGAAAAAGAGGCTGAAACTAGAGTGCTAAAAAATCCAGAGGAAGCCAGTCTTAAAGCTCAAGAGGAAGAAGAAGCCAGAAAAGCTGAAGAAGCCAAATTAGCTAAAGAGGAAGAATAAGCTTCTAAGGCTAAAGAAGATGCTCTGGTTACTTCATCTTTTGATCCTGTCATTGCGTGTCTGGAAAATGCAATTGGTGATATTAGAGGAGAACAACTGGTGTTCATAGAAAGCATCATTAAACAGAAGGCTCTCAATGATAATGTTTAGAACATGCTACAGCTGATTCTGCAAAAGATTTGTGCTCCTGCTCCTGAAACCTAGGTTCTATGATTTTCTTTTTCCTTTTACTTCTAAACCATATGACTATGCTTGCTTCTTAGTTTTTGCATTTTTTCTGATTATTTGACATTTATACAAGTCTTTTCTTTTTGATTTTAATGAAGTCTTCTTTTGAAATATTAATGAAACTTCTTATCTTTTCCTGTTTGTTTCTTCTGGTTTTTATGTTTTTCACACATAATTACCTTTTTTATTATGACAATAAAGGGGAGTAATTAAATGAACGTAATTTTGATTTCAATAGTCAAGTTATGGAAAATATCCTCTAAAAAGAGCTGATTACATTATAACCCAGTTAAAATTATATTTCTGTTAGAAGTGTTTTCTTTTTCAGGAAATGTGAACTCTGATTAAAGACAAAGATCTAAATGCATTATGCAAGGCTTATGTTTAACCTGTTGGCTTCAGACTCTAAAGATATTTTTCAGTTCATAATCAGACTCCAAGAATTGAAATTCGGAATCAGACTCCAAGAAATGAGAATCTGGAAGCTGTCTTAGTGACATTAAAGTTTCAAGATTTCAATTGATTTCATTTTCATTGGCATCTAGAGTCAAGACTCTCTAGATCTCAATATATGATCTATTGGAACCAGGGGAGTTTTTACTCAAATGGTTCAGAGTCAATATATTCGAGCTTCATCAAGTCATTGACTCAGGGGGAGTTTCATAAAAAGACTAAGTATTCCTTACTCTTTTTATTTTCACTTTTTCTGATCATATGAACAAAATTGTGACAACAAAATACATAGTTTTGTCATCAACAAAAAGGGGGAGTATGTTAGAACAAGATTCGGTTCTGTAATATTATCTTTGAGTTTTGATGATAACAAATGAGTATGTTTGTATGAACAATTTTGATACTCTAATGTTTGTTATTTTTTAGTATTTGACAAACATGTTCTGCTTCTGATGGATGGCGTGGCCAAGACATTAGAAGAGAATTAGTTCCGCTTCTGCGCTACACAAGTTCTGATAAACAGTAGCAAGACACTCCAGAAGACTATGAATTGAAGGCTCTGATATGATGTCTAAACAAAACCATTTAGAAGATCTGAAGACTGAAGTTTATACTTAAGTCCAGAATCTAAAGACTCATGTTTCTGAAGACAACATGTTATAAAGAAACAAGTCAGAAGATCTAAAGACAGAAGTTTCTACTTAAGTCCAGATGATGAAGACTAATGTTTCTGAAGAAAAAAGGGTTCTTAAGACCAAGTGCTGAAGATTCTGATAGACGAAGTTCTAAAGACTCTGAAGACTTGAATTCTAAAGACCCATTATAATACGATGGGAGAACTGACTTGGTTGTTTTGGGTTTGATCGCAATTGTTGCGGATAGCAAGAGTCGCCACCGACTTTTCTTTTATCCAATAAGGAAAGGGTGAAAAAAACAGGAAAGACCTTTGAAATATTTTCTTGAGTTCGGGGGGTAGGTTATGAAAAGGGAAGGTGTTAGCACCCTTTTCATCTGTAGTTATCTATGGGATCTTAGTTGCTTGCTAGCTCACTTTTGAAATTGCTTTGTTTGAAATGTGTTTGTGGTAGGTTTTGAAAGTATTTTTGAAAATAAGCGCCTTCATTTAGGCAAACTTTGTAATGATTCTCGTCTCTATAAGAATGCATACAGAGTGTTTACTTTTGAAAATATTTCATGTTTGAAAGTGTTGGTGTATTTTTGAAAGATGTTTATTTTTTGAAGATGAATCATGAGCAAGAAACTAAGAACGTTCTACCTACTCAAAAGTCTTTTGTTCATTTCCTCCTCCTTTGATATTGCTATCTCACCATTGATTGGTAAGTAGCCTTATCTTTGAATGTAAAGGGATGAGCATGAGTCATCGTATAGTCATAAATGCAATGTTGTGAGATACCTTAGAATTTTCCTTAAGGATCTAAGATCATTTGTAAGGCAACATTCGAAGCATCATCGAGGGACTATGATCTTGTATTTTTATTGTTCTTTGCTAAAACGTATCACATGCATAACATGACCATTTTTCTCAAGGAAACAAGTGGAGTAAACCCTAGAGGTGAAAAGTGTGCAAGTGTTTGTATTTCATGATTGGTTTATTTTGGATTAGGGTTTTCTAAGCATTGATTTTATCTTTCCATACAAACCCTAAATTACTAGCATTTATATGAAAGCGATAAATTGCGGAAAGTAAATATCCTACGCTATTACATCATTTGAGGATGGGGTGTACAAATTTACAAATGGGGATTGCAAGAAATTAAACCTAATTATCTATTACAACCATATTGAACTTGAATAATATACAAGAATTGAAATGTATATAATGTACAAGACATGAATGAAAAGAAAATGAATTTGTTTTGATTTTGTTAAAGAAAATATTTTAACCTATTTTTCTAAAAGGAGATAAATAGTTAGAAGTAATAAAATTTAACTAAGTTAATTTTAGTTAAAAAAAATAAAATGAACTAACTCTAAGTTTAATATTAAATAGGAAAATGTTTTTGGTCTTTTTATTTTAAGAAGTTGAATAAAAAATAAACTAAATAATTTAAATACTTAATATAATATTTTTGGTGTTTTTGGTTAATAAAAATAATAATAATAAGGAAAGAAAATAAAAATAAAAATAAAATCAGGGGGGTTAGAAAGTGGAAAGGATGTGTAAGTAAGAATGAGACAACCTAGAAGTTCTGGTCTAGGCGTGCTGCTAACAAGTATATGGAGGGGGTGATGCTAGAAGAAGAATGAAAAGGCTTAGAAGTTCTGGCCCAGGCATGCTGTTAGCAGGTAAATGGAAATGAGATAACCTAGAAGTTATGGCCTAGGTGTGGTGTCAATAGATAAATGGGAATGGGATAACCTAGAAGTTCTGGCCTAGGTGTGGTGTCAACAGATAAATGGGAATGAGATAACCTAGAAGTTCTGGCCCTAGTGTGGTGTCAACAGATAAATGGGAATGAGATAACCTAGAAGTTCAGGCCCTGGTGTGGTGTCAACAGATAAATGGGGTAAAATGTTAAGAAATGAAAACAATAAAAGGTGCTCCTGGGGCTAGAATCCAGGACCCTTAACACTAGTGACTTATGCGCGCGCTCTCTACCACTGGGGTGACTATATATCCGGTATAATAAACAAAACCATAAATACATGTTACAAAATCAGTTCTGATGATGAACTTCATCTTCTTCCTCGCGCCAGGCAGAGCATCTGCAACTCAATCATTTCTCAACCAAAATGGAAAATGCCAACATGAAAGTTATGGAAAATTTCATTATGGTTCCAGAACTATAAAGTATTAAATCTATAAATCAGAAACAAACATGAATTTTGCTAGCCCTAATCTGAACCCTAATTTTTCAAGAAGTTCTGATCCTAAATTCTCTCTACTCAAGCCATACAAATAAAATCTATGGATATGTACAGTTTCAGAGAAATGATATCTACATTTTGTCTTTGAAAATGCAAGCCTAACAATGCCTAAATAATGAGATGAAAATCAAAATAAATTACCTTGCAGCTAAAGAACATGTTCTGAACTAGAGTTTGATTCAAGTTATTGTGATGATCTGGCTAGCTTCCTCAAGTTCCCAGGAAGCTAATATAATGGTTTGCTTGAGCTATGGATGGATGGAATGTTCTGGAGGAGTCAATATGTAATGCTTTATTTTTGAAAATGGAGATTGGTGAAGATGATGTTACATTCTGAAAACAGAGGTTGGGATAACTTCCATATGTGTATCAGAATTTATGTGGATGGTTTGGCCAAAAAATCAGACGAGGGGTTTTGGAGATTGGATTCAAAAATCAGAAATGACAAGTTTTTATGCTTGTGTTGTAATTTCTGGTTCTAGAGAGTTTTAGTGAGTTTAGGGCTCGTCCAAAATCCTATTTCAGCTTGTAAATGAAGGTTTCATTTATAGGCAAAGGGTTTGGAAGCTTGGTGAAATCAGAAGTACAAAATCACATGTTGTGGATTTTGACTTGTTTTTTAAGCAAGCTTAGACAAGCATGGTTTCAAGGCAAGGTAGGGTGGATAGCAACTTTAAACACGCTTGTTCTGAGTTTGTAGGGGATGCTTGTGTAGAAAGATCAAACACAAAGCTCAAGAAGAGTGGACTTTATGATTAAAGTCATTTTTCCAGAATGGAAGTGTGAACTTTCTTCCTTAAATGGCGAGGTGTATTGGACAAAGCTTAAATCAAGTGGTTCATAGCTCAGAAGTTTGTGTAATCTTCTGATTAAGGATATATACACACGCTAGAGGGCCTGAAAAGTGGGATTATGCAGTATTTCTTGGAATTGGATCAGATGTTCATCATGAAAATGACTTATAATTTCAGAATGAATGTCCAACTTCTGGTCTTCGATTCTCCCCGCTCCATCATGAACTGAAAGAGTTCTTGGACTTTTTAGAAAGCTTGTAACATGCTATGTAATCCCTATTTGAATCACCTTTTCAAACTCTCATTGTAACTGCATGAAAATTGGCCCAAAAGTTTTGTCAAAATTCTGACTTAAAACGCCCAAAATTTTCTAAGTATTTTAGTTTCATGGACATGTCTTCATGGATTTATAACTTGAGATCCAAGAATTTCTAGAAGAAGTTATTCCCTAAAATGTTTCAGATCTTATTGAGATCTACAACTTTCATGTTGAAAGTTTTGCTTGAATCATCTTGCATCATGGTGAAAATCTGGCCCAAATTTATAAAATTATCCTAAAGTTCTTAACACTTAGAAAAATTTCCAAGTGTTTAGAACTTTGACTTTTTTCAAAGTAATCTTGACTTTTTACTTCTTGATGAAAGATATTCATAATTTGACATGTCTTGATGAAATATGATTTTTGAAACTTGATTTTGATCCAAAAGTCAAAGTTTGACTTTTCAGTGTACAATTGACTTTTCATCAGTTGACCAAATTTCAATTATCAATCGATTAATCTTGAGAAATGTTTTGAACCATTATCTTAGGTTAAAATGATGCATTTAGATTCTTGATATCATGTTTCAAACCATCCAGTCATGTATTTGGGTTGAAAGTCCAAAATCAAGCCTTCTCAGTCAAAATCCTAATTTTGACCATTTTGCCCTTTTTGTGATTTGATCAAATTTATTGAAGAATTGTGATCCAAATTTGACCAATTGACATATATGAGTTCAGCATGTTGATATGAATAAAAAATTATGAAGTTTAACTGTGAATTGACCACAATTGACTTTTTGCCCAATACAATTGATTTTAGGTAAACTGATCAATTGACTAAGCAAACTTGAACTGCAAGACTTGAAGTTTGACATGAGTATTCTTGAAGGTCCAAAATTACCCAAGAAAGTCATATAAGGCATTAAAAGTCCAATTGTCCTTATACAAACTTAAAACCTAATTTTGAGTCATCAGTGTTTATGGAGGTATCTTGAGCTGATCAATCTTGGTGCAGTCTTGAATCAATGGAGATTTTATGAGAGAATCTTTGAGAAATTGAGAGGGAAAATTTTGGGGTACAACAACTGCCCCTATTCAATCTTCTTGAACCTGAAGAGTGATATTGGCGGATCCGCCTTTCGTGACTTGAAGGTGAAAGATGATTGAACACTAGAGTGCCCAGAAATTTGCACTCGCCTGTGTATGAGGTGAACTGTTTGTTGATTATTGGGAATTGGCTTAGAGATGCCATTTGGATAAATAATGAAGATTTTGTCGAAGATGGGCTTACAAATGCCATCCATAGTGACGGTTGGTAGAAAAATGGAAGAAGTATCAGAATAAATCTTTTGGTCGATATATATTGAAACATGAGATGTCTTTTGCCTGTTTTTAACTGGAAGAAATAAATCTATCCAGAAGAGGTTTTTGATTCGTCTGTCTTTAACTGGAAGAAATAAATTTAACCAGAACACGTCTTTGTTTCGCCTGTTTTTAACTGGAAGAAATAAATCTCACCTGAAGAGGTCTTTGTTTCGCCTGTCTTTAACTGGAAGAAATAAATCTCACCAGAAGAGGTCTTTGTTTAGCCTATTTTTAACTGGAAGAAATAAATCTAACCAGAAGAGGTCTTTGTTTCGCCTGTTTTTAACTGAAAGAAATAAATCTAACCAGAAGAGGTATTTGCTTTGCCTGTTTTTAATTGGAAGAAATAAATCTCACCAGAAGAGGTCTTTGCTTCGCCTATTTTTAACTGGAAGAAATAAATCTCACCAGAAGAGGTATTTGCTTCGCCTGTCTTTAACAGGAAGAAATAAATCTAACCAGAAGAGGTCTCTTCTTCGCCTATCTTTAACTGGAAGAATTAAATCTAACCAGAAGAGGTCTTTGTTTCGCCTGTTTTTAACTGGAAGAAATAAATCTAACCAGAAGAGGTCTTTGTTTCACCTGTTTTTAACTAGAAGAAATAAATCTAACCAGAAGAGGTCTTTGCTTCGCCTGTCTTTAACAGGAAGAAATAAATATAACCAAAAGAAGTCTTTGCTTCTCTTGTCTTTAACTGGATGAAATAAATCTAACCAGAAGAGGTCTTTGTTTTCCCTGTTTTTAACTGGAAGAAATAAATCTAACCTGAAGAGGTCTTTGCTTCGCTTGTTTTTAACTGGAAGAAATAAATCTAACTAGAAGAGGTCTTTGTTTTGCATGTCTTTAACTGGAAGAAATAAATATAACCAGAAGAGGTCATTGCTTTAATTGACTTCTCCTGCAAGGAAGAGGGTTAGTTGAATTCAGAAGTATGCATAGCGTGATGATGTTCTCAAAATAAATGAGATTATGCTATGTGCATCTATATGCATATGCTATGATGAATGAACGTGAAATGTTATTGAAGTGCATCCTTATCTAGGAAAATAAATCCTTGAAAAATGCTGGGGAGTTTTGGGGAATTAAATCCTAGATTGCTGCTAGGGATGAAGAGTACGTGTCTCTTCGAATTTGTTTAGGATGTTTCCGCTGGGATTCCTGTTTTTCTCGTTTGAGGAGAACTCCACTGGGGAATATCTACTTTGCTTGAGATAAAATTATGTGGGGAGCGCTGATTTCTGCTTGGGGAATAGAGTTCAGGAGTTTGGTTGTCCATCACTCTACTGGGGAATTTTCTCTCGACTGGGAGAATGAAAGTTAAATGTTATCTAGTCAGGATCCATACTTCGCAGCGACTTGCTGGGGGAAGTGGTAAACTCTACTAGGGAAGAGGAGTTTTTTTAGTGATTTGAAGAAGTTAAGCTATTATCTGGCTGGGTCCAGATTTTGTAGTAACCTTCAGGGATAATAATGACTCCATTGGGGATTGTAATGATTCTACCGGGGATTAAGGGTTGTAGTCCCTTAATTTGTAATAGTCTGAGAGCAAACTCGAACTAGGGAAATTGTAGTTTTTTGGGGAAATAAACCATATTTTTAAGAGGATATTTGACAAACTTTTGGGGAAGTGACTTCCTTTTTTAGTAAGAAACTCCACAAGGCTTTTTCCTTGAGACTAACTCGGCTGGGGAGTTATCTTCCGGAGATTGAAACTCTGACTGAGAATTTTATGAATCCAAATTTGTGTGGATAATGTGATTGATGTAACTCTGTGGGGTTATCTCAAATGCGTTTGCTAAAGGTTTAATCATGTTCATATGCACATGTTCATTCAATTTTAATCATTGGACACTTTTGCACTCAAAACAGAAAAATAAAAAGTTTTCAATTCAAAGTATATTTGTATTGATGTTTTGCTCGTGAATAGGCATTTTTTTGTACAAAGATACTGAGATCCTAGTAAGAGGAAATCGTCGAATGAATGGAAAGAATACAAAGTAAAAAATAATAGCCATGTGAATGTGATCTCATTGTGTTCCAACCCCACTATTGCCTCTATGTCTTTGAACATTATCCCTTGTTGTTGAATAGAAGTTGACTGGATTGATTTTGGACCATTTGAACTTGGACTTTTGATAATAAAGCTGGCTATAGAGACTTTACGAGACATAGTCACACTCTTTAATCCTTAACTTTTGCCTGGACCTCCCTTTTGGGTTTTCATACCACCAGGATACCCATTTTGGCCAAAGTCGCCATTTCAGGTTTTCGACTCGCCGGGTGTATGATCTTTTGCATATATCCCTAATTTTTTCCTGAACCTCTTTGGTTCGCCGGGATGCCCTTATTTTGGACTAGGTATGTCAACCTAGCGGGTCATTTTATGCTTAGTATTTTTTAACTATGTCTGGGTTTACAGGATGTGGGGTGTCTTCGCCATCCATAGTGGTCAACATCATGGCACCACCAGAGAAAACTTTCTTTACAACAAATGATCCTTCATAAATGGGAGTCCATTTTCCCCTGGGGTTGCCTTGTGGAAGAATGATGCACTTTATTACCAAGTCTCCAGCTTGATACACCCGAGGCTTTATCTTTTTGTTGAACGCCTTGATCATACACTTTTGATACATCTGACCATGGCAAACAGCAGCCAGTCGCTTCTCGTCAATCAAATTCAGTTGATCCAACCTAGTCTAAATCCATTCGTCTTTGCCTAGACCTACTTCTTTCATTATCCTTAGAGAGGGAATTTGAACTTCTACAGGAAAGATGGCCTCCATGCCATAGACCAAGGAGAAAGGAGTTGCCTCAGTCGACGTATGAGTCGAAGTACGGTAGCCATGGAGAGCAAACAGTAATATCTCATGCCAGTCTTTGTAGTTTACCACCATTTTTTGCACAATCTTCTTGGTATTTTATTGGCAGCTTCCACTGTGCCATTCATCTTGGGCTTTTACGAAGAAGAATTGTGATGCTTGATTTTGAACTGAGTGCAGAGTTCCATAATCATAGCATTGTTGGGGTTAGTTCCATTGTCAGTGATAATCCTTTCAGGGACACCGTAATGGCAGATGAGGTTATGCTTGATAAACCTGGATACAACGTTCTTGGTAACTGAGGCGTATGAGCCAACTTCGACCCACTTAGTAAAGTAATCAATGGCAACAAGGATGAAACGGTGTCCATTTGAGGCAGTAGGTTTGATCTCTCCAATCATATCAATGCCCCATATTGCAAACGGCCATGGTGATGTCTTGACATTTAGAGGAATATGAGGTACATGGACCTTGTCAGCATAGATTTGACACATGTGGCAAGTCCTTGAGTGTTGATGACAATCAGTTTCCATTGTGGAGCAATAGTAACCAGCTCTTAGGATTTTCTTGGCCATAGTGTGTCCACTATAATGGGTTCCAAAGAGGCCATCGTGCATGTCTTCCATAGTTTTCTCTGCCTCCTTCTTGTCCATACATCAGAGTAGAGTAGAATCATGGTTGTGCTTGTATAGGACTCTGTTTCTTAGAAATAATTTGGATGAAAATCTTCGCAATAATTTCTTATCATTGATGGAAGCCCCTTCAGGATATTCTTGTTCCTCAAGATATCTCCTCAGGTCATGGTACCATGGTTTCTCTTTGTCAGTGTCAAGCTCATAGAAGTGTGCGGGTTTGTCAAATCTTTCAATTGGAATATTAGGAGATTCGTTGTCCCATTTAACTTTGAACATGGAAAACATTTTGGCCAAAGCAGCAGCTAACTGATTTTCCTTCCTAGGGAAGTGTTCAAAGGTGATCTCTTCGAAGCATGGAATCAGAGTTAACATAAGCTCCTTGTAAGGAATCAGGTTAGGATGCTTAGTGTCCCACTCTCTGTTGACTTAACTGATCACTATAGCAGAATCTCTGAATACGTTCAAGAACTTGATCCTTAAGTCAATGGCAGCCTTTAGACCTAAGATGCATGCTTTGTACTCAACCATGTTGTTCGTACAATCGAAGCACAATATAGCAGTGAAGGGAGTATGGAAACCCTCAGGAGAAATAATCACAACACCAATTCCATTGCCCAAAGCGTTGGAAGCTCCATAAAAAACCATAGTCCACCGGGATCCTTGTTCAGGTCCGTCATACGGTCCAGGTTTTGCACAATCGGTCACTAATATGATATTTTCATCCCAGAAATCAAAGTTCATAGATTGATAATCATCAATAGCTTGATGGGCCAAATGATCTGCCAATACGCTTCCTTTGATGGCCTTTTGTGTTGTATATTAAATATCATATTCAGTCAGAATCATTTGCCATCTAGCTATCCGTCCGGATAGAGAGAGCTTCTTGAAGATGTACTTAATAGGGTCCATCTTAGAAATCAATAAAGTGGTGTGAGTCAACATATACTGTCTTAGCTGGTGAACAGCCCATGCCAGAGCACAACAAGTTTTCTTAAGCAGTGAATATCTGGTTTTGCAGTCGATAAACTTTTTGCTCAAGTAGTATATCGCATGCTCTTTTCGGCCAGACTCGTCATGTTGGCCCAACACACACCCCATAGAATTCTCTAGCACAATCAAGTACATGATCAAAGGTCTTTCTTCAACTAGAGGCATTAAGATTGGGGGTTCTTGCAAATATTCCTTGATTTTGTTGAAGGTGACTTGACAATCATCATTCCATCTGACTACTTGATCTTTCTTCAAGAGTTTGATGATTGGTTCACAAGTAGCAGTTAAGTGAGAGATGAAGCGAGCAATGTAATTAAGACGAACCAAGAATCCTCTAACCTCTTTTTCAGAGCGGGGAACTGGAATTTCTTGAATGGCTATTACCTTTGCAGGATTAACTTCGATGCCTTTACCACTGATGACAAAACCTAAAAGCTTTCCAGTCCGTACTCCGAATGTGCACTTATTAGGGTTCAACCTCAACTTGTACTTATTCATCCTCTCAAATAGGTTGTGTAGGTGATCGAGATGCTCTTCTTCGGTTTGCGATCTTGTAATCATATCATCCACATAGACTTCTATTTCATGATGAATCATATCATGAAATAAAGCTACCATAGCTCTTTGATATGTTGCCCCTGCATTCTTTAATCTGAACGACATAACTTTATAGCAAAATGTGCCCCATTGTGTAACAAATGTGGTATTTTCCATGTCTTCGGGAGCCATCTTGATTTGGTTGTAGCCAGAAAATCCATCCATGAAGGAGAAGACTTTATGTTGAGCGGTATTGTCACTCAAGACGTCAATATGTGGTTGAGGGAAATCATCTTTGGGGCTTGCTTTATTTAGGTCCCTATAATCTACACTCATGCGAACCTTTCCACCTTTCTTTGGCACGGGGACCACGTTTGCAACCCATTGAGGATAAGATGTGATGGCCATAAAACCTACATCAAATTGTTTCATTACCTCAGCCTTTATCTATTCAGACATGCCGGGCCGCATATGACGAACCTTCTGCTTAACAGGGGACAATCTTCCTTTGGATGGCAGATGGTGAACCATAATATCAGTATCCAATCCTGGCATATCTTCACATGACCAAGTGTTGTACCCCAAAATTTTCCCTCTCATTTCACTCAACACATGCCCATTGAGGTCCCCAACTTGTCCTAGGATGACCAAGAATTGACCAGACAAATTCTCCTCCTAAGACAATAAGCCTCAAACTAGGGTTTCCATCCTAAGGAATATGTGTGAGTCCAAAGGATCCCAAATGTTCTCCATTGTCTTAATATGTTATCAAGATCATCCATTCCAAATTTCATGCCTTGAACAACAAGTTTGCCCAGTCAACTACTCAAATGCTTGGAAATCAACTTTACTAGGTCAAAAGTCAATTGTGGCCCAAATACAGTCAAACTTTAATATTTTTGGTCAACATCAACACTTTGAAGTAATATCCATAATTATATCAAGGGTTGATCATGATTCCTCAAGAAATGCTCCTAACTCATCAAAAGTCAAAAATGGCAAATTAGGGTTTCTATAGGGAAAGTCTACCAAACTTTGACCAGGCATAACTTTCTCATACTTTATCAGAAATTTTACAACCAAGGATCATTTTGAAGAGAATCAAACTCCCTACAACTCCTCTTCAGCTCTCAAGTTCAAGAAATGCCTCAATCAAAAGATATAAGCTCAGACATTATAGGTCCATTCAAAAAGTCAACAAAAACACCTTTTGGGTCAAAGCTCCTTACATGAACATGGAAGATCTAATTGAGATGAAACCGAAAGGGTTGTTTAGAGGACATCCTAATCTTGCTAAAAAGTCCAAGAACATCCTCTTAGGGTTAAAAATGAGAGAGATATGCATTTCTAAAGTTGACCATTTTTGGAAAAGTGCATGAAGCAAATAATGACCAAACTTGATTTTTTCCAAATGGGCCCATGTTTTCATGATTGAAACTTGTTCCTAACATGACCCACGACCCCTGAGCTTACTCATGTATTATTTCGTTATTTTTATTATTTGTTTTGAGTTTTTATTCATTAAAATCAAAATAAATAAAATAAAATAGTGGAATAATAAAATAAAATCCAATATTTGATTTTATGAGCACATGATGAGTCTATAATCAGCTGGAAATTCAAGGATTTCATGCAAGTGGTGATTGGAATAAAAATAGAAAGATTTGGCCTATTTTAGAAACAAAAAATACAAGACACAAATCAAATATGCATAATTCGTTCTACTATATATGCATAACATTTCCAGACCACAAAAGGAGGATTTGGCCGTATAGAACCCTCACAAAAAACTCAAATTTTTGGACAAAAAGTGGTGATCGAATTTTGATTTAGAGGGAGATTCAAGGACTTTGAAGGTTTGAAATCCATTCCTAGGCATATTTTGAAGCTACCTGGACCATTCTCATGCCTCAACACTCCCAGAAATACCCCATACAGAACCACAATTTACTCACTTTTCTTAAATTTGATTTTGATAATTTACGCATGATAAACGAATTTTAAGTATGCATTCATATTTGTATGACCATTTGGAACATGTTTTCATGATTGATTGTGTGTTTTGATGCGTATTTGAATGAATGCCATTGTTAGGGTTTCAAGGTCCGTTTTAGGGTTTTTTATTTCAGGCAAAATCAAGGCAAAAGAAGAGTACTATTGTACTCACGACATCAAACTCAGTTGATCTATATACTTGGATCAAATTTATATTGCATGGTTGTGATTTTGGAGATATGCAGGTTTATAGCTACAACACTATCCGTAGGTAAAAACCCTTGCCTAAAACAACAGTCCCTTGGGGAAGATGGCTGCATGTCAAAGCCTGGTTGGGTCGTTTGCATTTTGCGCGCGTTTTTGTTATTACTACTGATTATTAAATTTAATATATTATTCTCGTTTTATATAACGAATGACCATGTGGTGCAGTGGTAAAAGGCGAGGCTGGTAACCAAGGTAACATGGGTTCGAATCCCAGATCCAACGTTTTCTATTTTCCAAATTTATTCATTGCAGATCCAATGGTTCCACACCAAGCACGCTCACCATAGGCCTCATCATCATCACCATCAGATCAATCAGCACCAGATCTAATGCTTCCAATGAAGCTCCCCATGATGGACTCTCCTAGCGCAGCCACACTGAATCACACACAGCTATGGGCCAACTGGAGTGGGCTATAGAAAGAATTTCAGCATGCAACCCTCCAATTTGGGTTTACACCCCTCAGGCCCATTCTTTTCTCTTTTATTTAATTCTCTTTTGTTATCTAATTATTTCAATTGTTATTTATTTCAAATCATTTTTTTAATCAGAAAATAATAACAAAAAAATAGGACTTTGTTTTTTATTAAATTATTTTTTTACAAATTAATTAATTTCATCAACTTTAATTGGTTTTCATTAATTAAAATTAATTAGAAAAAATTAGGTCAAAATTCAATTCTTTTTTCATAAAATCCCAAAAATATTTGTAATAATCAAATTAAATTTTTTAGGGTTTTTTAACTTTTATCCAGTTAATTCTCGCGTGTCATTATTTTGACGTACGATTATTTTTATTATTGATGTAACTGTGCCCGGTTTGTAATAGCTTAATTAGGGTTTTTTATTTTTGCACTTTATTTTTTCAGTCATTCTTTATGTATCTACACCAAAGCCCTGTAATAGCATAAGACCCTTTATTTTCTCGCTTTTATATTCTGTATATACTTATATATAATTGTTAGCAACCTAGGCGTACATGATTAATCAATCAATTAGTAGATCACTGAATTGCAAGATAAATATCTGAAAAAACACACCGTTGCACACTTGCACCCTTAGGGTATACCTCACTCGGTTGCCTTTGAATACAGTCATAATTCTCAAAACGTGAGAATCCTTAGTGGCTATCCTTGAGTCTAAGAGATCACTAGTCCCTTGATGACCCTCACGACTATTGCCTCAGTTAAAAAAGTGATCTTAGGGCTTTAGGACAATTACTAAGAGTTTTTCCCAGTTGCCTTTAGTGACCGTACGTCCCTTTCGATAGTCCTTCAAACATCCAACGACTAGGGCTACCTACTCACTAATAGTAGGAAAGCACTGTCTAAAGGATAAGAGGAAAAGAAGAAACTTTTTTCGAGTAGGTAGATAACTATTAGGTACTTTCTCAAATAATTATTTTTACACACCACACTTTCAATCACTTTTCGAACAAAGTTTTCAAAACGCTTTATCACACTCTTGAGGACTGATACAAAGGTTATCGTAAAGAGAATCGCCGTACTAAGGCATTTAAAAAAAAAAACATTTTCACACAAACATGAAAGTAATTTTCAAAAATGAGCAAGTACCTAAGAGCCCGTAGAAAACTACGGATGGAAAGGGTGCTAACACCTTCCCTTTCCATAATCTATCCCCTTACTCAAACTCTCAAAAAAGGTTTTTTTCTATTCTTTTCACCCTTTCCTTTGTTGGACAAAAGAAAAGTCGGTTACGACTCTTGCTTATCGCGACATTTGCGAATACAAAATGCAAAACCATTATTCACAGTCGGTTCTGACACCGTATCATAAAACTAGCAACTCTGTTGGGGAAGAGGTTTTAAAGTGGGGTTTACCTTAAGGTCTAGATCATTTTAAAATTGCTTTATTTGTTTGCTTTGACTGCTTTATCTTTGAGGGTTTGTTGGGGTATTCTTGTAAAGATACTATACCCAGATCTGGAGCATCTTTTTAGGTAAACAATAATAGATCGTGGAGACTGTACGGTGTAGACCGATATGGTTGAAGCTATAGCTGTGTTGGTGTGACACTTTGGTGGGTACCGGTATCCCTCGTGTTAAATTGAGGAGAATACGGGGCCTCCGCGTGGTGTCGTGAAGCACTAACGAACCTTAGAACCTTAGTTGAACAAACTTGGCCATTAGAAAGTAGTGAGATAGCCAACCTTGGTTTAAAGTTGGGAATCAATTGATACTTGATACTACACTCATTGAGATTGGACTTTTGGGATGTTTAGGTCGCAAGAAAAGATTGCTAAACTGAAATAATACCGATAAAGAAAGATCAGTGATATTGAGACTCCTGAGAACCCAATTACTATTTCTAAGAAAGGTTTCAAACCAACTAAACTTCAAGAGGGTATTTACCTATAAACCCCATGCAAGCCTAAACCTAAGGTCTTGTGTGCTTTTCTTGTGTGTGATTAATTTGCTTAAACATGACATCATGCATCATAAACATTCATTCTTTATTACACTAACCATTTCAAGGATTATGGGGATTTATCTTTGTTCTGTTTTACAGATCATGGCTTCCGCTCGTAGAAATACCATCCGAATCAGCTTTGTGAGAATACCTCTTCAACTCAAAGAGCTAGTATCCAGGGTTTCTGAGACTTCTTCATTCAGCAAGAACTACGGCCGACTCCTCAATCTGGTTACCTCATGTTTTAATGAGAAGATGATGAGTGTGCTCTTTCAGTTCTTTGACCCTAAGCACCATTGCTTCACCTTTCCAGACTATCAGTTGGTACCCACCATGGAAGAGTTCTCTCAGATATTGGGTATACCTATTTTGGATCAGTTCCCTTTCACCGATTTGGAAGAAGCTCCGAAGCCGGAGGTCATTGCAGCAGCTTTACACCTAAAACGGTCCGACGTTGTATCCAACTGGGAAATAAAAAGTGGAGTTAAGGGTTTCTAGCCAAGTTCCTAATAGAGAAGGCTCAGCTGTTTTGGGATGATTTGGACTTCCATGCTTTTGAGGAGGTCTTGGCCCTTCTCATCTATGGTTTAGTACTGTTCCCTAATCCAGTCTTACTCATAGATGTGAATTCTGTCAAGGTCTTCCTTTCTCGCAACCCTGTGCCCACTTTACTCGGAGATATCTTGCATACCTTCCACACTCGTACCACAAATAAAAGAGGGACTCTTATGTGCTGTGTGCCATTGCTTTCGAGGTGGTTTATTTCTCACCTCCCTAAAATAGTACTGAAGAATGAAGAAGGTTTGGGCTGGTTGCAAAGGATAATGTCACTTTCTCACGCAGATATTCTCTGGTATTCCCGATCTATAGAAGATATTTATATTATTGACCGCTGCGCGGAATTCCTTAATGTCCCACTACTTGGCATTAGGGGAGGCATAACCTATAATCCTTCTCTGGCTCTGTGACAATTTCGTTATGCTCGAAGGGATGGTCCTCATGAGATGCTTATCCAGGGAATTGTGTTTAACTATAAGGATGATGTTCAAGGGTATCGCCAGAGGTTCATACGAGCTTAGGGCATGGTAAACAGATTTGACATCAAGACTTTGGGGCTGAAGACTTCCATTCCTATGGAACCTTATCTCCAATGGGTACGAGCTCGTGCTTAGAACCTTATGATGCCATATATAGCCATCTTACCAGTGATTGTGGAGCCCATTACTGAAGGGGATATTCCATATACGGTTCTTCATCCTGATATGCCCATTGATCCTGAAGAACTGCAGAGATCCTGGATTCAGCTGAAGAAAGAGCGGGATACCTATAAAGACCATTTCTATTCCTATGAGAGGAAAGTTTTAGAGCTCACGAAGCAACTTCATTAGGAAAGAAGTCTTAATGTCTATCTTGACACAAAGAGGAAGCGCCCATGGGAAACCTGATTTTTTAAAAAGTTTTTTTGAACCTTCAATTGAAATGCCTAAAAGGCAATTGTATTTTGAATTCTACTAATAAAATCTTTTTTTCATTTTGGTTCACAAATTTAAATTTCCCGAAATCCTTGAAATCATTGCATACACATATCATTGCATAAACAGGTTTCATAGCAGGTTTCTCATCTTCTTCACTGTTTATTTCAGTAATAAAGAAATGGCTCTCGAATAGACAATGAAGGATCTACAAACTCAAAATGCTCAGTTTCAACAAATGATCATGGCTCTAGCCAAAGGGCAAGAGGAACTGAAAGCCTTGATTGTTAAAGATAAGACCAAGAAGCCAAGGAGGACAGTTGGTGTGGTAAATCTGGGAAGGAGATTCAAAGGACCGCTAAGGCAAGTGGTTGAGCTGACATCTTCATCCAAAGAAAGAGATAACCAAGAGGGTGAGACAAGATAGGAAGACCCTAGTCCGGGGGAATTTGATAATGAGACTGATTACAATGAAGAGTAGTATCCTCTGGCCGACGAAAATTACAAACAACTGGAAGAGCGTCTGAGTGCCTGGGATGGACTTTGAAGAGCTGGATTTGGTGTTTGGGATGGTCATTCCGCCAAAGTTCAAGGTGATAGTGTTTTCCAAGTACGATGGGGTTTCATGTCCCAAGATGCACCTTCGATCTTATGTGAGAAAGATACAACCTCACACTGCTGACAGGGACTTATGGGTCCACTTCTTTAAGGATAGTCTATCCGGAACTTAGTTAGATTGGTTCTATCAACTAGAGAGGACCAACATCCATAATTGGGAAGACCTGGCCGCTGCTTTCTATAAGAAGTATCAGTATAATGTAGACCTTGCTCCCACCCGTACTCAACTCCAAAGTATGGCTATGGGTTCGAGCGAGGGCTTTAAAGACCACGCTCAAAAGTGGAGGGACTTAGCAGGAAGAGTCCAACCTCCCCTATTTGATAGGGAGCTAGTGGATATGTTTCTGGATACCCTGTCTGGTCCATTCTTTAATCACCTAAGATGTTCCTCGGCCGACTTTACTGAATTAATCTTGACAGGGGAAAGAGTGGAAGCTGGAATTAAGAGTGGTTAGATCCAAAAGGATGCATCCTCCAGTGCAGTAAGGAAGCCATTTGCTGGGAAGAAAGAGGTTATCCCTGTGTACAATCAAAGGAATCAGGACAAAACTGAACACCGTCCAACGGTAGGGGCTATCATGATCCCTAATCCTGCACCCACTTAACAGAGGAATAATTAGCAGAGAGAAGAAAGGCCGGTAAGATAGTTTACCCGGATAAATATGACTGTATCCCAAGTTTTGCCTCATTTGCTGAAATATAATCTGGTAACCTTGCAGGAAGCTCCAAAGAATCCCAACAATGCCTCTCCCCGCTACAATCCAAATGCCCGCTTTGCTTATCATTCAGAAAGTCCAGGTCATGATACAAACGACTGTTGGGCTTTGAAAAACAAGGTGCAAGACCTTCTCGAGGCGAAGGAAATTGAGTTTGACGCCCCTGAAATTCCAAATGTTATCACTGCTCCTATGCCCAAGCACGACCGTGGTGTTAACACTATTGAAGATGATATGTTTATTTCTACTGTTGAAGAGCTTGTTACTCCTCTTATGACCATTAAGTGGAACTTGTTGAAGGCCGGTTTATTTCCGGGTTATGGAGAAGGTTACCACTTCTGTTTATCTCTACCGAATGGTTGTCATTTGTTGAAGGCAGGTGTTAAGCGCCTGATGGATGATAGAGATATTTTGTTTGAGAAGAATCACGTTCCAACCATTTCTTGCAAATATGTTTCGATAATAACCATTTCTGCCAATCCTTCCGGGGTCTCCACCAAAAGACCCGTCAGGATTACATCTGTTCCGAAGGTTACTCCGCTGATAATTACTATGCCAGGGTCAATCCCATACTCCTCAGACAAAATTGTTCCTTGGAACTATGTGGGTGACGTCTACTACCACGATGTCAAGCAAGATTGACTGGATGATGAAGACCAGGTTTCCGAGAAGGTTGACCCCGACATTGGTAATATTGTGGGAACCAGCAAAATAACCAGAAGTGGAAGAGTGTTCTCCCCTAAGATTTCTCCTCTGAAAGCTGTTACTGAGCCTGTGATCATTCATACTTTTGTTCCTGCTGAATTACTACTACAATTCCTGTGATTAACCCTGCTGACACCCCTATCACCGAGTCGACCGAGAATTGGGGAAAAGACATATTGGTTGAGCCTGTCCAGACGAAGGCACATTTAGTATCTATGCCAGAGGCTTCAAAGAAAGAAATGGAAGAAAATTTGAAAATTATCAAGAAAAGCGACTACAACGTGGTCGAACAGCTGGGGCAGACCCCTTTAAAGATCTCTATGCTAGCCTTGATGTTATGCTCCGAAGCTCATGAAAAGGATTTAGTGAAGTTTCTGAAACCCATGTGCCCCAGGAAACCTCTACTGACCAATTTGAAGATTATATGGCCAGTTTGACGGATGTTAACGGTTTGGGCTTTTCTGATGCTGATTTGACCCTTAGAGAGAGGAAGCACAATGATGCGTTGCGTGTCTCTATCGAATGCAAGGGAACTACTTTGGCCCATGTCCTAGTAGATACTGGTTCATCATCAAATGCGTTGCCTAAGAACGCTTTGGATAGACTCAAATGTGAAGGTTTGACCTTGAAACCCAACAATATTGTAGTGAGGGCTTTTGACGGTTCAAAGAGAATGGTGCACAGGGAGGTGGACTTCCCCATCAAATTTGATTCTCAAAATTTCGACTCTACCTTATACGTGATAGACATCAGACCATCCTATTCTTATTTATTGGGTCGCCCTTATATTCATGGGGCGGGAGCTGTTACGTCCACTCTGCATCAGATGATGAAATACCCAGTCAAAGGAAGAATTGTCATTGTACACGGAGAAGAAGAATACATGGTCAGTCACATGAATTCCTTCAAATATGTAGAAATGGATGGTGAGTTCATCAAGACTCTATGCAAGAATTTCAAAGAGGTACCTTAGACTCTGGCTGTGACTGAAACTATTACCAATATGCCGAAGATCACCAGACCTTCTTTGAAGATGGCTTCTCTCAAGGATGCAAAAGCGATTATCGAAGAAGATGGGTCTACCATCTGGGGTCAGCTCCCTGATATTCCATACAAATCTGATAAATTTGGTTTGGGTTTCTCTTCATGGGATCAAAGGGCTAATCGACATACTCGTGCTGGAAGACCTCCCATACGCATCAGCAATCATGGGGTTAACACTTTAGAAGATGGAAACAGTGACAATGACATGGATAGCTGGATCTTCCCTACTACCAACGGTGGACCCAATAACTGGATGGAAAAAGACTTTGTACCGATTACTTTTGTTCAGAAGTAATTGTCTTTCTTGTTTTTTGGATATGTAATAAACAATATAACTTTATGGCCATGTGTCTTACCTGGGGCACATCAGTTTATTTGTGAGGGTTATCATGTTTCACTTTCATATGGAATTAATAAAGCATTGAACGTTTATGCATACAAATTTTGCGCTCTCTATTTTTCTTTTCTACTTTTACTTTGTCTATACAACTATGCTCTTATACACACTCACGTATCAAACTGCAGATCCATATCCACTATGGATCCCATTGATAACAGTTCTGCTATTCCAGTTATGACTTTGAAAATCTGATCAACCATGCTGAGGACGAAGGTGAGGAAGATTGTGAGGCACCTGGAGAACTTGCTAGGCTGTTCTAATAGGAAGAGATGGCTATACATACTCATAAAGAGCCAGTTGAGACAATAAACTTGGGCACAAAGGAGGACAAAAAAGAAGTCAAGATCGACGCAAATCTGGGGCTTAATGTCAAACAGCGGTTGATACAGATGTTGCCTGATTATGTCGAGATCTTTTCCTGGTCATATGAAGACATGCTAGGACTGGATACGAATATTGTGGTTCACCGTCTGCCAACTAAAGAAGATTGCCCTTCGGTAAAGCAAAAGGTCCATCGCATGTGCCCTGAGATGTCAGAGAAGATCAAAGTAGAGGTTATGAAGCAATTCAACACCGGGTTCTTAGCTGTCACCTCCTATCCCCAATAGGTTGCCAACGTAGTTCCGGTGCCTAAAAAGGACGGTAAGGTATGGATGTGTGTGGATTACAAATATTTGAACATGGAAAGCCCCAAATATGACTTTCCACTCCCCTACATCGACGTTCTGGTTGACAACACCGTGCAGCACAAGGTCTTTTCCTTCATGGATGGTTTCTCTGGTTACAATCAGATCCAGATGGCACCCAAAGATATGGAGAAGACAACCTTCGTCACGCAATGGGGCACTTTCTGCTACAAAGTGATTCTGTTTGGATTAAAGAATGCTGGGGTAACCTATCAGCGAGCCATGGTAGCCTTGTTTCATGACATGATTCACCATGAGATAGAGGTATATGTGGATGACATGATAGCTAGGTCTCAAACTGAGGAAGAGCACCTTGATCATTTAAAAAAGTTGTTTGATAGGTTAAAGACGTACAAGCTGAGGTTAAATCCGAACAAGTGCACCTTCAGGGTAAGGTCTAGTAAACTTCTGGGTTTCATTGTTAGTGACAAGGGTATTTAGGTGGACCCTGCAAAGGTAAAGGCTATACAAGAGATGCCGACTCCTCGCACTGAGAAGGAGGTCAGAGGCTTTTTGGGATGACTAAATTACATTGCCAGGTTCATTTCCCATTTAACTGCTACTTGTGAGCCAATCTTCAAGCTCTTGAAGAAAGATCAAGTGGTAAAGTGGAATGACGAATGCCAGACTACCTTAGAAAGAATCAAGGAATACCTTTAAGAACCACCAATTATGATGCCTACGATTGAAGGAAGACCTTTGATAATGTACTTAACAGTGTTAGATAATTCAATGGGGTGTCTGCTGGGGCAGCATGACGAGTCTGGTCGAAAAGAGCATGCAATATACAACCTTAGCAAAAATTTTACCGACTGTGAAACAAGATACTCATTGCTCGAGAAAACTTGTTGCGCTTTGGCATGGGCTGCTCGCCGAATGAGACAATATATGTTGACCCACACTACTTTGCTGATATCTAAGATAGATCCGATCAAGTATATCTTTGAGAAGCCCGTCCTCTCTGGAAGAATAACAAGATGGAAAATGATCTTGACTGAATATGATATCCAATACAAGACTCAGAAAGCAATCAAGGGAAGTGTACTAGCTGATCATTTGTCTCATCAGGTTGTGGATGACTACCAGTCCATGAATTTTGAGTTCCTGGACGAGAATATTATGCTAGTGACTGACTATGAAGAACCTAGACTGGATGGAGGACCTGAAGAAGGATCCAGATGGATTATGGTTTTTGACGGAGCCTCAAACGCACTCGGCAATGGAATTGGTGCTGTAATTATATCTCCTAAAGGCTGTTATACTCCTTTCACCGCCAGATTATGTTTCAACTATACCAACAATATGAAGGAGTATGAAGCATGCATCATGGGTCTCAAAGCTGCTATTGACCCGAGGATCAAGTTCTTGAGCGTTTTCGGGGATTCAGCCTTGGTAATAAATCAGATCAAAGGAGAGTGGGATACGAAGCACCCGAATCTCATCCCGTACAAAGAACACGTGCTAACATTGCTTCCACACTTTGAAGAGGTCACCTTTGAACATTTTCCACGAGAAGAGAATCAGTTAGAGAACGCGCTAGCTACCATGTCATCTATGTCCAAAGTCAAGTGGGACAACGAGGCTCCCCGAATCACTATCGAGAGTTTGGATGAACCAGCATACTGCTACGAGATTGACACTGAATAAGTAGCAGACAAACCTTGGTTTCATGAAGTGAAAAGGTATCTCGAGGCTCAATAATATCCCGAGGGGGCATCTGTCAATGATAAGAAGTTTTTGAGAAGTTTCGCCGTAAAGTTCTTCCTCAGTAATGGAATCCTCTACAAGCACAACCATGACTCTACTTTACTCCGGTGGGTAGACAAGAGCGAAGTAGAGAGGATTATGGAAGATTTACACGAAGGTGCCTTTGGAACCCATTCTAGTGGACATACCATGGCTAAAAAGATCCTACGGGAAGGATACTATTGGTCCACTATGGAAGCAGACTGCTATCAGCATTCCCGAACTTGTCGCAAATGCTAGATCTATGCTGATAAAGTGCACGTACCTCCGGTTCCTTCGAACATCTTGACGGCTCCTTGGCCCTTTGCAATGTGGGGGCATTAACATGATTGGAGAGATTAGACCTACCGCTTCCAATGGGCATCACTTCATCCTTGTGGCCATTGATTATTTCACGAAGTGGGTTGAAGTTGCTTCTTTTGCTACTGCCACCAAGAACGTTATGGCGTGGTTTATCAAGCATAACCTGATTTGTCGGTATGGTGTGCCAGAGAGAATCATCACTGACAATGGTACAAATCTCAACAATATGATGATCACCAAACTCTATAAACAATTCAAGATCCAACATCATAATTCTTCCCCCGACCGAAGGTGAATGGCAATGTGGAGGCTGCTAACAAGAACATTAAGAAAATCATACAGAAGATGATGGGTGACATACAAAGACTGGTATGAGATGTTACCATTTTCTCTTCATGGGTACCACACCTCTGCACGAACGTCGACAGGGGAAACACCCTACTCTCTGGTATATGGTATAGAGGTTGTCTTGCCTATTGAGGTCCATATCCCTTCTTTGAGAATCATGAAGGTTGCGGGTTTGAATGAAGACGATTGGATCCAGTCTCGACTTGATCAACTGAATTTGATTGATGAGAAAAGGCTTACGGCTGTCTGTCATGGTCAAATGTATCAAAAACGGATGATCAAATGCATATATTAGTGAATAACACACATGATCATTAATTAAATCAAATATTCAAAAATTCCAAATGACGTTGTTTCGTTGGTTGAAGGATGACACATTGGTCATCTTCAACCTCCATCCAGTCTCAAATCGAGCTTGCTTAAACTGTAAAATTAGAGCACGAGACCGATACAATTCGCTTCGTCTAATCAAGACGAAGACAACCACACCTTAACGAAAAATTTATATAAACTGTAGCTCAAGCAATTTGGAAGGAAAGTTTTGAAAAGGAATTGGAAAATTCATGGCCAAAACGTGTTTCCAGTTAAAAGAAAGTGTTGCGACTAGAACCAGGGCAATGAGAGCTTCACAATGATATCAAAGTTTGGAAGAATTGATGGAGAAATCTACCTATTGAAGTTCAGTTGTAGAGCTCTATAAATGGACTTGGTCAGATCAACTCAGAAGGTTTTAAGGCTCAATTCTTCTTCAGTTAGCTTCAGGGAAGATCTAGGAAGGTGAATTGATAGAAAAATGGATTGAAAAAGGCTTGAAAAATGATTTCGAAGTTGCAGAAATGTGAGTTATGGAGCGAGTTTGGCAGGGTTATTTTGGGTGTTCAAGCTTAAGAAAACAAATGGGATAGCTCATGTATTGATAGGAGAAGAAACTGGGATCAAAAGGAAGGGTGAATGATGCAATTTGGAGGGAATTCGTGTGGGTCTGCATCATGAATAATGTGCGACTTCTCTTTTGTCAAAACTCATCCAAAATGCGCGTTTTAATGCACTAATCCACTTGGGAAAGTTGTCTAATCATGTTTAGACCAAAAACGCGTGCTAATTTGAGGGTTAGAAGTTGTAACATGAAATTCAAATTCTGACTTGCGATGAAACTTCAATTCCAAGTTACCACTTTTGAAACAATGGCATTATCGGCTCAAGGGGTCTTAAGGCATGGTTCTTAATGATTTAGAAAGATGATATTACAAGCTTTGCAATGGGAAAAGAATGGAATCAAATGGATGTTTGAGATGAAGGTTGCAATGAGTCAAAGTTGGGAAAAAGAAGTTGACTTTCCATACTTAGAAATATTTCAAGTTTTTCTTCAAAAGTGACCTATAATTTTTTGCATCCAAACATGGCCTTCCTCTTGGAATTTTCCCTTTACCAAAAAAAAGGAATGAAATAGACCTCTTGAATGAAATTTTGAAACTTGAACCATTCAAAATCTCCAAAAATTGAGAGAGTTATGAATTGTTGAAGTTGGCAAAAAATCATGAAATAACGTATAATCTTTTGTATCATTTAGGAATCCTCCATCCATTTTCTCACTTTGCACATAAAAGAAGGAATAAATATCACATCCTAAAGATCATTATGGAAAACGAGTGGGCTCAAGGTGATAAAAATTTACCAAGTTATGATCATTTGAAGTCACACATGGGAAGTTGGGGGTTCATCTGGAGGACTTGTAATCTTTCTTCATCATCAAGTTTCTTCCACATGAAAACTCCTTGAAAATTTTGAAGTGATTTGTTAATAACCCTTTGAAGAGAAATATGTTTTTGGAATCACTCAAAATTACCAAAAGATGAGCAAGATATACTTCTTTGAAGTTCAAAACCCTAGCTCTTAGATCAAGAAAATGCTTTGAGGAACTTTGATAATTTTAAACAACCTTCTTATACCAACAATTTTGCTTTGTAGATATAAGTTGTTGAGGATGATAATGAGAACTCATAGAAACCAAAACCACTTCTATATCTTGAGAATTGAGAGAAATATGCACTTTTGACCAATGGGAACAAGGCCTTGTCCAACCATGACAACTTCTTCAATCAACCCCTTGTACTTTTGAATCAATCTTGATAACTTTAAAATGTGGTGAACCAAAATAAACCTTTCCAGGCCATTTCTTACAAAACAACTTCAATGGTGAAGTTTGAACTTCTCAAGCTTTATTGACTAGGGCATGGAAATAAACTCATGAACCCATGGATCAACTTGCTAAGCCACATTTCCTTTACCTACATTATTAACAAGTAAGACAAACCAACATTGCATTTTATTAATTAAAAGTAAAGTCAAAACAATACATGCATGATCACAAAAGAAAAAAAAGTCAAGGTGCTTGGTGATTCCTCAAAGAGCAAAGCTAAAGATAGGGAGGAGAACCAAAATCCATAATGTGATCTTGTTGTGATTGAATCAATATGGTATGATGAAGGGATCTTAGGGGAAACAATTGGGGTACAACAGCTGCCCTTGTTTAAGCTTCTTCAATCTGGAGATACGAAGGTTAAAAATCTTCGTGTCGACGTAATCGAAGATACTTAAATATAAAACAAACCCAATTTATTGTCCCTAAGATGCCATGCAATGCTTATGAGTATGAAATCATATGAACAACTTCAATGGAACGCAAAACACCACTAGGGATGTAGCAAAGGGAATAAGGATCAAAAGAGAAACCCGACCAGGAAAATAAATCATTGGTGAATGAAAAAGGCCCAACTCTATTAGTGTAACACCCAAAGAAGAGATAAGGTAGCATTAACTCAATGTGATACGGTGGGAGAGAACTGACTGTTTTTGGAATGCTGGTTCGTGTTTTGCATTTGTTTTTGCAAAATGTCGCGGTAAGCAAGAGTCGCCACCGTCTTTTATTTTATCCAACAAGGAAAGGAAAAAAGCACAGAAAAATTCCTTTTTCGAGATGCTTCTCGGGTCCGGGGGTTAAATTATAGAAAGGGAAGGTGTTAGCACCCTTTCTATATATGGTTATCCACGGGCTCTTAGGTACTTGCTCAGAGTGTTTTCAAAATTTTGCTTTTCTTTGTGTTTGTGGGTTTGAAAGAAGTTTTTGTTTGAAAGGTGTAAGTGCGAAAAGTTTTGTTTTGTTTTGAAAGAGCAAGTACTTAAGAACCATCTACCTACTCGAAAAAGGTATCAATCTGTGCTAATGTCCTTTAGATAATGCTATCCCACTATTGATGAGAAGGTAGCATCGTCGTTGGAGTTTTAAGGGTCAATTCGATTAAGGGACATGTGGTCACTAAAGCAATGATAGGATGCCTTAGCGGTAACCCTAATGTCTTAGATCATTTTTTTCGAGGCAACCGTTTCGAGGAAACTATGACCTTTGGACAAAAGGGCGACCTCTAAAACTTCCTATACTCAATGACCACGTTCGAAGGCAACCAAGCGAGGTGTACCCTAAGAGTGCGCATGTGCGAGTGTGTTGTTTCGGTTAATTTTATCTTTGTACATGTCAATGGTTATCTATGTTGATTTTAGGTTTAAACATTTGATCTTGTCATGCATTCCCTATTATCAAACATCTAACAGTTTATAAGTTGCGGAAATTAAAACTAACTATTACAAGGCGTCAGGTATTTACATCGCCAAAAGCAACCCTTGAAATTAAAATGCGGAAAGTAAATAAAGCGATAAAAGTATTTAAAGTCCTAATTAAAACTATTACATTCCGGGAAACAATTACATCAATATGGTAAAATAGATCGCGTGCGGAAAGTTAAATCGAATGCGAGTTATTTAGGGTTTTGACCCTTTTTTGAAAGAAAGTGATTTTTTTTGTTATTTTGGATTAAAAAAAGAAATTAAATTAGGTTAATTACTAAATTAATAAACTAATTAATTAATTAAAATATTTTTGGATTTTTGATATTTAAAGAAATAAAATAAATTAGATCAAAGTTAATAAAAACCTAATTTTCTATATTAATTTTAATTATTGCAAAAATATTAAAGTTATTTCCTAATTAAACTAAATTAATTGAATTAATATTTATTCACAAAAATAAAGTGCTGAATTTAATTTTAATAAATAAAATATATTTTTTGGTTTTTGATTTTATTAAGAAAAAGATTAATTAGTTAATGATTAAATAATAACAATAAATAAATAAATAAAAGAAGAAAAAAAAAGAAATAACCAAGGGGGTTTTGGGCCTGATTTGGATGTGAGAATAGCAACTTTGATGGCCCAATTGGAGTTGGCCTTTGTTGACTTTATGATTCCCTATGCCTTGGTTGACTTGAGAGCATGATGGACATCACATCTGGGCCACCAGATCTGGCCTGGGGCCATCAGGCGTTTGGAGATTTGAAGGAGTATGATGGACCACAATTCATGAAACACGCTGGAATATCTGTGGAAAAATAACACAAAGCAATATGGTGGACCTGGGATTCGAACCCAGGTCCTGTTGGCCAATGCATACGCTCCACTACCACTCAGCCAACGCGTTTTGTTTGTTAGTGGAATGAACAATAAATATTATAATGGAAAACACAATAATATGCCAGAAAATTAAAAACACGCGCCAAGCATTTTAATGGGCCAACCAGGGAGAGCCACGTCTTCATCTTCCTCGCTCAGCCCTGGTTATTTACCTGCAGATTTATATCCGCAGCTAAATCCATAGGTTCATCCTAAAACTAGTTCTAGGCCATGAAAATCAATTCCAAGATCATAGTCATGATCGTCTAGGCTTCCTGAGTACACCCATGTCCATTATTTGCACTAATTTTGCCTGAAAATAAAACACCCAAAAACAAAGACCAAAAACCCTAGATTCGGGTATGGCACTACAGGTCATATAAACACAATTAAATAATGCAAAAAACTTCTAAATGGAACGATAAGCATGAATATGTAAAGATTTTGCCAAAAAAGTGCAAGAATATAAGGATACGATTTCAACTGAAAAGTGATTTTTTGAGACACTTACAGTGCTTTAGAACGTGTATGGGGCTTGGTTTTGAATTGGCTTTGCTCTAGTGATGGACCAACAATAGATTCACATTGAGTTTTGCCCTTGAAAACACCTCTATGCTCGATTTCAGTTTCAAGCTTTTCCACCTTTTTTCAAGTTTTGATTTTTGTGATTCTGCAGCTTCCAACCTCTGATTCGTGTGCCTTTAGCTTCTATATGTAATGAGCAATGTATTAGGTTAACATTTGTGGACTCAATCTTTGTAAATCAATGTTTGGAGGTATGATTTGATTCTCCATTGAAAAGCTTCCAAATTGGTCCAAAAATCCAATATTTTTGTACATGAAAAGATTGATATCGATTTGATCATGATCATGATGATATTTAAGACCTGTAACAACCAAAAAGATCCTAAGTCATCAATATTTAGATTTTATTTGATTTAAATTGATTTAAAATGAATTAATTTAATAAAAAATCAAATAAAATAGAAAAATTAATAAATGGACACAAGGATGAAGCTAGGACACGTGTGTAGTGTGACAAGATCAAATCAAGTGGAAAAGAGTGGGCCCATTTGAAAAAATTTGGAGTTTTGGGGATAGTTGATTTTTGGTAATTTTGCAAAAATGCCCAACTTCAACAATGCATAACTTCTTCAATTTTGAACTTTTGGAAGTGTTCTTGGACTTTTTAGAAATCTTGAGGTGTCCTCTAACCAACCCTTTTTGTCCCATATTATTTTGATATTCCATGATCAAGTTATGAGTTTGGGCAAAAAAGGTGTTTTTGTTGACTTTCAAAAATGACCTATAATGTCCAATTTTGTAACTTTTTGTGAGTGCATTTATTGATCTTGGGGTGTGAAGATGGATTGTAGGAAATTGCTTCCTCTTCAAAATTAGCTTTGGATGGGTCATTTCTCATAAAGTATGAGAAAGTTATTCTTGGTCAGAGTTGAGTTGACTTTTCCTACAAAACCCTAATTTAGCAACTTTTGAATCTTGATGAATTTTGAGCAATCCTTGATGAATCATGATCAACCCTTGATAAAATGCTGAAATATCCTTCAAAATGAGAATGTTGACAAAAAATCTTGAAGTTTGACTGTCTATAGGTCACAGTTGACTTTTGCCCTAGCATAGTCGATTTTTGGACCTCTTGAGCAATTGACTGACCAAACTTCCTCTACAAGGCTTGAAATTTGACATGGATGAACTTGAGAACATATTAGGACATTGGGGAGCACTTTAGGTCATTTGGATGCAAGGACCTTAATGCAACACAAAACCCTAATTTGAGATTGACTGCCTTAGGAGCTGATTCGACTGTCCAACTCTTGAGCAATCTTGAGCAACTCAGAGATTATTCTTGCAATGTCTTGAGAAATATGAGAGGGAAAATTTTGGGGTACAACAGCTGCCCCTGTTCAATTTTCTTATACCTGAGGATATAAATTGGCTTTCGGGCCTTTCGTGATCCGAAGGTGGAAGATGATTGAACACTAGAGTGCCCAGAAATTTGCACTCGCATGAAGTGGTATCAGCATTGTGATGTCGGGAATGGGCTTACAGATGCCATTTGGAGATTGTTGATGGGTGGTCTGAACTTCGACTGGAATACGAATCTGGGAGATCTTATCGACGATCTGACTGAACCAGAGGAGGTCTTGGATTAACTTTGACTGGATCGGCATCAGCAGAATCTTTAGGAATCGATTTAACTGGACCAGACAAGGTATTGGAATAACTTCCACTGGATCGGCATCGGAAAAATATTTAGGAATCAATTTAACTGGACCAGAGAAGGTCTTGGATTAACTTTGACTGGATCGACATCAGAAAAATCTTTAGGAATCGATTTAACTGGACCAGACAAGGTCTTGGAATAACTTCAACTGGATCGACATCAGGAAAATCTTTAGGAATCGATTTAACTGGACCAGAGGAGGTCTTGGATTAACTTTGAGTGGATCGGCATCAGAAAAATCTTTAGGAATCGATTTAACTGGACCAGACAAGGTCTTGGAATAACTTTGACTGGATCGACATCAGAAAAATCTTTAGGAATCGATTTAACTGGACAAGACAAGGTATTGGAATAACTTCAACTGGATCGGCATTAGGAAAATCTTTAGGAATCGATTTAACTGGACCAGAGGAGGTCTTGGATTAACTTTGACTGGATCGGCATCAGAAAAATCTTTAGGAATTGATTTAACTGGACCAGACAAGGTCTTGGATGAACTTCAAATAGATTGGTGTTGTACATCAAAATTTGCCCTCCAATTCTTCAAAGTTTTGACAAGCATCATCTCAATTTGCTCAAGTCTACTCAAGGGTTGCACATTCAACCATCCTCCTAAGCCAGTCAAAATTAGGGTTTTGGTTCTTGCAAGGAAGTTGAGGTTTTCAAGGGCTCAATCAAGTCACATATGCCTATACATATTGTCAAGCATCCATATGCCAAGTTTCAAGGCTCACAACATCAAGTTGCACAATCAAAAGCCCTAATTGCCTCAGAGTCAACTATAGGGGTAAAATGGTCATTTGGCAGTCAAAAGTCAAAATTTTTGGTTAACGTCTTATTTTGAAGCCACAATCATCATTTTATCAAGTCTTGATCATGATTCTACAAGCATGGCTCAAAAATCATCAAGATGCAAAAGTTTCCATTTTTGGACAGTTGAAAAAGTCAACTGTAACTTGACCAAGGCATAACTTTTTCATGGTTCATCAGAAAAATCCCATCCAATGCTAATCTTGAAGGGGAGGACATTTCCTACAACTCATATTCACATCCCAAGTCCAAGAAATACTCTCACAAAAAGTTATCAATTTCAACATTATAGGTCATTTTCAAAAGTCAACAAAAAGGCATTTTAAGTCAAAAATCATAACTTGAGATTGGTAAATCAAAATGACATGGGACCAAAGGAATTGGTTAGAGGACTTCAAGACCTTTCCAAAATGTCCAAGAACATGTTCATATGATCAAAATTGAGCAAGATATACATTGGAGAAGTTGGGAAATTTTCATGAAATGGCAAAAGTCAACTATCCTTAAAACTCAATTTTTGACAAAAGGGCCCACTTTCTTCCACTTGATTCAGCCTTGTCATGCCACCCACGTGTCCCATGATTAATCTCAAGACCAAATAATTATTTTTCTATTTTATTTAATTTTTATTGATTTAATTCATTTTAAATCCATAAAATTCAAATAAAATCTAAAAAAATTAAATGGATAGCATCTTTTGATTTGAATGGCCTTTATGTGTCATGAGAAAGCATACCAAATTCGTGCTAGGGCCATTTTGAGCATAAAATTCAAAATTTGAACAAACTTGGAATGTTCTTTAATGGTGATAAACCAAGAATCCCAAACTTGATTGCACAAGGATACAAGCTCTTAATGTGACCTAATTGCATTCATACATACATATGCAAGTGTTCCATACCTCATTCACGACCGGAACATCTCTAAAACGGCCAAACCAAAATCCAAAAATTCCAAAGAAATTTGAAAACTGAAATCCACCTTTCAGCACGATTCAAAGTGTTTTCAAGATTCAAACATATTCCTAACACTCCCAGGAACATTTTGCAATCACAAACAAGCTCCAACACTCAAAGAATCGCCCACCACAGCCCCACGGTTTGTCAAACTTGTCCATAATCGAAACTCAAAATATATGCATCATTCATATGATCTTTTGTTATTTTTGTGTTGCTTGAATCCACAGGAACCTTTTGGCATAAGTCAATTGCATTAAAACACCCAGAATCAGAAACCACCATTAACGAAACCTAGGTTTTCAAAACTTCCAATTTGGGGGTTTACAACATAGGTAAAATTAGCCTTCATGACGCCCATGGTTGAACTCAGAATGACACGACGAACTCATTGCAACCCTCGCGCCCTTTTTATATAACACGTACTGCTAATCACTATTTTTTATATTTGCAGTTTGTGGGGGTTAAAAACCCCCGCTATCTGCTTTATATTTTACAGGCCAGGTGAAGAAGACAAGATGTGGAAGCCAGCTATTGGTTCGTTCAAATATAATGGCGCGCGCTTTATTGATTCCAGCGTGTATCGTTATTTTAACATAATAATTTGATTGCTTATTGTATTAACAATTACAGGCACATGGCCCAGTGGTGAATGCGCTGTCTATCAACCATTAGGACCTGGGTTCGATTCCCAGGTCCCTCAAAATTCCATATCATTTTTTCTTATGTGTTTGTGTGCAGGATGCCCAGTGCGTTTCACCATGAACCTTCAGCGTTCCACATGCCAAGTGGCCATGATCATCAATCCAAGGGCCAAAAAGTGATGAACACTATATTCTCCAGTCAACGTGCTCCAGGCAATCTCCAAAAGTCAACAAGGCTGGTTAATGGGCCAGCAATTTCCAGGCTTCACACCTCCAAAAAGGCCCAAACCCCCCATGGTTTTGTTACTTTTTTATTTATTTTTCTTTCCCTTATAATTTCTTTTTTTAATTATTATCATTATTGTTAATTAACCTAACAAACTAATTTTTCCCATAAAATTCAGAAAACAAAAAAAAAACATTTTATTATTTATTAACTTATTTTGTAAATAAATTTTAATATTAATTCATTAGTTGTGTAATTAGAACAATTTTAACATTTTTTTAATAAATAAAAACAATTTAGAAATAGGTTTTTGCTAACTTTTAATTTCTATTTATTTTCTCTTTATTTTCATTAAAAACACAAAAACACAAATTTTTTTTTCTCTTTAATTAATTAATTAATTAATTAGTAATTAGGTTTAAATTTCATTAATTGCAAAAAAGGACAAAAAATTCAATTCTTTCTTAAAAAAGGGTCAACACCCTAAGGACGTTCCCGATTAAATTTCTATTCGCGCGTGTTTTTCTTTTGGTTATATTTATGTATCTGTACAAAGTATGTAATAGTTAATTAGGAATTTTACCGCTTTATTTAATTTCTCACACTTATTTACCGAAACGGGTTTTTGTTTTTGGCGATGTATAGACCCGCGCCTTGTAATAGCTAGATTTACATTTCTGCAATTTATTTTCCGCACTCCTAACTGTTAAAAAATACATGAAATAATGTATGAATAATAAAATCAATCCGTAGCTCACAAATAACATGAAAAGACGAACATTAACTGAAAAACAACACACAAGCACATGCCACCCCTAGGGTACACCTCACTGGTTGCCTCGAACGTGGTCATCAAGTATAGGGTATCTTAGAGGTCACCCTTCTGTCTAAAGATCCAGTTGCCTCAAAACGGTTGCCTCGGATAAAAAGGATCTAGGACATTAGGGTTACTTCTAAGGTGTCCTACCATTGCTTCGGTGACCACACTGTCCCGATAATCGAATTGACCCGAACACCTCCAACGATGGTGCTACCTACCTCTCAATGGTGGGATAGCACTATCTAAAGGACTCTTACACAGCTTAATTCCTTAGAGTAGGTAGATCTCATAGGTACTTGCTCTTTTCAAAACAAAGGAAACAACTTTTCGCACCCCACACTTTCAAAAAGTTTTCAAACAAAACACTTCATACACTCTTGAGGACTGATACAAGAGTTACTTAGAAGTTTTTTCAAACGAACTTTTTCAAAACCCACACACACTTGAAAAGCAAACCATTTTGAAAACATAAGAGCAAGTACCTAAGAGCCTGTGGATAACCACAGATAGAAAGGGTGCTAACACCTTCCCTTTCTATAAATCTACCTCCCGAACCGAGAAACATCTCGAATAAGGAATTTTGCTGTGCTTTTGTCCTTTCCATATTGGAGAACATAAAAGACGGTGGCGACTCTTGCTTTACCGCGACATACACGAACCAGCTTAAAAAACAGTCAGTTCTATTTCCACCGATCACAGAACTGACGAATCTGCTGGGGACACTTATAAGTGAGTTGTACCTTAGGATTAGACCACTCCCTTGTTTTCAATTGCTTGATTTGTTTGCTTTAAATTGTGGGCCTGTCTTGGGAGTTTCATAGATCCTAACCCGGATCTGGGGGATACCTTTTAGAAAGTAGCAATAAACTGTGAGGGAACTATGCGGGGTATACCAACACGGTTGAAGCAGTTTGCTACGTTGATGTGGCACTTTGGTGAGTACCGGTAACCCTTGAGTCAAGTCAAGGAGAGTACGGGGCCGCCGCGTGGTATCGTGAAGCATCAACTGACCTTAGGAACCTTACTTGACCATCCTGGCCTCTTTAGGGGTAGTGAGATGACTGACTTTGATGCAGTCCGAAGTTGGTTGATACTCGATACTACACTCATTGATGGTTGTTTTCTTGGAATATTTTGATCGCCAGTTCAGTGGCTAAATCAAAACAATGAACACAGAAAACAACCCAATGATATTGAGCTCCTTAGAACCAGGTTACTTTTGATAGGACAGGTTTTGAGCCCACCAACTTCAAGAGGGTAGTACCCTAAACCTCATGCTGGCCTAAACTCTAAGGGCTGTCTGGTGTGACTTGTGTGCCTTATCATGTTTGCCTTTGTGTATACTTGTGGTGTGTTTTTATCATAACATCATAACATCATACAGCATCTTATGCATCCACTAACCACTTCAAGGGTTCGAATCTTCATCTTTGTTCTTGTTTTGTAGGACATGGAAACTATCCGCAGAAAGACAATTCAGATCAACCTTGTAAGGGTCCCTCCTCAGCTTAAGGAGCTTACATCCAGGATTCCCGAGAACTCTTCCTTCAGTGAAAGGCATGGTAGACTCATCAGCTTGGTTAACACCAACATTGAAGAAGATATGATAAAAGTTCTCTTCCAGTTCTTTGACCCCTTGCACCACTGTTTTACTTTCCCGGATTATCAATTGGTGCCTACTTTGGAAGAGTTTTCTCAACTTCTAAAGGTTCCTATTCTTAGTCAACTACCCTACAACGGTACAGAAAGGGAACCCAAACTTGAAGAGGTTGCTAAAGCATTATGCCTACAACCATCTGACATCAAGGGACATTGGGAAGTTAGAAGTGGTATCAAAGGATTCTTGGCGAAGTTCCTGTTTGAGAAGGCCCAAGAATGTTGGAATTCCCTTGACCTACAAGCTTTTGAAGAAGTTGTGGCACTCCTTGTCTATGGGTTGGTGTTGTTCCCGAATCCGGATCAGCTTATAGATATCAATGCTGTCAAGATCTTTATGTCCAGGAATCCTATACCTACATTGCTTGGGGACATCCTCCACTCATGTTACACTCGAACCATGAGAAAAAGAGGTGTTCTCATGTGCTGCACTCCTCTCCTGGCAAGGTGGTTTATTTCGCACCTTCCACAATCAGTTTTGAAGAACGAGCGGGGTTTGAGATGGTCACAACGATTAATGTCTCTTACACACGCTGATATACATTGGTGTTCTCGGTCCAGAGAAAATGTCACTATCATTGATCGTTGCGGAGTGTTTCCTAATGTTCCTTTACTTGGAATTAGGGGGGGGGGGCATTACTTACAACCCTTGTCTGGCTTTGAGACAGTTTTATTATGCTCGGAGGGATGGCCCTCATGACATGTTGATTCCTGACATAGTTTTTGACTTCGAGAATGACGCACAAGGACTTCGCCAGAGATTTATCAGAGCTTGGAGGATGCCCAACATGGTAGATAGCAAGACACTGGGGCACAAGAACTCCATCCCCCTGGAGCCTTATCTCAAGTGGGTACGAGCCCGCTCCCAGAAGCTGGTGATGCCATATCCTCATATTCTCCCTGTGATCAAAGATCTAGTTGTGGAAGGAGAGGTGCCCTACACCATTCAACATCCTGACATGCCGACATCTTGGGAAGAAATGCAAAAGAGCTGGATCCAACTCAAGGAAGAACAGAGTTCTCTTGAAACCAGTCTACATGCCAGTGAGAAGAAGGTTCTGGAGCTCACCCGTCTACTTCACGAGGAAAAGACTCTCAACACCTACATCGCTCCAAAGAGGATGCGCAGTGTCTTTTGGGATTAATTATTTTTGTAATGTTTTGCCCATGAGGCCCTGATGTACTGAACAAATTATTTCTTAATACAATGTGTGTTCCTTTTTGTCTACAATGAATTTGAACTTTTGAACCCTTGAATGCATTGCATAAATAGCATATCATGCATCATGTGCATATCAGGTACCCTTTTTCTACAGGTTGCTTAACCTTCTTCGCTGTTTATTTCAGCACTCAGTCATCATGAATCCTGAACCTACTACTGAACAAGCTATCAAGGCCCTCCAGGCCCAGAATGCCCAGTTCCAGAAGCTGGTCATGAACTTAGCCCAGGGACAACAGGAGTTGAAGGCTTTGCTCCTGAAAAAGAAGAAGAAGAAGAGGACTGTGCTGTTCAACACTGGACACAGACTCAGGAATACACTGCAGAATGAAGCTGAGCTGACTACTCCATCTGTTGGGGAAGGCAGTCACCAAGGGATAGAGGTTCCTAGTCCTGTGGTCTCTGACACCGAGACATATTTCAATGATGAACAGTACCCTCCTGCCGAGGACCGGTACAAACAGCTGGAGGACCGGTTAAATGCTATGGAGATTCAACGTGTGCCTAGGTTGGATTTTGGAGACTTAGGGTTATCTTCTAGGTTGGTGATCCCGCACAAGTTCAAGGCACCTGCCTTTGTGAAGTATGACGGAGCTTCCTGCCCTAAGCTGCACCTCCGTTCTTATGTAAGGAAGATCCAGCCTTACACCGCAGACAAGAATCTATGGATCCATTTCTTCCAAGAGAGTCTTTCAGGGACTCAACTCGAATGGTTCTATCAGCTGGATGGAACCAACATTCGTAACTGGGAGGACTTGGCTACTGCTTTTTATAAGCAGTATCAGTACAATTCCGACCTCGCTCCCACGCATACCCAACTCCAGGGTATGTCACTTGGGATGGGTGAAGGTTTTAAGGAGTACGCGCAGAAGTGGAGAGACCTGGATGGCAGGGTGCAGCCACCGTTGACTGACCGTGAACTCGTGGACATGTTCTTGGGGACCCTGTCTGGTCCATTCTTCAACCACCTAATTGGTAATTCCTCTGCTGGGTTTACGGACCTGATCCTGACTGGTGAAAGGATCGAAGCTGGTATCAAATCGGGGAAGATACGGAAAGGTGCCTCCTCGAGTATTGAAAAGAAGCCCTTAAAGAAGGAAGCTAGTGCTGTTTATGGTCTCAGAAGACAGAACAAACCGGAACGCCGCCAAGTTGTCAATGCGGTGGTAATCTCAAAGCCTGCTGCTGCTCCTCAACAATACAACCAGCCAAGGGGTGAGAGACCCAAAAGGCAGTACACTCGGCTCAGCATGACCCTGTCTCAGATATTGCCGCAGCTGCTGTCAACCAATCTGGTAACTGTCAAGGAAGCTCCGAAGGTGGTAAACACAACCTCTCAAAAGTACAACCCCAACGCCCGTTGCGCTTATCACTCTGATAGCCCGGGGCATAACACAGATGATTGTTGGGCTCTGAGGAATAAGGTTCAAGACCTTATTGATGCTAAAGAGGTTCAGTTCGAGGCGCCAGAAAGGCCTAATGTGGTGACAGCTCCCATGCCCAACCATGGAGTAAATGCTATTGGGGATGATGACGAGTGGAGGAATCCGAATTTGACAGCTGGATCTACCCAACAACCAACGGTGGACCAAACAACTGGACTGCAAAAGACTTTACACCTATTACTTTTGTCACTCAGTAATGAACTCCTTTGTTTTGAATTTGTAACAAACAATAACTTGAAACTCTATGGCCCGGTGTCTTACCCGGGGCACCGTGGTTTCATTTGTGAGGGCTTATTATTTGTCACTTTCATATATCATGAATAAAAGCATTGGACATTTTTCACATTTGAAATCTCGCGCTCCCTTTCTTTCTTTATAATTTTCAAAACAACTGTATTTACACACACTCACTTATACAGGTTCCAATCCACTCTGGATCCCACTGGTAACGACTCTGCTACTGCCGGTTATGACTTCGAAAATCCGATCAACTTAGCTGAAGACGAAGGTGAAGATGATTGCGAAGTGCCTGGTGAGCTTGCAAGACTGTTACTCCAGGAAGAGAGGGCCATTCAGCCACATGAAGAGCCAGTGGAAACGGTAAACCTGGGTACTGAGACAGACAGAAAGGAAGTCAAGATTGGTGCCAATTTAGAGCTCAGTGTGAAACAACGGTTGATTCAGATGTTGCATGATTATGTGGAAATCTTCGCCTGGTCTTATGAAGACATGCCTGGGTTGGATACTGACATTGTGGTTCATCACCTGCCTACCAAGGAAGATTGCCCTCCAGTAAAACAGAAGGTCCGCCGTATGCGTCCAGAGATGTCTGAGAAAATCAAGGCTGAGGTTATGAAACAATTTGATGCCGGTTTTCTAGTAGTGACTTCTTACCCTCAGTGGGTTGCCAACGTGGTTCCAGTGCCGAAGAAAGATGGTAAGGTCCGAATGTGTGTTGATTACAGGGATTTGAACAGGGCGAGCCCCAAGGATGACTTCCCTCTGCCTCACATTAACGATCTGGTTGACAATACTGCTCAGCACAAGGTGTTCTCCTTCATGGACGGGTTCTCCGGTTATAATCAAATCAAGATGGATCCCGAAGACATGGAGAAGACCACTTTTGTTACTCAGTGGGGCACCTTTTGCTACAAGGTCATGCCATTTGGGTTGAAAAATGCTGGGGCAACCTACCAACGTGCCATGGTTGCTCTTTTTCATGACATGATCCATCATGAGATCGAAGTCTACGTCGATGATATGATTGCAAGGTCCCAAACTGAGGAGGAACACCTTGACCATCTACAGAAGCTGTTTGACCGTCTAAAGTTGTAGAAGCTGAGGTTGAACCCGTACAAGTGTACCTTCGGGGTGAGATCTGGAAAACTACTAGGTTTCATCGTGAGCGACAAAGGTATTCAAGTGGACCCTGCCAAAGTGAAAGCCATACAAGAAATGCCAACTCCCAAGACAGAAAAAGAAGTCAGAGGTTTTCTAGGACGGCTGAACTACATTGCCCGATTCATCTCACATCTAACTGCTACCTATGAACCCATCTTCAAGCTGCTGAAGAAAGATCAAGTAGTACGTTGGAACGATGAATGTCAGGCCGCCTTCGAAAGAATCAAAGAGTATCTCCAAGAACCACCCATCCTTATGCCACCGGTTGAAGGGAGACCTCTAATCTTATACTTGACAGTACTTGACAGCTCAATGGGGTGTGTGCTGGGGCAGCATGACGAGTCTGGCCGAAAAGAGCACGCCATTTATTACCTTAGCAAAAAGTTTACCGACTGTGAGACCCGATACTCACTGCTTGAGAAAACTTGCTGCACTTTTGTATGGGCTGCTCGCCGGCTGAGACAGTATATGTTGACTCACACTACTCTCTTGATTTCAAAAATGGATTCGATCAAGTACATATTCGAAAAGCCTGCTCTGTCCGGAAGAATAGCAAGATGGCAAATGATCTTGACAGAATACGACATCCAGTATACGACTCAGAAAGCAATCAAGGGAAGTGTATTGGCAGACCATTTGGCACACCAGGAAGTGGATGACTACCAGTCCATGAACTTTTAATTTCCAGACGAGAATATCATGGTAGTAACTGATTGTGAAGTACCTGGACCGGATGAAGGACCTAAGGAAGGATCCCGATGGTCTATGCACTTTGACGGAGCCTCAAACGCTTTGGGTAATGGCATCGGTGCTGTGATCATATCCCCAAAAGGCACTCATACTCCACTCACTTCCCGACTATGTTTCAACTGCACCAACAACATGGCGGAGTATGAGGCATGCATCATGGGTCTTCAAGCTGCAATTGACTTAAGGATCAAGTTTCTGAGTGTCTTCGGAGATTTCGCTCTCGTGATCAATCAGATCAAAGGCGAGTGGGATACGAAACACCCAAACCTTATCCCTTACAAAGAGTGTGTGTTGACGTTGATCCCCCATTTCACGGAGATAACTTTTGAACACTTCCCAAGAGAGGAGAATCAGTTGGCGGACGCGCTAGCTTCGATGTCTTCTATGTTCAAAGTCAAATGGGACAACGAGGCTCCCCGTATTATTATCTGGAAGTTGGATGAACCTGCACATTGCTGTGATCTCGAGGTTGAAGAGGTGACTGAAAAACCTTGGTATCATGAAGTGAAGAGGTACTTGGAAGCTCAAGAATACCCCGAGGGTGCATCTGTTAACGACAAGAAGTTCCTGAGAAGGTTCGCAGCAAAGTTCTTCCTCAGCAA
This sequence comes from Vicia faba, assembly GCA_948472305.1. NCBI lineage: Eukaryota > Viridiplantae > Streptophyta > Magnoliopsida > Fabales > Fabaceae > Vicia > Vicia faba. The sequence continues at coordinate 466,951,133 of OX451738.1, forward strand.
CGGCATTCTATACAAGCGAAACCATGATTCAACCTTACTGCGTTGTATGGATAAGACTGAAGAAGAGCGAATCATGGCGGAGCTGCATGAGGGTACCTTCGGAACACATTCCAGTGGACATACCATGGCAAAGAAAATCCTTCGGGCAGGATATTTCTGGTCCACAATGGAATCCGACTGTTACCAACACTCTCGAACATGTCACAAATGCCAGATCTATGCTGATAAGGTGCATGTTCCTCCCGTTCCTCTGAACGTCTTGACAGCACCTTGGCATTTTGCAATGTGAGGCATTGATATGATCGGCGAGATCAGACCTACGGAATCGAACGGGCATCGCTTCATCCTGGTAGCGATTGATTACTTCACAAAGTGGGTTGAAGCAGCTTCCTACGCTACGGTAACCAAGAACGTCGTGGCACGGTTCATTCGGCACAACCTGATCTGTCGATACGGCGTACCTGAGAGGATCATTACGGATAATGGTACCAATCTTAACAACAGGACAATCACTGAGCTCTGCGAGCAATTCAAGATACAACACCACAACTCTTCTCCCTACCGACCGAATATGAATGGGGCTGTCGAAGCAGCAAATAAGAATATCAAGAAGATTATGCAGAAGATGACAGTAACCTACAAAGTTTGGCACGAGATGTTACCGTTTGCTCTTCATGGGTACCGTACCTCAACACGGACGTCAACAGGGGCAACTCCCTTTTCCTTGGTCTATGGCATAGAGGCAGTCTTGCCTATTGAAGTCCAGATACCCTCTCTCCGAATAATGAATGATGCAGGTTTGAACGAAGATGACTGGATCCAGACTCGGCTTGATCAATTAAACCTAATCGACGAAAAGAGACTCACTGCTATTTTTCATGGTCAAACGTACCAAAAACGGATGATCAGGGCATTTAACAAGAAATTCAGACGACAAGAGTATCAAGTCGGAGACCTGGTAATCAAGTGAATCATTCTTCCTCAAAGTGATCCCAGGGGCAAATGGACCCCTACGTACGAAGGGCCATTTGTGTTTAAACATCTCTTCTCAGGAGGAGCTATGATTCTAACCACCATGGATGGTGACGACCTTCCTCACCCCGCCAATGCAGACATAGTAAAAAGATACTACGCATAATAAAAGACTCGCTAGGTTGACACACCTAGGAAAAAATAAGTGCTTCCCGGCGAACCAAAAGGGTTCGGGCAAAAATAAGGGATGAAATGAAAAAAAATCTGTACACCCGGCAAGTCGAAAACCTGAAAAGGCGGCTTGGGCAAAAATGGGTATCCCGGTGGACTGAAAACCCGAAAGGGCGGTCCAGGAAAAAGTTAGGGATTAAAGAGTAATACTATGTCTCATTGAATCACCTTGCATCCAGAATCTGGTATCAACTATCAGGTTCAGACGACATCAATCAATCAGCTTCATCTTCAACTACGCAGCCAAGTGATGAGACGCTTGAAGACATAAAGGCGATAACAGAGTTGGAACCCAGCGGGATTTTTCACATAGCTGTTGTTGTCTTCCTTTGTACAAATTGTATAAACTCTATGTTGTTCGGCGACGTCCTCTTACTAGGACGTCAGCCTCTTGTACAAAAACACCTATTTACAGGCAAATTCAAAAAATCAATACAAATTCACTTTCCAGACAAATTGCCAATTGTTTTTCCTTTTTCTGTTTTGTCTTGCGAAGAACGTCTAATGTTCATTTGTGATATATGCATTTGACTTTAATTGCTAATCATAAATATTTGCATGCGAAACAAAGGACTAATTACAGGTGACATCAGAAACAGGGGCAATAATGAGTTGTCTAAGCGATCTAGTTGCTCTGTCCACCAAGGTACCAAGGTAGATCCGGCTGAAGAACATAACCAAGATACCTCCACTCCCCGCAGAGTAAGACAAGATTCAACCGTACTCTCCTCCGAGCAGAGTTGGTCTCCCATAAGCCCTATAAAGGCACAATATCTCCAACAAGTCAGCGATACTCTCCCCAAGCAGAGTTAGTCTAATCTCAGCCTTAAGGAAGTTGAGTATCCCCGAAAGATCTCAATATTCTCCAGTAGAGTATACAGATGTCCCTAAGCAAGCATCCCCAGCAGTCTTAATATAAGATTGTTCCCCGGCGAAATACAGACACCCCAGTGGAGCCACTTCCCCAGTACAGTCCAAAAGCTTCCCCAGGAGAGTTGAATCAATCTTCCCAGTAGGAAGCTTATCCCCAGTAGATTCTGGAAGCTTATCCCCTGCAGAATACGAACGCTCTCCCAGGCTTTATTCAAAGGTTATTCCCCACTAGAGCTTATAACTGGGTTATCCTCAGCTAATTGCCACGGAAAGATCGTCCTCGGCGAAGTTATCCCTATCCCCCAACGGAGTTCATCAAATCCTCCAACAAAGCTTATCAACACTATCCCCAGCGGAGTTCATCAAATCTTCCAACAAAACATATCAACGGTATCCCCAGCGGAGTTATCATCAAACCTCAGCAAAGTATCTCTCCCCACAGAGTAATTCCCCGCAGAGTAATATCTTCATCAAGTTTATTTCCCAAGCGGTTTATTCTTGCAACCATCATCCCCAGCGGAAATGAAGAACTCTATTCTTCAAACATCAGCCCAGGATTCAACTTCCCGACATTCGTCAAGGATTTATTTTCCTAGACGAATACATTCATAAACATCACATTATCATACACTATGACGCATGCATATACGCATCATAAGCACACAATCTCATTTATTCTTGAGAACATCATGACATCATGCATTTCATACATCATGACATTGCATACAACTGATGTTTTGCCTTTTCAGGAAAAAGGTCAATCCAAAGATGATTACTATCAACTGTCCCAATTCCAGATTCGGTTCCTGTATCTAGCCAGGGAATATCTGTGAGTAACTGATTGTAGATTCGACGCCTGTATCCAGCCAGGGCACATCTGCATGAAGAGTTTAGAGATTCGATTCCTGTATCCAGCCAGGGCATATCTGTAGACGACCAATTCCAGATTCGATACCTGTATCTAGCCAGGGCATATCTGTGAATGATTGATTGTAGATTCGACACCTGTATCTAGCCAGGGCATATCTGCATGAAGAGTTTAGAGATTCGATTCCTGTATCCAGCCAGGGCATATCTGTAGACGACCAATTCTAGATTCGATTCCTGTATCCATCCAGGGTATATCTGTGAGTAACTGATTGTAGATTCGATACCTGTATCCAGCCAGGGCATGTCTGCATGAAGAGTTTATAGATTCGACTCCTGTATCCAGCCAGGGCATATCTGTAGACGAGCAATTCTAGATTCGATTCCTGTATCCAGCCAGGGCATATCTGGGAGTAACTGATTGTAGATTTGATGCCTGTATCCAGCCAGGGCATGTCTGCATGAAGAGTTTAGAGATTTGACACCTGTATCCAGCCAGGGCACATCTGTAAGCAACCTTTTGAAGTTCCGGATTTGATTCCTGTATCTAGCCAGGGCACATCTGTGAGCAGTTGATTGTAGATCCGATACCTGTATCTAGCTAGGGCATATATGCATGAAGAGAATTGAAGATCAACCTCTGTAACAGGTCAGGAAACCATCTTCCTTTCTCAAAATACGCAAGTTCTCGCTAAGGAATCTCTTACGCGATTGACACCCCCGATGGCATCTATAAGCCCATCTCCACAACTACCCATCACATTTCCAAATGGCATCTATAAGCCCATTCCCGACAAGGTTCTGTCACACTTCCATATGGCATCTATAAGCCCATTCCCGCCATCACACTGCTGATATTCTACTATGCGAGTGCAAATTTCTGGGCACTCTAGTGTTCAATCATCTTCCACCCTCGGATCACGAAAGGCACACAAGCCAATATACATCCTCAGGTCTAAGAAGATTGAACAGGGGCAACTGTTGTACCCCAAAATTTTCCCTCCCATTCTTCAAAGTTTTGACAAGCATCATCTCAATTTGCTCAAGTCTACTCAAGGGTTGCACAATCAACCATCCTCCTAAGCCAGTCAAAATTAGGGTTTTGGTTCTTGCAAGGAAGTTGAGGTTTTCAAGGGCTCAATCAAGTCACATATGCCTATACATATTGTCAAGCATCCATATGCCAAGTTTCAAGGCTCACAGCACCAAGTTGCACAGTGAAAAGCCCTAATTGCCTCACAGTTAACTATAGGGGTAAAATGGTCATTTGGCAGTCAAAAGTCAAAATTTTTGGTCAACGTCTTATTTTGAAGCCACAATCATCATTTGATCAAGTATTGATCATGATTATACAAGCATGGCTCAAAAATCATCAAGATGCAAAAGTTTCCATATTTGGACAGTTGAAAAAGTCAACTGTAACTTGACCAAGGCATAACTTTTTCATGGTTCATCAGAAAAATCCCATCCAATGCTCATCTTGAAGGGGAGGACATTTTCTACAACTCATCTTCACATCCCAAGTCCAAGAAATGCTCTCACAAAAAGTTATCAATTTCAACATTATAGGTCATTTTGAAAAGTCAACAAAAAGGCATTTTAAGTCAAATACCATAACTTGAGATTGGTAAATCAAAATGACATGGGACAAAAGGCATTGGTTAGAGGACTTCAAGGCCTTTCCAAAATGTCCAAGAACATGTTCATATGATCAAAATTGAGCAAGATATGCATTGGAGAAGTTGGGAAATTTTCATGAAATGGCAAAAGTCAACTATCCTTAAAACTTCAATTTTTGACAAAAGGGCCCACTTTCTTCCACTTGATTCAGCCTTGTCATGCCACCCACGTGTCCCATGATTAATCTCAAGACCAAATAATTATTTTTCTATTTTATTTAATTTTTATTGATTTAATTCATTTTAAATCCATAAAATTCAAATAAAATCTAAAAAAATTAAATGGATAGCATCTTTTGATTTGAATGGCCTTTATGTGTCATGAGAAAGCATACCAAATTCGTGCTAGGGCCATTTTGAGCATAAAATTCAAAATTTGAACAAACTTGGAATGTTCTTTAATGGTGATAAACCAAGAATCCCAAACTTGATTGCACAAGGATACAAGCTCTTAATGTGACCTAATTGCATTCATACATACATATGCAAGTGTTCCATACCTCATTCACGACCGAAACATCACTAAAACAGCCAAACCAAAATCCAAAAATTCCAAAGAAATTTGAAAACTGAAATCCACCTTTCAGCACGATTCAAAGTGTTTTCAAGATTCAAACATATTCCTAACACTCCCAGGAACATTTTGCAATCACAAACAAGCTCCAACACTCAAAGAATCGCCCACCACAGCCCCACAGTTTGTCAAACTTGTCCATAATCGAAACTCAAAATATATGCATCATTCATATGATCTTTTGTTATTTTTGTGTTGCTTGAATCCACAGGAACCTTTTGGCATAAGTCAATTGCATTAAAACACCCAGAATCAGACACCACCATTAACGAAACCTAGGTTTTCAAAACTTCCAATTTGGGGGTTTACAGCATAGGTAAAATTAGCCTTCATGACGCCCATGGTTGAACTCAGAATGACAAGACGAACTCATTGCAACCCTCGCGCCCTTTTTATATAACACGTATTGCTAATCGCTATTTTTTACATTTGCAGTTTGTGGGGGTTAAAAACCCCCGATATCTGCTTTATTTTTTACAGGCCAGGTGAAGAAGACAAGACATGGAAGCCAGCTATTGGTTCTTTCAAATATAATGGCACGCGCTTTATTGATTCCAGCGTGTATCGTTATTTTTACATAATAATTTGATTGCTTATTGTATTAACAATTACAGGCACATGGCCCAGTGGTGAATGCGCTGTCTATTAACCATTGGGACCTGGGTTTGATTCCCAGGTCCCCCAAAATTCCATATCATTTTTTCTTATGTGTTTGTGTGCAGGATGCCCAGTGCGTTTCACCATGAACCTTCAGCGTTCCACATGCCAAGTGGCCATGATCATCAATCCAAGGGCCAAAGAGTGATGAACACTATATTCTCCAGTCAACGTGCTCCAGGCAATCTCCAAAAGTCAACAAGGTTGGTTAATGGGCCAGCAATTTCCAGGCTTCACACCTCCAAAAAGGCCCAAACCCCCCATGGTTTTGTTACTTTTTTTATATTTTTCTTTCCCTTATAATTTCTTTTTTTAATTATTATCATTATTGTTAATTAACCTAACAAACTAATTTTTCCCATAAAATTCAGAAAACAAAAAAAAAACATTTTATTATTTATTAACTTATTTTGTAAATAAATTTTAATATTAATTAATTAGTTGTGTAATTAGAACAATTTTAACATTTTTTTAATAAATAAAAATAATTTAGAAATAGGTTTTTGCTAACTTTTAATTTCTATTTATTTTCTCTTTATTTTCATTAAAAACACAAAAACACAAAAATATTTTTTTCTTTAATTAATTAATTAATTAGTAATTAGGTTTAAATTTCATTAATTGCAAAAAAGGACAAAAAATTCAATTCTTTCTTAAAAAAGGGTCAACCCCCTAAGGACGTTCCCGATTAAATTTCTATTCGCGCGTGTTTTTCTTTTGGTTATATTTATGTATCTGTACAGAGTATGTAATAGTTAATTAGGAATTTTACCGCTTTATTTAATTTCTCACACTTATTTACCGAAACGGGTTTTTGTTTTTGGCGATGTATAGACCCGCGCCTTATAATAGCTAGATTTACATTTCTGCAATTTATTTTCCGCACTCCTAACTGTTAAAAAATGCATGAAAGAATGTATGAATAATAAAATCAATCCGTAGCTCACAAATAACATGAAAAGACGAACATTAACTGAAAAACAACACACAAGCACATGCCACCCCTAGGGTACGCCTCACTGGTTGCCTCGAACGTGGTCATCAAGTATAGGGTATCTTAGAGGTCGCCCTTCTGTCTAAAGATCCAGTTGCCTCGAAACGGTTGCCTCAGATAAAAAGGATCTAGGACATTAAGGTTACTTCTAAGGTGTCCTACCATTGCTTCGATGACCACACAGTCCCGATAATCGAATTGACCCGAACACCTCCAACGATGGTGCTACCTACCTCTTAATGGTGGGATAGCACTATCTAAAGGACTCTTACACAACTTAATTCCTTAGAGTAGGTAGATCTCATAGGTACTTGCTCTTTTCAAAACAAACGAAACAACTTTTCGCACCCCACACTTTCAAAAAGTTTTCAAACAAAACACTTCATACACTCTTGAGGACTGATACAAGAGTTACTTATAAGTTTTTTCAAACGAAATTTTTCAAAACCCACACACACTTGAAAAGAAAACCATTTTGAAAACATAAGAGCAAGTACCTAAGAGCCCGTGGATAACCACGGATAGAAAGGATGCTAACACCTTCCCTTTCTATAAATCTACCTCCCGAATCGAGAAATATCTCGAATAAGGAATTTTGCTGTGCTTTTGTCCTTTCCATAATGGAGAACATAAAAGACGGTGGCGACTCTTGCTTTACCGTGACATACGCGAACCAGCTTAAAAAACAGTCAGTTCTATTTCCACCGATCACAATTGGCATCCGAAAAATCTTTAGGAATCAATTTAACTGGACCAGAGAAGGTCTTGGATGAACTTTGACTGGATCGGCATCAGAAAAATCTTTAGGAATCGATTTAACTGGACCAGAGAAGGTCTTGGATGAACTTTGACTGGATCGGCATCAGAAAAATCTTTAGGAATCGATTTAACTGGACCAGACAAGGTCTTGGAACAACTTCAATTGGATCGGCATCAGAAAAATCTTTAGGAATCGATTTAACTGGACCAGAGAAGGTCTTGGATGAACTTTGACTGGATCGGCATCAGAAAAATCTTTAGGAATCGATTTAACTGGACCAGGCAAGGTCTTTGAAATAACTTCAACTGGATCGGCATTAGAAGAATCTTTAGGAATCGATTTAACTGGACCAGAGAGGGTCTTGGATGAACTTTGACTGGATCGGCATCAGAAAAATCTTTAGGAATCGATTTAACTGGACCAGACAAGGTCTTGAAATAACTTCAACTGAATCGGCATCAAAAAAATCTTTAGGAATCGATTTAATTGGACCAGAGAAGGTCTTGGATGAACTTTGACTGGATCAACATCAGAAAAATCTTTAGGAATCGATTTAACTGGACCAGACAAGGTCTTGGAATAACTTCAACTGGATCAGCATCAGAAAAATCTTTAGGAATCGATTTAACTGGACCAGAGAAGGTCTTGGAATAACTTTGACTGGATCAGCATCAGAAAAAGCTTTAGGAATCGATTTAACTGGACCAGACAAGGTCTTGGAATAACTTCAACTGGATTGGCATCAGAAAAATCTTTAGGAATCGATTTAACTGGACCAGAGAAGGTCTTGGATGAACTTTGACTGGATCGGCATCAGAAAAATCTTTAGGAATCGATTTAACTGGACCAGACAAGGTCTTGGAATAACTTCCACTGGATCAGCATCAGAAAAATCTTTAGGAATCGATTTAACTGGACCATAGAAGGTCTTTGATATAGCTGAGAACTTAACTGGATCTTTCCTGAAAGGTAAAGGTCAGTCATATGCAATGCATGATATGGATCAAGCAATGATGTTCTCAACATAAATGAGATTGTATGGTATGATGCGTATATGCATGTATCATGATGTATGGAAATGTAATGTTTTAGCTGGAGAAAAATAAATCCCAGATAGCTTGCTAGAGAATAGAGTTGAATTCTTCGTTTTCGCTGGGGATGATGAACGAAGATGATTGCAAGAATAAACCTGCATGAGAGGAGAACTCCGTTGGGGAATAAACTGATGAGGAGATTACTCTCTGGGGAAGAGATGCTCTGCTGAGGACTCCACTGATAAACTCTATTGGGGATGGATTACCGTTGCTGGTGATACTGAATCTGTTGAGGATTGAATTTCTGTTTGTGAAAGGAAAGAACTTCGCTGGGGATGATCTTTCAGTTGCAACTTGCTGGGGATAAATCCTGTTAGACTCTTGTGGTGATACTCCTTTAAATTATGCTGGGAATGATCCTTTGAACTCGGCTGGGGAGATTTATTTTATACTCCGTTGGGGATAAACTTCCAGAGTCTACCTGGGATGATGATTCAACTCCGTTGGGGAAGCTTTTTTAGACCGTGCTGGGGAAATATTGACTCCAATAGGGAATCTTGTATTCTGCCGGGGAACATTCTTATACTTTGCTAGGGAATATTAAGACTGCTGGGGATATTAAGCCATTTCAGTGCTGATGGTAAATCAACTCTGCTTGGGGAGAGCATTACTGATTTGTTTATAGTTGCAAGTCTCAGCTGGGGAAAGCTACCATTACTGTCTTACTCTGCGGGGAGTGAATGCATATTAACCATATCCTTCAGCTGAATTTACCATCGTGTCGGGTGGACAGAGCAACTATACAGTTTGGACACTTCTTATTGCCCCTCTTTCTACTATTACCAGTAATTCGTCTTTTGTTTCGCATGTAAACATTTATGAGTACCAATCAATGTCAAATGCACATATCAAAAATGAACATTGGACGTTCTTTGCAAAACAAAATAGATAAAGGAAAAACAATTTGAAATTTCTTTGAAAATGAATTGTATTGATTTCGAAGTTTGGCCTATAAATAGGCGTTTTTGTATAAGAGGCTGACGTCCTAGTAAGAGAACGCCGCCGAATAATAGAATTTACACAATTTGTGAAAAGAAAACAACACAGCTACGTGAATAATCCCACTGGGTTCCAACTCTGCTATTGCCCTTATGTCCTCGAGCATCTCATCACTTTGCTACTGGTTGAAGATGAATCAGATTGATTAGTGCCGTCTGAGCTTGATAGTCGATACCGAAGTCTGGATGCAAGGTGATCCAATGAGACATAGTGTTACACTTTGATCCCTAATTTTTTCCTGGACCTCCCTTTCGGGTTTTCAGTCCACCGGGATACCCTTTTTTGCCCAAGCCGCCTTTTCAGGTTTTCGACTTGCCGGGTGTACAATTTTTTTCATTTTCATCCCTTATTTTTGCCCGAACCCTTTTGGTTCGCCGGGAAGCCCTTATTTTTGCCTAGGCCAGTCAACCTAGTGGGTCTTTGATCATGTGTAGTATCTTTTTACTATGTCTGCATTGACGGGGTGAGGAAGGTCGTCACCATCCATGGTGGTTAGAATCATAGCTCCTCCTGAGAAAATATTTTTAACCACAAATGGCCCTTCGTAAGTAGGGGTCCATTTGCCCTTGGGATCACCTTGAGGTAAGATAATGCGCTTGATTACCAGATCCCTGACTTGATACTCTTGTCATCTGACTTTCTTGTTAAATGCCTTGATCATCCGTTTTTGGTACGTTTGACCATGACAAATAGCAGTAAGTCTCTTTTCGTCGATTAAGTTCAGCTGATCAAGCCGGATCTGAATCCAGTCATCTTCACTCAAACCTGCATCTTTCATGATCTGAAGAGAGGGTATCTGAACTTCAATGGGCAAGACTGCCTCCATGCCATATACCAAGGAGTAGGGTGTTGCCCTTGTTGACGTCCGTGCTGAGGTACGGTACCCATGAAGAGCAAATGGTAACATCTCGTGCCAATCTTTGTATGTCACTGTCATCTTCTGCACAATCTTCTTAATGTTCTTATTAGTCGCTTCGACAACCCCATTCATCTTCAGCCGGTAGGGAGAAGAGTTGTGATGCTGTATCTTGAATTGCTTGCAGAGCTCAATGATCATCTTGTTGTTGAGATTGGTACCATTGTCCGTTATGGTCCTCTCTGGTACACCGTATTGACAGATCAAATTGTGCCGAATGAATCGTGCCACGACGTTCTTGGTTATAGTAGTAAAGGAAGCCACTTCAACCCACTTTGTAAAGTAATCAATTGCTACCAAGATGAAACGATTCCCGTTGGATGCTATGGGTATGATCTCGCTGATCATATCAATGCCCCACATTGCAAAAGGCCATGGTGCCGTCAAAACATTCAGAGGAACTGAAGGTATGTGCACCTTAACAGCATAGACTTGGCACTTGTGACATGTCCGAGAATGCTGATAACAGTCAGCTTCCATCGTGGACCAATAATATCCTGCCCGAAGGATTTTCTTTGCCATGGTGTGTCCACTGGAATGAGTCCCGAAAGTACCTTCTTGTAAATCTGCCATGATCCTTCCTACTTCATTCTTATCCACACAATGCAGTAAGGTCGAATCATGGTTACGCTTGTACAGAATGTCATTGCTGATGAAGAACTTCGCTGCGAACCTCCTCAGAAACTTCTTGTCATTAACAGATGCACCCTCGGGGTATTTCTGAGTCTCAAGGTATCTCTTCACCTCATGATACCAGGGCTTTTCTGTTACCTCTTCAATCTCAAGATCACAGCAATGTGCAAGTTCGTCCAATCTTTCAATGATGATCTGGGGAGCTTCGTTGTCCCAATTTACTTTGAACATAGAAGACATCGTAGCTAGCGCGTCCACCAACTGATTCTCCTCTCTAGGGAAGTGTTCAAAGGTTATCTCCTCGAAATGGGGAAGCAACGTCAATACATACTCCTTGTAAGGAATAAGATTTGGGTGTTTCGTATCCCACTCGCCTTTGATCTGACTGATCACGAGAGCGGAATCTCCGAAGACACTTAGAAACTTTATCCTTAGGTCAAGTGCTGCTCGAAGACCCATGATGCATGCTTCATACTCCACCATATTGTTGGTGCAGTTGAAACATAGTCGGGCGGTGAACGGAGTATGGGAGCCTTTAGGAGATATGATCACGACGCCAATGCCATTACCCAAAGCATTCGAAGCTCTATCAAAGTACATAGACCATCGGGATCCCTCCTCAGGTCCTTCATCCGGTCCAAGTGTCTCATAATCAGTCACTATCATGATATTCTCATCCGGAAATTTAAAGTTCATAGACTGGTAATCATCCACTGCCTGATGTGCCAAATGATCTGCCAACACAATTCCCTTAATTGCCTTTTGGGTAGTATACTGGATGTCGTACTCAGTCAAAATCATCTGCCATCTTGCTATTCTTCCAGACAAAGTAGGCTTTTCGAAGATATACTTGATGGGATCCATCTTTGATATCAATAGAGTAGTGTGAGTCAGCATATACTGTCTCAGCCGGCGAGCAGACCATGCCAAAGCGCAACAAGTTTTCTCGAGCAGTGAGTATCAGGTCTCACAGTCGGTAAACTTTTTGCTAAGGTAATAAATAGCATGCTCTTTTCGGCCAGACTCGTCATGCTGACCCAGCACACACCCTATTGAGTTGTCGAGTACTGTCAAGTATAAGATCAAAGGTATCCCTTCAACTGGTGGCATTAGAATAGGTGGCTCTTGGAGATACTCTTTGATTCTTTCGAAAGCAGCCTGGCATTCATTGTTCCAACATACTACTTGATCTTTCTTCAGTAACTTGAAGATTGGCTCACAAGTAGCAAGCAGGTGCGAGATGAATCGGGCAATGTAGTTCAGACGTCCCAGAAAGCCTCTGACTTCTTTCTCTATTCTGGGAGCTGGAATCTCTTGTATGGCTTTCACCTTGGCAGGATCCACTTGAATACCTTTGTCGCTTATGACGAAGCCCAACAACTTACCAGATCTCACCCCGAAGGTGCACTTGTTCGGGTTTAACCTCAGCTTGTACAACTTCAGCCTATCAAACAGCTTCTGAAGGTGGTCAAGGTGTTCTTCCTCAGTTTGGGATCTTGCAATCATATCGTCGACGTATACTTCAATCTCATGGTGGATCATGTCATGAAACAAAGCAACCATGGCACGCTGATATGTTTCCCCAACATTCTTCAATCAAAAAGGCATGACCTTGTAGCAAAAGGTACCCCACTGAGTAACAAAAGTTGTCTTCTCCATGTCTTCGGGAGCCATTTTAATCTGATTATAACCGGAGAAACCATCCATAAAGGAGAAGACATTATGTTGAGCGGTGTTGTCAACCAGAACGTCGATATGAGGTAGAGGAAAATCATCCTTGGGAATTGCCCTGTTCAGATCCCTATAGTCGACACACATTCGAACCTTACCATCCTTATTCGGCACTGGAACCACGTTGGCAACCCACTGAGGGTAAGAAGTAACTGCTAGAAAACCGGCATCAAACTGTTTCATAACCTCAGCCTTGATCTTCTCAGACATCTCCGGGCGCATTCGGCGGACCTTCTGTTTCATTGGAGGACAGCCTTCCTTGGTAGGCAGGTGATGAACCACAATATTAGTATCCAAACCAGGCATATCTTCATAAGACCAGGCGAAGATTTCAACGTAGTCATGCAGCATCTGAATCAACCGTTGCTTCACACTAAGTTCCAGATTTGCACCGATCTTGACTTCCTTCTTATCTGTCTCGGTACCCAGATTCACTGTTTCCACTAGCTCTTCATGTGGTTGTATAGCCCTCTCTTCCTGAAGTAACAGTCTTGCAAGTTCACCAGGCACTTCGCAATCATCTTCACCTTCGTCTTCGGCTAAGTTCATCGGATTTTCGAAGTCATAAATGACAGTAGCAGAGTCGTTACCAGTGAGATCCAGAGTGGATGTAGACCTGTATATGTGAGTGTGTGTAAAATAACTGTTTTGCAATATATAATAACAGAAGAACAAGGAGTGCAAAATTTGAAATTCAAGATAACATCCAATGCTTTTATTAATGATATATGAAAATGACACACATAAAGCCCTCACAAATGAAGCCACAGTGCCCCGGGTAAGACACCGGGCCATAAAGTTTAAAACATTGTCTGTTACATATTGAAAACAAAAGGTTTCATTACTGGGTAACAAAAGAAATAGGGATGAAGTCCTTTGTTGTTCAGTTGCTTGGTCCACCGTCGGTCGTAGGATAGATCCAGCTGTCGAACTCAGACTCTTCCATATCGTCTTCAATGGCGTTCACTCCCGAGTTGCTGATGAACACGGGAGGTCTTTCGATCCGTGCATTCCGAACAGTCTTTTGAGCTTCTGCAGTGAAACCCAAACCAAACTTGTTAGTCTTTTGTGTAAAATCAGGGAGTTGTCCCCAATTTGCACACCCACCTTTCTCGACAACAGCCCGGGCTTCCTTAAAGGAAGCCATCTTCATAGGAGAATCTTCAACAACAGCCTCAGGTGACGCCAATATCTGGGGAACCTCTTCAAAATGTTGAAATGGGGTCTCAATGAACTCCCCATCCATCTCTACATATCGAAAAGAGTTGAGGTGGCTCACCATGTACTCCTTCTCTCCTTGCACTGTCACAATCTTCCCTTTAACTAGGTACTTCAGCTTCTGGTGGAGTGTTGAGGTTACGGCCCCAACTTTGTGGATCCATGGGCGACCCAGAAAACAAGAATAAGATGGCCGAATGTCCATCACATAGAATGTAGAATTGAAAACCTGAGAACCAACCTTAATCGGGATATCAACTTCTCCGTGCACCATCCTCTTAGACCCATTAAAGGCCCTGACAACAATGTTGCTTGGTTTCAACTCCAACCCTTCACAATCCAACCGGTCTAGAGCTTTTTTAGGCAAGACGTTTAATGAGGAACCAATATCCACTAATACATGAGCAAGAGTAGTGCCCCTGCATTCAATAGAGACATGCAGGGCATCGTTGTGATTCTTCCCCTTAGCAGTCAAGTCAGCGTCAGAAAAACCCAACCCATTATCAGCAATCAGATTGGCCACGCAATCTTTAAACTGATTAACTGATGTCTCCTGTGGTACGTGCGCAGTCTTCAGAAATGTAATCAGAGCCTTGGAATGAGCCTCTGAGCATAACAACAGTGACAACATAGAAATCTTGGACCAGGATTTGCCCCAGCTGTTCAACTACATTGTAGTCACTCTTTTTGATGATTTTCAGAATTTCTTCCATCTCTTGCTTAGAAGCTTCAACAATAATCGTCTTCGGTGCCTCCGTCTGGGCAGGCTCACTGGTGATCCCTTTGCCCCGAGTGTCAGATAACTCGGAGACAGAGGTAAGAATAGGAACTTGAACAGGAATGGTAGCAGGTACACTGGCAGGTGTAATAAAACCAAGTTTTCGGGCAGTTGGTGGAGAGATATTAGGTGAGAAAAGTCTTCCGCTGCGGGTGACTTTAGCAGGTCCAACAATATTGCTGACGTCAGTATCAACATCCAAGTCTTGTTTAACTCCATGAAAATAAACATCGGCCCCGTAATGCCAAGGGACAACTTTATCAGAGGTGTAGGGGATAGGCCCAGGAACAGTGATGATCAATGGTGCGGTTCTCGGAACAGATGTAATTCTAACAGGCTTCCTCGAGGGAGCCTTGGAAGAATTTTCGAAAATGGTAATGATGGCAACTTCTTCAGTATGGACTACAGGAATAACAGTCTTCTCAAACAGAATTTCTTTACTATCCATCAGGCGTTGGACACCTGATTTCAAAAGTGGGCAATCGGTAGGTAGGACAGAACACATACGACAACCTTCGTCACAGCTTGGAAATAAACCGGCTAGCAAAAGGTTCTTCTTCACAGTCAACAAAGGGGTAACAATGTCATTCACAGAAACCACAAACAATTCTTCATCTATAGCATTCACTCCATGCTTGGGTATAGGAGCAGTCACAACATTAGGTCTTTCGGGCGCCTCAAACTCAATCTCCTTAGCATCAATTAAGTTCTGTATCTTATTCTTCAAAGACCAACAATCATCTGTATTATGCCCTGGGCTATCAGAGTGATAAGCACAACGGGCATTAGGGTTATACTTCGGTGATGTTATATTTGGATTCTTCGGGGCTTCCCTTGGAATCACCAGATTGGTTTTCAATAACTATGGCAGAATCTGAGATAATGTCATGCTGAGACGGGTGAATTGCCTTCGAGGTCTCTCGTCTTTTTTTTTATTATTGTACTGAGGAGCACCAGCAGGTTTTGAAATAACAACTGCATTAACATCTTGGCGGTGTTCAGGTCTATTCTGTATTTTCGAACTGTAGATAACACTGGACTCTTTCTTAAAGGGCTTTTTCTCGGTGCTTGATGAGGCACCCTTCTGTATCTTACCTGCCATAATACCAGCCTCAATCCTTTCACCGGTCATAATTAGCTCTGTAAACCCAGAAGAAGAGCTTCCAATCAGGTTGAAAAATGGACCAGACAGGGTCCCTAGAAACATATCCACAAGCTCCCGATCAGCCAAGGGTGGTTGCACTCTTCCGGCGAGGTCCCTCCACTTCTGAGCATAATCTTTGAAACCTTCACCCGTTCCCATTGACATACCCTGGAGTTGGGTACGCGTGGGAGCGAGGTCGGAGTTGTACTGGTACTGCCTATAGAAAGCAGTAGCCAAATCCTCCCAACTGCGAATACTGGCTCCGTCCAACTGGTAGAACCACTCAAGCTGAGTCCCTGAGAGACTGTCTTGAAAGAAAAGGATCCATAGGTTCTTATCAGCGGTGTACGGCTGAATCTTCCTCACATATGACCGGAGGTGCAGCTTCGGACAAGAAACTCCGTCATACTTAGCAAAGGCTGGTGCCTTTAATATATGGGGAATCACCACCCCCGATGACAAACCTAGATCTCCAAAGTCCAGACCAGGCACTTTCTGAACTTCCATCACACTCAACCGGTCTTCCAGTTGCTTGTACCTATCCTCAGTAGGAGGATACTGGTCTTCGTCGAAGCCCGTCTCATTGTCTGAGACCACAGGGATAGGAGCCCTCCTTTCTTCCTGACTATCTTTCCCTCCAGATGAGGTGGTCAAATCAACTTCATCCCGTAGCCTGTTTCCAAACCTGTGACCTGTGTTAAACAAGATTGTCCTCTTCTTCTTCTTCTTCTTCTTCTTCTTCTCTGTTAGAATCAGGGTCTTCAGATCTTGCTGACCCTTAGCTAGATTCATGAACAGCTCTTGGAATTGGGCATTTTGGGCCTGTAGGGCCTTGATTGCTTGCTCAGTTGATGGTTCAACAGACATGATGAGTGCTGAAATAAACAACAAAGAAGATAAGAGACCTGTAATGGGTACCTGTTATGAAGTGCATGGGATGAAATGCGTATGATTATGATTTCAAAGACAATCGAGAGATTTAAATTTGTAAACAAGAAAGGAAACGCACTTTTATTAGGTAAACTTGAAATTCAAATTTTTCAACAAATTGCCCTTAAGGCGTTACAAGAATGGAAATACTGAAAAGGAAATAAAAACTGGAAAGGAAATAATCAAAGGACAATCAGTGCTCCCATGGTCTCTTCTTATCGGTGCGGACATAGTCATTAAGGATCCGCTCATTCTCCAACTGCCTAGTCAACCTCTGGATCTTCTGCTCTTGCTCGTTAAACTTTTCTCGGTAAGCATCCCGTTCTTCTCTCAGCTGCATCCAAGACCTTTTCAGTGCCCTAATGTCAGTGGGCATGTAAGGGTGGAGGATGGTAGGAAGAACCCCTTCTTCATTAGCAACTTTAACAATGATAGGCCGGACGGCTTCATACGGCATATCCAGCTTTTGGGCACGGATACGAACCCATCTGAGATATGGCTCCATTGGAAGTGAAGTCTTTGGGCCCAGCTCGTGTGGATCAGATCTATGAACTCTATCCCAAGCCCTTATGAATCTGCGACACTGCTCGTCGCTATCCCCTTTAAAATCAAAGATGATACTAGGCATTAGCATCTCATGAGGTCCTTCTCTTCTGGCTCTCCCAAACTGGCGTAAGGCCAATCACGGATTATAAGAAATTCCTCCATGGGTTCCTATCAATGGAACATTGGGTAACTCCCTACAACGATCAATAATAGCCACCTCGTCCATACCTTTAAGAGTCCAAATGATGTCATTATGAGAGAGACATAACCCTATAGGCCTAGCCCATGCCTTATTTGTTCTTCAGCACTGATTTGGGGAGGTGCGAAATAAACCACCTCACCAATAACGGAGCACAGCACATCAAGGTTCCTCGCTTTCCGGTAGTACGAGCATAAAGCTGATGAAGAATGTCACCCAAGAGAGTGGGTACCGGATTACGAGAGATGAAGATTTTCACCGCATTTACATCAACGAAGGAGTCAGAGTTCAGAAACAATACCAAGCCATATATCAGAAGAGCCAGAATATCTTCAAATGCCTTAAAGTCTAGACTATCCCAAAAATAGTTAGCCTTACCAACCAAAAACTTAGTCAGAAAGCCCATTGCTCCACTTCTAGTCTCCCAATTAGCCATTACCTCATCTTTAGTCATATGAAGGGCTGAAGCAATTTCTTCCGGCCTAAGAATCTTCTCCCAACCAGTAAATGGGGTCTGCTCCAGAATAGAGATACCGAGTAGATCAGAGAACTCTTCTAAGGTGGGAACCAACTGGTAGTCTTGAAAAGTAAAGCAATGGTACAACGGATCATAGAACTGGACTAGGACGCTCATCATCTGCTCGTCCAATTTGGAGGTGACCAAATTGAGAAGATACCCATGTCTCTTGATGAAGGAAGTAGTGTCAGGCATCTTTGCAATCAATTCTTTAAGCACAGTGGGAACCTGGACAAAGTTGATCCGGATGGTATTCCTACGCATAGGCATCATGACCTACAAAACAGAACAAAGATGAATCCCTCCTGTCTTTGAAATAGGTTAGTCAGATGCAAGATGTATGCAATGTTATGATGTCATGATGTCATGATAAAAGGCACATCACAAGTATCCACAAATAGAAAACATGGTCAAGGCACACAAGTCACACATAGAGCCCTTAGATTTTAGGCTGGCCGGGAGCTTAGGTACTACCCTCTTTTAGTTCAGTTGGTTTAAACTTGTTCTAGTAATAGTAACTGGGTTCTAGAGGATCTCAATATCACTGACTACCCTCAATCGGTCATAATTCTAGTTTAGCAACCTTTTCTTGCAGCCGAAATCATCGCGATAGTTTAGTCTCAATGAGTGTAGCATACTACTACTGTTCTATGGCCAAGTTGGTCAATTTAAAGGTTCTAAGGTCAGTTGGTGCTTAATGACCCCTTAGATGACCCATATTCTCCTCGTTCCAACACAAGGGATATCAGTACAATCTAAATTGCCACACCAACATAGCTACTGCTTCAACCGTATCGGTCTACACTGTACAGTTCCCTCACAGTTTATTGCTACTTACCTAAAGGGTACCCCCAGATCCGGGTTAGGATCTATAGTAACTCCGATACAAGCCCACAAATATAAAGCATACAAAGCAAACCATTGAAAACATAATGATCTAATCCTAAGGTACACCCCACTTATTATTATCCCCAGCAGAGTCGCCAGTTCTGTGATACGGTGGGAGAGAAATGACTGTTTTTGGAATGCTGGTTCGCGTTTTGCGTTTGTTTTTGCAAAATGTCGCGGTAAGCAAGAGTCGCCACCGTCTTTTATTTTATCCAACAAGGAAAGGAAAAAAGCACAGAAAAATTCCTTTTTCAAGATGTTTCTCGAGTCTGGGGGGTAAATTATAGAAAGGGAAGGTGTTAACACCCTTTCTATCTGTGGTTATCCACAGGCTCTTAGGTACTTGCTCAGAGTGTTTTCAAAATTTTGCTTTTCTTTGTGTTTGTGGGTTTGAAAGAAGTTTTTGTTTGAAAGGTGTAAGTGCGAAAAGTTTTGTTTTGTTTTGAAAGAGCAAGTACTTAAGAACCATCTACCTACTCGAAAAAGGAATCAATTTGTGCTAATGTCCTTTAGATAATGCTATCCCACTATTGATGAGAAGGTAGCATCTTCGTTGGAGTTTTAAGGGTCAATTCGATTAAGGGACATGTGGTCACTAAAGCAATGTTAGGATGCCTTAGCGGTAACCCTAATGTCTTAGATCATTTTTTTCGAGGCAACCGTTTCGAGGCAACTATGATCTTTGGACAAAAGGGCGACCTCTAAAACTTCCTATACTCAATGACCACGTTCGAAGGCAACCAAGCGAGGTGTACCCTAAGAGTGCACATGTGCGAGTGTGTTGTTTCGGTTAATTTTATCTTTGTACATGTCAATGGTTATCTATGTTGATTTTAGGTTTAAACATTTGATCTTGTCATGCATTCCCTATTATCAAACATCTAACAATTTATAAGTTGCGGAAATTAAATAGCAGAAATTAAAACTAACTATTACAAGACGTCAGGTATTTACATCGCCAAAAACAACCCTTGAAATTAAAATGCGGAAAGTAAATAAAGCGATAAAAGTATTTAAAGTCCTAATTAAAACTATTACATTCCAGGAAACAATTACATCAATATGGTAAAATAGATCGCGTGCGGAAAGTTAAAACGAATGCGAGTTATTTAGGGTTTTGACCCTTTTTTGAAAGAAAGTGATTTTTTTGTTATTTTGGATTAAAAAAAGAAATTAAATTAGGTTAATTACTAAATTAATAAACTAATTAATTAATTAAAATATTTTTGGGTTTTTGATATTTAAAGAAATAAAATAAATTAGATCAAAGTTAATAAAAACCTATTTTTCTACATTAATTTTAATTATTGCAAAAATATTAAAGTTATTTCCTAATTAAACTAAATTAATTGAATTAATATTTATTCACAAAAATAAAGTTCTGAATTTAATTTTAATAAATAAAATATATTTTTTGGTTTTTGATTTTATTAAGAAAAAGATTAATTAGTTAATGATTAAATAATAACAATAAATAAATAAATAAATAAAAGAAAGAAAAAAAAGAAATAACCAAGGGGGTTTTGGGCCTGATTTGGATGTGAGAATAGCAACTTTGATGGCCCAATTGGAATTGGCCTGTGTTGACTTTCTGATTCCCTATGCCTTGGTTGACTTGAGAGCATGATGGACATCACATCTGGGCCACTAGATCTGGCCTGGGGCCATCTGGCGTTTGGAGATTTGAAGGAGTATGATGGACCACAATTCATGAAACACGCTGGAATATCTGTGGAAAAATAACACAAAGCAATATGGTGGACCTGGGATTCGAACCCAGGTCCTGTTGGCCAATGCATACGCTCCACTACCACTCAGCCAACGCGTTTTGTTTGTTAGTGGAATGAACAATAAATATTATAATGGAAAACACAATAATATGCCAGAAAATTAAAAACACGCGCCAAGCATTTGAATGGGCCAACCAGGGAGAGCCACGTCTTCATCTTCCTCGCTCAACCCTGGTTATTTACCTGCGGATTTATATCTACAGCTAAATCCATAGGTTCCTCCTAAAACTAGTTCTAGGCCATGAAAATCAATTCCAAGATCATAGTCATGATCGTCTAGGCTTCCTGAGTACACCCATGTCCATTATTTGCACTGATTTTGCCTGAAAATAAAATGCCTAAAAACAAAGACCAAGAACCCTAGATTCGGGTATGGCACTACAGGTCATATAAACACAATTAAATAATGCAAACAGCTTCTAAATGGAACGATAAGCATGAATATGTAAAGATTTTGCCAAAAAGTGCAAGAATATGAGGATACGATTTCAACTGAAAAGTGATTTTTTGAGACACTTACAGTGCTTTAGAACGTGTATGGGGCTTGGTTTTGAATTGGCTTTGCTTTAGTGATGGTCCAACAATAGATTCACGTTGAGTTTTGGCCTTGAAAACACCTCTATGCTCGATTTCAGTTTCAAGCTTTTCCACCTTTTTTCAAGTTTTGATTTTTGTGATTCTGCATCTTCCAACCTCTGATTCGTGTGCCTTTAGCTTCTATATGTAATAAGCAATGTATTAGGTTAACATTTGTGGACTCAATCTTTGTAAATCAATGTTTGGAGGTATGATTTGATTCTCCATTGAAAAGCTTCCAAATTGGTCCAAAAATCCAATATTTTTGTACATGAAAAGCTTGATACGAATTTGATCATGATCATGATGATATTTAAGACCTGTAACAACCAAAAAGATCCTAAGTCATCAATATTTGGATTTTATTTGATTTAAATTGATTTAAAATGAATTAATTCAATAAAAAATCAAATAAAATAGAAAAATTAATAAATGGACACAAGGGTGAAGCTAGGACACGTGTGTAGTGTGACAAGATCAAATCAAGTGGAAAAGAATGGGCCCATTTGACAAAATTTGGAGTTTTGGGGATAGTTGACTTTTGGCAATTTTGCAAAAATGCCCAACTTCAACAATGAATAACTTCTTCAATTTTGAACTTTTGGAAGTGTTCTTGGACTTTTTAGAAAGCTTGAGATGTCCTCTAACCAACCCTTTTGGTCCCATCGTATTTTGATATTCCATGCTAAAGTTATGAGTTTGTGCAAAAAAGGTGTTTTTGTTGACTTTCAAAAATGACATATAATGTCCAATTTTGTAACTTTTTGTGAGTACATTTCTTGATCTTGGGGTGTGAATATGGATTGTAGGAAATTGCATCCTCTTCAAAATGAGCTTTGGATGGGTCATTTCTCATAAAGTATGAGAAAGTTATGCTTGGTCAAAATTGAGTTGACTTTTCCCACAAAACCCTAATTTAGCAACTTTTGAATCTTGATGAATTTTGAGCAATCCTTGATGAATCATGATCAACCCTTGATCAAATGATGAAATATCCTTCAAAATGAGAATGTTGACAAAAAATCTTGAAGTTTGACTGTCTATAGGTCACAGTTGACTTTTGCCCTAGCACAGTCGATTTTTGGACCTCTTGAGCAATTGACTGACCAAACTTCCTCTGCAAGGCTTGAAATTTGACATGGATGAACTTGATAACATATTAGGACATTGGGGAGCACTTGAGGTCCTTTGGATGCAAGGACCTTGATGCAAAACAAAACCCTAATTTGAGATTGACTGCCTTAGGAGATGATTTGACTGTCCAACTCTTGAGCAATCTTGAGCAACTTGGAGATTATTCTTGCAATGTCTTGAGAAATATGAGAAGGGAAATTTTGGGGTACAACACTTAACTAAAGAGGATATAGTACATGATAAAAGTGATTGACAACCAACTATGAACTACCAAACTCAATAGTCGGAGGTAGAAGATCAAAAGGATACACCAACTTTTACTGAAGGATAAACTACCAACGTTCACTGAAGGTAGAAAGAGAAAAGAATAACAACACCGACGTTCACTGACCGTGAGCTACCAACATTCATTGAAGGTAGAGATTCAAACATAGATGTTCACTGACGATGAACTACCAACTTTCACTGAAGGTAGAGAGAAAAGAAATATCATAGCACTGACGCTCACTGACGGTGAACTACCAACATTCACTGAAGGTAGCAAAAAGATAACAATCACCAACATTCACGGATGGTGAACTACCAACTTTCACTGAAGGTA
Organism: Vicia faba; assembly: GCA_948472305.1. Lineage (NCBI taxonomy): Eukaryota > Viridiplantae > Streptophyta > Magnoliopsida > Fabales > Fabaceae > Vicia > Vicia faba. The sequence continues at coordinate 466,974,434 of OX451738.1, forward strand.
GAGAGAAAATAAATATCATAGCACCGATGTTCACTGACAGTGAACTACCAACATTCACTGAAGGTAGCAAAAATATAACAATCACCAACATTCACTGATGGTGAACTACCAACTTTCACTGAAGGTAGAAAAGAAAAGAAACATCATAGCACCGATGTTCACTGACGGTGAACTACCAACATTCACTGAAGGTAGCAAAAAGATAACAATCACCAACATTCACTAATGGTGAACTACCAACTTTCACTGAAGGTATAGAGAAAATAAATATCATAGCGCCGAAGTTCACTAACGGTGAACTACCAATGTTCATTGAAGGTAGCAAAAAGATAACAATAACCAATGTTACTGATGGTGAACTACCAACTTTCACTAAAGGTAGAGAGAAAAGAAATATCATATCACCGACGTTCACTGAGGGTGAACTACCAACGTTCACTGAAGGTAGCAAAAAGATACTAATCACCAACATTCACTGATGATGAACAACCAACTTTCACTGAAGGTAGAGAGAAAAGAAATATCATAGCACCAACGTTCAATGACGGTGAACTACTAACATTCACTGAAGGTAGCAAAAAGATAACAATCACCAACGTTCATTGATGGTGAACTACCAACTTTCACTGAAGGTAGAAAAGAAAAGAAATATCATAGCATTGATGTTCACTGACGGTTAACCACCAACGTTCACTGAAGGTAGAAAAAAGATAACAATCACCAACATTCACTGATGGTGAGCTACCAACTTTCACTGAAGGTAGAGAGAAAAGAAATATCATAGCACCAACGTTCACTGACGGTGAACTACCAACGTTCACTGAAGGTAGGAAAAAGATAACAATCACCAACATTCACTGATGGTGAACTACCAACTTTCACTGAAGGTAGAGAGAAAATAAATATCATAGTACCGGCGTTCACTGACGGTGAACTATCAACATTCACTGAAGGTAGCAAAAAGATAACAATCACCAACGTTCACTGATGGTGAACTACCAACTTTCACTTAAGGTAGAGAGAACAGAAATATCATAGCACCGACATTCACTGACGGTGAACTACCAACATTCACTAAAGGTAGCAAAAAGATAGAAATCACCAACATTCATTGATGGTGAACTACCAACTTTCACCGAAGGTAGAGAGAAAAGATATATCATAACATCGATGTTCACTGATGGTGAACTACCAACGTTCACTGAAGGTAGCAAAAAGATAACAGTCACAACTGTTCACTGATGGTGAACTACCAACTTTCACTGAAGGTAGAGAGAAAATAAATATCATAGCACCGACGTTCACTGACCGTGAACTACCAACATTCACTGAAGGTAGAAATATGATTAACAAGTTTCTCCAAAATTCTGGCGTTTCACCTAAAACGGGTCTCAACTTCTTCTTTAACCAAGGAATTCCGCTCGAAAAGGGTAATATATAAGCTGTCTCAAATAAAGAGACTACCACTTGCTGTTATAGGAAGGATTGTAAAAATGACTTTCTGGGGAAAGCAATATTGCTTCCTGGGGAAAGAAATATGACTTCCTGGGGAAAGCAATATGGCTTCCTGGGGAAAGAAATATGACTTCCTGGGGAATGAATCATGACTTCTTGGGGAATGAAATACAGCTTCCTGGGGAAATTCCAACATATTCTTGCTGAGGAGATAAAAGTTTTCTCGTTCCAAAATAAATGAACATTCTCAAACCAATGCTAGAAGCTCGCAGAAATCCAAAGTAATAATATTGTTGGGAAACAAAGATTCAAACCAGTAAATTGGAGTGAAACAGTCAACCAAAATACATCATTTGAGAAATAAACTCAAGAGGGAAACCCAATCTATCCATACAAAGAGCTGTACAGGAAGGCTAAAGCAAAAATCTTCCACGAGGGATAACTCAGTGGGGAAATTGAAAGAATATACACTTTCTGCTTAAGGGAGACACTCTATTGGAGAGAGGACAACACAACTCTGCAAAACAGGATAATATGTCAACAAAATATTAACGAATGTGAATGAGCAATGATTTTCTAAATTTAACTATGCATGATGTATGTATGAATGTATGAGTGTTATCATGTATATGCTGACAAAACAGACATATAACACTGGGAGTAACCAGGCAAAACCAACTCGGGCACAATAAACACTCGTCTAAATCACATCCAAGATGAAAATTCCATAAGAAAATAAGCACCAAACAAGGAAACAAAATCCTATTTCGCGACTTAACTTCACTGGGAAGGAACATAATCCGGAAGTAAATAAATCATAGCGACAAAACAATACAGATACAGGGATATAACATCCTTCTCAAGGCTTCACCGAGGAATAATACTCAGACTTCAATGGGGAAACAAATGTTTCATGGTCCACACTTCTACTGGGGATTGCAATACTGATTTCAAATAAGGCAGATGGAAACCATATCAGTAAAACATCAACTGAGGATTTCGAGCTGACTTTATTGGGGAAATATCATACAGACTTCAATAGGGGAGATAGTGCTTCATTATCGAGATATCAACTAAAGACCTCATGCTGACTTCATTGGGGAGCCAACACCACATCGAAGAGGGGAAACCAAGATATGTTCTTCAATATTCAGAGTAAGTATTGCACCAACTTCTCTGGGGGAAAGTATGAAACCTCATGGGGATAACAGCTTGGGGAGTTAAGAAGTCAAACATTATAGCAAGAATTAAATCTTATGGGCATTTTAAATCAAACCCATCACTTGGTGGGTGAAAACCCAAAAAATTGACAAATTCCTCAACACTTCTTAAATAAAACATTGCCCTTGCCTGATTATCGGGCAATCAAACAAAATGCAAGTACTACCGAAAGGGAGCTGCTTCATAAATGAGTCAAATCTCAGCATGCACGGGGAGAAAAGACTTTTATCAAATAGTGAAGCCTTCACTGGGGAATCTTGGATTGAGTCTTCATATCATGCAAACTTATTCCAACAAAAGAGGCCCTGGATAACCTTCCTGGGGAATCAAGAAGTCAACATTACAGAAAAAGGTCAAACTCATGGGGATTTTAAATCAAACCCAGCACTTTGCGGGTGAAAACCCAAAGGGTTAACAATTGTCTCAACACTTCTTAGAAAGTATACTGCCCTGGTCCAATTTCCTGGGCAATAAATACCAACAATAATGCCAATAATGTAGAAAGAGTGACATTTTGCAAATAGTTCCATCTCAGCACACCAAGGGAAAAAGACCTTTCATTATACGAGGGAAGACTTCACTGGGGAATCTGGGATAGAGGCCTCAGACCATGCAAACCCAAAAATAAAATAAAAATGAACCAAGACTTGACTGGGGACACTGGGATTACAAACCCAATACCGCACCTTACGCCAATTGGTATCGTCTTTAATATACAAAAATCACACGCATACCAGCGAAAATGACCTGAGAAAACCTTCCCGGGGGAAACAAAAATTCCCAAAATTACCGGAGTTCATCCATTCCTGGGATCACCACTTTTATTTTCCTCTTGAATCACATAATCTAAAGTAAAAGTAAGTTGTAAATTCTTTTTGAAAAATAATTTTGTTATTTAATCTTTTTGCTTTGAAAATTATTATCAATAATAAATGGAGTCTTTGTAAGCTGAATAAAATAAGAATTACAAAGAATTGTGTAAAAGCTCAAATTTTATTGATAGAATGGTAGTCTGCAAATGGCGAGACTCCATGGATGACTACAAAGTTCGAAAAATGGTAATATATAATGGAAAAGATACATTGAGATACAATCACCACTATTCCCTCTAACAACTTTAAAATTCTGAGCAGCAGCTTCCATTGGAATATGGTGAGGATCCAAGAAGATTGTTGCTTCAATGATCAAGTCTTGTTTGATGTAGTTACTTCCCAAGAAAGTCCCTAACTTTTTCCTAAGCTTCCCTTGCATTTTTTCAACTTAGCGGGAAATTTTATTCTGTTTATGTCTCTAATTTTTGCCTAGACCGCCCCCTCGGGTTTTCGGCCTACCGAGACGCTCCTTTTTGCCTAAGCCGCCCTTTCGGGTCTTCAACTTAGCGAGCTGTTCTTTTATTTCTTTAGGCGAAGTATTTCTTGACTGCATCAGCGTTCATGGGACGTGGGATCTCCTCACCATCCATAGTTTCAAGAATTAATACGCCGCCAGAGAAGGCTTTCTTGACAACATATGAGCCTTCAAAATTGGGAGTCCACTTGCCCCTAGAATCAGCGTTAAAAGACATGATCTTCCTGAGCACGAGGTCTCCTTCTCTAAATTCACGGGGTTTGACCTTCTTATCAAAATCTTTCTTCATTCTCTTCTGATATAACTGCCCATGACACAAAGCCGTCATTCTCTTCTCTTCGATCAAATTCAATTGGTCAAACCTGTTCTAGACCCATTCAGCCTCTGACAACTTGGTTTCCATTATCACACGTAAAGAGGGAATCTCAACCTCGATTGGGAGCACAAGTTCCATTCCATACACAAGGGAGAATGGGGTTTCTCCTGTTAAAGTGCAGACATATGTCTGATATCCATGTAAAGAAAAAGGGAGCATTTCATGCCAATCTTTATAAATAACGACCATCTTCTGGATGATCTCCTTGATATTCTTATTAGCAGCTTCAATAGCTCCATTCATCTTCGGCCTGTACGAAGATGAATTATGATGGACAATCTTGAATTCTTCACAAAGTTCTGTCATCATCTTGTTGTTCAGATTCTAGTCATTGTTGGTGATGATTCTTCTCCGCATACCATAACGACATATGAGATTATTCTTAATGAAGCGCACTACCACCTGCTTAGTAATATTAGCATATGAAGCAGCTTTCACCCATTTGGTGAAGTAATCAATTGCTACCAAGATAAAACGGTGTCCATTCGAAGCTTTGGGTTCTATCACTCCAATCATGTCAATATCCCACATAGAGAAAGGCCACGAGAAAGAAATAACAATTAGACGTGTCATAGGCACATCAATCTTGTCCGCATAAATCTGACATTTATGGCACTTCTTTGCAAATCTGTAACAGTCAGATTCCATTGTCAGCCAATAGTAACCTGCCCTTAGCATCTTTTTAGCCATCGAATGTCCATTGGCATGAGTTCCAAATGAACCTTTATGAATCTCATGCATCAACATGTTTGCTTCGTATCTATCCACGTATCTGAGCAAGACCATGTCATAATTTCTCTTGTACAACACATTTTCACTGAGGAAGAAGCTGCCAACCAATCTTATTAATGTCTTTTTATCTTTATTCGAAGCACCAATCAGATATTCTTGAGTCTGGAGAAAATGCTTGATATCGTAATACCAAGGTTTCTCATCTGTTACCTCTTCTGTTGTAAACACATGAGCGGGCCTATCCAGTCGCCGAACTATAATTCGAGGTATATCATTCCAAGTATTCACTTGATACATAGAAGCCAGAGTTGCCAGAGCATCTGCCATTTGATTTTCGTCTCTGGGGATGTGATGGAATTCAACTTTATTAAAGAAGGGTAACAATCTGCTAGCATAATCTTTGTAAGGGATCAAGTCGGGGTGACGAGTATCCCACTCTCCTTTAATATGATTTATTACCAAAGCTGAATCGCCATACACATCTAGAATTTTAATTCTAAGATCAATAGCTTCCTCGAGACCCATGATGTAAGCCTCATATTCTGCCATATTATTAGTACAATCAAATGTCAACCTTACAGTAAAAGAAATGTGTGATCCATGTGAAGTTACAATCACATCACCAATTCCTTTACCATAAGCATTCACAGCTCCATTAAATATCATGCTCCAGCGAGATTTAGGATCAGGACCTTCCTCAGTTAATGGTTCATCATAATCTTTCACTTTCAGAAACATCACATCCTCATCAGGGAAATCATACATCACAGACTGATAATCATAACCTGGTTGGTGAGAAAGATAATCTACCAACACGCTACTTTTAATAGCTTTTTGAGTGCGGTATTCGATGTCATATTTAGATAACAACATCTTCCAACGGGTAATTCTCCTAGTAAGAGCAGGCTTTTCAAAAATGTACTTGATTGGATCCATTTTGGAGATCAACCAAGTAGTGTGATTCAACATATACTGCCGCAAATGTTTTGCCGCCTAGGCCAGAGCACAACATGTCTTTTCCAGCATGGAATACTACGACTCACAATCAGTAAACTTTTTACTGATATAATAAATGGCATACTCTTTCTTCCATGTTTCATCTTGTTGTCCTAGAATACAACCCATGGAATTATCTAACATTGTCAGATACATAATCAATGGTATTCCTTCAACAGGAGGGAGCAAGATAGGAGGTTCAAGTAGATATTCTTTAATACTTTCAAATGCCCTTTGGAAGTCATCTGTACACACACAACCTTGATCTTTCTTTAACAACTTAAATATCGGTTCACACGTTGCAGTCATGTGGGAAAGGAATATAGAAATATAATTCAAATGCCTAAGGAACCCTCTGACTTGCTTTTCAGTTCTCGGAGCTGGAATTTATTGAATTACTTTGACTTTATCAGGGTCAACTTTAATCCTTCTCTGGCTAATAATGAAACCCAACAATTTCCCTGACCGAACACCGAAGGTACATTTATTTGGATTCAAGCGGAGATGATACTTCCTCAAACGCTGAAACAAATTCAACAAATCTTCTACATGCCCTTCTTCAGTATGGGATTTAGCAATGATATCATTAATATATACCTCAATTTCCTTGTGCATCAGATAATGTAATAGGGTTATCATAGCCCTCTGGTACGTTTCACCAACGTTCTTCAACTCGAAGAGCATCACTCTGTAACAAAATGTTCCCCAGGGTGTGATAAACGTTGTTTTTTCCATGTCCTCAGGAGCCATCTTTATTTGAATATAACCGGAAAATCTGTCCATGAATGAGAAAATTTTGAATTTTGCTGTGCTATCCAATAACATATCAATGTGTGGCAATGGAAAATCATCTTTTATACTAGCTTTATTTAGATCTCTGTAACCTACGCACATGCGAACTTTTTCGTATTTCTTCGGCACTGAGACAATATTGACAATCCACTGAGGGTACACTGATGTCACAAGAAAACTGGCATTAATCTGCTTTAGAACTTCTTCTTTGATCTTCACTGCCATATCTGGGTGAGTTCTTTGCAACTTCTGTTTGATTGGCGGGCACTCTGGCTTCAGCGGAAAATGGTGCTCTACAATATCTATATCTAGACCAGGCATATCTTGGTAATACCAAGCAAAAATATCCACATACTCTTTCAACATCTCAATTAACCTGCTCTTCACATCAGGATGCAGTAATGCTCCAATCTTGACTTCCTTCGGATCTTCTTTTGAACCCAAGTTGATTACTTCCAATGATTCTTTATATGGCTGAATGGCATTATCCTCGCGCTCAAGCAATCATGAGACCTCTTCTGGAATCTCATCATAGTCTTCTTCTTCGGCCCCATACATAGGGAATTCAAAGTTGGGAGAGGGTGCAGGGTCATTGTATTCAACAATTTTTTTAATTAGTCTGCACATATGATTTATGATTACTTTTAGAAACTGACACATATAACAAGTGATCATGCATATTGAATTTCAGTTATTATTTATTTTGAAAGGTTTTTTTCTGATTACCATTTTCCAAGAAAAAGAAAAAAATAAAGACACAATTTGGGAAACAAAGACAACTTTTATTATTGATTTTAAAAATCAAAGCAAACAGATAAGCCCATACAATATCAATACTTTCACCTTGGGAAGAGTGAAAGCTTTTCAAAAACATTAACAAAAACAAATCACTTTGAAACATGTATGCAAGAGGGAACATCAATGGTGATCCAGTTCTGAACCCTAACTCCGTGCATCACATAATTTGGCATTTCTGGCTCTGCTTCATCTTCCATAATGGAATTAATCTCGGAAACAGTTGGATGAAGATAACCCCAACTACGAAATATGTCTTGATACTTTCCTGCAGCAGACTTCGGCTTCATGCTCTTACCTTTATCATTCTTCACAGAGAACCCCAAGCCAACTCTATTCTTGTTTACAGGTGGATCAACAATTTGTCCCCATACTTCACTATGGCCATTACACACAATCTGTTGAGCATCCTTAAACGAAGCCATAAAATTCTCATTTCCTATTATATTATCAATGGATAAAGCTTGGAACTGGGTTCCAATAGCAACTTCATCCGCCTCCACAATGATGAAAGAGGACAAATGAGATATTAATAGTGCATGTACTCCATTTATAATTACCACTTTTCCTTCACGCACAAACTTCAACTTCTGGTGTAAATTCAAAGTGACAACCCCTGCCTCATGTATCCACGGTCGTCTTAACAAACAACTGTAAGCGGGTATAATATCCATGACCTAGAAAGGAATCTGAAACAAATGTGAGCCTATATGAATAGGCAAGTCCACTTCACCAATAACAAATTTCCTTGATCCATCAAATGCTTTCACAATAATGCCACTTGGGCGCATGGGAGTACCTTGATATTTAAACTTCATAAGCGTGCTCCTCGGTATAACATTCAATGCGGATCCATTATCAATCAGCACATTGGATAATGAATCATTCTTGTAGTTTATAGAGATGCGAAGGGCCATATTATGATTCCTTCCTTCATCGGGAAGTTCATCGTCACAGAAACACAGGTTATTACATGATGTAATGTTCCCTACCACACTGCTGAATTGGTCTACTGGCATATCACTTTCCAAGAAAGCTTGGTCCAATACCCTCATCAAAGACTCTCTATGAGCAGTAGAGTTCATCAATAAAGCAAAGATAGATATTTTTGAAGGAGTCTGCAGTAGCTGGTCTACAATTCTGTAGTTGCTCATCTTGATTATCTTTAAAATATCATCCACCTCTTTTTCTAGCTTAGCTCTACTAGATTCACCCACTACCCTCTTGGGTTCAACATCTTCAACAATTTTCTTTCCAGTACTAACATCTCCACAAACAACTGGTGCAAATACACGACCGCTGTGGGTCCCTCTGCTAGTCTCAGCAATATTTCCAACATTAGGCATTGGCTGGATGGGAACTTCCACACCATCCTCTAAGATTGTAACATTATATTTGTAGGGTACAACCTTGTCTGACTTGTAGGGGACATGACCCGATAAGCTAATCACCAATGGAGTAATAGCTGGCTTGCCATGATATTCAACTTCAAAAGGGGTGGGTGCACCAAAACAAGGCACAATAACATTTACTCCCTCTTCAACATATTCAGTCATTACAGGGTCATCTCCAGAAAAGATATCTTCATCCGAGGATAAAAACTCATCCGCAGAGGCATACTCATCATCTGACTCTTCTTCAGCCAAAAAAACCTCAATCTCATTAACCTCATGGTAATCATCCATTTTGCCTGTAACCTTGATAGTTCCATTATCCAATAACAACTGAATACCTTTGCTTACAATTAAACATCCTCGGGAGTCCCGATAAAAAATTCGGCAAGATCCATACTGATGTTCTACTTGACCAACCATGTGGTAGAAAGTAGCATGCAATTGTACAAGATCCTCATTCATATATTCCACATCATAGATTTAGAACTCTCCAGGACATCCAAAAACCATGTTTACTTCCTCTTCATACTTTTCCCTAGGCCTGATTATGTGGATGAGGCCCTCATCCACCATCTCCTGCAAATCAACCTTTATCTTGTCACAACCCTGTATATCCATACTGCAAATAGCACAACCAACATGTTCATGCGTATAGTAGCTAAATTCACAGAGGCCTGCATGCATTTTTACCAAATCTCCTCTAACCAATTTAATATCAAAAATCTGGAAGTCTCCTGGACAACCAGAAACCATGTTCACAACATTTTCTCCTGGATGATTTTGCAAAGGATTATCTTTCACATTAGGGCCAACATATTTGAAGGATAAGATACCAGTCCTCACCAATTTTTGTACTTCAGTTTTCAAAGGATAGCAGTTCTCAACATTGTGCCCTGGTGCTCCCTGATGAAAAGCACATGTTTGGTCTGCCTTGTAATACCAAGGTAATGGTGATGGTATAGCGGGGGGTGGTCTGGTCTGAACTAACCTCTTTTAAATTAACGCCGGGAGTAATTTTATATAGCTCATAGGGATAGGTTCATAACTCTCCCTTCTCTGATTATACCCTTAATTCCCCCTGATGGGATGGTATCTGATAAGCAACGGTGGTTGGAGCTACACCAATAACTGGAGTTACTGAGGCGACTTGTTGATGACGCTGGTAATTTATTCTAGGAGGATTAACCTTCCTTTCTTGCATAACAACATTTGTATATCCTTCCTTCTTTTTTGCAAACCCATAGGATGGCTTCTTCGTACTTCCGGAACTTTCACTTTTTGTTAAACGACCCTCTCTTACAGCCTCTTCCATACGGATACCCATGCCTACAATTTCAGTAAAGTCACTTGGCGCACTCGCCACCATCCTCTCATAGTAGAAAGTACCCAGAGTCTTCAGGAAAATCTTTGTCATCTCCTTTTCTTCCATGGGAGGAATCACTTGGGCGGCTACCTCACGCCATCTCTGTGCATATTCTTTGAATGATACCTTGTCCTTCTGGACCATGGCCCTGAGTTGATCGCGGTCAGGCGCCATGTCCACATTGTATTTGTATTGTATGATAAATGCTTCTCCCAAGTCGTTGAAAGTATGGATATTGACAATGTCCAAACTCATATACCACTTCAACGCATCACCAATCAAACTATCCTAAAAAAGTGAATCAATAGACGTTGATCATCAGTGTGGGTAGACATTCTTCATATATACATCACAAGATGAGCACGGGGACAAGTGTATCCCTTGTACTTCTTGAATTCCAGGACTTTAAACTTCACAGGTATCTTGAAATTTGGGACCAAGCATAAATTATTCACATTCTGTCTGAACAATTCCTTTCCCCTGAGGGCCTTCATCTCCCTCTGCATCTTGTCAAACTGATCTTGAAAATCGTCCATTCGATCATAGAGACCCAAGCCTTCACTTGGTGGAGGAAAAGGACGATACATATCATCATTAGCAAATGGGACCATATTCACCGAAGGAGGTGCAACAGGAGTAGCATGCACCACAGGAGGTGCAGGAGTAACAGTAGTCTGAACAATTGGAGTAACTTGAGGACCAATATTGAAACCTTCAGGCACAAAGTTCTCTGGAATTCCCCATGGACAACCTTGAGGCATGCGATTCTAAACAATAGCTGGAATGGAAGACACAGGAACAGTCGGAGCTTCAGTAGTAACCTTTTTCTATTGAGGTTGAGCACTCGGTGGCTGATTCAGAGCAGCCACCAGAGATTTCATCAGAGTAGTGAGATTGGCCATGCCAGCCTTCAGAGCAGAAACTTCCTCGCGCAGCTCACGATTCTCTTGTTCTAAGTTGTCCATCTTCCTTCTGAAATTAACTCGAGTATTGTAGTGGTGAGACAACTTGCTGAACAAAGTAAAGAAGCTCAGTAAGACCTCTGGATATGCAAAAAATTCAAGAAGTATGTACAATAGGATGCATGATGTGCAATTCACATGATTTATTTTATTATTAATATTTCAAGGGACTTAAAGATTTATAGACACGTTGCAAATATAAAAGTAATAACACATTTGAAGTACTGAATTTTTTTATTAAAATAACTTCAAAATGGATTACAAGTTTCAATAATCCCAAGTACAAGATGAAAATAAAGTCTAAAACCCTAAGAAGTAAAGCTGATGGAGATCACCCTATACGTTGGCGCTTCCCTGTAAGCCTGGAAATATGAGCCTTCAACCTTTAGTTTTCTTCCGCATATCTGATGGCAACCTCCTTCCAATCACCTGAATCAGGAAGTGAGAAAGTAGCATCTGACTGAGTCTTAGAGGAAAATAAATCCCCTTGCCTCTCCATTGTCTCTACAGCCTGACTCTCAAGAATCTCAATCAAGTCGTCTTTTTCCTTCAAGTCTGCTCTATAAGAAATCTCTAAAGTTTGGCACTTATTCTTCCAAACTTCCTTTTCTTATTGCATCCTGACTAAATTAAGCTATAGCTCTTACATATCATCCAATAAGGGAGGAGTGGTCTTCATAAACAAATCAGGCATAGGTGCTTCCCGGGAATACGACATCTTCAACTGAATAGCTCTCGTTTGGACCCACTAGAGATAAGGCTCCAAAGAAACAACCCCCTAGGTCCCAAGTCTTCCCTACTCTTCCTATGAATGTGACGCCAGGCCTTCGCAATCTGCTCCCTAGCTTCTGTTGTACCCCAATTTTTGCCCCTAAGATCCCTTCATCATACCATATTGTTTCAATCACAACAAAATCACATTAGGGCTTTTGGTTCTTCTCCCTATCTTTAGCCTTGCTTTGCTGAGGAATTACCAATCACCCTAACTTGTGTTTCTTTTGTGATCATGGATATTTTGCTTTAATTTTCTATCTAATTAACAAAATGAAATATTGGTTTGTCTTGCTTGTTAATAATGTAGGTAAAGGCAATGAGGATTAGTAAGTTTCTTCATGGGTGCATGAGTTTATTTCCATGCCCTAGTCAAAAGCTTGAGAAATTCAAACCTCACCATTGAAGTTGTTTTGAAGTTGGTATGGAAGTTGTTTATGTGGCCATGAGTCCTCCTCATCATACTCAACAATCTCTATTCACAAAGGAAGAATATTGGCACAAAAAGTTTGTTCGAACTTGGCAAAGTTCCACCAAGCATTCTCTTGATCTAGAGGCTAGGGTTTTGGACTTCAAAGGGGCATATCTTGCTCATCTTTTGGTATTTTTGAGTGATTCCAAAAACATTCTTCTCTTCAAAGATTTACCAATAAATCACTTCAAAAGTTCCAAGGAGTTTTCATGTGGAAGGAACTTGGTGAAGAGGAAAGATTTTAAGTCATCCAGATGAATCCCCAATTCTCCATATGTGACTTCAAATGGTCATAAATTGGTCAATTTTTATCACCTTGAGCCCATTCTTTTTTCATGATGATCCTAAGGATGTTTACTTCATGCCTTCTTTTATGTTCAAAGTAAGAAAATGGATGGAAGTTGCCTTAAGAATGCAAGAGATTATAGGTCATTTCGTGATTTTTGGACAACTTCAACAAGTCATAACTTGCTCAATTTTTGGAGAGTTTGAGTGGTTCAATTTGAAAAATGTCATTCAAGAGATCTACTTCATTCCATCTTTTTTGGTCAAGAGCAAATTCTAAGTGGAAGGCCATGTTTGGATGCAAGAGATTATAGGCCATTTTTAAAGAAGAATTTGAAATATTTCTAAGTATGGAAAGTCAACTCTTTTTCTTCAACTTTGACTCCATGTAACTTTCAGCTCAAGCATCCATTTGATTCCATTCTTTTTCCATTACAAAGCTTGTTACCTCATCTTTCCAAAGATTCAAGAATTTTGCCCTAAGACTCCTTGAGGTGGAAATGCCATTGGATTGAACTTGGTAACTTGGAACTGAAGTTTTTCCACAAGTCAGAATTTGAAATTCATGTTTTGGCCTTTAAACATCAAATTAGCACGCGTTTATGATCTAAACATGTTTAACCAAGTTGCCAAAGTGGATTAGAGCCTTGAAACACAAGGATTAGATGAGTTTTGATGCAAATCATATCACACTTTTCTCGTGCATCAGGTTCACACGATTTCCCTCCAATTTGCTTCATTCCACACGCTTGAACATTCCATTTGATTCACTATAAATAGAGGGTCATCCCCCATTCAATTTCCCAAGCTTAGATAGCCAGAATCACCCTGCCAAACTTGCTTCACAACTTAGAATTCAGCTACTTCGAATCCTATTCTCAAGCCTTTTTCAATCCTTTTTTTTATCAATTCACCTTCCTTGATCTTCCCTGAAGCTAACCATATAATCACATTCAAGAATCGTGCCATATAATGCTCCATAGAAGTCCAGTTTTAGAGCTCTGCAACTCAAATTCAACAGGTAGATTCCTTCATCAATTCTTCAAAAACTTTGGTATCATTGTGTTACTCTCATTACCCTGTTTCTAGTTGCAACACTTACTTTTATCTGGAAGCACGTTTTGACCATGAATTTTGAAATCCCTTTTCAAAACTTTCTTTCCAAATCGCTTGAGTTACAATTTATATAAATTTGGTGCGAGGGTGTGGTTGTCTTCGTCTTGAAGAGACGAAGCGAATGACATAGGTCTGAGCTCCTGATTTTACAGTTTGAGAGACCTGCAATTCATGAAGGCTGGAGGTTGAAGATGACCAACGTGTCATCTTCTAACCAATGAAAGCGTGACATTTGTTATTTCTAAATTCTGGTTTTATTAATGATTCTGTACATTATTCATTAAAGACCATGATATGCACAACGCGCCAGATCCTTTGGATTTGATTACTAATGCGTTTTGACTCTCATCCAATGGTCCACATCTTTTTCTTTTATTTTCTTTTTCTGATTTTTATATTTTAATTGTTTTAAATTTCAAAAAATCATAGAAAATTCATTTTTAGTCCAAAAAATCTGAAAAAATTACGAAAAATATTTTTGATTATTCTCTTTCTGATTTTTATTTTTTCACAATTTAATTTTGAGTTTTGGTATTTTTTATGAATTTTACACTTGTTTGATTTGTTTAAAATGTTTAAAAATACTTTTACACATTTTTATATTCTGAAAAAATTATGGGATGATTCAATGATATTGTGACAAATATTTGTGACCTTATTTTATTTTTGTTTCTGACTTTACTATTTTTTTTACTATTTTTTTATTTTACCCATTTAATTTAATTTTTAAAAATAGTTTCTGACTTTTAAAAATTCCCAAAAATTTTGTAAAATTACTTGGCCTCTTTTTTGATTTTTCAATGATCTTATTTTTCATTTCTTGATTAATTTTAATATAATTGATATTTTCCTCATTATTTTCTTTTAAAAAAAAACATTTTTAAACCTTTTAATGTATATATTAAATATATAATTTTTGTGATTATTTTCTGGCTGTCTTAGGTTGATTTTTTGATCATGGCTTTATTAACATCATTGGATCTTAGGTGTTGAGTTCAACTCCACCAAAATGGATGAATGATTTTAATAATAGTTTGATTACATTTTTAATTCAAATGTGGTTTCTCTTTTTACCCTAATTCCTCTTCATCTCATCCCCTTCTCATTGCACTAAATGTTGTTAGAGCATGATCCCTATATCATGTCTCAAAACAAATGGTGCATAGATTGCTATTGACCGGCCTCAAAATAGGCGCGACTTCTATATAAGTCCACTTACGATTGCTTAACATAGCGCTAAATTTTGTCCCAATTCGAATAAATGATCATTCGTGGCCCAAACTTATGATTGCAAGCCCAAGTATGTTAATTTGATCTCTTTGATCCAATAACCTTGAGATTCATTGTGTGGAGGCTTTGGTTCTACCAATCCTCTAATGGATCTACAACACCTTTGGTCAACGCGGATCACTTAAACATCGTTGATCATTAAATGGTACTTGTGAGAATTCCAAATGGATGATATACTTGACAAAAAGCAAATGCAACTTGTTGTGTGGAGGCTTTGGTTCTACCAATCCTCTAATGAGTTCCAAATGCAAGTTTCAAGATGATCATCCAACTAACCACTAATTATTGACTTGTTTATTTTATGTTTTTATTCTTTTATGCTTTATGTACTATTTATTTTTTAGCATTTTTATTTCATGCCATTTTAATCTTTGCTCATTTGAGCATTTATATTCTTGTCATTTTTACTTTGCTCACTTGAGCTTTTCTTTTCCTTTTCTAAAGATACTTAATAATCAAATTAAACCCTAAAAAACTCTTAATGGTACTTGGACTAATTGGTTACTATCCTTGGCATTATGGAGCAATGGACTTTTTCTTGGACTTAGGATTAGAAACCTTGGTCTATCTTTGAGACCTTGTGATCTTATCTGATTATTTTGTCTGGAGTTCTTGAGGTTTACCTTAAGACATTGGGTTGCTTGTTTGTTTTTGTGTGCAGGTTTTTGTGATTACATCCTTTGTTTGTAATCAGGAATTCACCCGCATACAACCATTACTCTGCCCAATTTTTGTGAAGACTTAATACAGTTGAAGAGGTCTAGTATCTTTGCTTGCTTGGTTTCAATCCAAAGAATGTGAATTCTATCTTGGCTCATAATGTCAAGTATTGGCTTCTTGTTGGTTAGATAGTTCTTATCCTTAGCTTTTACCTTATGCTTTAGGATAATCTTTTCTTCTCCTCCCATCTTCTTTAATTTCAAAAAACCTTCTCCCTCCTTCGGAAAACTCTTCTTGTTTTGAAACTTAAACCACTTTCATAATAGAATTGGACTTAGGTCCTTTCATTTTCAAAATATGTTCATAAATAAACTTCAATCAATTTAATAATACCTTGAAATTTTTGTGAGAAGAATAAAAGTCAACCAATCTCATTTCAAACAATTTTGCCACTTTGGCTTTTACCTTTAAACTTTTCTTAAAAGATTAGACTCTTGTAAATCCTTGTAGTGATGCAAACAACTATACTTCTACAATATGTAGTGAAGAGAGACATTTTCCACTTGGGTGTTGAGTGAGGCATTGTTGATTTTAAAATCCAAGCCGTATCCTCCACTTTGAGATGATGCAAATTCTCCTTTCTCATGATTGTGGGTAGTAAGTATGTTTTCCACACAGACAAGGACAATGATGTCTTATCTCTTAAAATTAACCAACACACTTTGTGTTTCAATTTTTTAAAAGAGGAACTACGTGTACCCTGATCCCCTATTGCATGAAAGGTGGTACGTAGGCACTAAAGGTTCACAACCGCGGCGGGTGCAAAAATCATAAAAAATATATTTCTCTTCTCACCTCCACCATTCATTTTCTATACAACACATTTTATATAGCCAAAATATACAGATTTTACAAAGAGGTTCCTGCGGAGTACCGTAGATGTTTAGGGTGCTAATACCTTCCCTTTGCATAACCAACCCACTTACCTTGAATCTTTCCCCCTTTTTTGGGTTATTCGCTCTTTTCCTTTTCCTTTGGAAACAATAAAGCGCGGTGGCGATTTTTATTTTGATTTGTATAAAGTCTAGTCAATCCAATGGCTTAGTCTTGAACATTTCTACCGCTACAGAAAAATGGCGACTTCACTGGGGAAAGATTGACCTCTTGTTGGTCCATCCCTAAGTGGGTTAAACCTATCTTTATTTATATCTGTATATGTGCTATTGTTGTTTATGTGTTATATTTTATATATATATGTTTGTCTGGATTTTCCTGGTTTTCAGGGTGCTTGGTGATTACTCATAAGTCCTATACCCAGACTTGGGCAAACTTTAAGATAGGAAGGGAAGTATAGTCATGTTAACTTTGAGGGAGTAATCCCAAAAAAGGAGGCATGAGATCCCCCACTCAGTGGAGGCCCCTTTGACTGTAGTGTCTACCGAGTAATCGGGAAGACGTACTGCTTTCGACCTGAGAGCCTGCTCAAACTGAGGACCGTAGAATACCAAACCCATATTGGCCTTTTAGGTGTAGCGCGGAAGCTATGAGAGAGTAATTCGGAAATAGTTGTTATGCGATACTACGGTCGAACGAGTCTTTCTTGAGAATATTACTAATTATCGAGTTAATCGGGAAGTTGGTAATATCCAAAGGAAGGATGTAGAGTCTGGGAACCTCTAGAACCTTGTTTAGCAGGTGATAACTCTTAGACCAACACCTTATGGGTAGTACCTTTAAGCTCATGCTCGTGACGTTGAACCTATGAACCCTATATGTGTGATTTTGTGTGTGATTTTTGCATCATGCATCCATGCACTCATAAGCATCTTTTGAAGAAACAATATTTCAAGGGATTTAAAGGTTGACTATTTGTGAATATCTCAAGTACTGTAACCATGTATTCTGGAAAGAGAAAGATCGGGAAATACAGTTTCAAGGATCCCAAGATAGATGAGTTGGTCAGTCTAATTCCAGAGATCGAGTGTCCTGTAGACTTTCGGAAAAAGTATGGATCCATCATTCCTCTCATGAAGTTGAAGATGAAGGAGGGTATTCTCTCGACCTTGGTCAAGTTCTATGATCCGGTGTATCACTGCTTTACTTTTCCCAACTATCAGTTGATTCCTACATTGGAGGAGTATTCCTATCTATTGGATTTACTCGTTACCAATCGTGTTCCTTTTACTATTTTGGAGGGTGAGCCAAAACCAGATGAGATTGCTGCTTTGATTCATCTGGGGAAGTCTGAGGTGGAAGCCCATATGACTACCAAAGGAGGGATTAGAGGATTACCAGCCCAGTTCTTATTGGATAAAGCTCGTTACTTTGCTAGAATGAAGAGTACGGTTTCTTTTGAGGCCATCTTTGCACTGCTTGCTTATGGATTATTCTTATTTCCTAATGTGGACAAGTTTGTCGACATTAACGCCATTAGGATTTTCATGATTGGAAAACCGATTCCTACACTGTTGGGTGATGCTTATTACTCTGTTCATCTTCGGAGTTCTTATCATGGGGGAATGGTTATCTGTTGCACGCCTTTGTTGTACCGGTGGTTCATCTCTCATATGCCCCAGTCTGATGCTTTTTGGGATGTCAAGAAGGAACCCCGTTGGGCTCCTAAGGTCATGGCACTTACTCACTCGGATATTGATTGGTATCATCGAGCTTACCAAGATGTGGAGATTATTGACAGTTGTGGTAGTTTCCCCAATGTGCCTCTTCTTGGTACAAAGGGAGGAATTAACTATAACCCTGTTCTTGCACGGCGACAACTTGGTTATCCGATGAGGGATAAACCAAATAGTATTCATTTGAGTAGTTTCTTTCTGAAGGAAGGAGAAGACCACAGGGAAGCTAGAGAGCAGATTGTGAAGGTCTGGCGTCACATTCATAAGAAAAGTAGGAAGGATTTGGGACCTAGGGGTGCTATTTCTTTGGAGCCATATCTTCAGTGGGTCCGGTCGAGAGCCGTTCAGTTGAAGATGCCGTTTACTCGGGAGACACCCATGCCTGATCTATTTGTGAAGACCACTCCTCCTTTATTAGATGATTTAGAAGAGTTGCAGCTTACTTTGGTTAGGATGCAACAAGAAAGAGATGCTTGGAAGAACAAGTTCTAGACTTTAAAGAGTTCCTACAGAGAAGACTTGAAGGAGAAAGATGATTTGATCGAGATCCTTGAGAGTTGAGCGGTAGAGTCTATGGAGAGGAAAGGGGATTTATTTTCTCCTAAGCCTCAAACAGGTGCTGATTTCTCATTTCCTGATCCAGATGATTGGAAGGAGGTTGCCATCAGACATGTGGAAGAAAACCAGAGGTTGAGGGCTCAGATTGCCAGGCTCACAGGGAAGCGCCAGCGTACAGATTGATCTCTATCAGTTTCTTTCTCTCAGGATTTTTAGATTGTATTTTCATCTTGTACTTGGGATCATTGAAACTTGTAATCCATTTTTGAAGTTATTATAATAAAAGTTTCAGTATTTCAAATTGTGTTATTATTTTGATGTTTGCAATATGTCTATAAACGTTAAATCCCTTGAAATATTAAATGATAAAGTAAAAATAATCATATGCATTGCACATCATGCATCATATTGCACATATTTCTTGCATTTATTATGCATATCCAGGTACCTTACCCAGCTTTTTGCTTCGTTCAACAAGCTCACTCATCACTACAACACTCGAGCAAAATTCAAAAAGAAGATGGACAACTTGGAACAGGAAAATCGCGAGCTGCGTGAAGAATTTTCTTCTTTGAAGGCTGGTTTGGCCAATTTGACTACTCTTATGGAAGCTCTGGTGGTTTCTCAGAATCAGCCACCGAGTGTTCAACTCAACCAATGAGGGCAAATACTGAAGTTCCGACTATTCCTGTATCCGCTAATCCGGCTGTTGTTCAAAACCGCATGCCTCAAGGTTATCCGTGGGGAATGCCAGAGATTTTTGCACCTAAAGGTTTTGGATTTGGGCCCCCAAGATGCTCCAGTGGTTCCAAATGTTGTTACTCTAACACCTCTTGTGGTGCACACTATTCATACTGCACCTCCTTCAGTGAATTTGGTTCCGTTTGAAGATGTGTGTCGTCCTTTCCCTCCGCCGAGTGAAGATTTGGGTCGTTATGACATAATGGATGATTTCCAAGAGCAGTTTGATAGAATGCAAAGAGAGATGAAGGCTCTTAGAGGAAAAGAGCTATTTGGGTAGAATGTGAATGAGCTGTGTTTGGTCCCGAATGTTAAAGTACTTTCTAAGTTCAAAGTCCCAGAGTTTGATAAGTACAAGGGCAACACTTGCCCTCGTGCTCACTTGGTGATGTATGTGAGGAGAATGTCTACCCACACCGATGATCAGCGTCTGCTGATTCACTTTTTCCAGGATAGTCTGACCGGCGCAGCGTTGAAATGGTATATGAGTTTAGACAGCGCCAACATCCATACTTTTAATGATTTGGGAGAAACATTCATTAAACAATACAAGTACAATGTGGACATGGCGCCTGACCGTGACAAGCTTAGGGCAACGGTTCAGAAAGATATAGAATCGTTCAAAGAGTACGCGCAGAGGTGGCGCGAAGTGGCTGCACAAGTGATTCCTCCTATGGAAGAGAAGGAAATGACTAAGATTTTTCTGAAGACGCTGAGTGCTTTCTACTACGAAAGAATGGTAGCAAGTGCCCCAAGTGATTTTACAGAGATGGTAGGAATGGGTGTCCGCCTAGAAGAGGCAGTAAGAGAAGGCCGTTTGACAAAGGGTGAAGGATCCGGAAGTGTGAAGAAGCCAACTTATGGGTTTACAAAGAAGAAAGAAGGGGATACCAATGCTGTCATGCAAGAGAGGAGGATAAACACTCCTAGAAGGAATTATCAGCGTCACCAACAAGTTGCTTCAGTGACTCCTGTTATGAATGCCGCTCCGACAACCGTTACTTATCAAAGACAATCCCAACAAGGGAACCAAGGGAATAATCAGAGAAAGGAGAACTACGACCCTATTTCCATGAGTTATGTAGAGATACTACCAGCATTGATTCAAAAGAAGTTGGTCCAGACACGATCACCTCCAGCAGTACCATCACCATTGTCTTGGTATTACAAAGCATACCAGACGTGTGCCTTTCATCAGGGAGCACCAGGGCATAGTGTTGAAAATTGTTATCCTTTGAGGACTAAAGTGCAAAGGTTGGTGAAATCTGGAATTTTATCTTTCAAAGACATGGGACCTAATGTGAAAGACAATCCTCTACCCAAGCACGGGGGAGTGAATGCTGTGAACATGGTGGCCGGTTGTCCAGGTGACTTCCAGATTTTTGACATTAATCTGGTTAGAGGGGATTTGGTGAAGATGCACGCAGACCTTTGTGAATTCAGTTATTACACGCATGGCCATGCCGATTGTGCTATTTGCAGAACATACAAGGTTGCGATAAGATAAAGGCTGATTTACAGGAGATGATGGATGAAGGTCTAATTCATATAATCAGGCCTAGGGCAGAATATGAAGAGGAAGTGAATATGGTTTCTTGATGTCCGGGTGAATTTAGAATCTTTAAAGTAAAGCATTTGAATGAAGATCTAGTACAGTTGCAGGCTACTTTCTGTCGTACTGCTGGTCAGGTGGAACACCAATATGGGTCTTGCATAGTTTGGTGTCGAGACCCCCGAGGATGTTCTATTGTGAGAGAGTGTGTTCAACTGCTGTTAGATAATGGAACTATCAAGATCACAGGTCAGAGAGATGATTATCACGAGATTGATATGGTTAAGTTTGTTTGACGGGAGAAGAGTCAGAGGAAGAGTATGCCTCCGCAGATGAGTATTTCTCTTCAGACGAAGTTTTGTTTGCGGGAAATGACCTTTTGAAGGCTGATTATGTTGAGGAAGGTGTAAATGTTATTGTACCTTGTTTTGGTGCACCCGTTCATCTTGAGGTGGAGTACCATAGCAAACCAGCTGTTACCCCATTGGTAATTAGTTTGCTAGGACCTGTTCCCTATAAATCAGATAAGGTTGTGCCTTACAAATACAACGCTACAATCTTAGAAGATGGTTTGGAAATTCCCATCCAGCCAATGCCAGATGTTGGAAATATAGCTGATAATAGCAGGGTGACCCGTAGTGGTCATGTGTTTGTGCCGGTTATTCGAAGAGATGTTGTTGCTGGAAAGAAAATTATTGATAATGATGAGTCTAAGAAGGCTGCAAGAGAGACTAGTGGAGATACATTGGAGAAAGAAGTGGATGATATCTTGAAGATAATTAAGATGAGCGACTACAAAATTGTAGACCAGCTATTGCAGACTCCTTCAAAGATATCCATCCTAGCTTTATTGATGAATTCCTCCGCTCATAGAGAGTCACTTATGAGAGTACTATATCAAGCTTTTGTAGAGAATGACATGCCGTTAGATCAATTCAACAACGTAGTTGGAAACATTACATCATGTAACAACTTGAGTTTCTGCGATGATGAGTTACCAGATGAAGGGAGGAATCACAACCTGGCCCTCCACATATCTATGAACTGCAAGAATGACTCGCTATCCAATATGCTAATTGATAACGGATCCGCATTGAATGTTATACCGAGGAGTACCCTCATGAAGTTAAAGTATCAGGGAACACCTATGCACCCAAGTGGCATCATTGTGAAGGCTTTTGATAGGTCGAGAAAATCTGTCATCCGTGAGGTAGACTTACCCATCCACATAGGACCACATTTGTTCTTGATAACCTTCCAGGTTATGGACATTATTCCCGCGTATAGTTGTTTGCTAAGACTGATGTGGATACATGAAGCAGGGGCTGTCACTTCAACTCTGCATTAGAAGCTAAAGTTTGTGCGGAAAGGGAAGGTAGTGATCATAAATGGGGAGCATGCGTTGTTGATATCCCATCTATCCTCTTTCAGTATTGTAGAAGCGGATGAGGCTGCTGTTGGGACCCAGTTCCAAGCCTTATCCATTGACAACATAAGGAAGAATGAGAATTCTGTGGTTTCCCTGAAGGATGCGCATCAGGTTGTGCGCAAGGGTCATAATGCAGTTTGGGGACGACTTCTGGATCCACCTGTGAACAAGAACAAAAATGGTTTGGGTTTCTCTTCGAGGAATGGCAAAGGCGAAAATTTGAAGTCAAAGTCTTCTGTGAACAGTTATCATGATGTTTTCCGCAGCGGAGGCTACCTCCATCCAATTGGTTCTGGAATTAATGTTGTTAAAGAGGATGAAGTAGAGCAAGAAGTGCCGAATTATGTGACGCATGGAGTCCGAGTTCAGAACTGGGTCACCATTGATGTTCCTTCTTGCATACATGTTTCAAAGTAATTTGTTTTGTTAATCTGTTTCTTTCTTTTGAAAAGCTTTCACTCTGCCCAAAGTGGAAGTATTAATGTTATAGGGCTTATCTGTTTGCTATAACTGTTAAGATCATTAATAAAAGTTGTCTTTGCTTCCAAATCATGTCTTTTATTTTCTACTTTCTTCTGGGAAATGGTAATAAAAAAACCCCTTTCAAAATAATTAATAACTGAAAATTAATCTGCATGATCACTTGTTATATGTGTCAGTTTCTAAAAGAAATCATAAAATCACATGTGCAGATTAATTAAAAAACCCGTTGAATACAATGAACCTGCACCCTCTCCCAACTTTGATTGTCCTGTGTTTGGGGCTGTAGAAGAAGATTATGATGAGATTCCAGAAGAGGTCTCACGGTTGCTTGAGCACGAGGAAAATACCATTCAGCCATATAAAGAGCCTTTGGAAGTGGTTAATTTGGGTTCAGAAGAAGATCCGAAGGAAGTTAAGATTGGAGCATCGTTGCATCCTGATGTAAAGAGCGGGTTAATTGAGCTATTGAAAGAGCATGTGGATATTTTTGCTTGGTCTTATCAAGATATTCCTGGTCTAGATACAGACATTATCGAGCATCGTTTGTCGTTGAAGCCAGAGTGTCCGCCAGTTAAACAAAAGTTGAGAAGAACCCACCCGGATATGGCAGTAAAGATCAAAGAGGAGGTCCTAAAGCAGATTAATGCTGTTTTTCTTGTGACATCAGTGTATCCTCAATGGATTGCCAATATTGTCCCAATACCGAAAAAAGACAGAAAAGTCTGCATGTGCGTAGATTACAGAGATCTAAATAAAGCTAGTCCAAAAGATGATTTTCCATTGCCTCACATTGACATGTTAGTGAATATCACAACAAAATTCAAGGTATTCTCGTTCATGGACAGATTTTCCAGGTATAATCAAATAAGAATGGCTCCAGAGGACATGGAAAAAACAATGTTTATCGCACCCTGGGGAACGTTCTGGTATAGAGTGATGCCCTTCGGGTTGAAGAACGCTGGTGCAACGTACCAGAGGGCCATGACAACCCTATTCCATGATTTGATGCACAAAGAAATTGAAGTATATGTTGATGATATGATTGCCAAATCCCAAACGGAAGAAGGGCATATAGAAGATTTGTTGAAGTTGTTTCAGCGTTTGAAGAAGTATCGTCTCCGCCTGAATCCAAATAAATGCACCTTCGGAGTTAGATCGGGGAAATTGTTGGGTTTTATCATTAGCCAGAAAGGAATTGAAGTTGACCCTGAAAAAGTCAAAGCAATTCAAGAAATGCCAGCACCAAGAACTGAAAAGCAAGTCAGGGGTTTCCTCGGGCGTTTGAATTATTTCTCCAGATTCATTTCCCACATGACTGCAATGTGTGAACCGATCTTTAAGTTGTTAAAGAAAGATCAAGGTTGTGTGTGTACAGATGAATTCCAAACGGAATTTGAAAGTATTAAAGAGTATCTACTTGAACCTCCTATCTTGCTCCCTCCCGTAGAAGGAAGACCGTTGATTATGTATCTAACAGTGTTAGATAAATCCATGGGTTGTATTCTGGAATAACAGAATGAAACAGGAAAGAAAGAGTTCGTCATTTATTATCTCAGCAAAAAGTTCACTGATTGTGAGTCGCGGTATTCTATGCTAGAAAAAACATGTTGTGCTTTGGCCTGGGAGGCAAAGCGATTGCGGCAGTATATGTTGAATCATACTACTTGGTTGATCTCCAAAATGGATCCAATCAAGTATATTTTTGAAAAGCCTGCTCTTACTGGGAGAATTGCCCGTTGGCAGATGTTGTTATCTAAATATGATATCGAGTACCGCACTCAAAAGGCTATCAAAAGTAGTGTGTTGGAAGATTACCTTTCTCACCAGCCGATGGAAGATCATCAGTCTGCAGAATATGATTTCCCCGATGAAGATGTGATGTTCTTGAAAGTGAAAGATTGTGATGAACCATTTCCTGAGGAGGGCCCCGACCCTGAATCTCGTTGGAGTATGGTATTTGATGGAGCTGTAAATGCTTATGGTAAAGGAATTTGTGCTGTGATTGTTACTCCTCATGGATCTCACATTCCTTTTACTGCAAGGTTAACATTTGATTGCACTAATAATATGGCAGAATATGAGGCTTGCATCATGGGTCTTGAGGAAGCTATTGATCTCAGAATCAAGATTCTAGATGTGTATGGTGATTCAGGTTTGGTAATAAATCAGATTAAAGGAGAATGGGACACTCGTCACCCTGGCTTGATCCCTTACAAAGATGATGCTAGAAGATTACTACCCTTATTCAATAAAGTTGAATTCCATCACATTCCTAGGGATAAAAATCAAATGGCAGATGCTCTGGAAACTCTAGCTTCCATGTTCCAAGTAAGTGCTTGGAATGATATACCCTGAATTACAGTTCGACGGCTAGATAGGCCCGCTCAAGTGTTTGCGACAGAGGAGGTAGCAGATGAAAAACCTTGGTATTATGATATCAAGCATTTTCTTCAGACTCAGGAATACCCGTTTGGTGCGTCAAAGAAAGATAGAAAGACACTGAGAAGATTGGCAGGAAGTTTCTTCCTCAGTGAAAATGTGTTATACAAGAGAAATTATGACATGGTCTTGCTCAGATGCGTGGATAGACACGAAGTAGACATGTTGATGCATGAGATTCATGAAGGTTCATTTGGCACTCATGCTAATGGACATTCAATGGCTAAAAATATGCTAAGGGCAGGTTATTATTGGTTGACAATGGAATATGATTGTTACAAATTTGCAAAGAAGTGCCATAAATGGCAGATTTACGCAGATAAGATACATGTACCTCCGACACTTCTCAATGTGATTTCCTCCCCATGGCCTTTCTCTATGTGGGGTATTGACATGATCGGGATGATAAAACCCAAAGCTTTGAATGGACAATGTTTCATCTTGGTAGAAATTGACTACTTTACCAAATGGGTAGAGGCTGCTTCATATGCCAATGTTACCAAACAGGTGGTTGTGCGTTTCATCAAAAACAATCTTATATGCCGGTATGGTGTGCCGAGCAGAATCATCACTGACAATGGCTCAAATTTGAACAACAAGACGATGACTGAACTGTGCGAAGAATTCAAGATTGTCCATCACAATTCATCTCCATACAGGCCAAAGATGAATGGGGCTGTTGAAGCTGCTAATAAGAATATCAAGAGAATTATTTAGAAAATGGTTGTCACTTATAAGGATTGGCATGAAATGCTCCATTTCGCTCTGCATGGATATCGAACATCTGTTCGTATTTCAACAGGAGCAACCTCATTTTCCCTAGTGTATGGAATGGAAGCTGTACTCCCTGTCGAGGTGGAGATTCCCTCGTTGCGTGTGATAATGGAAACTAAATTGACAGAGGCTGAATGGGTTCAGAACAGGTTTGACCAATTGAATTTGACTGAAGAGAAGAGAATGACAACTTTATGTCATGGGCAGTTATATCAGAAAAGAATGAAGAAATCATTTGACAAAAAGGTCAAACCTCGTGAATTCAGAGAAGGCGACCATGTGCTCAGGAAGATCATGTCTTTCAACACTGATTCTAGGGGCAAGTGGACTCCCAATTTTGAAGGCCCGTATGTTGTCAAGAAAGCCTTCTCTGGTGGTGCATTAATACTTGAAACTATGGATGGCGAGGAGTTTCCACGTCCCATGAATGCTGACGCAGTCAAGATATACTTCGCCTAAAGAAATAAAAGAACAACTCGCTAAGTTGAAAACCCGAAAGGGCGGCTTAGGCAAAAAGGAGCATCTCGGTAGGCTGAAAACCCGAAAGGGCAGTCTAGGCAAAAATTAGAGACATAAACAGAATAAATTTCCCGCTAAGTTGAAAACCTACAAGGGCAGCTTAGGTAAAAGTTAGGGATTTTCTTGGCAAGTAACTACGTCGGACAAGACTTGATCGTTGAAGCAACAATATTCTCGGATCCTTACCATACTTCAACAAAAGCTGCTGCCCAGGATTTCAAAAGTTGTTAGGGGGGATAGTGGTCATTGTATCTCAATGTATCTTTTCCATTATGTATTACCATTTCCCAAACTTTGTAATCATCCATGGAGTCTCGCCATTCACAGACTACCATTCTATTAATGAAATTCGAGCTTTGGCCCAATTCTTTGTGTTCTTATTTTTATTTAGCTTGCAAAGACTTCATTTATTACTGATAATAACTGTTAAAGCAAAAAGATTAAAAGAAGCAAAATTAACTTTTCAAAAAAAAGAGAAGAGATCTTTACAATTCAATTTACTTTGGGATTTGTGATGAAACAATGACAACAAAGATGGTGATCCCAAGAATGAACAAACTACATTTGTTTTAAGAGGATTTACTCCTTTTATGAAGGTTTTCTCAGGTCATTTTGCTGGTATGCGCAATCTTTGTGTGTTTCTCAGATAGTTAAAGACGATATCAGTGGGCACAAGGTACAATATTGGGTTTGTGACCCCACTATCCCCAGTCAAGTCTTGGTTCATTTTTTTCCGGGTTTGCATGATCAGAAGCCTCTGTCCCAGTTTCCCCAGCGAAGTCTTTCCTCATATTATGAAAGGTTTTATTTCCTTGGTGTGCGGGGATGTCACTCTTTCTGCAGTTTTGGCATTAATGTTGACTTCTTGATTTCCCGGGAAGGTTATCCCAGGGCATCTCTTGTTGGAATGAGTATTCATGATGAAAGTTTCAATCTGCAATTTTTCTCCAGGGAGGTAGGATTGAATCCCCCAGTGAGGTTTGATTATTTCGGTGTCAGTCTGCTTTATTCGAGTTTGGTCTTGCAGTCTCCAGTAGGCATGTTGCTTTTGGAAACCCTTTTTCTCTGATGAAATCGGAAGAAGGATGTTCTATCCCAGTATCTGTTTGATTTAGCTACATCCGGATTATGGTTCTCCTCAGTGAAGTTAAAGCAATAAGTTTGGTTTCTGCAGTTGCTTTTACCTTTTTTGGACTGATCTTTCTGGTTGAAGCTTAGCCCAATGTTGTTAGTACCTGAGGAAGTTTTGTCTGTCTGTGCTAATTATGTATCCTTTTTACCAGCACATGTACAATATCACTCATACATTCATACATACATCATGCATTGCTAAAAATCATCATTCATTAACACTGTGTTCTGACCTTTCCGACAGCGCTCTTTGCTTAGTTGAATTTGGTTTTCCCTCTTGAGTTTATTTCTCAAAGGATGAATCTACATTGGCCGTCTTGCTCTAGTTTATTTCTGAATTGGATTTATGGCTATATGACAATATCATTTATTATGGATTTCTGAAAACTTTGAGCTTTGGCTTGTGCATTTATTTTGCACAGGAAGACTTTATCTCCTCAGTAGGAATATTGTGGCATTCCCCCGGGAAGTCATTTCTCTTTGCAATTCCCCTTGACAATAAGTGGAAGCCTCTTTATTTGAGACAAATTACGTATTACCCTTTCCAGGAAGATTTCCTTGGTTAAAGAAGAAGTTTAGACTCGTTCTTGGTAAAACACCAGAGTCTTGGGGGAACTTGATATATTTTCTCTTTCTACCTTCAGTGAACGTTGGTAGTACATCGGCAGTGAACGTCGGTGTTTCTTATCTTTTTGCTATATTCAGTGAACGTTGATAGTTCATCGTCAGTGAACGGTGGTGATATGATATATTTTCTCTTTCTACCTTCAGTGGACGTTGGTAGTACATCGGCAGTGCACGTCAGTGTTTCTTATCTTTTTGCTATCTTCAGTGAACGTTGATAGTTCATCGTCAATGAACGGTGGTGATATGATATATTTTCTCTTTCTACCTTCAGTGAACGTTGGTAGTACATCGGTAGTGAACGTCGGTGTTTCTTATCTTTTTGCTATCTTCAGTGAACGTTGATAGTTCATAGTAAATTAACGGTGGTGATATGATATATTTTCTCTTTCTACCTTCAGTGAACGTTGGTAGTACATCGGCAGTGAACGTCAGTGTTTCTTATCTTTTTGCTATCTTCAGTGAACGTTGATAGTTCATCGTCAGTGAACGACGGTGATATGATATATTTTCTCTCTCTACATTCAGTAAACGTTGGTAGTACATCGGAAATGAACGTCGGTGTTTCTTATCTTTTTGCTATCTTCAGTGAACGTTGATAGTTCATCGTCAGTGAACGGCGGTGATATGATATATTCTCTCTTTCTACCTTCAGTGAACGTTGGTAGTACATCAGCAGTGAACAACGGTGTTTCTTATCTTTTTGCTATCTTCAGTAAACGTTGATAGTTCATCGTAAGTGAACGGTGGTGGTATCATATATTCAGTGAACATTGATAGTACATCGGTAGTGAACGTCGATGCTTGTTATCCTCCTCTCTGATTCTGTTCTCATGGTTTACCAGTGATTTATTTTCCTGGTGGGGTTGCTCCTTTGTTCCTGCATTTTTTGTTGCATCCCCAATGCTACTTTGTTTCTCTTTTGTTCCATTCATATGCATTCATATGCATAAACATTTGCATGGCATCTTGGGGCCAAATATAGGGTTTGTTTTATATTTAAGTGTCTTCGATCATGCCGACACGAAGATTTTTAACCTTCGTATCTCTGGATAGAAGAAACTCAAATAAGGGCAACTGTTGTACCCCAAATTTCCCCCCTAAGATCCCTTCATCATACCATATTGTTTCAATCACAACAAAATCACATTAGGGCTTTTGGTTCTTCTCCCTATCTTTAGCCTTGCTTTGTTGAGGAATTACCAAGCACCCTAACTTGTGTTTCTTTTGTGATCATGGATATTTTGCTTTAATTTTCTCTCTAATTAACAAAATTAAATATTGGTTTGTCTTGCTTTTTAATAATGTAGGTAAAGGCAATGAGGTTTAGCAAGTTGCTTCATGGATGCATGAGTTTATTTCCATGCCCTAGTCAAAAGCTTGAGATTTTCAAACCTAACCATTGAAGTTGTTTTGAAGTTGGTATGGAAGTGGTTTAGGTGTCCATGAGTACTCCTCATCATCCTCAATAATCTCTATTCACAAAGGAATAATATTGGCACAAAAAGTTTGTACAAACTTGGCAAAGTTCCATCAAGCATTCTCTTGATCTAGAGGATAGGGTTTTGGACTTCAAAGGGGCATATCTTGCTCATATTTTGGTATTTTTGAGTGATTCCAAAAAAATTCTTCTCTTCAAAGAGTTACCAACAAATCACTTCAAAAGTTCCAAGGAGTTTTCATGTGGAAGGAACTTGGTGAAGAGCAAAGATTACAAGTCATCTAGATGAATCCCCAATTCTCCATATGTGACTTCAAATGGTCATAACTTGGTCAATTCTTATCGCCTTGAGCCCATTCTTTTTTCATGATGATCCTAAGGACGTGTACTTAATTCCTTATTTTATGTGAAAAGTAATAAAATGGATGGAAGTTGCCTTAAGAATGCAAGAGATTATAGGTCATTTCATGAATTTTTGGCCAACTTCAACAAGTTATAACTTGCTCAATTGTTGGAAATTTTGAGTGGTTCAAATTGCAAAATGTTATTCAAGAGATCTAATTCATTCCATCTTTTTTGGTCAAGAGCAAATTCTAAGTGGAAGGCCATGTTTGGATGCAAGAGATTATATGTCATTTTTAAAAAAGAATTTGAAATATTTCTAAGTATGGAAAGTTAACTCTTTTTCTTCAACTTTGACTCCATGTAACTTTCAGCTCAAGCATCTATTTGATTCCATTCTTTTTCCATTGCAAAGCTTGTTACCTCATCTTTCCAAAGCATCAAGAATTTTTCCCTAAGACTCCTTGAGGTGGAAATGCCATTGGATTGAACTTGTTAACTTGGAACTGAAGTTTTTCCATAAGTCAGAATTTGAAATTCATGTTTTGACCTTTAAACATCAAATTAGCACGCGTTTGTGATTTAAACATTTTTAACCAAGTTGCCAAAGTGGATTAGAGCCTTGAAACACAAGGATTAGATGAGTTTTGATGCAAATCAGACCACACTTTGCTCGTGCATCAGGTTCACACGATTTCCCTCCAATTTGCATCATTCCACACGCTTGAACATTCCATTTGATTCCCTATAAATAGAGGGTCATCCCCCGTTCAATTTCCCAAGCTTAGATAGCAAGAATCATCCTGCCAAACTTGCTTCACAACTCAGAATTCAGCTACTTCGAATCCTATTCTCAAGCCTTTTTCAGTCCTTTTTTTTATCAATTCACCTTCCTTGATCTTCCCTGAAGCTAACCATATAATCACATTCAAGAATCATGCCATATATTGCTCCATAGAAGTCCAGTTTCAGAGCTCTGCAACTCAACTTCAATATGTAGATTCCTTCATCAATTCTTCAAAAAATTTGGTATCATTATGTTGCTCTCATTACCCTGGTTCTAGTCGCAACACTTACTTTTATCTGGAAGCACGTTTTGACCATGAATTTTCAAATCCCTTTTCAAAACTTTCTTTCCAAATTGCTTGAGTTACAATTTATATAAATTTGGTGCGAGGGTGTGGTTATCTTCGTCTTGAAGAGACGAAGCGAATGACATAGGTCTGAGCTCCTGATTTTACAGTTTGAGAGACCTACAATTCGTGAAGGCTGGAGGTTGAAGATGACCAACGTGTCATCTTCTAACCAATGAAAGCGTGACATTTGTTATTTTCAAATTCTGATTTTATTAATGATTCTGTACATTATTCATTAAAGACCATGATATGCACAACGTGCCAGATCCTTTGGATTTGATTACTAACGCGTTTTGACTCTCATCCAATGGTCCACATCTTTTTCTTTTATTTTCTTTTTCTGATTTTTATATTTTAATTGTTTTAAATTTCAAAAAATCAGAGAAAAATCATTTTTAGTCCAAAAAATCTGAAAAAATTATGAAAAATATTTTTGATTATTCTCTTTCTGATTTTTATTTTTTCACAATTTAATTTTGTGTTTTGGTATTTTTTATGAATTTTACACTTATTTGATTTGTTTAAAATGTTTAAAAATACTTTTACACATTTTTAAATTCTGAAAAAATTAGGGAATGATCCAATGATATTGTGACAAATATTGGTGACCCTATTTTATTTTTGTTTCTGACTTTACTATTTTTTTTACTATTTTTGTTTATTTTACCCATTTAATTTAATTTTTAAAAATAGATTCTGACTTTTAAAAATTCCCAAAATTTTTGTAAAATTACTTGGCCTCTTTTCTTATTTTTCTATGATCTTATTTTTCATTTCTTGATTAATTTGAATATAATTTATATTTTCCTCATTATTTACTTTAAAAAAAAACATTTTTAAACCTTTTAATGTATATATTAAATATATAATTTTTGTGATTATTTTCTGGCTGTCTTAGGTTGATTTTTTGATCATGGCTTTATTAACATCATTGGATCTTAGGTGTTGAGTTCAACTCCACCAAAATGGATGAATGATTTTATTAATAGTTTGATTAAATTTTTAATTCAAATGTGGTTTCTCTTTTTACCCTAATTCCTCTTCATCTCATCCCCTTCTCATTGCACTAAATGTTGTTAGAGCATGATCCCTATATCATGTCTCAAAACAAATGGTGCATAGATTGCTATTGACCGGCCTCAAAATAGGTGCGACTTCTATATAAGTCCACTTACGATTGCTAACATAGCGCTAAATTTTGTCCCAATTCGAATAAATGATCATTCAGGGCCCAAACTTATGATTGCAAGCCCAAGTATGTTAATTTGATCTCTTTGATCCAATAACCTTGAGATTCATTGTGTGGAGGCTTTGGTTCTACCAATCCTCTAATGGATCTACAACACCTTTGGTCAACGCGGATCACTTAAACATTGTTGATCATTAAATGGTACTTGTGAGAATTCCAAATGGATGATATACTTGACAAAAAGCAAATTAAACTTGTTCTGTGAAGGCTTTGGTTCTACCAATCCTCTAATGAGTTCCAAATGCAAGTTTCAAGATGATCATCCAACTAACCACTAATTACTGACTTGTTTATTTTATGCTTTTATTCTTTTATGCTTTATGTACTATTTATTTTGTAGCATTTTTATTTCATGCCATTTTCATCTTTGCTCATTTGAGCATTTATATTCTTGTCATTTTTACTTTGCTCACTTGAGCTTTTCTTTTCCTTTTCTTAAGATACTTAATAATCAACTTAAACCCTAAAAAACTCTTAATGGTACTTGGACTAATTGGTTACTATCCTTGGCATTATGGAGCAGTGGACTTTTTCTTGGACTTAGGATTAGAAACCTTGGCCTATCTTGGAGACCTTGTGATCTTATCTGATTATTTTGTCTGGAGTTCTTGAGGTTTACCTCAAGACATTTGGTTGCTTATTTGTTTTTGTGTGTAGGTTTTTGTGATTACATCCTTTGTTTGTAATTTGGAATTCACCAGCATACAGCCGTTACTCTGCCCAATTTTTGTGAAGACTTAATACACTTGAATAGGTCTAGTATCTTTGCTTGCTTGGTTTCAATCCAAAGAATGGGAATTCTATCTTTGCTCATAATGTCAAGTATTGGCTTCTTGTTGGTTAGATGGTTCTTATCCTTAGCTTTTACCTTATGGTTTAGGATAGTCTTTTCTTCTCCTCCCATCTTCTTTAATTTCAAAAAACCTTCTCCCTCCTTTGGAAAACTCTTCTTGTTTTTAAACTTAAACCACTTTCATAATAAACTTGGACTTAGGTCCATGCATTTTCAAAATATTTTCATAAATAAACTTCAATCTATTTAATAATACCTTGAAATTTTTGTGAGAAGACTAAAAGTCAACCAATCTCATTTCAAACCATTTTGCCACTTTGGCTTTTACCTTTAAACTTTTCTTAAAAGATTAGACTCTTGTCAATCCTTGTAGTGATGCAAACAACTATACTTCTACAATATTTAGTGAAGAGAGATATTTTCCAATTGGGTGTTGAGTGAGGCATTGTTGATTTTAAAATCCAAGCCGTATCCTCCACTTTGAGATGATGCAAATTCTCCTTTCTCATGATTATGGGTAGTAAGTATGTTTTCCACACGGACAATGACGATGATGTCTTATCTCTTAAAATTAACCAACACACTTTGTATTTCAATTTTTTAAAAGAGGAACTATGTGTAGCCTGATCCCCTATTGCACAAAAGGTGGTACGTAGGCACTAAAGGTTCGCAACCGCAGCGGGTGCAAAAACCATAAAAAATATATTTCTCTTCTCACCTCCATAATTTATTTTCTATACAACACATTTTATATAGCCAAAATATACAGATTTTACAAATAGGTTCCTGCGGAGTACCGTAGATGTTTAGGGTGCTAATACCTTCCCTTTGGATATACAACCCAATTACCTTGAATGTTTCCCCCTTTTTTTGGGTTATTCACTCTTTTCCCATTCCTTTGGAAATAATAAAGTGCGGTGGCCATTTTGATTTTGATTTGTATAAAGTCTAGTCAATCCAATGGCTTAGTCTTGAACATTTCTACCGCTACAGCTTCCTTATGGTCTTCTCCCTCCTTCTAGAAGAAACTGCTCAAATGAATACTATTTGGTTTATCCCTCATCGAATAACCAAGTTGTCGTCGTGCAAGAACAGGGTTGTAGTTAATTACTCCCTTTGTACCAAGAAGAGGTACCTTGGGGAAACTGCCGCAATTGTCGACAATATCTAAATCATGGTAAGCCCGATGATACCAATCAATATCTGAGTGAGTAAGTGACATGATCTTAGGAGCCCAACGAGGTTCCTTCAGACATCCCAGAAAGCATTAGACTAAGGCATATGAGAAATAAACCACCGGTACAACAGAGGCGTGCAACAGATAATCACCCCCCATGATAAGAATTCCGAAGATGAATAGAGTAATAAGCATCACCCAACAATGTAGGAACTGGGTTTCCAATCATGAAGATCCTTATAGCATTAATGTCAACAAACTTATCCATATTAGGAAATAAAAACAACCCGTAAGCAAGTAGATCAAAGATGGCCTCAAAAGCGACTGTACTCTTCATCCTGGAAAAGTAACAAGCTTTCTCCAATAAGAATTGAGCTGCTAATCCTATAATCCCTCCTTTAGTAGTCATATGGGCTTCAACCTCAGACTTCCCCAGATGGATCAAAGTAGCAATCTCGTGTGGTTTTGGCTCACCCTCCAAACCAGTAAAAGGAACACGATCGGTAATAGGTAAATCCAACAGATAAGAATACTCCTCTAGTGTAGGCATCAACTGATAATCAGGGAAAGTAAAGCAATGATACATCGGATCATAGAACTGGACCAAGGTCGAGAGAATACCCTCCTTCATCCTAAGCTTCATGAGAGGAATGATGGATCCATACTTCTTCTAAAAATTTGCAGAATACTCAATCTCAGGAATTAGACCGATCAACTCATCTATCTTGGGATCTTTGAAACTGTATTTTCCGGTCTTTCTTTTTCCAAAATCCATGGTCAAAAGGTACCTGAGATATTCATAAATTGTCAACTTTCAAGTCCCTTGAAATAAAATTTCTTCAAAAGATGCTTATGAGTGCATGGATGCATGATGCAACAATCACACACAAAATCATAAACATAGGGTTCATAGGTTCAACATCAGGAGAATGATGTCGAAGGTACTACCCATAAGATATGGTCTAAAAGTTATCACATGCCGAACAAGGTTCTAGAGGTTCCCAGAGACTACATCCTTCCTTCAGATATTACCAGCTTCCTGATTAACTCGGTAATTAGTAATATTCTCAAGAAAAACTCGTCCGAGCGTAGTATCGCGTGACAGCTATTTCCGAATTACTCCATCATAGCTTCCGCACTACACCTAAAAGGCTGAGATGGGTTAGGTATTCTACGGTCCTCAGCTTCAGCAGGCTCCCAGGTCGAAAGCAGTACATCTTCCCGATTACTCGGTAAACGACACTATAGTCAAAGGGGCCTCCACTGAGTGGGGGATCTCATGCCTCCTTTTTTGGGATTACTCCCTAAAAGTTAGCATGACTATACCCCCCGTCCTATCTTAAAGTTTGCCCAAGTCCGGGTATAGGACTTATAAGTAATCACCAAGCACCCTGAAAACCAGGAAAATCCAAACAAACAGATATACAACATATAATATATAACAAACAATAGCACATATACAGATATAAACAAAGATAGGTTTAACCCACTTAGGGATGGACCAACAAGAGGTCAATCACATCCCCAGTGAAGTCTCCATTTTTCTGTAGTAGTAGAAATGTTTAAGACTAAGCCATTGGATTGACTAGACTTATACAAATCAAAATAAAAATTGCCATCGCGCTTTATTTTTTCCAAAGGAATGGGAAAAGAGAGAGTAACCCAAAAAGAGGGGGGAAAGATTCTAGGTAAGGGGGTTGGTTATGCAAAGCGAAGGTATTAACACCCTAAACATCTACGGTACTCCACATGAACCTCTTTAAAAAATCTGTATATATTTGCTATAAAATGTTGTGTAAAAATAGATGGTGGAGGTGAGAAAAGAAATATTTTTTATGATTTTTTGCACCCGCCGCAGTTGTGAACCATTAGTGCCTACGTACCACCTTCCGTGCAATAGGGGATTAG
Source organism: Vicia faba (assembly GCA_948472305.1). Lineage (NCBI taxonomy): Eukaryota > Viridiplantae > Streptophyta > Magnoliopsida > Fabales > Fabaceae > Vicia > Vicia faba. The sequence goes on from OX451738.1 coordinate 467,011,387, forward strand.
GGTACACGTAGTTCACCTTTAAAATTTTTTAAAACACAAGTGTGTTGGTTAATTTTATGAGATAAGACATCATCATCATTGCCCGTGTGAAAAACATACTTACTACCCACAATCATGAGAAAGGAGAATTTGCATCATCTCAAAGTGAAGGACACGGCTTGGATTTTAAAATCAACAATGCCTCACTCAACACCCAAGTGGAAAACATCTCACTTCTATACATATTGTAGAAGTATAGTTGTTTGCATCACTACAAGGATTGACAAGAGTCCAATCTTTTGAGAAAAGTTTTTAAAGTAAAAAGTCAAAGTGGCAAAATGGTTTGAAATAAGATTTATTGACTTTTAGTCTTCTCACAAAAAATGTCAAAGTATTATTAAATCGATTGAAGTTTATTTATGAAAAGGTTTTTGAAAATACATGGACCTAGGTCATAGTTTATTATGAAAGTGGTTCAACTTTAAAAACCAGAAGAGTTTTCAAAAGGAGAGAGAAGATTTTTGAAATTAAATAAGATGGGAGGAGAAGAAGAGACTATCCTAAAGCATAAGGTAAAAGCTAAGGAGAAGAACCGTCTAACCAACAAGAAGCCAATACTTGACATTATGAGTCAAGATAGAATTCCCATTCTTTGGATTGAAATCAAGCAAGCAGAGATACTAGACCTCTTGAGAGAACCAAAATTCAAATGTATTAAGTCTTCACAAAAATTGGGCAGAGTAACGGCTGTATACGGGTGAATTCCAAATTACAAATAAAGAACGTAATCACAATAACCTGCATACAAAACAAACAAACAACCCAATGTCTTGAGGTAAACCTCAAGAACTCTAGACAAAATACCAATTAAGGTCACAAGATCTCCGATATAGGCCAAGGTTTATATTCCTAAGTCCAAGAAGTCCAATACTCCATAATACCAAGGATAGTAACCAAATAGTCCAAGTATCATTAAAACTTTTTATGGTTCATGTTGATTATTAAGTGTCTCAAAAAAAAAAAAGCTCAAGTGAGCAAAATAAAAATGACAAAAAAGTAAATGCTCAAGTGAGCAAAGATGAAAAATAACATGAAATGTAAATGCTAAAGTAAATGGTGCATAAAATAAAATAGCATAAAATAAAAACACAAAATAAAGTCAATTATTAGTAATTAGTGGTTAGTTGGATGACCATCTTGAAACTTGCATTTGGAACTCATTAGGGGATTGGTAGAACCAAAGCCTCTACATAATGAATTGCATTTTCTTTATGTCAACTATATCATCCATTTAAGAATCCTCAATGTAACATATAATGATCAATGATGTTTAAGTGATCCGTGTTGACCAAAATTAATGAAGATCCATCAAAAGATTGGTAGAACCAAAGCAACTAGATAATAAATCTCAAGGTTATTTTATCAAAGGGTTCAAATTAACATCTTGGGCTTGAAATCATAAGTTTGAGCCACGAATAATCATTTTCTCGGATCGGGACAAAATTTAGCGCTATGTTAAGCAATCGTAAGTGGACTTATAAAGAAGTCACACCTATTTTGAGGTCAGTCAATAGCAATCTATACACCATTTATTTTGAGACATGATATAGAGATCATGCCCCAATAACACTTAGTGCAATCAGAAAGGGATAAGATGAAGAGGGGTGAGAAAGAATATACAAACCATTTTTGAATTAAAATTTAATCAAACTATTATTAAAATCGTTCATCCATTTTTATGGAGTTTGACTCAACACCATGGATCCAATAATGTTAATAAAGTTCATGATAAAAAATTCAACCCAAGATCAGCCAGAAAATAATACAAAATAATATTACATTTGATATATACATTAAAAAGGGTTTTAAAATAGAAATAAGAGAAAAAATATCAACTATGTTCAAATTAATCAAGAAAGATTAAGTAAGAAAATAGAAAAATCAGAAAAAAAACTCAAATCTTTTTATAAATTTTTTGGTAATTTTTTAAAGCCAGAAACTATTTTTAAAAATAAAAGAAATGAGTAAAATAAACCAAAAATGATAAAAAAAATAAAGTCATAAATAAAAAATAAACGAGGTCAACAATATTTTTCACAATATCATTGGATCATTCCATATTTTTTTTAGAATTTAAAAATGCATAAAAGTATTTTTAAACATTTAAAACAATTTAAGTAAAGTGAAAATTTATAAAAAATATCAAAACACAAAATAAAATTGTAAAAAAATTAAAATCAGAAAGAGAAAAATCAAAAATATTTTTCATAATTTTTTTAGACTTAAGATAAATTTTCTATGATTTTTTGAAGTTTAAAACAATTTAAATATAAAAATCAGAAAATAAAATAAAGTAAAAAAAATGTGGACCAATGGATGAGAGTCAAAAACGCGTTAGTAAGCTGATCTAGTGGATCAGACGCGCTGTGCATATCATGGTCATTAGTGAATAACACACATGATCATTAATTAAATCAGATATTCAAAAATTCTACACGTTGGTCATCTTCAACCCCTATCTAGTCTCAAATCGAGCTTGCTCAAATTGTAAAATTAGAGCACAAGACCGGTACCATTCTCTTCGTCTCATTAAGACGAAGACAACCACACCTTCACGAAAAATTTATATAAACTGTAGCTCAAGCAATTTGGAAGGAAAGTTTTGAAAAGGAATTTGAAAATTCATGGCCAAAACGTGTTTCCAGTTAAAAGAAAGTGTTGCGTCTAGAACTAGGGCAATGAGAGCTTCATAATGACATCAAAGCTTGGGAGAATTGATGGAGAAATATACCTATTGAAGTTCAGTTGTAGAGCTCTGTAAATGGACTTGGTCAGATCAATTCAGAAGGTTTCAAGGCTCAATTCTTCTTCTATTAGCTTCAGGGAAGATCAAGGAAGGTGAATTGATAGAAAAAATGGATTGAAAAAGGCTTGAACAATGATTTCGAAGTTTTAGAAAACTGAGTTATGGAGCGAGTTTGGCAGGGTGATTTTGGTTGTTCAAGCTTAAGAAAACGAATGGGATAGCTCATGTATTTATAGGACAAGTAAATGGGATCAGAAGGAAGGGTGAATGATGCAATTTGGAGGGAATTCATGTGGGTCTGCATCATGAAGAAAATGTGACTTCTCTTTTGAAAAAACTCATCCAAAACACGCGTTTTAATGCACTAATCCACTTGGGAAAGTTGGCTAATCATGTTTAGACCAAAACGCGTGCTAATTTAAGGGTTAGAAGTTGTAACATGAAATTTAAATTCTGACTTGTGATGAAACTTCAATTCCAAGTTACCACTTTTGAAACAATTGCATTCTCAACTTAAGGGGTCTTAAGGCATGGTTATTGATGCTTTAGAAAGATGACATTACAAACTTTGCAATGGGAAAAGAATAGAATCAAATGGATGTTTGAGCTGAAAGTTGCAATGAGTCAAAGTTGGGAAAAAGAGGTTGACTCTCCATACTTAGAAATATTTCAAATTTTTCTTCAAAAGTGACCTATAATGTTTTGCATCCAAACATGGCCTTCCTCTTGTAATTTTCTCTTGACCAAAAAAATGGCATGAAATAGACCTCTTGAATGACAATTTGAAACTTTAACCATTAAAAATCTCCAAAAATTGAGAGAGTTATGGATTGTTGAAGTTTGGAAAAATCATGAAATGACCTATGATCTTTTGTATCCTTTAGGCATCCTCCATCCATTTTCTCACTTTGCACATAAAATAAGGAATAAAGTTCACATCCTCAAGATCATTGTGGAAAAAGAGTGGGCTCAAGGTGATAAAAATTGACCAATTTATGATCATTTTAAGTCACACATGGGAAGTTGGGGGTTCATCTAGAGGACTTGTAATCTTTCTTCATCATCAAGTTTCTTACACATGAAAACTCCTTTAAACTTTTGAAGTGATTTGTTAATAACCCTTTTAAGATAAGGGTTTTTTTTGGAATCACTCAAAAATACCAAAATATGAGCAAGATATACTTATTTGAAGTTCAAAACCCTAGCTCCTAGATCAAGAAAATGCTTTGAGGAACTTTGACAATTTTAAATAACCTTCTTGTACCAACACTTTTGCTTTGTAGATAGAAGTTGTTGAGGATTATAATGAGAACACATAGCAACCAAAACTACTTCCATATCTTGAGAATTGAGAGAAATATGTACTTGTGACTAATATGAATAGGGCCTTGTCCAACCATGACAATTTCTTCAATCAACCCCTTGTACCTTTGAATAAATCTTGATAACTTTGAAATGTGGTGAACCAAAATAAACCTTTCCAGGCCATTTCTTCCAAAACAACTTCAATGGTGTGGTTTGAATTTCTCAAGCTTTATTGACTAGGGCATGGAAATAAACTCATGAACCCATGGATCAACTTGCTAAGCCACATTGCCTTTACCTACATTATTAACAAGTAAGACAAACCAACATTGCATTTTATTAATTAAAAGGAAAGTCAAAACAAAACATGCATGATCACAAAATAAAAACAGGACAAGGTGCTTGGTGATTCCTCAAAGAGCAAAGCTAAAGATAGGGAGGAGAACCAAAAGCCCTAATGTGATCTTGTTGTGATTGAATCAATATGGTATGATGAAGGGATCTTAAGGGAAAAAATTGGGGTACAACAACATTCACTTCATGATTTCTGATGCGGAGAGTTATCTTTCCCACGCGAGTGCGCCTGACTTCTTTTTGAGCTTTGATGGTGAAACTCAATCCGAATTTATCTGCTTTGAATGGAATGTCAGGAAGTTAGCCACAGATTATACATTTTCCATCTTTGACCACGGCACGGAAATCCTTGAGTGAAACCATTCTTGGTATAACTTCATCATCTTTTGATATATTATAGGAGATTTTGGTGGCAGCAACCATAGGAGGAACAATTTCAAAAGCCTGGCACGGAGTTTCTATGAATTCACCATCCATTTCCACACATTTGAAGGAATTGAGATGGCTCCCCATGAATTCTTCTTCGTCGCAAACAGTAACGATCTTCCATTTGACTGCATATTTTAATTTTTGATGAAGGGTAGATGTTACTTCCCCTGCCCCATGGATCCAAGGACGCCCAAGCAAACAAGAGTAGGCAGGACGTATGTCCATTATATAAAAGGTAGATTTGAAAATCTCTGAGCCAACTTTAATTGGGATATCCACCTCTCCATGAACCATCCTTTTAGACCATCGAAACCCCTTACAATAATATTGCCTGGCTTCAAAACCAGTCCTTCACAATCTAGCTGGTCCAAAGCACCTTTGGGTAACACATTTAAAGATGAGCCAGTATAAATTAGGACATGGGCCAGGGTGGTCCCCTTGTATTCAACAGAGATATGCAAGGCTTTGTTGTGGTTCCTTCCCATAGGAATCAAATCAGCGTCAGAGAACTCTAACCCATTGTCAGCCGTTAAACTTGCTACACAGTTCTCAAACTGGTCAGCGGTTGTTTCTTGGGGCACATGGGCTTTCTTTAAGAACTTGATTAGAGCCTGGGCATGAACGTCCAAACAGAGTAATAATGACAACATGAAAATTCTGGAGGGGGTTTTCCCCAACTGCTTAACTATTTTTAAGTCACTCTTATTTATGATTTTCAGGATTTCCTCTATCTCTCGAGCAAAGGGATCTTCATCATTGGTATCCTTGGTAGGTGCCTCTAACCCAGCAGGCTCACCTTCTTTTTCTTTTCCTTTAGTGTTAGCACTAGACTTGTCATTGGTTATGCGGACGGGAGTTGTTGTAGTAGTGGGTGGTGAAATATCAGGGGAAAAGATCCTCCCTGTTCTCGTTACTTTACTAGAACCTGCAATATTAGTGACATTAGCTTCATTTTTGTTGATCCAAGAATCTTGTTTTATCCTATGATAATAAACCTCGGCACCATAGTTCCACAGAACTGCTTTGTCTGAAGAGTGGGGGATAGGCCCAACGGTAGTGATTATTAAAGGAGCAATGGTTGAATCATTTAAAATTCTAATAGGACCCTTTGAGGGGATCCTAAAAGGCTTATTGGAAATTGTTATTATATATAAGTCTTTCAATTTGGTGATCAAACTCTTGATGGTCGGAATCTTCTCAAATAGAATCTCGCGGATATCTATCAGGCGTTGCACACTGATGTACCCCAAAATTTTCCCTCCCATATTTCTCAACAAATGTCAAGTGAGGTCCCCAAATTGCTCAAGCAAGTTCAAGAGTTGACCAGACAAACTCTCTCCTAAGGTAGTCTACCTCAAATTAGGGTTTCCATATTCATCAAGATGTGTGAACCACAAAGGACTCAAATGCTCACCATTTTCCTAATATGTCCTCAATATCATCCATGTCAAGTTTCAAGCCTTGCAGAAGAAGTTTACTCACTCAATTGCTCAAATGCCTGAAAATCAACCATGCTAGGTCAAAAGTCAACTGTGGCCCACATACAGTCAAACTTCAAATTTTTTGGTCAGCATCCTCATTTTGAAGTATTATTCATCATTTGATCATGATTCCCCAAGGATTTCTCACAATTCATCAAAACCCAAAAGTTGCTAAATTAGGGTTTTGTAGGAAAAGTCAACTCAACTTTGACCAAGCATAACTTTCTCATACTTTATCAAAAATGACCCATCCAAATCTCATTTTGAAGAGGATGCAATTACCTACAATTCATATTCATCTCCCAAGTTCATAACATGCACTCACAAAAATATATGAATCCTGACATTATAGGTCATTTTGAAAAGTCAACAAAAACACCTTTTAGGTCAAAGCTTCATACATGAACATGGAAGACTCAATTTAGATAAGAAAAAAAGGGTTTCTTAGAGGACATCCTAATCTTTCTAAAAAGTCCATGAACACCTCTCTAGGATCAAAATTGAGAGAGTTATGAATTGGCCAAGTTGACCATTTTTGCAAAATTGCCAAAAGTCAAATGTGCTCAAATTTGCATTTTTTGCTAAATGGGCCCAACTTTTTATGCTTGCACTTCAATTATAATGTGGTCCACGACTCAAATACTTATCCACGAATTATTTGCTTCATTTTTCAATTTATTTTGATTTTTAATTAGTTAAAAAATGAATTAAATCAAATAAATTATGAAAATTATCAAAGATATGATTCGATTTGTTTTTTATGACAGGTTAGCAACCAAGATATGCTGAGCTTGCAAGATTAATTTGAATAAATGGCAATTGGTACAAAAAAAGCATGATTAGGCCAAATTTGGAAGGATATCATACACCATGAAAACCAAATCAAATCTTCAAAATTTGTAAAGATACTAGTGGTTTTTACAACCCTAATTCACTCTAGTACATATAGAGAACGCAGCCAAGGCAAGAAAAGGGGGTTAGCAGTCGTGAAAGCACCAAAAGAAAACTAAAAAAATGGCAAGAAAGTGGGTAATCGTTCTTGGACTTAGAGGTTAATTCAAGCCATTATAAGGCTACCAATAGACTCCTGGACATCTCTAGAAGGGATCTCAATCATTTGCAAGCATTTCCACGTCCAGAATCATGATCTACAGACCCACGACTTGCACCTCAAAGTTTGAATTTGATTTCTTAATTTACACACGATTAATCATTCCTAAACATTGCATTATGTTTATATTGTCATTTGGAAGGTTTTTATTTGTTTGATTTTGCATTTTGATGCCTATAGCCAGGATTGCCATTACTAGGGTTTGAGGAGCCATTTTAGGGCTTCTCTGTACAAGTAAAATTAGGCCAGAAAAGGGGGACTATGGTGTTCATGGGATCAAGGCGAAGCGATCCATGTGCTCACCTTAAATTTATCATGCGTTTTCTTGATTTTGGAAGCTTGCAGGGTTTTATCTATGGAGTCATGTCCGTAGGTAAAGGTCTTTAGTCTAATACGACGGACAAGGAAGAAGAAGACAACGTGTCTGAACACCATTGGCTGTTTTGAAATTCCGCACGTTTTTTTTAAAATTAACCACCATGTTTTATATATTACACATTATTATTGTTATATTAACAAATATGTAGGTGGCACAAATGGTAGGGCGTGTTTGGTGTTGAGTGTGAGGACTTGGGTTCGATCCCCAGGTCCCAATATTTGTTTCATGTAATTTTGCTTCATATGATCAGGTGCGTTACTTATCAGGACGTCCACCATATGCGATCAAAATCCAACCCTCAGATTCGTCAGCAAGCTAGATCTAACGTGCCATCATTGAAGGCCCACCATACACCTCAAAGTCAACGTTGCATGGGAACCAACATAGTCAATACATACTTGGATTTTGTTTGGGCCCAGAAATCATATTGGCACCCCCCTCTCCAGCAATGCTACCAGGCCCATTTACTCTTTTTATTATTGCTTTTTATTTTTATTTAATTCTTTTAATACTTCTTTTAATCATTTTAATTAACAAATTAATCATTTTTTATAAAATCATAAAATCAAGAATTCATAAAAATTATAATTAGATTTTTTTATCAAATTTAATTTTGTTAATGTAATTTAATTTAGTTTAACTTAGGGAAATTTTAATTTATTTTCACAAATAAAATCAAATAGAAATTAGGTTAAGTTCTTGATTTAATTCTTTTATTTTTTCTCAAATAAAAAAAAACACAAAAATAGGTTTTTAGTATAAATTAGTTTATTTTTCTTAATTTAAAATTAATTAAACCTAGGATTTTCTTTTTAATTTAATGGTTTCTTTATTTTCTTAAATAACAAAACATGACAAAAACATCATTTTTTAAATCAATCGCAAATAGGTTTAGTCAAGGGTCAAAACCCTAATCGCCTCGTATTTAATTCATCGCGCGCTTGTTAATTATTTTTGCCAATATTTTTGTAACTGTTCATTGTTTGTAATAGTTTAGGGTTTTATTTACTGTTTAAATTCCCGGGTTTTTGGCTATGTAATTAATCCCCCTCCCCGAAGCCTTGTAATAGTGTAGATTTATTTTCTCGCATTTTAATTCCTGCAAATATTTAACTGTTTAGATGTATGCTAATAAGATTGTATGACAAGAATGCATGACAAATTAATACGGTTAGAAAACCCTAATGTGCAAAGATAAATAACTGAAACAAATCACTCGCACATATCACTCTTAGGGTATACTCTCACTTCAGTTGCCTTCGGTAAACGATCATTAAGCATAAAGTGTCTTAGTGGTTGCCTTCCTATCTAAAAAAGATCAAACGTCCCATTCGAATGTTGCCTCGGAAATGTTACCTCGAAAATGTTGCCTCGAAAGATCTTAAGACTCTAGGGTTATTAATAAGGTGTCCTAACATTGCTTTAGTGACCGTACGTCCCTTTTGAATTGACCCTTACAACTCCAACGACGGTGCTACCTATTTCTCAATAGTAGGATAGTGCTGTCAAAAGGAAACAAGAATATAAATGATCTTTTTTCGAGTAGGTAGATGCTAGTAGGTACTTGCTCAAATAAAAAAACTTTTCACACAAACACCTTTTCAAAACAAATTTTCAAAACAAACTTAGTCACACCCTTGAGGACTGATACAAAGGTTATCACGAAGTAAAACATTTTCAAAAGAAAAGCACACACACAAGCAATTTAAAAATAAGTGAGTACCTAAGAGCCCATGGAAAACCATGGATAGAAAGGGTGCTAACACCTTCCCTTTCTATAATCTACCCCCCGTACTCAGAATATCTCGAAAAAGGATTTTTTCTGTACTTTTTTCCTTTCCGGTTGGATGAAATAAAAGTCGGTGGCGACTCTTGCTTACCGCGACATTTTGCGAACGCAAAACGCAAAACGCAAACCAACAATAAACAGTCAATTCTGCCACCGTATCACAAAACTGGCGACTCTGCTAGGGACTTAATAAGTGGGGTATACCTTAGGATCTAGGTCATCATAGTTGCTTGTCTTGATTGCTTTATTTTCTTTACTTTTAAGGGTTTTGTTTGGGGTTACTATAGATCCTACACCCAGATTTGGGGAATACCTTTTAGGTAAGTAGTAATAGACTGTGAGGGAACTGCACGGCGTAGACCGATACGGTTGAAGCAGTAGCTACGTTGGTGTGGCACTTTGGTTGGTACAGGTATCCCTTATGGAGAAACAAGGAGAATACGGGGCCGCTGTGTGGTGTCGTTAAGCATCAACTAACCTTAGAACCTTTAATCGCCCAACACAACTTGGCCATTTGAAAGTAGTGAGATAGCCGGCCTCGGTGTAGAGCTGAGAACTGGTTGATACTCGATGCTACACTCATTGAGACCATACTCTCGGAATAATTTTGGCTGCAAGAAAAGATTGCGTGAGCTGAAACCATGACCGGTGGAGGATGGTCAGTGATATTGAGATCCTCTAGAACTCGGTTACTTTTCTAGGACAGGTTAAACCAACTTAACTTCAAGAGGGTATTACCTTTGACCTCATGCAAGCCTTAAACCTAAGGGCTTTGTGTGATTTGACTGTGTTTGCATAATTTGTGTTTGCTATACCTGTGGTTTATCATGACATCATGCATCATAACATGGCATTCATGTCTCATTACACTAACCATTTCAAAGACCAATGGAATTTATCTTTGTTCTGTTTTGCAGATCATGGCTTCCGTGCATAGAAATACCATCCAAATCAACTTTGTGCAAATACCTGCCCAACTTAAAGAGCTAGCATCAAGAGTTTCTGAAACTTCTACTTTCATTAAGAGACACAGTTAACTTCTCAGTCTGGTTACTTCAAACCTTGATGAACAGATGATGAGCGTACTATTCCAGTTCTTCGATCCCAAGCATCAATGCTTCACCTTTCCAGATTACCAGTTGGTATCCACCTTGGAAGAATTCTCTCATCTATTGGGCATATCCATTCTTGAACAGGTACCCTTCACAGGTATGGAAGAAGTTCCTAAGCCAGAAGTTATTGTCTCAGCTTTGCATTTGAAACGGGCCGATATGGTATCCAATTGAGAAACTCGAAGCAGAGTCGAAGGTTTTCTAGCCAAATTTATGATAGACAAGGCTCAGTTGTTTTGGGATGATTTGGATTTTCAGGCTTTTGAGGATATCTTGGCTCTTCTCATCTATGGTTTAGTTCTCTTCCCTAATCCGGACTCCTTTATAGATGTGAATGCTGTCAAGATTTTCCTTGCAACCATGTGCCTACCTTGCTTGGAGATATCTTGCATGCTCTCCATACTCGTACTATAAAGAGAAGAGGGACTCTTATGTGCTGCATGCCGTTGCTGTCGAGGTGGTTTATTTCTCACCTCCCTAAGTCTGTGCTGAAGAACGAAGAAGGTTTGGGTTGGTCGCACAGAATAATGTCACTCGCTCCTACGGATATTCTTTGGTGTTCCTGGGCCATGGAAGACACTGTTGTTATTGACCGCTGTGGGGGGTACCCTAATGTCCCATTACTTGGTATTAGAGGGGGTATAACTTACGATCCTTGTCTAGCTTTGAAAAAATTTGGTCGTGCTCGAAGGGATGGTCCCCATGAGTTACTTCTCCAGGACATTGTATTCGACTATAAGGATGATGTTAAGGAGCATCGCCGGAGGCTCATACGGGCTTGGGGCATGGTAAACAGATCTGACCCCAAAGAGTTGGGACCGAAGACTTCCCTTCCTATGCAGCCTTACCTCCAATGGGTCCGAGATCGTGCCCATAAGCTTATGATGCCTTATGAGGCCGTATTACCAGTGATTGTGGAGCCCACTAATGAAGAAGGCATTCCTTACACGGTTCTCTATCCTTACATGCCCACTGATCCTGGGGAGTTACAGAGGTCTTGGATTCAGCTGAAGAATGAGCGGGATACTTACCGGGAGCAATTCCATGAGCAAGAGAGGAAGGTTTTAAATCTCACCAGGCAGCTTGAGGAAGAAAGAGTGATCAATGACTATATCAGCACAAAGAGGAAGCGTCCATGGGACTTTTGATGTTCTATTTCTAGTTTTAGATTTGTTTTATTTACTTATTTTGTAACGCCTTAAAGGCATGTTGGACCTTCAAATTTAAGCTAATAAAGTTTTTTATTTATTTTGGTTTGCAAATTTAAATCTCCCAAATTCTTTGAAATCATTACATGCGCATCCCATTGTCATACACATCATTACAGGTACCACTACAGGTTTCTCATCTTCTTCGCTGTTTATTTCAGTAGAAATGTCTTTCGATCAAGCCATCAAAGATCTTCAAGCACATAACGCCCAGTTCCAACAGATGTTCATAAGTCTGGCTAAGGGGAAGGAGGATTTGATGACCCTTATTCTGAAAGAGAAGAAGAAGAAGAAAAAGACTGGAATTCTGAATATGGGCAGAAGGTTCGGAGAAAGGTTGAAGCATCAAACTGATCTGACCTCTTCATCCAAGGAAGAGGAGAACCGAGAAGGGGAAAAGGACCCTAGTCTTGCAGTTTCTGACAATGATACTGATTTTGATGATGAGCAATATCCATCTACTGAGGATAGATACAAATAGTTAGAAGACCGTCTGAGTGTTATGGAAGTTCAGAAGATTCCTAGTTTGGATTTTGAAGAACTGGGACTGGTATCGGGAGTGGTCATCCCTGATAAGTTTAAAGCTCTAGTTTTTGCCAAGTATGATGGGATGTCATACCCAAAGCTCCATCTCCATTCTTATGTCCGAAAGATCCAACCCGACACCGCTGATTGAAATTTGTTGGTGCATTTCTTTCAAGATAGTCTGTCAGGGACTCAACTTGAATGGTTCTACTAGTTGGAGGGAGCCAGTGTCCGAAACTGGGAAGATCTTACTGTTGCTTTCTACAAGCAGTATCAGTATAACACCGACCTTGCTCGCACTCGTACTCAACTCCAGAGTATGTCCAGGGGTGCAGGTGAAGGTTTCAAAGATTATGCTCAGAAATGGAGAGACTTGGCTGGGAGAGTTCAACCCCCGTTGTCTGATAGGGAGTTGGTTGACATGTTTATGGGAACGCTATCTGGTCCGTTTTTCAATCACTTGATCGGCAACTCGTCATCTGGTTTTACCAAGCTGATTTTAACTGGAGAAAGAGTAGAAGCTGGAAATCGAAGTGGTAAAATATAGAAGGATGCCTCTTCGAGTTCGGTAAAGAAAACTTTTACTAGTAAGAAGGAATCCAGTGCAGTTTATAGTCCGAGGGGCCAAGGCATATCTGAACACCGTCAAATGGTAAATGCTGTAGTGATACCAAGACTCGCAGTTGCTCTACAACGTAACAATTAACAAAGGGTGGAAAGACCACAACGGCAGTTTACCCGCAACAACATGACTTTGGCTGAAGTTCTTCCTCACCCGCTGAAATCTAACTTGGTAACCTTGAGAGAGGCTCACAAGAATCCAAACACTACTTCTCCCAGATACAATCCCAATACGCGGTGCGCCTATCATTTTGAGAGTCTTGGTCATGATACAAATGATTACTGGGCTATGAGAAACAAAGTACAAGACTTGCTTGAAGCTAAGGAGATAGATTTCGACACTCTAGAAAAGCCGAATGTTATAACTGCTCCCATGCCCAAACATGGTCGTGGAATTAATGATGTTGACACTGATTCGTTTGTAACCTCTGTTGAAGAAATTTATACTCCTCTTATGACTGTTAAGAAAAATTTGATGTTGGCCAGTTTATTTTCTGGTTGTGGTGAAGGTTGCCACATGTGTTCAATTATACCTTCTAGTTGCCGTTTATTGAAGTCAGGTGTTCAACGCCTGATGGATAATAAAGAAATTTTGTTTGAGAAGACTATGATTCCTGTGATTCCAAATAAAGATGTCGCCATTATAACCATTTCCGCCAATCCTAACAGGTTTTCTCGAGGAAACCTTGGAAGGTTTACACCTGTTCAAAGAATTGCTCCGCTAATAATCACTGTTCTCGGTCCCATCCCGTACACCTCAGATATGGTTGTCCCATGGCATTACGGTGCTGATGTGTACTATCATGGTATTAAGCAAGATATGAAGAATGAAGAAACTGATACTGATGTCAGTAATATTGTCGGGACTAGTAAGGTTACCAAAAGTGGAAGGGTTTTCTCTCCTGAGATTGCTCCAAAGATCATCAAGCTTATTGTTATTCCAACTGCTGCTCCAACCAGCACTCCTGACATTTCTCCTGTTCCTACTCCAGTTATTACACCTGCTAATATTTCTGTTCTTACTCCAGTTATCACCCCTGCTGCTGAGCCATATGGGACTCGGGGAAAGGAAATTATAGGTGAGCCTGCCCGGACAGAGGCACCTAAGAAAATCATTGTGGAAGCCTCTAAGCAAGAAATAGAGGAAATACTGAAAATTATCAAGAAGAGCGACTACAATATGGTCGAGCAGCTGGGGCAGACCCCATCAAAGATATACATGTTGTCTCTTCTGTTGTGTTCTGAAGCCCATGCGAAGGCTTTGATTGCATTTCTCAAGACTGAGCATGTGCCGCAGGAAACTTCAGCGGACCAGTTCAAAGATTGTGTGGCTAGCCTGACTGCCGACAATGGGCTAGGTTTCTCAGATGCGGATCTGACACCGAAAGGAAGAAATCATAATGATGCTCTGCATGTCTCGATTGAGTGTAGGGGCACCACTATGGCGCATGTGCTGGTAGATACCGGGTCTTCATTGAATTTTCTACCAAAGAAAGCGTTGGACCGTTTGGATTGTGAGGGTTTGAATCTAAAGCCTAGTAACATTGTGGTAAGGGCTTTTGATGGATCAAAGAGAATGGTGCACGAGGAGGTGGACATCCCTGTCAAAGTGGGTTCTCAGACTTTTGGGTCCACTTTCTACGTAATGGATATCAGGCCGTTGTAGTCTTGCTTACTGGGTTGTCCTTGGATCCATGAGGTTGGGGCAGTTACTTCCACACTCCATTAAATGCTGAAATATCTGGTGAAGGGAAAGATTGTCACAGTGCGAGGTGAAGAAGAATATATGGTGAGTCACCTCAATTCTTTCCGCTACGTAGAGATGGACAGGGAATTCATAGAAACTTCTTGTCAGAACTTCGAAAAGGTCCCTCAGTTCTCGGCATCAACTGAAGTTACTACCAACAAACCTCCACTGAAAATGGCTTCTCTCAAGGACACCAGGGCTGTAACTGAAGAAGGTGGGTGTACCAATTGGGGTCAGCTCCCCGATTTCACTCACAAAACTGACAAATTTAGTTTGGGCTTTACTACAAGGGCTCAAAGGGCTGTTAGGCATGCTCGGATTGGAAGACCTCCTCTACATATCAGCAATCGGGGAATTAATGCAATTGAAGACAGTGAAGAGGATTCAGACATCGACAGCTGGATCTACCTAACAACCAACGGTGGACCGAATAACTGGACGGCGATGGACTTCATACCTGTTTCTTTTATTCCGCAGTAATTGACTTTTGTTTTAAGATTTGTAATAAACAATTTGAAACATTACGACCCGGTGCCTTGCCCGAGGCACCTTGGCCTTGCTTGTGAGGGCTATTATTTGTCATTTCATATATCATTAATAAAGTATTGGACGTTTCTTGCATAAAAATTTTGCGCTCCTTATTTTTCTTTCCTGTTTCTCACTTTATCAAAACAGCTATGCTCTTACCCACACTCACGTATCATACTGCAGATCCATATCCACTCTGGATCCCATTGATAACAACTCTGCTACTGCCAATTATGACTTCCAAAATCCGATCAACCAAGCCGAGGACGAAGGTGAGGACGACTGTGAGGTGGCTAAAGAACTTGCTAGACTATTACAACAGGAAGAAAGGGACATACAGCCTCATGAAGAGCCCGTTGATTCTGTGAATTTGGGTACAGAGGAAGACATGAAAGAGGTTAAAATAGATGCAAACCTGGAGCCTAGTGTTAAACAATGGTTAATACAGATGCTACACGACTATGTTGAGATCTTCGCCTGCTCCTATGAAGACATGCCTGGTTTGGAAACTGATATTGTGGTACATCGCCTGCCGACTAAAGAAGACTTCCCTCCGGTAAAGAAGAAGGTCCACCGTATGAGCCCTGAAATGTCAGAGAAAATCAAAGCAGAGGTCATGAAACTGTTCGACGCAGGATTCTTAGTTGTCACTTCTTATCCGCAGTGGGTTGCCAACGTTGTTTCGGTACCTAAGAAGGACGGTAAGGTACGGTTGTGTGTGGACTACAGAGATCAGAACAGGGCAAGCCCCAAAGATGACTTCCCACTTCCTCACATTCATGTTCTAGTCGACAACCCTGCGCAGCACAAGATCTTCTCCTTTATGGATGGTTTTTCCGGCTACAACTAGATCAAGATGGCTCTTGAGGAAATGGAGAAGACAACCTTCGTTACACAGTGGGGAAACTTATGTTACAAGGTAATGCCTTTTGGGTTAAAGAATGTTGGGGAAACCTATCAGCGCGCCATGGTTGCTTTATTCCATGATATGATTCACCATGAGATCGAGGTTTATGTTGATGACATGATAGCCAGGTCCTAGACTGAGGAAGAACACCTTGATCATCTCCAGAAACTGTTTGACAGGTTGAAGACGTACAAGCTGAGGTTGAATCCGAACAAGTGTACCTTCAGAGTAAGGTCTGGTAAGCTTTTGGGTTTCGTTGTCAGTGACAAAGGTATTCAGGTAGACCCTGCAAAGGTAAAATCCATACAAGAGATGTCGGCTCCCCGCACAGAGAAGGAAGTTAGAGGTTTCTTGGAACGCCTAAATTACATCGCCAGGTTCATTTCACATCTGACTGCTACTTGTGAGCCAATCTTCAAGCTGTTGAAGAAAGATCAAGTGGTAAAGTGGAATGGTGAATTCTAGACCACTTTCGAAACAATCAAGGAATACCTTTAAGAACCGCCAATTTTGATGCCTCCAGTTGAAGGAATACCTTTGATTTTATACTTGACAGTGCTAGACAATTTAATGGGGTGTGTGCTGGGGCAGCATGACGAGTCTGGTCGAAAAGAGCACGCAATTTACTACCTTAGCAAAAATTTTACCGACTGTGAGACCCGATACCCATTGCTCGAGAAAACTTGTTGCGCTTTGGCATGGGCTGCTCACCGACTGAGACATTATATGCTGACTCACACTACCTTGTTGATATCAAAAATAGATCCGATCAAGTATATTTTTGAGAAGCCCTTCTTATCCAGAAGAATAGCAAGATGGCAGATAATCTTAACTGAGTACGACATCTAATACACAACCCAAAAAGCAATCAAGGGGATTGTATTTCCGGATCATTTGGCGCATCAAGCCGTGGATGACTACCAGTCCATGAGTTTCGAGTTCCCGGATGAGAGTATCATGTTGGTAACCGACTGCGAAGAACCTGGACTGGATGAAGGACCCGAGGAGGGATCCTGATGGTCTATGTATTTTGATGGAGCCTCGAACGCATTGGGAAATGGCATCGGTGCTATAATTATATCTCCTGAAGGCTGTCATACTCCATTCACCGCCCAATTATGTTTTAACTGCACCAATAATATGGGGGAGTATGAAGCGTGTATCATGGGTCTTCGAGATGCTATTGACCTGAGGATTAAGTTCTTGAGTGTATTCAATGATTCTGCTCTGGTAATAAGTCAGATCAAATGAGAGTGGGATAGGAAGCACCCGAATCTTATTCCTTATAAAGAGTATGTATTGACATTGCTCCCACACTTTGAGAAGGTAACCTTTGAACATTTCCCAAGAGAGGAGAATCAGTTAGCGGACGCGCTAACTACCATGAAGAAGTGAAAAACACAAGAAGGGGGGTTGAATTGTAAAACTTGAAATCAAATGCAGACAACACGTTATTTTTATCCTGGTTCGTTTGATCTCAAACTACTCCAGTCCACCCGTCAAGGTGATTTCGCCTCTCTCCAACGAGTTCTTAATCCACTATATTCAACTGAATATTACAACTGCTTTAACAACTGCTAAAGCCTTCTTGAGTCAAAACCACAAACCGGTTTCTCAAGGAAATACTTTCTTACAGATAAATGGAATCTAAGTGTGTTGAATGTTTTCTACAAAACTGTTTATCACAACTGTGATACTACACAAATTAAGCTTATGAGAACGAGAATGCTAAAACAATAGAGTAAGCAATTTGAGAGCTTTAGCAAACTTTGAATGAGGATAAAGATGAATCTCTTTAGGCGTGTAGAGAGTTATAGAGCATTAGCCAATCCGTTCCTCACTTGCTTGTTTATATAGCATTGGAAATGATACGTTGGAGTCAGTTATTCCGTTTCAATGCCAATTACATTCTTTCCATATTGAGAAGATCTTTGTCTGGAATAATGCCGTTGATAATAAAGTATCTTGAATGCACAGTACCGTTGCCAATTAAGTGTGTTCTGGCTTTGACTTATTCTGACGCTGCTAGGTGCTGATGAATTATTGTGGTCTTGATCAGAGTTTAGATTGTTACGCGCAGATCTGTTCATCAAGCTTCAGCGTAAGCACATGCTTTGATCTTATCATTCTTGCATCTGATATAACATCCTCTGATGCTGATGTTGATATTTCATCTTCTGATGCTGATGATGATATTCTTATGCTGATACTCATCAGAGTTTCTGTAAAACACAATATAATTTTTAGGTAGCATATATGTCTTACATGAATCATACAATTTATATAATCTTGCATTTTGTTATCATCAAAACTTTAACTTAGGGTAGTAGATTCAAACTTTGTTCTAACAATCTCCCCCTTTTTGATGATGACAAAAACTAGATTTTTTTCAATTGAAAATGAACGAGAAAAGTATTAGAGATAACCAAATAATAAATTGTATCAGAATTAATTAGGAAGTTATCAAAGATAAGAAGATAAGGGATAAAAGAGGTATCAGAGTTTAGATCGGAAAGACTCCCCCTAAATTTATTACTTCCCTTTAATTCCATGAGTTCTTTAGGATCAGATCTTTATTGACTTTCTTTGAACATCAGAACATCAGAGCTTCAGTGTATTAGAGTTCATCAGATTCTTGTACCTGTAAGCTATGCAGAACAAAAACATTCAAGTATATCAGAGTGTTAGAATGTTTGAGACTTTTGTCTCAGTAAACCGTTATTGAAAAATATCAGTCTTTCTCCCCCTTTTTGTCAGCAATAAAAAAGTGCACATAATTGAGGAAGTAAAAAAATGATTGAAGAAGTGAAAAATAATTGAAGTAAGAGAATCAGTGCAGAAAAACGATTGTATTCAGTTCAGAGCCAGAAAAATAGTACAGATGATATGCAAAGAAAACAATGAAAATATCAAGAGAAAAAAAACTAAGGTGCAGGTGGAAGGCGTGTGAACAGAGCCTCAAGCATGTTCTTAATATGATCAATGGTTTCCTTCTGCTGATGCACCATGCTGGCTACTGAGTCAATCTTGCTGTCCTGATCATCCATCCTTGCTTTCATTCTTTGATCACTTTCATCCATTCTCTCCTGTAGACGAAGATCATTTTGCTTCAGCTATTCAAGAGTCTGCCTGTCCAAGGCAGCTTGAGAGATGTCAGAGTCAGAGTGCTTCTGAGAGCTTTCTGCAATGTCTTCTTCTTGACACACATCTTCTACTGGTTGAACTGTTGATGCTGGACGCTTTTCAGACCAAGGCTCACTGTCCAGATGAAGCACTTCCTCCTTCAGCAGCTGACTTAAGACTGGTCCTTCAACTTCTTTCAGCAGATTGCTGAAGTTCTGTTGAGCCTGTTCATAGTTTATGTCTTGCAGCTTAAAGGTTTCAGCGCGTACGCACTTTCTAAATTGTGTCCAGAGTTGGTCTGAAGCAGCAGGATCAATCACTCCCGGACAAGCCTGCTTTAGAGAAGCAATCCAATTCTGCATGCCTGTTTCAAAATTCAAGATGCTAGAACCAACATATAGTTGTTTGGGTTTGGGAATGGCGGTTTTATATTTAAGGGCAGCAAGGCGGTCAAGGACTGTTAGATCAATGAAGGTCTTGCTGTGGTCATCTGGATTTTGTTTGGGTGAGGGAGTAGGAGAGTTAGAAATGATTATTGGACTGTATGGGGTGTTAGGTGGAGTAGTTTCTGGTGAGGATGGTAGTTGAGGTATGTTTACAGTTGTACCACAAGGCAGTTGAATGGCCAAGGGTTATGGTTCAGAGGATTCAGGTGATTGAGGTTCAGGGGTTTGAGGTTCAGGTGATGGAGTTTCAGAGTGTTGAGACTCAGGTTGTGGAGATGATGGTTGAGGTGAAGGTGGATTAAGTTCTGGTTATGGAGAGGGAGGTGGAGGAGTTTCTGGTTCTGGTGATTGTGGATTTTCTGGTATTGGTGAGAGTGTATATTCTGGTTGAGGTGAATGGGTAGTTTCTGGTTGAGTGTTTGGATTTTCTGAGAGGGGAGAGGAAGAACGTTGATCAATTTCAGAAAGAACTTTATCAAGTTCTGATTCTGTTGATGTTGTGGGTTTTGGATTTTGAGGTTTGGTGCGGGATCTCTTGAGAGTTAGTGACTCAGAAGGGTCAAACTCTGGTTCGGTATCATCAATGGTTGGTATGGGAATTGGGAGTTCATATGAAGCTGGGGTTGGAATCAATGTTGGAACAACAAATGAATTTAAAACATTTACAGAAGACAAATTACCTCTCTTCTTTGGGGTCTGCTGGGATGGTCATTCTGAAGCAGCCTTTCTCTTCTTAGTCTTCTTCAAGGCAACCTCTGGTGTTTGCTGGTGCAGATCTTTAATGTTCAGATCAGGATCTGTGCCATCAGCTTTACACGCGTCCAAGTATCTGAGAACAGTGACTGGTTTAGAGTCAATCTCAGAGAATATGGGAAAGTCGCTCAGAGGGACTCTTCTGCTGGTGATGTCAGCAAGAGGAGTGACGCTGGGCTCCTTTCTGATATTCTCTATCAGTTTCATCTTCTTCAGATTCTTGGCATTCAGCTGCTTGCCAACAGCTGGTTCCAGAGAGCTTAATTCCTATGCCCCTGTCAGGTGTTCTATCAGCCTATTCTCAGTTAGAATATCTGATATTAATCTGCCGAAGGGTATCCAATCCCTTTTAGTCTTTTCTTCTTCTCTCGTCTCCTTGACACTGGTCTTCAGATGATTGAACAGAAGATGAGCAAGGTTGATCTTGGTCTTCTTTGCAATAAAATAGAGCAGAAATTGCTGATCTATGTTGATGTAGTCAGGAGAGCTTGTGGGCTTCCTGTGGTTGAAGCAGCCCAAGATGATCTTTGCCCAGATTCTATGCTGATCCATCAAATCTCTGATCTTGCTGGATGGAACCCCATGCGTGAAAATCTGTCTAGCAACTATGGCAGTGTTTCCAGCTCTTTCTGCCATGTCAATACAGCGGATGCCACCACCGTTGTATCCAATCAGTCTAGCAATGTGATCTTCAGTAATCACAATCTTCTTTCCCATGATATATGAAGTAACCTGATGAGTTGAGGCAGACGCATGAATCTAGAATTCTTTAACCAGAGTCGGGAACGTTGGATCCACCAACCTGTCAAAGTACCTTTCCCATCCTTGTGCCCTAATTTCTTCAGTCAAATCGAAGTCGTTTTCTTTCAAACTGTTAAAATCAACGATCAGTTCAGACAGAACTTCCAAGTTCTTCACCGGTGTGAGTAGAGTTCTGAAGGGAATTTGGTACTGATTAGAAGAAGCATCTTGCTGGGAACCTGCAGAAACAGTGCTAGAGGACGCCATGTTCACACTAGGGTTTTTGAGAAAAAAAAGCTTGAAAAATGGTTTTCTTGAAAAAGATGAACACACAGTAAGAACACAAAAATATTTTGATGATTGTAAAAGACGGTAAAAAATTAATGAATGATGTTAAGGCGTTTAAATAGGTTTCAAAAGATGTTTTGAAAACGTAAACGATTTTAAGAGAGAGAATTAACTCATGATTACACGCATTTAATGTTTGCTGATTTTGGGGGATTTGTGAAAGATATTTGGAACGGTTACCAGTGACATGTGTCTCAATGCACCCAATCAGCGCTTTTCCTTCTCAGAAACGTGCACGCGTGTTCTGCCTCAGGAATAAGCTGATGACTGGATGCCACCTGTTTGATTTAGTGAACAACACATCTATCCTTGAACTGAAACACTCAGATCTTTAAGAATAAAATCTGATACAATCTGCATGTCTAAATTTCTGAAGGAAGATTGATCAGAAGTTCACAGTGAAGTAAAACAAATTCTGAAGGTTAACATATAAACTTAAAACATTTTCACTCTGGGCAGAGCTTCATGCTGAGATGTTTCAGAATGAAGTTGAACCTATCTTTAGAAAGTGGTTTAGTGAAGATATCAGCCCATTGATGGTCTGTATCAATAAATTTTACATTCAAAATTCCTTTCTGAATATAGTCCCTAATGAAATGGTGTTTTATTTCTATATTCTTAGCCCTAGAATGCAAAATTGGATTTTTACTTAAGCAAATGGCAGAAGTATTGTCACAGAGTATAGGGATGTTACTCTCAAAAATCTGGAAGTCTTCAAGATGACTTTTCATCCAGAGCATTTGTGTGCTGCATCCTGCTGCTGCTATGTACTCAGCTTCTGCTGTTGATAGCGCAATTGTGGATTGCCTTTTGCTGGACCAAGAGATCAGATTTTCTCCCAGAAACTGGAAGCTTCCAGAAGTACTTTTACGCTCTACTCTGTCTCTAGCAAAGTCAGCATCGCAGTAACCTACTAAGCTGTAATCACTAGATTTTCTATAAAATAAACCCAGATTAGTAGTACCTTTCATATACTTGAAAAATCGCTTAACAACTATTAAGTGAGATTCTCTAGGATCTGATTGGAATCTTGCACAAATACATACGCTGAATAAAATATCAGGCCTTGAAGCCGTCAGATAAAGAAGAGAACCAATCATACCTCTGTAGACCTTCTGTTCTACCTTTTTGCTTACCTCTTCTCTTTCCAGAATGCACGTGGGATGCATTAGAATCTTTGATGACTTACATTCTGAGAGATCAAATTTCTTCAGAAGTTCTCTGACATATTTGCTCTGATGAATGTAAGTTCCCTCTGGAGTTTGATTGATCTGAATTCCCAGAAAGAATTTCAGTTCCCCCATGAGGCTCATCTCAAATTCTGCCTGCATACACTTAGCAATTTTTCTTCCAAGAGAAGGATTAGTAGATCCAAAAATAATATCGTCAACATAAATTTGACAAACTAAGATGTCATTCTTAACTGACTTACAGAATAAGGTAGTGTCCACCTTCCCTCTGGTGAATTCTTTTTCTAACAGAAAGTTACTTAGTCTTTCATACCAAGCTCTGAGAGCTTGTTTCAGACCATATAGTGACTTCTTTAGTTTGAAAACATATTCTGGATTTTTTGTACTTTCAAAACCAGGGGGTTGGTGCACATAAACCTCTTCTTCTATATATCCATTTAAGAATGCACTCTTGACATCCATCTGATACAGAGTGATGCCTTTATTAACAGCAAACGAAATTAAAAGTCTGATAGATTCTAACCTGGCGACTGGGGCAAAGGTTTCTGTATAATCTATCCCCTCTTGCTGACTATAACCTTGTGCTACCAGTCGTGCTTTGTTTCTGATAACTTCACCTTGTTCGTTCAGCTTGTTTCTGAACACCCATTTTGTTCCAATGACGTTGAATCCTTTTGGTCTGGGAACAAGATCCCACACGTCATTTCTGGTGAATTGATTCAGCTCTTCTTGCATTTCTAGAATCCAGTCGTTGTCCAGAAGTGCTTCATCAATTGAGGAAGGTTCAATCAGAGAAACAAGTCCCATGAGGGATTCTTCAGAGTTTCTGAAGCTGGCTCTTGTTCTGATTGGATCTTCCTTTCTTCCTAAGATAGTTTCTTCTGGGTGATCCAAGCTACTTCTGGGTAGTCTTTTCTTAGGTTGGTCAACAGATGTTGCTGGATTTCTAGCAGTGCCTCTTACTGATGTTGAAGGAGTGTCTTTATTTAGAGCTTCTGATGACTTGTCTTCAGAACCTGTAAATTCAACTTCCATACCTGCAAAAACTTCATTCTGCTTTGACTTTTCAGAGTCAAGCTTATCATCAAAACGAACACTGATTGATTCTTCCATAATCTGTGTTTCTGTATTGTATACTCTGTACCCTCTTGAGCGTTCAGAGTATCCTAACATAATACACTTCTGTGCTTTAGAGTCAAACTTGTTCAAATAATTTTTTGTATTTAACATAAAGTAAGTACATCCAAATGGATGAAAATATGAAATGTTGGGCTTTCTGTTCTTCCACAATTCATATGGAGTCTTTTCCAGAAT
Source organism: Vicia faba (assembly GCA_948472305.1). NCBI lineage: Eukaryota > Viridiplantae > Streptophyta > Magnoliopsida > Fabales > Fabaceae > Vicia > Vicia faba. Next base: position 467,035,583 of record OX451738.1, read on the forward strand.
AGGTCTTATGGAGATTCTATTCTGAATGTAGCACGCTGTGTTTATTGCCTCTGCCCAGAAGATCTTAGCAACGTTTGTCTCATTGATCATGGTTCTGGCCATTTCTTGCAATGTTCTGTTCTTTCGTTCTACAACTCCATTTTGATGGGAAGTTCTAGGACAAGAGAAATCATGCAGAATGCCTTTGTCATTAAAGAATGACTCAAAATCTTTGTTTTCAAACTCTCCACCATGATCACTTCTGACTTTAACGATTCTAAGATCCTTTTCATTCTGAACTTGGTTACAAAAGTTGACAAACACAGAGTGTGACTCGTCCTTGTGTCTTAAGAACTTTACCCATGTCCATCTGCTATAGTCATCTACGATTACTAACCCATACTTCTTGCCACTGACTGAAGCAGTTTTAACTGGTCCAAATAAGTCAATGTGCAGAAGTTTTAATGGCTTAGAGGTAGAAACAACATTTTTAGATTTGAAAGAAGGTTTTGCAAACTTGCCTTTCTGACATGCTTCACACAGAGCATCTGAATTGAACTTCAGATTAGGAAGTCCTCTGACCAGATTGAGTTTGTTAATCTGAGATATTCTTCTCATACTAACATGCCCCAATCTTCTGTGCCAGATCCATTGCTCGTTGTTAACAGACAGAAGACACTTTACATTCTGACTTTTCAGTTCAGAAAGTTTGATTTTATAAATGTTGTTTTTCCTCTTTCCATTAAATAGGATAGTCCCATCTTTCTGACTAACAACTTTACATGATTTTTGATTAAAGATTATATCATAACCGTTATCACTTAATTGACTTATGGATAACAGATTATGCATTAATCCATCTACTAACAGAACATTGTTTATAGAGGGAAGATTTCCATTACCTACTGTTCCAGAGCCAATGATCTTTCCCCTCTGATTGCCTCCAAAGCCTACGTGGCCTCTAGGCTTAAGTTCCAGGCTTTGGAACATATGCCTTCTTCCCGTCATGTGTCGTGAGCAGCCAGAGTACAGGTACCATGACTGGTGTTTCTGATTTGCTGCTAAAGATATCTGCAACATGTATTATTTTATCCTTAGGTACCCATATTTTCTTGGGTCCTGATTCGTTAGCTTTTCCAAAACTCTGGTTGAATTTTGGTTTCACAGAATAATTACTACTAGTATATTTAATGTCATCTGTGTGACCATACACAAAGTGTAAATTCAGAGGAGTGTGTTTAATAGTTAAATCCATGGCATTCTTTGGTGTAGGAACCTTACCTTGGTATCCTATTCCCTTTCTGCCGTTTCTGCTAACTCCATAGATCATTGAAGCCATTTTGCTTCTATCTATGCTTTTAGCAAGGAACTTCTGAAATCTGTGATCATACTCCTTGATGATCTCATCAGTGCTGCTGGGAGTTTCAGAAATTGTTTCCTTCTGAGAGTTTTGTAAAAGATTTTCTAATTTTGAAATTTTATTTTTCAACTCAGAATTTTCCAATTTGAGACTCTCAGTTTTGTCAGAGTCAGAATCAAGATTCCTTTTCAGGTTTCTGAATTTAACTCTGATCTGCTGGTACCTTTCCAGAATTTCGTTAAGGCTTTCAGCAAGTTCAACCTTAGTAAAATTAATTGCAAAGTCAGGAAATACCTCTTCGGTGTCTGATTCTGAGTCTGATTCAGAAGCTTCACTGTCTTCTGATGTGTTGGCCATGAGAGCTATGTTTGCTCTCTCATCATCTGATTCTGAGTCAGCTTCAGACGAGTCAGAGTCATCCCATGTAGCCATGAGACTTTTCTTCTTTTCTCTTCCAAACTTCTTTTTGGGCTTTTCCCTCTGAAGCTTTGGACAATCACTCTTATAGTGTCCTTGCTCGTTGCATTCATAGCAAGTGATGTCCTTGGTGTTTGGCTTTCTGCTTCCTGAAGAGACTTCAGATCTTCTGTATCCAGAGGAAGAGTCTGACCTTCTGTATCTTGAAGAGGACTCATTCTGATCAGATCTTCTGGGATTCCTGAACTTCCTTTGCCTCTGCTTCCATAGTTGGTTCACTCTTCTGGAGAGGAGGGAAAGTTCGTCTTCTTCTGATGAGGACCCATCAGATGTTTCTTCAACTGCCTGCAAAACTTTAGAGTCATATTTTCTGTTATATTTTAATGCTAAAGGCTTACCTTTCTTCTGAGGTTCATCAGCTTCTAGCTCTATCTCGTGACTTCTGAGGGAGCTGATAAGTTCCTCCAGAGAAATTTTGTTGAGATCTTTAGCTAGCTTCAGCGCTGTGACCATTGGCCTCCACTGTTTTGGCAAGCTTCTGATGATCTTCTTGACATGATCAGCAGTAGAGTATCCTTTTTCTAGAACCTTGAGACCAGCCACCAGAATTTGGAATCTTGAGAACATTGTTTCAATGGATTCACTTTCTTCCATTTTGAATGCCTCATACTTCTGAATGAGCGCAAGAGCTTTAGTTTCTTTGACCTGAATGTTGCCTTCATGCGTCATTCTGAGTGAGTAAAACATGTTCTTTGCTATGTCTCTGTTAGATATCTTTTCATATTCAGCGTAAGAGATGGCGCTGAGAAGAATGGTTCTGGCCTTGTGGTGATTTTTGAAGTCACGCTTTTGTTGATCAGACATTGCTTTCCTGTCAATCTTCTGACCGCTTGCATTCACTGGGTGCGTGTAACCATCTGTCACCATGTCCCACAGATCAGCATCATGTACCAGAAAGAAGCTTTCAATTCTGTCTTTCCAGTAATCAAAATTCTCTCCATCAAAGACTGGAGGTTTGCCGCTGAATCTGTCTCTATCTTCATTGTTGTCATTGCTGGTGTGTTGATATGTTCCTGCCATTGTGTTTTTCTGACGTTGGATCTTGTACTGACACGGTTAAGTGTTTTAGCTCAGAACCAGGCGCTCTGATGCCAATTGAAGAAGTGAAAAACACAAGAAGGGGGGTTGAATTGTAAAACTTGAAATCAAATGCAGACAACACGTTATTTTTATACTGGTTCGTTTGATCTCAAACTACTCCAGTCCACCCGTCAAGGTGATTTCGCCTCTCTCCAACGATGTCTTAATCCACTATATTCAACTGAATATTACAACTGCTTTAACAACTGCTAAAGCCTTCTTGAGTCAAAACCACAAACCGGTTTCTCAAGGAAATACTTTCTTACAGATAAATGGAATCTAAGTGTGTTGAATGTTTTCTACAAAACTGTTTATCACAACTGTGATACTACACAAATTAAGCTTATGAGAACGAGAATGCTAAAACAATAGAGTAAGTAATTTGAGAGCTTTAGCAAACTGTGAATGAGGATAAAGATGAATCTCTTTAGGCGTGTAGAGAGTTGTAGAGAATTAGCCAATCCGTTCCTCACTTGCTTGTTTATATAGCATTGGAAATGATACGTTGGAGTCAGTTATTCCGTTTCAATGCCAATTACATTCTTTCCATATTGAGAAGATCTTTGTCTGGAATAATGCCGTTGATAATAAAGTATCTTGAATGCACAGTACCGTTTCCAATTAAGCGTGTTCTGGCTTTGGCTTATTCTGACGCTGCTAGGTGCTGATGAATTATTGTGGTCATGATCAGAGTTTAGATTGTTACGCGCAGATCTGTTCATCAAGCTTCAGCGTAAGCAAATGCTTTGATCTTCTGATTCTGGCATCTGATATAACATCCTCTAATGCTGATGTTGATATTTCATCTTCTGATGCTGATGATGATATTCTTATGCTGATACTCATCAGAGTTTCTGTAAAACACAATATAATTTTTAGGTAGAATATATTTCTTACATGAATCATACAATTTATATAATCTTGCATTTTGTTATCATCAAAACATTAACTTAGGGTAGTAGATTCAAACTTTGTTCTAACATACCATGTCTTATATTTTCAAGGTTAGATGGGACAATGAAGCTCCCCAGATTACCATTGAAAGGTTGGACGAACCCGCACATTGCTATGACATTGAGACTGAAGAGGTAGCAGATAAACCCTGGTTCCATGAGGTAAAGACGTATCTTGAGGCTCAGGAATACCCCTAGGGGGCATCTGTTAATAATAAGAAGTTTCTGAGAAGATTCGCCGCGAAGTTCTTTCTTAGCAATGGGATCCTCTATAAGCGTAACCATGATTCAACCTTACTGCGGTGTGTGGACAAGAACGAGGCAGAAAGGATCATGGCAGAATTACATGAAGGTACCTTCGGAACTAATTCCAGTGGACATACCATGGCAAAGAGAATCCTACGGGAAGGATATTACTGGTCCACTATGGAAGCCGATTGTTATCAGCACTCTCGAACTTGTCATAAATGCCAAATCTATGCTGATAAGGTGCATGTACCTCAGGTTCCCTGAATGTTTTGACAACTCCTTGGCCCTTTGCAATGTGGGGCATCGACATGATCAACGAGATCAGACCTACTGCGTCTAACGAGCATCGTTCCATTCTGGTAGAAATTGATTATTTTACAAAGTGGGTTGAGGCAACTTCCTTTGCTACTGTAACCAAGAACGTTGTGGCGCGGTTCATCCGACATAATCTGATCTGTCGATATGGTGTCCCAGAGAGAATTATTACTGACAATGGTACAAATCTCAATAACACAATGATCACCGAGCTCTCCAAACAGTTCAAAATACAGCATCATAACTCTTCTCCCTACCGGTCGAAGATGAATGGCGTTGTTGAAGCGGCTAACAAGAATATCAAGAAGATTGTGTAGAAGATGACAGTGACATACAAAGACTGGCACGAGATGTTATCATTCGCCCTTCATGGGTACCGTACCTCAGCACAGACGTCGACAAGGGAAACACCCTACTCTTCGGTATATGGCATGGAGGCAGTCCTACCCATCAAAGTCCAAATACCCTCTCTCAGGATTATGAAGGATGCGGGTTTGAACGAAGACGACTGGATCCAAACCCGACTTGATCAGCTGAATCTAATCGACAAAAAGAGACTTACTGCTATCTGTCATGGTCAGACGTATCAAAAGCGAATGATCAAGGCTTTTAACAAGAAAGTCAGACGTCAAGAATATCAGGTCGAGGATCTAGTGATCAAACGCATCATACTACCGCAAGATGATCCCAGAGGCAAATGGACCCCCACTTACGAAGGGCAATTTATGGTTAAGAACGTGTTCTCAGGGGGAGCTATGATTCTAACCACCATGGGTGGTGACGACCTTCCTCACCCCGTCATTGCAGACATAGTGAAAAGATACTACGCATAATCAAAGACCCGCTAGGTTGACTGGCCTAGGCAAAAATAAGGGCTTTCCGGCGAACCAAAAGGGTTCGGGAAAAAATAAGGGATGAAAATGAAAAGAATTTGTACACCCGGCAAGTCGAAAACCCGAAAGGGAGGCTTGGGCAAAAAAGGGTATCCCGGTGGACTGAAAACCCGAAAAGACGGTCCAAGCAAAAATTAGGGATCGAAGCATAACACTATGTCTCATTGGATCATCTCACAACCAGACTTCGGTATCGACTATCAAGCTCAGACGGCACCGATCAATCTGATTAACCTTCAACCAAGTAGCAAGGTGATGAGACGCTTGAAGATATAAAGGAAATAACAGAGTTGGAACTCAATGGGATTGATTCACATAGATGTTTTTCTTTCTTTTACACAAATTGTATAATTTCTGTCTTTCGGCGGCGTTCTCTTACTAGGACGTCAACCTCCTTGTACAAAACGCCTATTGCAGGCCAACTTCAAAAATCAATATAATTCATTTTCACAAGAAATTTCAAATTGTTTTCCTTTTTCTGTTTTGTTTCGCAAAAACGTCCAATGATTCATTTTTGATATATAAATTTGAAAATACTTTCTGCTCATAAATATTTACATAAGAAACAAAAGGCAATTACTCGTAATTCCAGAAACAGGGAAAACAAGAAGTGCCCAAACCTTACAGTTACTCTACCCATCAGGTACCAGGATAGACCCAGCTTGAGAACATGAGTAGTGGTACATACACTCCCGACAGAGCAAAAAAGTATCCAAAGACAATGATGTTAGTTTTCCCGAACAGGACATAACTCTCTCCAGCTGAGGTTCGCAATCGCGAGTGAGTCAGTAAATTTTTCCCCAAGCAGAGTTTATTTCTCTCACAAGCAGAAATTCAATCTTCAACAGAATGCATTATCACCAGCAACAGAAATTCATCCTCAGCTAAGTTTATTTCTCCAAATCAACAGATCTATCAACAGAGTATCTCCTCTCCAATAGAGTTGTTCCCCGCAGAGTTATCCTCAGACAGGGTCTCTTCCGGCAGAATATTCACCAACCAAATGAATGTGAATCCCCAACATAGTCATATTTGTTCTCCATCCCCAACAGAAGTAGAGGAACTATGGTTTTTACAGAAGTCAAGAATACCATTTTACATACTCTCCAAATAGCAGTCAGGGATTTATTTTCCCGGACTCAAATTATTATGTCAGCATTTCATGTTCATACATCATGACATGTGCATACATTACATATAACATAATCTCATTTATTTTGAGAACGTCATCATACAATGCATCTCATGCATCACACATAACTAACCCTGTATTTCTTTTAGGAAAGACAATTATTATCAATAATTTCCAGCAGGTCCATGATCAACACTCGAAGCTAAACAGAGTAATAATCGGTGCGACAGATACAACCTTACCCAGGTTTCTTCCAACAGTCCCACACCGACTCATTACAAGGCAACCTCACCCAGGTTCCTTCTGCAGTTTTACCCAAACTCATATCGAACTAACCCTACTATCCAGGTTCCTTCTCATAGCCCTACTATCCAGGCTTTCATATCGAAGTAACCCTACTACCCAGGTTCCTTCTCACAGCCCTACTATCCAGGCTTTCATATCAAAGTAACCCTACTACCCAGGTTCCTTCTCACAGCCCTACTATCCAGGCTTTCATATCGAAGTAAACCTACTATCCAGGTTCCTTCTCACAACCCTACTATCCAGGCTTTCATATCGAAGTAACCCTACTACCCAGGTTCCTTCTCACAGCCCTACTATCTAGGCTTTCATATCGAAGTAACCCTACTACCCAGGTTCCTTCTCACAACCCTATTATCCAGGCTTTCATATCAAAGTAACCCTACTACCCAGGTTCCTTCTTACAGCCCTACTATCCAGGCTTTCATATCGAAGTAACCCTACTATCCAGGTTCCTTCTCACAACCCTATTATCCAGGCTTTCATCTCGAAGTAACCCTACTACCCAGGTTCCTTCTCACAGCCTTACTATCCAGGCTTTCATCTCGAGGTAACCCTACTATCCAGGTTCCTTATCATAACCTTACTATCTGGGTTCTTCCTCTTTCATCCCCAGACAGCAGTCTACAACACTGTAAGATCGGGACCCGATCAAACACAATTGATTTCACATTTCCCCAGAAAGTCGCGGTGCAACATATACCCCGACCAAACACATAGTTCACTTCCTCTTCCCTAAATCGGAGTTATTCCCCAGTAGAGTAACGGACAATTGAAGCTCCTGAAACTCTATTCCTCTCAAGACAGAGACCAACATTCCCCAGTGAAGTATTCCTCAACAACAGGTATACGGGTCCTCGCAAAGGAATCTCTTATGCGATTGACACTTCTTCAGATGGCATCTTTAAGCCCATCTCTGACAATTCTCTAGTAACTACCAAATGGCATCTATAAACCCATTTCCGATGTCACAAATCAAGTATCACTTCATGCGAGTGAAAATTTCTGGGCACTCTAGTGTTCAATCATCTTCCACCTTCAGATCACGAAAGGCAGACAACCAGTCCACATCTTCAGGTTTTAGAAGATTGAACAGAGGCAGCTGTTGTACCCTAAAATTTGCCCTCCCATATTTCTCAACAAATGTCAAGTGAGGTCCCCAAATTCTTCAAGGAAGTTCAAGAGTTGACCAGACAAACACTCTCCTAAGGCAGTCTACCTCAAATTAGGGTTTCCATCTGCATCAATATGTGTGAACCACAAAGGACTCAAATTCTCACCATTGTCCTAATATTTCCTCAATATCATCCATGTAAATTTTCAAGCCTTGCAGAAGAAGTTTGCTCAGTTAATTGCTCAAATGCCTGAAAATCAACTATGCTAGGTCAAAAGTCAACTGTGGCCCACATACAGTCAAACTTCAAGATTTTTGGTAAACATCCTAATTTTGAAGTATTATTCATCATTTGATCAAGGGTTGATCATGATTCCCCAAGGATTGCTCACGATTCATCAAAACCCAAAAGTTGCTAAATTAGGGTTTTGTAGGAAAAGTCAACTCAACTTTGACCAAGCATAACTTTCTCATACTTTATCAGAAATGACCCATCCAAAGCTCATTTTGAAGAGGATGCAATTCCCTACAATCCATCTTCAGCTTCCAAGTTCATAACATGCACTCACAAAAAGATATGAATTCTGACATTATAGATCATTTTGAAAAGTCAACAAAAACACCTTTTGGGTCAAAGCTCCATACATGAAAATGGAAGACTCATTTGAGATGAGATCAAAAGGGTTGCTTATAAGACATCATAAGCTTTATAAAAAGTCCAAGAACACCTCTCTATGGTCAAAATTGAGAGAGTTATGCATTGGCCAAGTTGACCATTTTTGCAAAATTGCCAAAAGTGAAATGTGCTCAAATTTGCATTTTTTGCAAAATGGTCCAAACTTTTTATGCTCGCACCTCAATTATAATGTGGTCCACGACTCAAATACTTATCCACGAATAATTTGCTTCATTTTTCAATTTATTTTGATTTTTCATTAATTAAAAAATGAATTAAATCAAATAAATGATGAAAATTATCAAAGATATGATTTGATTTGTTTTTTTTTGACAGGTTAGCAACCAAATATGCTGAGCTTGCAAGATTAATTCAAATCAATGGAAATTGGTACAAAAAAAGCATGATTAGGCCAAATTTGGAAGGATATCATACACCATGAAAACCAAATCAAATCTTCAAAATTTGTAAAGATACTAGTGGTTTTTATAACCCTAATTCACTCTAGTACATATAGAGAACGCAGCCAAGGCAAGAAAAGGGGGTTAGCAGTCGTGAAAGCACCAAAATAAAACTCAAAAATTGGCAAGAAAGTGGGTAATCGTTCTTGGACTTAGAGGTTGATTCAAGCCATTCTAAGGCTACCAATATACTCCTGGACATCTCCAGAAGGGATCTCAATCATTTGCAAGCATTTCCACATCCGGAATCGTGATCTACAGACCCACGGTTTGCACCTCAAAGCTTGAATTTGATTTCTCAATTTACACACGATTAATCATTCCTAAACATTGCATTGTGTTTATATTGTCATTTGGAAGGTTTTTGTTTGTTTGATTTTGCATTTCGATGCCTATAGCCAGGATTTCCATTACTAGGGTTTGAGGAGTCGTTTTAGGGCTTCTCTGTACAAGTAAAATTAGGCCAGAAAAGGGGGACTATGGTGTTCATGGGATCAAGGCGAAGAGATCCATGTGCTCACCTTAAATTTATCATGCATTTTCTTGATTTTGGAAGCTTGCAGGGTTTTAGCTATGGAGTCATGTCCGTAGGTAAAGGTCTTCAGTCTAATACGACGGACAAGGAAGAAGAAGACAATGTGTCTGAACACCATTGGCTGTTTTGAAATTCCGCGCGTTTTTTTTCCATTTAACCACCGTGTTTTATATATTACACATTATTATTGTTATATTAACAAATGAGGAGGTGGCACAGATGGTAGGGCGTGTTTGGTGTTGAGTGTGAGGACCTGGGTTCGATCCCCAGGTCCCAATATTTTTTTCATGTGATTTTGCTTCATATGATCAGGTGTGTTACTTATCAGGACGTCCACGATATGCCATCAAAATCCAACCCTCGGATTCGTCAGCAAGCTAGATCAAACGTGCCATCATTGAAGGCCCACCATACACCTCAAAGTCAACGTTGCATAGGAACCATCGTAGTCAATACAGGCTTGGATTTTGTTTGGGCCCAGAAATCATATTGGCACCCCCTCTCCAGCAATGCTACCAGGCCCATTTACTCTTTTTCTTATTGCTTTTTATTTTTATTTAATTCTTTTAATACTTCTTTTAATCATTTTAATTAACAAATTAATCATTTTTTATAAAATCATAAAATTAAGAATTCATAAAAATTAGAATTAGATTTTTTTAATCAAATTTAATTTTGTTAATGTAATTTAATTTAGTTTAACTTAGGGAAATTTTAATTTATTTTCACAAATATAATCAAATATAAATTAGGTTAAGTTCTTGATTTAATTCTTTTATTTTTTCTCAAATAAACAAAACACAAAAATAGGTTTTTAGAATAAGTTAGTTTATTTTTCTTAATTTAAAATTATTAGAATTAGGATTTTCTTTTTAATTTAATGGTTTCTTTATTTTCTTAAATAACAAAACATGAAAAAAACATCATTTTTTTAATCAATTGCAAATAGGTTTAGTCAAGGGTCAAAACCCTAATCGCCTCGTATTTAATTCATTGCGCGCTTGTTAATTATTTTTGCCAATATTTTTGCAACTGTTCATGGTTTGTAATAGTTTAGGGTTTTATTTACTGTTTAACTTCCCGGGTTTTTGGCTATGTAATTAATCCCCCTCCCCGAAGCCTTGTAATAGCGTAGATTTATTTTCTCGCATTTTAATTCCTACAAATATTTAACTGTTTAGATGTATGCTAATAAGATTGTATGATAAGAATGCATGACAAATTAATACGGTTAGAAAACCCTAATGTGCAAAGATAAATAACTGAAACAAATCACTCGCACATATCACTCTTAGGGTATACTCTCACTTCGGTAGCCTTCGGTAAACGATAATTAAGCATAGAGTGTCTTAGTGGTTGCCCTTCTGTCTTAAAAAGATCAAACCTCCCATTCGAATGTTGCCTCGGAAATGTTACCTCGAAAGATCTTAAGACTCTAGGGTTATTACTAAGGTGTCCTAACAATGCTTTAGTGACCGTACGTCCCTTTCGAATTGACCCTTACAACTTCAACGACGGTGCTACCTATTTCTCAATAGTAGGATAATGTTGTCTAAAGGAAACAAGAATAGAAACGATCTTTTTTCGAGTAGGTAGATGCTAGTAGGTACTTGCTCAAATAAAAAAACTTTTCACACAAATACCTTTTCAAAACAAATTTTCAAAACAAACTTCATCACACCCTTGAGGACTGATACAAGGGTTATCACGAAGTAAAACATTTTCCAAAGCAAAACACACACACAAGAAATTTAAAAATAAGAAAGTACCTAAGAGACCATGGAAAACCATGGATAGAAAGGGTGCTAACACCTTCCCTTTCTATAATATACCCCCCGTACTCATAATATCTTGAAAAGGGATTTTTCTGTACTTTTTTCCTTTCCGGTTGGATGAAATAAAAGTCGGTGGCGACTCTTTCTTACCGCGACATTTTGCGAACACAAAACGCAAAATGCAAACCAACATTAAACAGTCAATTCTGCCACCGTATCACACACACCTTCCTTTAGCTGCTTGCACCCATTTATTTGTTGATCACAGCAAATACAATCTTTAGAACAGCCAGGGAAAACCCCGACTCTCAACAAGTTAATCTTCACAGTAGTTAATGGAGTTGTTAAATCTTCAATGGAAGAGACAAAAGTAGTATCATCAATTGTGTTTATGCCTTTGCCATGATTTGGAATTGGTGCGATTATCAAATTTGGAGCGGCGGGTGGATCAAACTCAATTGTCTTATTGTCTATCAGATCTTGAATCTTGGTCTTCAGCGCCCAACATTGATCGGTCTCATGCCCAGGACTATTTAAATGATATGCGCACTTGGAATTAGGATTGTATTTTGGTGATGAAATGTTTGGATTGGATGGTGGTTCACGCGATGTCACCAAGTTGGCCTTCAATAGATGTTGCAAGGCTTGGGACAGTGACATGCTAATCCTTGTGAACTATCTTCGAGGAACTTCAGATCGTTGATTGTTGGACGATTGCCTTTGAGCATACGAAGGGTTGAAGATTAACCCAGCATTAACAGGGGGTCGGTGATTCTTTTTGGTATGGGCCCTTGCCCCATACACAACATTTTTTTCCTTCTTTCTAGTGAAAGGCTTCTTTACAGTGTTGGATGCGGAAGTATATGTCATGAGAATTTTTCCGTTCTTAATGCCACTTTCGACCCTTTCACCAGTTAGTATCAACTCGGTGAAACCAGAAAAAGAACTTCCAGTCAAAAGGTTGAAAAATGGGCCAGTTAATGTACCCATGAACATGTCAAATAGTTCTATGTCAGTTAGTGGTGGTTGGACCCTACCAGCAAGATCCCTCAATTTTTGTGTGTACTCCTTGAACCCCTCAATAGTACCCATGGTCATACTTTGAAGTTGGACTCTGGTAGGCGCCAGATCGGCATTGTATTGATATTGATGATAAAAAGAAATGGCTAGATCTTCCCATGTATGGATGCGGTAACCCTCCAATTGATAAAACCATTTTAGTTGAGTCCCAGCCAGACTCTCTTGGAAGAAATGGATCCAAAGCTTTTTGTCAGTAGTGTGCAGATGCATCTTGCGCACGTAAGACCTTAGATGAAGTTTCGGGAAGGAAACCCTTTCCTACTTAGCAAAGACCGACATTTTTAACTTATGGGGGATGACAACCCCAGGTATTAAGCCCAACTCACTAAAATCTAAACCAGGCACGACTTGAATTTCAACAGCTTTTAGCCTATCCTCTAACGACTTGTATTTATCCTCAGCCGGAGGGTATTTCTCATCAAAGTAGTCTTCATCTTCAGAAGCTTGATTATTGGCACCACCAGCACGGGTGCTCCTTGCCTCCACATCTTGATTTTCGTCTTCCTCAGACGACTCTTTGATTATTTTTAGCTAATGAACTGAACCTTTTAACCCCTTACCTATGTTGATGAAGGCCTTCTTTTTGGTTTTCTTCTTGGCTACTAGCATAGTCATCAGCTCTTGTTGCCCCTTGGCCAGGGTCAGAAAGGTCTCTTGGAACTGGGAATTCTGCGCTTGCAAGTCTTTCACTGTTTGTTTGATATCCATCTTGCTGAAATAAATAGTAGAAAGATAAGGACACCTGTTGTGGAAAACTTGTTTATGTTATGATGCATGAAAATGCGTATGCAAATGATTTCAAGGATTTAGAAGATTTAAATTTGTTTAGACAAAAGGAACAAACATTAATTGTATTAATAAATTCAAATTGATTATGTTGTACCCCAAAATTTTCCCTCCCATTTCATCAATATTTTCTCATCACAAGGCTCTTGGAATTCAAGATCAAGCTAGGGTTTGCTCTGCTCAAGACACCTCCTTGCACTATTGACCTAAATTAGGGTTTGAGTTTGCACAAGGATGTTTTGACCTACAATGCCCAAAATGACTTTCATACTTCATTTTGGACTCATAAGTTTGTCCATACCAAGTTTCAAGCCTTGATTCAAATTTTTGCCCAATCAATTGGACAGTTGACCTAGAAATCAGCTGTATTGGGGAAAAAAGTCAACTGTGGCCAATTGACAGTCAAACCTCATGATTTTGACCCACATAAACATTAAGAACTCATATGAACCATTTGATCAAGTTTGGATCACAATTCCACAAGAAATTTGATCAGATCACCAAAAGGGCAAAATGGTCATTTTTAGGGTTTTGACTACACAAGGGCAATTTTTGACTGTTTGACCTAGCCAATGGCAAATCAAGCTCAACCATGGACACAAGGACTCAATGAAATTGTCTTTACCTATTCAACAAGTTCAAAAGATCTCAAATGCATATGATTGACAGATGAACTTTTCAGTCAACTGATCAAAATTTTTCTTGTATACTGAAAAGTCAATCTTTGACTTTTTGGTCAAAATCAAGTGCCAAGGGTCATTTTTCATCAAGACATGTCAAATTATGAAACTTTTTCATCAAGAAACCCAAAAATGCAAATTAGGGTTTAAAATGGAAAAATTTCACAACTTAGAAATTTTCTAAGTTATGAAATTTTCTTATTTTTTCCTAACTTTACCCCACATTTTCACCAAGATGCAAATGGATTCAAACAAAACTTATAACATTAAAGTTGTAGTCCATCATAAAGTCTACAACTTTTATTCACAAAGCTTTCTAAAAAGAAGCTTGGATATTAAGTTATGATTTTTGGAACAAGGGTACCTAAAACTTTTAACTTAGAGAAATTTTGCCCTAGTTTAGGCAGGATTTTGACCCATCTTCTTGGCCATTTTTCACATAGTTCCACTTGGAGTTTAAAGTTGCATTTCAAAGATGTATTATAGTATATATTTCAAGCTTTCCAAATTGACCAAGAACTCCTCAAACACCTTTGTGGTTAGGGAGAATCGAATGCTTGAAGTTGGCAAAAACTCACTTTGTAACCATGGCCAATACATGTTCATACCATTTGCCAAATATGACCAAGCTAGCTTAGTTCACAATTACATGCCTCTAAACCAGTTTGTTCTCCATAATTTAATGCAAATCCATTGAGCCAATGCATTGTCTTGGATATTAGGGTATTGTACACAAGTTTAACCCTTAAATGGTAAAAGGCACATTTCCATTTTTGCAAAAGGTTGCTTTATGTCAAACCACTAATCCTTGAGCCTTGAACAAGATCTTATGCTGTCAAACAAATCCACTAATTAGAGGGGCCAAGAGGGTAGTATGCAGGGTGATAAGATGGCCTGTACAAGCCTATAAACTCACTTCCACTTTTCTTGCTTCATAACCAAGCAATTTGTCAAAAACAAGAGAACACACACATTTGATAAAACCAACTCCAACAAAGTTATCAAACAAGTTTCTCATACCCTAGCAATCCAGAAGCACGAGCTCTTCACCACTCAAACCTCCTCTTACTCAAAATCCCCATTTTCTTGCAAAACAGGGCCAGTTCTGCATTTTGCAAGCTACCATCCAATTCCCTCGTGCGTTTTGCCTCAAACTTGTTCCAATACCTTCCATTCAACTTACCTAAACTATTCCAGACCTCCATTGCCAATTGTAACTCCATTAACACACATTTCCATTTTTGTTTGGAAGCTTTGCAGGTTGAGTTCTGTAGCACGATTCAGGCTATTTCAAAATAAACCAAGCATTGGGAAAGCTTTAGTGGACATCAAGCAAGCTCAAAAGAACCTCAAACACCATTGGAAGTTGCTGCATTGTCCAGCTCTAAGTCAACTGAAACAGGTATTTCATGAACTTCTATCTCTCTATTTAGGAATAGTTAGACTTAGGTTTGTGAATGAAAGATGTTGTATTCATAGCCCTGAAACCATACATGTGCTTAGTTTTCATTTATATTAATCGTGCTAGGAGAATTTAATCCATGAACTTTCTGAAAAAACTAGGTTAGAAATTAGGGCCAGAGAAATTCTCTCTGGTCTTTGAGAGTTAGCTTAAGTTTTTTATATGGTTAGATTCGTTGTTTGATGCTCTACAAGTTTCATGTTTTGAGTTTTGTCAAAAAAGAAAGGAATCAGGAGATAGCAGTTTGTACACAGAAGGCGCGTTTTTGGTGTTTGAACAGAGGAAGAAGATGAAGTTATTGGGTTGGGATGGCTTGTTTTGCTTCTAACACTTGCATTTTCAGTTCATACCCCCCTGGCCCATTTCTTTGAATTTTTATTATTTTTGCACTTTTATTTCATTTCTGACTTTGATATTTTATTTTTAAACATAAAAAATACTTAAAAAAATATATTCATAAATTTTTATATTTATTTGATATTTCTTTTAATTATTTCCACCATTTAAATGATTAAATGTTTTATATTCATTTTGTTTAAACTTAAAAAACATGTAAGAAATACTTTTATTTTCATTTTATTATTTTATACACATTTGAAAATATTTTCTTGAAATATATACATTTTGTAAATAATTTATTTTATTTTTATACACACTTAATATATTTAATGCATATATATACATATATACTATATTTTATTAAGTAATTAGAACAAAAAAACACAAAAATAATACACTTTTGTTTTTATTAATATTTTATACTAAAAATACCTTTTTTTAATATACTTTTATTTTTTGTACAAATTGATGCATTATTGTATATAAATAATAAATAATACTATTTATTTAAGAAATTAGGGTTTTTGCCCTAAAAACAAAAATAATTAAAATTGAATTTTATTTATTTATTTACATTTCACATTAAAAATACTTTTTACATACATAAGAACTTTTTTGCATAATACATTTTATTTAATATTTATTTATTGTATTTATTTAAATATTGTACATTTAATTGTTATGCCTTATACATTCAATTTGGTTGTAATAATTTAGAATTTAATTTCTTGTCTAAATAATCCCCAATTAAAATTTGTACCCCCCTCCCTATATCATGTTGTAATAGTGTAGAATTTAAATTCTCGCACCTTTAAATGCTTTCAATTATACTATGATTAGACTTAGGGTTTGTATGCAAAATCAAAACCAACAAGTAGTTTGACCTAATCAAAGACAAAAAATGCATGAAAAAACAAACACAATGCACACTTGCACCCCTAGGGTTACAATCCACTTGTTGCCTTCAAAAATGGGCCATGGAAGCATGTCAAGTACTTTGACAAAACAAAAATAAAACCAAAGATCATAGTCCCTCGATGACGCTATCGGAGTTGCCTAAACAAAATGATCAAGTCCCTCAAGAAAATTGCCAAAAATACTTGACACTATTGCTATCATGGTCTATACGATGACCCGTGCCTGTCCCGTTTAACATCCTAACACAAGGTTGTTCACCAAATACAATGGTGAAACAACACTGTTAAAAGGGTTAAAAACATAAGAAAGATCTTTGAGTAAAATAGGGTAGACAACTCTTAGTTACTTGATCAAAACTTGCAAAAAACATCCTTGCTATCTTCAAAATACACTTCACAACACAAATTTCAAAACCCTACTTTCAAACATTGAAAACTTTTCAAAAGATAAAAACACCTTTGTATACATTCAAACAAGAATCATTACAAAGGTTGCCACAACGATGGCCTCTTTTCAAAACATCTTTCAAAACCACACACAAAGCACCATTTCAAACAATTGAAGAGCACCATTTCAAACAATTGAAAAGCAAAGCAAGTGATCTAAGCAAGTAACTAAGAGCCCATGGATAACCATGGATAGAAAGGGTGCTAATACCTTCCCTTTCTATAATCTACTCCCCGAACCCAAGAAAACGTCTCAAAGGTCTTTCCTGTGCTTTTTGACCTTTCCTTAGGATAAAATAAAAAGTCGGTGG
Source organism: Vicia faba (assembly GCA_948472305.1). Taxonomy (NCBI): domain Eukaryota; kingdom Viridiplantae; phylum Streptophyta; class Magnoliopsida; order Fabales; family Fabaceae; genus Vicia; species Vicia faba. The sequence continues at coordinate 467,052,907 of OX451738.1, forward strand.
TGACTCTTGCTAAACCGAAACATTTGCGAACACAAACGCAAAATCCCAAGTCAGTTCTCCCACCGTATCACAGAACTGGCGACTCTGTTGGGAAAAACTTTAAAAGTGGAGTAACCTTAGGGCTTAGATCACCCTTTGCATGATTATATTGTTTGCTTTGATTGCTTTACATTTGGTTCTCTTGTTTGGGCTTGAAATCCTCTACCCGAATTTGGGAAACATTCATAGGTAAATAGCAATACATTGTGGAAACTGTGCGGGGTATACCGACATGGTTGAAGCAATAGCTATATTAGTGTGACATATTTTTGAGTACCGGTAGCCTTTGAGTCAATCAAAGAGAATACGGGGCCGCTGAGTGATGTCATAAAGCACTAATGAACTCTTAGAACCTTACTTGACCATCTTGGCCTTATTAGGGGTAGTGAGATGACCGGCTTTGGTGCAGTCCGAAGTTGGTAGATACTCGATACTACACTCATTGAGGGTTGTTTTCTTGGAATATTTTGGTCGCTAGTTAAGTGGCTAAACCAAAACAATGAACATAGAAAACAAACCGGTGATATTGAGCTCCTTAGAACCCGGTTACTATTTATAGGACAAGTTTGAGCCAACTAAACTCAAGAGGGTATTTACCTATGAAACCTCATGCAAGCCTGAAACTAGGGTTTTGTGTGACTTGCTTGTACATGTGTTTGTGCATACATGTTGAACATCATAAAGCATCATATGCATCCACTAACCATTTCAAGGGTTTGGATCTTCATCTTTGTTCTTGTTTTGTAGGTCATGGAATCTCTTCGCAGGAAAACAATTCCAGTCAACCTTGTGAGAATCCCTCCTCAACTCAAGGAACTCACTTCCAGGATTCCAGAGAATTCTCTCTTCAGTGAAAGACATGGTAGACTTCTCAACTTGGTCAACTCCAACATTGAAGAAGACATGGTGAAAGTGCTCTTCCAGTTCTTTGACCCCCTACACCACTGTTTCACATTCCCTGATTACCAACTAGTACCCACTTTGGAGGAATTTTCTCAACTCCTGAGAATTCCTATTCTTCATCAACTACCCTACAACGGTACAGAAAAAGAACCAAAGCCTGAAGATGTTGCTCAAGCATTACACTTGCAACCATCTGACATCAAGGGTCATTGGGAAACCAGAAGTGGTGTCAAGGGATTCTTGGCAAAGTTTCTGTTTGAAAAGGCACAAGACTGCTGGAATTCTTTGGATCTACAAGCCTTTGAAGAGATTGTGGCACTTCTCATCTATGGGTTGGTCTTGTTCCCAAACCCTGATTAGCTTATAGATGTAAATGCTATCAAGATTTTCATATCCAAGAATCCTATACCTACATTGCTTGGGGACATCCTACACTCATTTTACACACGAACAATAAGGAAAATAGGTGTTCTCATGTGCTGTACTCCTCTCCTAGCAAGGTGGTTTATTTCTCACCTTCCACAATCAATTTTGAAGAATGAGCAGGGTTTAAGGTGGTCACAACGGTTGATGACCCTCACACATTCTGATGTACATTGGTGTTCTCGGTCCAGAGAAAATGTCATCATCATTGATCATTGTGGGGAATTCCCTAATGTCCCACTACTTGGCATTAGGGGAGGCATTACCTACAACCCATGTTTAGCTCTAAGACAGTTTGGATATGCTCAGAGGGATGGCCCTTATGACATGCTGATTCCTGACCTAGTTTTTGACTTCGACAACGATGCGCAAGGACTTCGACAAAGGTTCATCAGAGCTTGGAGGATGCCCAACAAAGTGGACAGTAAGACACTGGGACACAAGAATTCCATCCCCCTTGAGCGTTATCTCAAGTGGGTACAAACCCGCGCCCAGAATCTTATGATGCCATATCCTCACATTCTCCCCTTGATCAAAGAGCCTGTTATGGAAGGAGAGGTTCCATACACCTTCCTACATCCTGACATGCCAACATCATGGGAAGAAATGCAAAAGAGTTGGATCCAACTCAAGGAAGAACATAATACTTTTGATGCCAACTTCTATGCCAGTGAGAAGAAGGTTTTGGAGCTTACCCGCCGACTTCATGAGGAGGAAACTCTCAAAACGTACATCGCACCAAAGAGGATGCGCAATGTCTTTTTACATTAAGAATTTTGTAATATTTTTCCCATGGGGCACTTATGTACTAACAATTTCTTCTTAATATGACGTGTGTTACTTTTTGTTTGCAACAAATTTGAATTTCTGAATCCTTGAATGCATTACATGAATAACATACCATTCATCATATGCATAAACAAGTCTTCACACCTGGTTTCCTTATCTTTCTGCTGTTTATTTTAGCAAGATGGATTTGGAGCAGACAGTTAAGGATCTGCAAGCGCAGAATTCTCAATTCCAGCAACTCCTCATGACCTTAGCAAAGTGTCAAGAGGACCTCAAATAACTGTTAGAGAAGAATAAAGAGAAAAAGAAGAAGAGGCCCGGAGTAGCCACTTTTGGAAGAAGGTTTGAAAGCAATGCTAGAAAAGTTCTCGAGTTCCCCTCAACGTCTGATGAAGGGGCTGGTAAAGGAAAAGGGACTGCAGTACCGTCTGAATCTGAAGTTGAAGAGGAGGAAGAGGAAGAAGACGAAGATTACTTCGAACAACAATATCCCCCGGCGGATGATAAATATAAGAATCTTGAGGATAGATTGGCAGCCATGGAGTTACATAGGGTACCTGGTTTATATTTTGAAGAACTAGGGTTGGTCGCTGGGATCGTCATCCCTCCCAAATTCAAAGTACCAACATTTGTTGAGTATGACGGTCTGTCGTGTCCAAAGATGCATCTGAGATCGTATGTCAAAAAGATCCAACCCCACTCATCTGATAAAGACCTCTGGGTACACTTTTTCCAAGACAGTTTGTCAGGCATACAATTGGACTGGTTCTATCAACTCGAGAGATCAGAGGTTCACAATTGGGAAGACTTAGTTGTTGCATTTTACCATCAATACCAATACAATGCTGATTTTGTGCCCACTCGTACTCAGTTACAAAGTATGGGGATGGCTTCCAATGAAGGATTTAAAGAGTATGCCCAGAAGTGGCGTGATTTGGCTGGAAGGGTGCATCCACCATTATCGGACAGAGAGTTAGTTGACATGTTTTGGGGACCATGTCTGGCACTTTCTTCAATCATTTAATCGGGAGTTCCTCCGCAGGATTTACTGAACTAATTTTGACCGGCGAAAGGGTCGAGGCTGGTATTAAAAGTGGTAAGATTCAGACAGATGCCTCCGCGTCCACCGCTGTTAAGAAAGCCTTCCCGGCTAAGAAGGAAGCCTCTGCTGTTTACTCTCAGAAAAGTCAGGGAAGAACCGAGCGTCGGCCAACTGTAGGGGCTGTGATGATTCAAAACTCTTCAAATGATCAACCTCGCGGAAATCAGTCAAGACCTAATCAACAACGGGTAGAAAGGCCACAACGGCAGTTTACCCGAATCAACATGATGCCAGCTCAAGTACTCCCTCATTTATTGAAGCTGAATCTTACCAGTTTGAAGGAAGCGCCAAAGAACCCTAACACCTCCTCTCCATACTACCACTCCAATGACAAGTGTGCTTACCACTCTGACAGTGTTGCGCATGATACAAATAATTGTTGGGTACTTAATGTAGGTGTTTAGGTATTGGCTTGCATTTTTGGTAAATCTCAAGTGTATGTGTGAATGTCATGACTGATGTCATAACATTCTAGTTCAGTTTGTACTGACTCATTAGGTACCTTTGCAGAAAAATATTGTAATTCAAATACTGATGTTTATAAGTGTGTATCTGAGCATTTTGAAAAATGATCACATTTTGCTAAATCAGTAGACAGGTTTTCTCAGATGTCATAACAGATGTTATGACATCCTGTTCTGAACTAACAGGATTGCAGGATTGGATAAGTCTGAGTTTTTTCAGGAAATAACTCAGTCCTTCCTGAATAGAATCATGCGTTTTCTGAGGGGTAACCTAGTTCAACCCTAACCTGGTTAATAAAGTCCTATGACCTGGTCTTTAGGTCAAACGGAATTAACCCTAGGTTTTTGGAAACCCTAACTGAAGCTGCAGCTGCTATATATTCAACAGAGCTGCTGTTTTTTCAAGGATCCCTGCTGATTGATTAGAAGATCTTTTGTAATCTGTATAGATTTGTGTATTGTACTCCAAGCAATTATCATGGTGATAAGTGCCTTGGAATAGGTTTCAAATTGTAAGGGTTGTGTAGCACTCTAAGCTTTGAAGAAAGAGTGTTTGAATGTTCCTTGACTAAAGCTGTGAAGCAGAGTCAAGTTAGATGTGTGCATCACTCAAAGCTGTGAAGCAAGAGTGATTGTGTTGCTTGATTAAAAAGCTGTGAAGCTTAATCAAGTGTTTGTTTTTGAAGAGTGTCTTCATCAATTCTTAAGTCAAATTGGTTTATGTATCACTGCTGTGATTGAGGGGGAGTGAGTAGGAACTCAGGTTTAAGTTGTACTTAGATTGGAATTGCATTGGGTAGGTCTTAAGTGAAGGAGATAAACTGGTTGGTTTATTCCTGAATTAACATCTCTTATAGTGGATTCTCTCCCTGGCTTGGTAGCCCCCAGAGTAGGTGTTGTTGCACACTGAACTGGGTAAACAATTGACTGTGTTCTTTATTGCTTTTGTATTTACTGTCATATAGTAAGTCAAATACGGTGTCATAACATTGAACGTGACATTGAGTATCTGCAGCCAGAATTTCAATTGGCATCAGAGCAGGCACCCTGCCTGTATTACTGGGTGAGATCTAGGGATATCACTTTCTGGCACTATGGACAAAGAAGGAGTTTTTTGAAATAGACCACCCATTCTGGATGGAACCAATTATGACTACTGGAAACCTCGTATGATTGCCTTCCTAAAATCTCTGGACAAAAAGGCTTGGAGAGCTGCTGACAAAGGATGGATTCATCCCACCATAACTGAGATAGATGGGACAATCAGTCTGAAGCCTGAGGAAGATTGGAGTAAAGAAGAAGATGAGTTAGCTATGGGAAATTCAAAAGCTTTAAATGCCTTGTTCAATGGAATTGATAGAAACATTTTCAGACTAGTACATCAATATGAACTGGCCAAGGAAGTTTGGGACACTCTCAAAACTACTCATGAGGGCACTCCCAAAGTAAAAATGTCAAGGCTTCAGATGTTGACCACCAAATTTGAGAATCTAAAAATGATGGAAGATGAAACCATTCATGAGTTTCACATGAACATCTTGGAGATTGCCAACACCTCAGGAGCACTGGGAGAAAAAATGTCAGAAGAAAAACTGGTGAGGAAGATTCTCAGATCCTTGCCTAAAAGATTTGCAATGAAGGTAACTGCCATAGAGGAAGCCCAGGACATTAACAAGTTGAAAGTAGATGAACTTATTGGGTCTCTTCAGACTTTTGAGATGGGAATCACTGATAATGGTGTCAAAAAGAACAAGAGCATAGCACTCATGTCCAACACTGATGTTGAAGAAAACATTTCAGAAGCTATAGCCATGCTTGGAAGACAGTTCAACAAACTCATCAAAAGAATAGATCCAAAGTCAAGGTCTAATGTTCATAACATTCCCTCTAACATTGACAGTTCCAGCAGAAGACCAAGGTCAGAAGAGAAGGGAATTCAAGACAGAGGAATTCAATGCCATGGCTGTGAAGGATATGGGCATATTCGAGCTGAATGTCCTACCTTTCTTAAGAAACAAAAAGGAATGACTGTTACTTGGTCTGACTGTGATTCAGAAAGTAATTCTGAAGAAGAGACTGCCAAACGAGTTACTGCTTTAACTGGTGTTTGTACCTCTGAAAGTGACATCAGTGATGAAGAGGTGACTTTTGAAGAACTGGCTGATACTTACAAGAAATTGTGTATCAGAAGTGCTGAAGTTTGTGTGCAGAATGAGAAACAATCAAAACTCATTATAAAGCTGGAGGCTGAAAAAAGGGCAAATCTTGAAACTATAAGTCATCTAGAAGGAGAAGTTCAACTGCTGAACTCACAACTGAATCAAATGACCAAATCTGTCAAGATGTTGACCAATGGAACAGACAAATTAGAAGAGATCCTTCAGGTTGGACAAAATGTGGGAAATAAATCTGGACTAGGATTTATGGAAGCAACGAAATCTGGTTCTGGTAAGCAAATGTTAAAACAGATGTCTCAACACAACTCTCGACATCAGGAACAGAAACATATGAGGAAAAGGTACCAAAGATGGAAATGTCATCATTGTGGTAGATATGGCCACATAAAGCCCTTCTGCTTCAGATTACATGGATACCCTAATCAGAACTCAGGTGTCAAACCTAAGTCTAAAAAGGTACCACATGCTCCTCAATGGAAGAAAAAGACTACTGCACTGATAGCTCACACTTCCCTGAGGGTCTCTGCAAAGGAAGACTGGTACTTTGACAGTGGATGTTCCAGACATATGACTGGAATCAAGAACCTCCTCAATAATGTTAAGCCTCACACCACCAGTTTTGTGACCTTTGGAGATGGGGCTAAAGGTGAAATCAAAGGAGTTGGTGATTTGGACTGCCCTGGAGTTCCAAGTCTGAATGAAGTACTGCTGGTGAAAGGACTGACTGCTAATCTCATTAGTATCATTCAACTGTGTGATCTAGGATTCAAGGTCAATTTCTCAAGATCTGAATGCCTTGTAATCAATGACAAACAAGAGATAGTAATGAAAGGAGTCAGATCCAAAGACAACTGTTACTTGTGGGAGGCTGAGAACACTAATTTCTCATCTGTGTGTTCCATTGCAAAAGAAGAAAAAGAGGTGAAACTGTGGCACCAAAAACTTGGCCATCTTCATCTAAGGGGTATGAAGAGGATTATCTCCTTGGAGGCAGTCAGAGGGATTCCAAAACTGCAAATTGATGAAGGAAGAGTTTGTGGTGAATGTCAGGTTGGTAAGCAGACTAGGATGTCACATCCAAAGTCAAGACATCTGACCACCTCTAAGGTTCTAGAACTCCTCCATATGGATCTGATGGGACCAATGCAAGTAGAGAGTCTTGGTGGTAAAAGATATGCCTATGTGGTTGTGGATGATTTTTCCAGATTCACCTGGATTAATTTCATTAGGGAAAAATCAGATGCATTTGAAGTTTTTAGAGAACTGTGCAAGAGAATTCAAAGAGAGAAGGAAGGATGTATTGTCAGAATCAGAAGTGATCATGGCAAGGAATTTGAAAACAGCAAGTTTGATGACTTCTGTGCTTCAGAAGGAATCAGTCATGAGTTTTCTTCTCCCATAACACCTCAGCAAAATGGAGTTGTGGAAAGAAAAAACAGGACCATACAAGAATCTGCCTGAGCAATGTTACATGCCAAAAGACTTCCTATGTATTTTTGGGCTGAAGCTATGAATACAGCTTGCTATGTTCATAACAGGGTCACCTTGAGAAAGGGAACCTCATCCACCATATATGAACTCTGGAAAGGAAGAAAACCAACTGTGAAGTACTTCCATGTGTTTGGCAGCAAATGCTATATCCTGTCTGATCGTGAACAAAGAAGAAAACTGGACTCCAAAAGTGATGAAGGCATATTTCTAGGATACTCCTCAAACAGCAGAGCTTATAGAGTATTCAACTCCAGAACCAAAACCATGATGGAATCAATAAATGTTGTAATTGATGACTATCATGAAGAAATAGATGTTCCTTGTATTGTTGAGACATTCTTTGAGACTTCAACCCAACAGGATGATCTACCCAACTCCACCACAACAGAATCTGAATCAAAGGAAGCTAGCAAGACTCCTTCCATCAGAATTCAGAAGGATCATCCAAAAGAGCTCATCATAGGAGATCCCAATAGTGGAGTCATCACAAGATCTAGAGAAATCATCTCAAACTCTTGTTTTGTGTCCAAAATGGAACCAAGAAATGTCAAGGAAGCCTTAACTGATGAATATTGGATTGGTGCAATGCAAGATGAACTGAACCAATTCAAGCAACATGAAGTTTGGGAACTGGTTCCTAGACCTGAAGGAACTAACATCATTGGGACAAAATGGATATTCAAGAACAAGTCAGATGCTGAAGGAGTTGTCACCAGAAATAAGGCAAGACTTGTTGCTCAAGGATACACCCAGGTTGAAGGGGTTGATTTTGATGAAACCTTTGCACCTGTAGCCAGATTGGAATCAATCAGACTCTTGTTGTCAATTGCTTGTCTTCTGAAGTTCAAGTTATTTCAGATGGATGTGAAAAGTGCCTTTCTAAATGGGTACTTAAATGAGGAAGCTTATGTGGAACAACCTAAAGGTTTTGTGGATCCAACCCATCCTGATCATGTCTACAAGTTGAGAAAAGCTATATATGGCCTGAAACAAGCTCCTAGAGCATGGTATGACAGGTTAACAAAGTTTCTCTCAGACAAAGGCTACAGAAAAGGAGGCTTGGACAAAACTCTCTTTGTCAAAACTGAAGGAGGGAAGTTGATGGTTGCCCAAATATATGTTGATGACATAGTGTTTGGAGGAATGTCAGAACATATGTGTGATCGGTGGATCTGGAACTGACTGTTTAACGCTGGTTCGCGAAATGTCGCGGAAGCAAGAGTCGCCACCGTCTTTTATTTTCTCCAAATGGAAAGGACAAAAGCACAGAAAAATTCCTTATAGAGATTGCTCTCGGTTCGGGAGGTAGATTATAGAAAGGGAAGGTGTTAGCACCCTTTCTATCCATGGTTATCCATGGGCTCTTAGATACTTGCTCAATGTGTTTTCAAAAATGTTTGTTTGCTTTTCAATGTGGGTTTAAAAAAAGTTTCTTTGAAAAATTTCAGTTCGACTCGTACGTCAGAGTGTTTGAAAAATTTGCTTTGAAAGCTTTTGAAAATGTGTTGGTGTGAAAAGTATTATTTGTTTGAAATTAGAGCAAGTATCCTTGAGAACCTACCTACCCTAAGGAATTCGTCTGTGTAGATGTCCTTTAAAGTAGTGCTATCCCACCATTGAGAGGTAGGTAGCACCACCGTTGGAGGTGTTCGGGTCAATTCGATTTTAGGGACATGGTGATCACCAGAGCAATAGGAAGACACCTTAGAAGCTACCCTCATGCCAGGTTCCCGGATCATGAGGACTTACTAAGACGTCCTCTACTCGACGACCACCTTTTGAAAGGCAACAGTGAGGCGTACCCTAGGGGTGGTGTGTGCGAATTGTGTGTCATGTTTCAGTTATTTGTCTTGTCATGTGTATTTGTGATCTACGCTTGATTTTAATTAGGACATTCATTCTTGCATGCTTTTTAACAGTTATAAAGTTTGCGGGAAAATAAATCTACAATTATTACAAATGGCGCGGGTCCACATCACCAAAATTAAACCGGACCCGATTTGACTGAAAGTAAATAAAGCAAAAGTAAAAGTGCGAAAAATAGAATTGTTACAAGGCTTCGGGACATGTACATAATTATAACAAGCGACTAAATAAAATGCGCGAAATTAATAATTAAAACAATGGGCGTTGGACCCTTTTGCAAAAATATTAAATTAATAAGGAATTAAGATAAAAAATGAAAAATTAAATGTTTTTGGTATTTTTGTGTTTTTTAAGATTTAAAAGAAAAAGAATTTATTGAAATTAAAAATAAAATGCTAAACCCTAGTTCTAATGTTTTTTAAGTTTATTATGAAAATATTGAATTTTTGACCTAATTTAAACCTAAATTATATTTATGTACAATTAATTATAAAAATAAAATAAATAAATAAATAATGTTGTGATAAAAAAAAGAGAAAATTTAAAAGGAATAGAAATTGTTAATTAACCTAATTCTATATTTTTTGGATTTTTAGTTATTAAAAAGAATTAAAATGGCAACCTAATTAAAACTAAATATTTACATGTTAATTTATTTAGCAAAATAATTAAAATGAAATAATTATTAAACTTTTGTCTTTTTCTGATTTTTAATGGAGTTTTTATATTTTGTAAAAAAAGATAATTAATTAAATTAGAAAACAAAATAACAATTAAAAGATAAAAAAAATAAAAAAAAAAGAAGCAAACCAGGGGGGGGTAGCCCCAAATTAGGAGGTATAGGCCTAGCATTTTGGCCCAATAAGCTTTGAAGTTCGTTGACTTTTCCAGATTTTGTGTGGCATATTGACTAGCCCCCACTGTACTCCCTGAATCCTGGCCTTTGAATTGGTTTGATTGGACGCGTGGATGATCTGACTTTGAGGCGTGTGATGCATCCTCCATGTTGGCACTGCACAGGATTTAGTATTGAAAAATAATATGAAACTTACACAGACCTGGGACTCGAACCCAGGTCTTAGACAATGCAAGCTTAACACCTGTGCCACTGAAGCAGTTCAACGCGTTTGTTATATAATTAATATAAAAATAACATAAAGCAAAACCAACGCGTAGTGGAGAAAAAAACGCGCGCAATTCAAACCACCGAATCACCAACTGACACGACGTTGTCTTCTTCAATTTTCCTGAAACATAAACTCAAAGGCAACAGTTTTAAGCGCGTGGTCTAAAGTAGGTTTACAGAAAATAGCGACTAGCGCTATGGTGATCATAAATTGATCGCGAGGCTTGTGTCTTCTTCGTCCAGACCTACTGTATACAACCATGGCATTCATGAGTCCTAATTTTTCCTCTATGCAAAAGCCCTAATTCAGAAAACCTGCAACCCTAAATTTTAACAATGGCAAAATCGCCTACAACGCATAATAATCAAATTAAAGTTATGGGTTAGCTTTGAAATCATGTCAGGAATAAGAATTAATCAATGAAATGTCATGAGAGTGCATAGAATATAGAATACGATTTTGGAATTTTCATGGAATTTCTTGAGTTCTGTACACTGGTTCCTTGCCTTTTGATGAGGGTTATGAATTGGAATACGTTCAAGAGATCACAAGGAAGCTATTGAACCAAGTTTTAGGGCTTGAATCGTCCTCTAACCTTGAAATCAGTTTTGTGCTTTTATGGAAAATTTTCAATGTGCAATAGCTTTTTTGGGCGCAGCTTTCAGTCTAATTCTTTTAGGGTTGTGATTCTGATCATATAGTGAAGCTTTTAGGTCAATAAAATTGAACAAAATCTCATGAATTCAATGTTTTGCATATTTGATTTTGTAAGATCTTTTTGAAATCTTTTCCATGTGCAATTTGTGTCAATCATGCTCCAATCACACCAAAACTTTCCATAATCAAACAAGCACGAAATATTGAGAGTAGAATGTGCACAAAAAGATTTTTTTAGGTCAAATTTATATTTTCTACATATTTAAATGATTTAAGTGAATTAATATTAATATAAATTCAAATAAATAACTAAAAATTGAGAAAATACTTCCCCTTGGGCTTAATGGTCGTGCATAGGCTTGGCATGAAGAAACTTGGAAGAAAAATGGGCCCATTTGCATTTTTGGATCATTTGCATCAATGTTGACTTTTCAAAATTCCCAAAAATTTCCCAACTTCCACAAGGCATAACTTGCTCAATTTTTAAGCTTTTCACATGTTCTTGGACATTTTGGAAAGGTATTTGAGTCCTTTAACCAATGCCGTTGGTCCCATGTCATTTTGATTTACCAATCTCAAGTTATGGCCTTTGACTTAAAGTCCCTTTTTGTTGACTTTTGAAAATGACCTATAATGTTGAAATTGATAACTTTTTGTGAGAGCATTTCTTGGACTTGAAGTATGAAGATGAGTTGTAGGAAATGTCTTTCTCTTCAAAATGAGCTTTGGATGGAATTTTTCTGATAATCCATGTGAAAGTTATGCCCTGGTCAATTTCAGTTGACTTTTTCAGCTGTCCAAATATAGCAACTTTTGCATCTTTGATGATTTCTGAGCCAAATTTTGAGAATCATGATCAAGCATTGATCAAATGATGTTTGTGGCTTCAAAATGATATGTTGACCAAAAATTTGAACTTTTGACTGCCAAATGACCATTTTGCCCCTACAGTTGACTGTAATGCAATCTAGGGTTTTGACTGTGCAATTTTGAGCTGAATGCCTTGAAACTTGATATGAGGATACTTGACCATATTTGTAGGCATATGAGACTTGATTGGGTCCTTGAAAACTTCCTTTCTTTGATCAGAACACAAACCCTGGTTTTGACTGTATAGGAGACAGTTGAGCTGCATAACCCTTGGGGAATTTTGTGACCTTGACTTGGCAAATCTTGGAGAATATGGGAGGGCAAATTTTGGGGTGCAACAATATGGTTAAACACTTTGCTGACGAGATGCAGGCTGAATTTGAAATGAGTCTCATGGGAGAACTAACTTATTTTCTTGGACTACAAATCTCATAGATGGAGGACTCAATCTTCTTATCTCAAAGCAAGTATGCTAAGAATATTGTAAAGAAGTTTGGTATGGAGAATGCAAGTCACAAAAGGACCCCTGCTCCTACTCATCTAAAGCTTTCCAAAGATTCAAGTGGGGTTAAGGTGGATCAAAGTCTATACAGAAGCATGATAGGAAGCTTGTTGTACTTAACTGCCAGCAGACCTGATATTGCCTTTGCAGTTGGAGTTTGTGCTAGATACCAAGCTGATCCCAAAGTCAGTCATATCAATCAAGTGAAGAGAATTTTGAAGTATGTAAGTGGTACTTACAACTATGGATTGATGTATACTCATGGCTGTGAACCAGCTCTGACTGGCTACTGTGATGCTGATTGGGCTGGTAGTGCTGATGATAGAAAAAGCACCTCTGGAGGATGTTTCTTCTTGGGAAGTAATCTGGTTTCCTGGTTCAGCAAGAAACAGAATTGTGTGTCTCTTTCCACTGCTGAAGCTGAATACATTGCAGCTGGTAGTAGCTGCTCTCAAATGATATGGATGAAACAGATGCTCACTGAGTATAATGTCACACAAGATGTTATGACATTGTACTGTGACAATCTGAGTACAATCAACATATCCAAGAATCCCATTCAGCATAGCAGGACCAAACATATTGACATACGACATCACTTTATCAGAGACCTTGTAGAAGAGAAGACAATCAAATTGGAACATGTTGCCACTGAGCTACAGCTGGCTGACATTTTTACCAAGGCTCTGGATGCAAATCAATTTGAAAACTTAAGGGGTAAGCTGGGTATTTGCCAACATGAGGAATTGTAGCAATTAATTTTGCTTAAAACAAGGATCAAAGGATTTATGTCTGTTCTGATTGGGTTAAAATTGTATTTTCTCATTTCCTACAATTCTTTTAAGAAGTTGAATAGACACTCCTTTGCTTCCTTCCTCTCTCGTCTCCACATCAAAACCCAGTCTCTCAATCAGGAATTTCTCCTCATTTGCTGTTTGTCCTTCAAAACTGACAAAATGTCTCAAACACCATCATCATCCAATACGACCATCTCAACCTCTTCCTCTGATCAAGATTCTGGGACAATCTCTTCTTGTCTGGACTCTGACGTTCTGGAGATCTCTTCTCATAGAAAAGTGGGAACTAACCCCACCAAGGTCAAAGAGCTGAGAACAAGACATGCAGGAAATCCCCAAGCTTCTGCCTCTGGTAATCCATCTCATCCTTCCTCTTCAGTTCCCCCTGAAATTGCAAATAGGGAAGGGACAGCCTATGTTAATCAAGCAATAGCAAAAATTGTTTCAAGAATTCTGAACGAGAACCACTCAGTTCCTGGCATTTATGTTCCTCTGAACCAAGAAAGCCCAAATGCTGAAACAAATCCAGATGTCTCTAAGAATGTTGAGACATCAAACAAAGAGAAGAACGCTGACATTGCTCACAAGAAAAGAAGGAAGCCTGAATCCTCTGGATCTGATGACAGTGCTTGAAGGATGATTGCTGTTTGGTGGTGTTGCTGGTTGGTGCTGAAGTGTATTCAATTGTTTGCTGCTGCTGCTCTTACTAGTTTGTTTTGGATAACTGTATAATTTTATGAACATGTATCTTTGGCCCATTTGTGGCTAAAGAGGGGGAGAATATTTTGGTACTTGCTTAATTAGTACTTGACATTCTATTTTTCTGCTGTCACTTATTTCTGCTGCTATCTATCTCTGATTGTTTAGGGTCTTTAGCCAAAAATCTGCCAAAGGGGGAGTTTGTAGGTGTTTAGGTATTGGCTTGCATTTTTGGTAAATCCCAAGTGTATGTGTGAATGTCATGACTGATGTCATAACATTCTAGTTCAGTTTGTACTGACTCATTAGGTACCTTTGCAGAAAAATATTGTAATTCAAATACTGATGTTTATAAGTGTGTATCTGAGCATTTTGCAAAATGATCACATTTTGCTAAATCAGTAGACAGGTTTTCACAGATGTCATAACAGATGTTATGACATCCTGTTCTGAACTAACAGGATTGCAGGATTGGATAAGTCTGAGTTTTTTCAGGAAATAACTCAGTCCTTCCTGAATAGAATCCTGCGTTTTCTGAGGGGTAACCTAGCTCAACCCTAACCTGGTTAATAAAGTCCTGTGACCTGGTCTTTAGGTCAAACGGAATTAACCCTAGGTTTTTGGAAACCCTAACTGAAGCTGCAGCTGCTATATATTCAACAGAGCTGCTGTTTTTTCAAGGATCCCTGCTGATTGATTAGAAGATCTTTTGTAATCTGTATAGATTTGTGTATTGTACTCCAAGCAATTATCATGGTGATAAGTGCCTTGGAATAGGTTTCAAATTGTAAGGGTTGTGTAGCACTCTAAGCTTTGAAGCAAGAGTGTTTGAATGTTCCTTGACTAAAGCTGTGAAGCAGAGTCAAGTTAGATGTGTGCATCACTCAAAGCTGTGAAGCAAGAGTGATTGTGTTGCTTGATTAAAAAGCTGTGAAGCTTAATCAAGTGTTTGTTTTTGAAGAGTGTCTTCATCAATTCTTAAGTCAAATTGGTTTATGTATCACTGCTGTGATTGAGGGGGAGTGAGTAGGAACTCAGGTTTAAGTTGTACTTAGATTGGAATTGCATTGGGTAGGTCTTAAGTGAAGGAGATAAACTGGTTGGTTTATTCCTAAATTAACATCTCTTATAGTGGATTCTCTCCCTGGCTTGGTAGCCCCCAGAGTAGGTGTTGTTGCACACTGAACTGGGTAAACAATTGACTGTGTTCTTTATTGCTTTTGTATTTACTGTCATATAGTAAGTCAAATACGGTGTCATAACATTGAACGTGACATTGAGTATCTGCAGCCAGAATTTCACTTAAGAACAAAATCCAGGACTTGATTGACGCCAAGGAAGTAGAATTTGATGCTCCTGAGAAGCCCAATATGATTTATGCTCCGATGCCCAAGCACGTCCATAATGTTCATGCCGTTATGGAAAACCTTCATGTTACCGATGTTGCTGACCTTTTGACTCTATTACTGGTGATTAAAGAGAATTTGATGAGAGCCGGGATATTCCCAGGATGCGGGAAGGACTGTTACTTTTGTTTAAACATACAAGCTGACTGCCCAATGTTGAAATCAGGTGTCCAACGCCTGATGGATACCCAAGAGATACTCTTCCAGAAAACCCCTGTTGATACCTTCACTCCTGTTACTCCTGCTACTTTTTCTACTTCAACCAACAATATTGCAACTATAACCATTTCCGACAATCCTCCAAAGGCTTGCAAAAGGCTTGTCAGGATTACGCCCGACCCTAAATTTGTACCATTAAAAATCACCATGCCGGGACCTGTCCCGTGTCAATCCAGCAAAACGATACCATGGAACTATGGAGGAGAAATATTCTATCATGGTATCAAACAGATTGAAGCAGTCCAAGAGAATTCTGAAGAGGAAATCCCTGACGTAGGGAACATCGCGGGAACAAGCAAGATAACCCACATCAGCCGGATCTTTTCTCTGGAGATTGCTCCCCCTCGAGCAGTTTTTGGACCCTCGAAAGCTTCTGCACCTGTTAGTCCATCTGTGCAAGACCCGGTAATTGAAGAATTGGATACTCCTGAAGTAAGACCATCTGTTGATACTACCAAAAAGGGTAAGGGGATACTAGAAGCGCTTGTCAGGACGAAGGCTCATGTTGTGGTTATCCCCGAAACCACCCAGAAAGAAATGGATGAAATATTGAAAATGATCAGAAAGAGTGACTACGACGTCGTGGAACAGTTAGGGCATACCCCATCTAAAATTTCAATGTTGGCTCTTCTACTCTGCTCTGAGGCCTATGCTAAGGCCCTGATCAAATTTTTGAAGGCGTCACATGTACCCCAAGAGACTTCGGTTGACCAGTTTCAGGAGTGTGTGGCCAGTCTTACTACTGATAATGGACTTGGCTTTTCCGATGCTGACTTAACTCCCAAAGGAAGGAAACACAACGACGCGCTACATGTCTCAGTTGAATGCAGGGGAACCACCCTCGCCCATGTCTTAGTTGATACTGGTTCTTCCTTGAATGTGCTGCCGAAGAAAGCGCTGGACCATTTAGACTGCGAAGGATTGACCCTCAAACCTAGTAACATCATTGTTAGGGCCTTTGATGGGTCCAAAAGAATGGTTCATGGAGAGGTTGACATTCCTATCAAAGTAGGCACATAAGTTTTCAACTCCACCTTTTATGTGATGGACATCCGTCCGTCATATTCATGTTTGTTAGGAAGACCGTGGATCCATTATGTCGGGGCGGTTACCTCCTCTTTGCACCAAATGCTGAAATATCCTGTTAAGGGTAAGATTATAATGGT
Source organism: Vicia faba (assembly GCA_948472305.1). Taxonomy (NCBI): domain Eukaryota; kingdom Viridiplantae; phylum Streptophyta; class Magnoliopsida; order Fabales; family Fabaceae; genus Vicia; species Vicia faba. Next base: position 467,069,604 of record OX451738.1, read on the forward strand.
GCACGGCGAGGAAGAGTACATGATAATTCATCTCAATTCCTTCCGCTATGTGGAATTGGATGGCGAGTTCATCGAAACGCCTTTCAACATTTTGAGGAAGTTTCTTCTGAGATAGCAGTTGCGAAAACAATGGTTGAAGTACCTATCGTTCCCAAGCATGTTCCTAGGATGGCATCTCTCAAAGACGCAGAGGCGGTGATCAAAGAAGGGAAGAGTACAGTATGGGGGCAATTGCCTGATTTTCCCCATAATGCGGACAAATTTGGACTAGGGTTTACAGCTGCAGGGCAGAAGGCTATGCGTCGCTCCAAGACTGGAGGGCCACCTGTAAGGATCACTCACCATGGGATCAATGTTGTAGAAGATGAAGATGAAGAGGGCCACTTTGAAGATTGGATCTTTCCAACCGTCAAAGGGGGTTTGAGCAACTGGGAAGCAAAGGATTTTATTCCCATCACCTTTATCAACCAGTAATTTTATCTTTGAACAATTTCCTATTTTCGGTCTGTAATAACTAAAACAATTCGTACACTATTTTCACCTCATGCCTTGCCCGGGGCATGTAGGTCCATTTGTAAGGGCTTGATTCTCTTCATTATCATATGCCATGTTTTAATGAATCATTGGACGTTTTTCATCTATAAACTATTGTGTTCATTTTCTTTCCTTTTGCATTTTTATTTGTTTAAGGATGGCTATCCCTTACACACACCCACACTCACAAATGCAGGTACCCATCCACTCTGGATTCCATGAGTGACTATTCTGCTTTGGCCTTTGATAACTCTGAAGATTTGGTCAATCATGCTGAGTACGAAGTTGACGAAGACTGTGAAGTGCCGGGAGAGTTAGCCAGACTTCTACAACAAGAAGAGAGGGTTGTTATGCCTCATGAAGAGCTGCTAGAAACCATCAACTTGGGGACAGAGGAAGACAGGAAAGGAGTAAAAGTGGGTGCCAACCTGGAACCAAGTGTCAAGGAGCGCTTAGTGCAGTTGTTGAACGAATATGTTGAAATCTTCGCCTGGTCTTATGAAGACATGCCGGGACTATACACAGATATCGTGGTTCACCGTCTCCCTACGAGAGAAGATTGTCCACCGATCAAACAAAAGGTCCGCTGAATGAGGCCTGACATGTCTGAGAAGATCAAAGCCGAGGAAATGAAGCAATTCGACGCTAGCTTTCTGGCTGTTACTTCCTATCCCCAATGGGCTGCTAACATTGTGCCCGTGCCTAAGAAGGACGGCAAAGTCAGAATGTGTATGGACTATCGGGATTTAAACAGGTCTAGCCCCAAAGACGATTTTCCACTGCCACACATAGACATCTTGGTTGACAACATAGCTCAACACAAGGTATTTTCTTTCATGGACGGATTCTCGGGATACAACTAGATCAAAATGGCACCTGAGGACATGGAGAAAACTACTTTTGTCACGCAATGGAGTACCTTCTGCTACAAAGTGATTCCATTCGGACTGAAGAATGCAGGGGAAACTTATCAACACGCCATGGTAGCTTTGTTTCATGATATGATACATCATGAGATCGAAGTTTACGTAGACGACAAGATAGCTCGATCACAGGCAGAAGAATAACACCTTAATCATTTGCAAAAGCTGTTTACCAGGTTGAAGGAGTATAAGCTCAGACTGAACCCAAGCAAGTGCACTTTTGGAATTAGGTATGGTAAACTTCTGGGATTTATTGTCAACAACAAAGGCATTGAGGTTGATCCAGCTAAAGTAAAGTCTATACAAGAAATTCCTGCCCCCCGCACTGAAAAGGAGGTTAGAGGATTCTTGGGACGCTTAAACTATATCGCGAGGTTCATCTCTCACCTGACATCTACCTGTGAGCCAATTTTCAAACTGTTGAAGAAAGATCAGGTAGTTGAATGGAACAATGATTATCAAGTTGCTTTTGATAAGATCAAGGAGTATTTACTAGAACCTCTTATTTTGATTCCACCCGTCGAAGGAAGGCCGTTAATCATGTATCTGACTGTGTTGGATAACTCAATGGGGTGCGTATTGGGCCAACATGACGAGTATGGCCGAAAAGAGCATGCCATTTATTACCTTAACAAAAAGTTTACCGACTGTGAGACTCGATACTCACTGCTCGAGAAAACTTGTTGCGCTTTGGTATGGGCTGCTCGCCGGCTAAGGCAGTATATGTTGACTCATACCACTTTGCTGATTTCCAAAATGGATCCGATCAAGTATATCTTCGAGAAGCCTGCTTTATTTGGAAGAATCGCTAGATGGCAAATGATCCTGACTGAGTATGATATCCAGTATACTACCCAAAAAGCTATAAAGGGGAGTGTACTAGCTGACCATCTAGCTCATCAAGCCGTCGAAGATTACCAATCTATGATATTTGACTTCCCTGACGAGGACATCATGACATTGGACAACATTGAAGATAACGGACCGTATGACGGACCTGAACAAGGATCCCGATGGACCCTGTACTTTGATGGTGCTTCAAATGCACTTGGCAACGATATCGGTGCAGTACTCATTTCTCCGGAAGGTTGCCATACACCCTTCATTGCCCGACTTTGCTTCAGCTGTACCAATAACATGGCTAAATATGAAGCTTACATCTTTGGACTCAAGGCTGCTATAGACTTGGGAATCAAATCTTTGGTGGTATTTGGGGACTCGGCTTTGGTTATCAGTCAAGTCAAAGGAGAGTGGGACACCAAACATCCTAATCTTATCCCATATAAAGAACATGTCCTGACATTGTTGCCTCATTTCGAGCAGATTACTTTCGAGCACTTCCCGCGAGAAGAAAATCAGCTAGCAGATGCTCTGGCTACCATGTCTTCCATGTTTAAACTCAACTGGGATAACGAGGCTCCCCAAATCACCATCGAGCGAATGGACGAACTGGCGCACTGTCATAAGATAAATACCAAAGAAGTAATGGAACAACCCTGGTTTCATGAAATCAAAAGGTATCTCCAGACTCGAGAATACCCTGAAGGAGCTTCCGTCAATGACAAAAAGTTCTTAAGGAGATTTTCTGCCAAGTTCTTCCTGAGTAATGGTATCCTTTATAAGCGCAACCATGATTGTGTTCTACTTTGTTGTGTGTACAAGGTTGAAGCAGAGTTGATCATGACCGAAATACATAGCGGCACATTTGGCACCCACTTGAGCGGACATACGATGGCTAAAAATATTCTAAGGGCAGGCTACTACTGGTCTACCATGGAAGCTGATTGTCATCAACATTCCTGTACCTGCCACAAATGCCAAGTCTACACCGACAAGGTACATATTCCTCCTGTTCCTCTCAATGTTCTGACGGCTCCTTGGCCATTCGCGATGTGGGGCATTGACATGATTGGAGAGATCAAGCCCACGACATCCAATGGACATCTCTTCATCCTGGTGGCTATTGATTACTTTACCAAATGGGTCGAGGTAGCTTCCTATGCCTCAGTTACAAAGAATGTGGTTGCCCGTTTCATCAAGCAGAACCTCATATGCCGGTATGGTATCCCCGACAGGATCATCACAGACAACGGTACAAATTTGAACAATACCATGATCACCGCTCTATGCGAACAGTTCAAGATTTATCATCATAATTCATCTCCCAATCGGCCGAAGATGAACGGTGTTGTTGAAGCCGCGAACAAAAATATCAAGAAAATCATTCAAAAGATGACAGTCACCTACAAGGACTGGCATGCGATGTTACCGTTTGCTCTGCATGGATATCGTACCACGGCACGTACTTCAACAAGGGCAACCCCCTTTTCTTTGGTGTATGGCATGGAAGCTGTTCTACCCATGGAAGTTCAGATTCCTTCCTTGAGGATTATGAAGGATGCCGGTTTGAGTGAAGACGATTGGATTCAGACCCGGCTTGATCAACTTAACTTGATCGACGAGAAGCGACTTACTGATGTTTGTCATGGTCAGACGTATCAAAAACGGATGATCAGGGCCTTCAACAAGAAAGTCAGACGTCAGGTATATCAAGTCGGAGATCTTGTAATCAAGCAGATAATCTTACCGCAAAGTGATCCCAGGGGAAAATGGACCCCTACTTACGAAGGACCATTTGTGATCAAGAGCATCTTTTCTGGTGGGGAAATGATTCTGACCACTATGGACGGTGACGACTTGCCGCACCCTGCGAATGCAGACATAGTCAAAAGATACTACGCATAAATAACCTGACAAGTTGAAAACCCGAAAGGGTGACTTGGGCTAAAATGGGCATCCCGGTGAATCGAAAACCCGAAAGGACGGTTCAGGCAAAAATTAGGGAGAAAACAAAAAAAAATCTGTACGCCCGGCAAGTTGAAAACCCGAAAGGGCGACTTGGGCAAAAAAGGGTTTCCCGGTGGATCGAAAACCTGAAAGGGAGGTCCAGGAAAAATTTAGGGAATTAAAGCGTATGACTATGTCTCGTCGGATCACTTTAAGAACAATCTCTTCACCAACAAGCTCCAAGATTCTGATCAATCCAATCATCGGCGGACAAAGCAACGAATGGACAGATACTCAGAGTTGTGAAGGCTATAGCAGAATGGGAATCCCATGGAATTGTCACACATAGCCATATTTCCTTTTGTATAAAATCTTTTCAATTTTTTACGACAACATTCTCTTACTAGGATGTCTGTCTCCTTTGTACAAAGATACTTACAAAAGTTAATACAAAGATACTTCAAAGTGCAGAAATTTGCTTGCCTTTCATTCTTTTTTACACTTATGTTTTATTTGAAAACGTCCAATGTTTCGTTAAATAGGCATATGCATTTGAATATAATCCCCAGCTGAGTTAAGTTTCAAAGTTCCCATCAGAGTTCAAACTCCCAATCCCCAGCGGAGCCCGAAAACCCTAAAAACCTATCCCTAGCGGAGCCAGAATATTCTAAACCTTCTTCCCCGGTGAAGTCAAATGTCCAATTGTTCAACTTCCCCCAACTTCCCAAGTAGTTTGGCATACAACCCAAAGCTCTTGATTTCACCGGCCGAGTAAACATTCTCCCCACAGAGTTATCTCCCAGCAGATCGAAGATTCTCGATCCCGTTTCTCCAAGCAGAAACCTCCCAGGTTTTAATTCCCCAGTAGAGATTTTCAGAGTTTTCCTTATTTCCCAGGAAAGTCATGAAGGATCCTCATTCCCCGTAGAAGTTGTCAGAACCCTTGTAAATCCCCACAAGTCACTAAGGATTTTCAATCCCCAGCATTGGTCCCAGGATTTCTCATTTCTCAGACAATCAGAGATTCTTTAACCCCCAAGCAGTCAACAAGAGTTCCTCATCTTCAACAAAGATTTTTAAGTCTTTAGCATCGGTCGGGATTTACTTTCCCCAGCAGCAGCCAAAGGATTTTCAATCCCCAGCAGCAGTCAAGAATTTAGTCTCCTTAACAAGATAGCTACTCAGCTTACATGCATAACCATTACATTCATATATCATAAACATTGATGAAACACAATTCATTGCATCATACATATCATGCAGCATAACATTGTGTTTTGGATAACATTTTACCCTTTTCAGGATAAGATTAAAAGGCTATCGTTAACAATTATTCTGATACAGTATGGATACACCCCTGACACGGTGGTCATTCTATTACTCATTCCAAAATTTCAAGTCAAAATACAGTACTGATACACCCCAGACACGGCAGTCATTCTACTACTCATTCATACTTCAGCAATCCGATACAAACTAGATACGCTCCAGACACGGCGGCCATTCTATCTCTCATTCAAATTCAATTATCAACTTCAAGTTCAGATACGCTCCAAACACAGATGCCATTATGGCCCTTACACCAGCAATTTGATTCTCCCCAGTGCAGTCGCCACGGAAGTCATTCTGTCGCTTATTCAGATCCCAGTTACAGTTTCAGATACACTCCAGACACGGAAGTCATTCTACTACTCATACAGTTCTCAACTTCAGATACAGTCCATATACGCCCCAGACACGGTTGCCATTCTGTCACTCATTCAGAACTTATCCCCAGCACACAGTTGCTCCATACACAGATGCTTCTCTGTTACCCATTCATAATACAGATACACTCCAGACACATACGTCATTCTGATATTCACTCAAAGTCCAAATACAGTTACAACTCAGATACGCTCCAGACACGGATGCCATTCTTTCGCTCATACAAACTCAGTCTCCAGATACAGTTCAAATGCGTTCCATACACGGATACCATTTTAAGGCTCATTCTTCTGACCTACAACATTGCAATTTGTGATCGGTGGAAATAGAACTGACTGTTTTGGAATGCTGGTTCGCTTTTGTGTTTAGCAAAATGTCGCGGTAAGCAAGAGTCGCCACCGTCTTTTATTTTCTCCAACAAGGAAAGGACAAAAGCACAGCAAAATTCCTTTTCGAGATGTTTCTCGGTTCGGGAGGTAGATTATAGAAAGAGAAGGTGTTAACACCCTTTCTATCCGTGGTTATCCACGGGCTCTTAGGTATTTGCTCACTATGTTTTCAAAAATGTTTTGCTTTTCTTGTGTTTGTGGGTTTTGAAAAAGTTTGTTTGAAAACTTCGATTTAAATCTTGTATCTGTCCTCAAGAGTGTATGAAGTGTTTGTTTGAAAACTTTTGTTAGAAAAGTGTAGGTGTGAAAAGTATTTTTTTTGTTTTGAAAGAGCAAGTACCTGAGAACCTCTACCTACTCAAAAGAAATTAAGCTGTGTAAATTCCCTTTAGACAGTACTATCCCACTATTGAGAAGTAGGTAGCACCGTCGTTGGAGTTTTCGGGTCAATTCGATTATAGGGACATGTGGTCACTAAAGCAATAGTAGGACGCCTTAGTGGTAACCCTAATGTCCTAGATCATTTTTTATCGAGGCAATCGTTTCGAGGCAACTTTGATCTTTAGACAGGAGGGCGACCTCTAAAACACCCTATACTCAATGACCACGTCGAGGCAACAAAGTGAGGCGTACCCTAGGAGTGGCATGTGCGAGTGTGTCAGGTTTCAGTTTATGTTATCTTTGTACATGGTATGGTGAGCTACGATTGGTTTTATTTTTAAGAGAAGTCTTATCATGCATAGCCTAGTTAACATACATCTAGCAGTTAATAGTTGCGGAAAATAAAGTTACGCTATTACAAGGCGTCGGGTATTTACATCGCCAAAAACAACCCTTGAAAAGTAAATTGCGGAAAATAAATGAAAGCGATAAAAAGTCCTAATTAAAGCTATTACATCCTCAGAGCAAATACATAAATATGGATCAAAAATTAATAAAACAAACATACGCGCGAGAGAAAATTGAATCGGAGAAGTTCTTAGGGTTTTGACCCTTTTTGAGAAAGAAAGAAGTTTTGGTTGTTTATAAATTAAATTAAATTAAACCTAAAACTAATTAATAAAAAAGAAATAATTTTGGTTCTTTAATGTCTCAAGAAAATAATTAAAAAAAAATCAAAAGTTAGTAAAAACCCTAATTCTATGTTAATTTTATTTATTGTAAAAAAAGTTAAAATTAACCCTAATTAAACTAAATTAATGATGTTAGTATTTATTTACAAAAATAATAAAGGGTGAAATTAATAAATAATAATAATAAAAATATTATATTTTAGTTTTCTGATTTATTATGAAAAATTAATTTGGGTTAATTAAGTAATAATAATAATAATAATAATAATTAATAGTAAAATGATTAAATGAAAAATATAAAAGAGAAAAAAAGAAAAGAAAGAATGAACCCAGGGGGTGTTGGCCCAATTAGGAGGTGCATTTGTCAATTTCCAGGCCCATTCACATCCCAACCACGTTGACCTTTGGGATCATCTATGCGCACGTTGACTAAGGAATATGCTAGTCTTTCAATCTAGGCCATTGGATCTGAGTTTGAGGCCACATGGCGTGTTGGGATTTGAGGTACATGGTGGAACACCTTTTGAAACCTGCATGTGATTCTGTGAAAAACAATGAAATAAATGTTTTGGGGGACCTGGGATTCGAACCGAGGTCCCAATGGTCATATGCACGCGTCCCTTCCACTCCACCAACTTGCCTTAGTTGTTATTAGAATAACACACAATCAATATATTAATAAACAAATAAATATGTTGGAATTACAAAACAAAGCACGCGAATTTTAAAAGGGCCAATAAGGTATCAACGCGTCATCATCTTCTTCCTTTGTTCCTGCAAAAATAACATTAGATAGCGGGGGTTTTTAACCCCCACTATATGCTACGAGGAAAAATAGCGATTAGCGGCATGATGAAGATAAATATTTCGCGATGGGTGGGTTAGATTCGTCTTGTTCTCACGATTTCACTCATATATCTCACAGGTCCCAATTTTTCTGGGTATAGAAAGCCCCAATTTCAAAGCTTAAGAACCCTAGAAATCGTTCATGGCATCTTGTGATTCAGTGAGTTATAGTTCAATTAAACGATACCATTAGCTTGGTATGACCTCTAGCAATGCAAAACAATCACAAAAACATGTTAATTATGCATGAATTCAACAATACGATTTCGGAAAATAAGTGCAAACCGTGGTTCTGTTTTCAACGATTTCTTGAGCTTTAAGGTCTGAATTTGATTGCAAAACCTTCCTGGGATCTCATGCAATGTATTGGAATCAATAAAAACTCTTAAATCGCCCTAAAATACAAAAACCAGTTTTCAATTTTCTTGGAATTTCTTGAATATGCTAGGGTGTTTTCTGCAGCTTTGTTCACGTCCTTTTGGCCAGGGTTTTCTTGCTTGTATATAAGAGAATGAAACTAGGTCAAAAACTTGGGCAAAAATCCATTGTATTGATGATTGAACCTTTGATTGGAAATCAAATATTTTTGAATCTTCATGATTGAACAAAGTTGCCAATTATGGATTTTTTGATATCTTTGACTTGTGCACGAATTTGCCAGCATATCTTGACCATATTTGCTTCACAAATTGATTGAAAAATCACATCTTGCATTTTCCTACAATTTAAATTAATTAAATGAATTAATATTAATTAAAAACCCAATTAATCAATAAAAATAAGAAAATAAAAATTCAATTAAGCTTGATGGGTCGTGCATAGGTCATGGATGAAGTTTCAAGAAGAGATTTGAGGCCCATTAGCAAAAATAAGGTGTTTTGAGCAAAGTTGACTTTTTGCAAATTCATAAACATTTCCCAACTTCTCCAATGCACAACTTGCTCAATTTTGATCATATGAACATGTTCTTGGACATTTTGGAAAGGTCTTGAAGTCCTCTAACCAATGCCTTTGGTCCCATGTCATTTGGATTTACCAATCTCAAGTTATGGACTTTGACTTAAAGTGCACTTTTGTTGACTTTTGAATTTGACCTATAATGTGGAAATTGATAACTTTTTGTGAGAGCATTTATTGAACTTGGAGTGTGAAGATGGATTGTAGGAAATTACATCCCCTTCAAAATGAGCATTGGATGGGATTTTTCTGATGAACCATGAAAAAGTTATGCCCTGGTCAATATACAGTTGACTTTTTTGCTATCCAAAAATAGTAACTTTTTGCATCTTGATGATTTTTGAGCTATGCTTGTGAAATCATGATCAAGACTTGATCAAATGATGATTGTGGACTCAAAATAAGATGTTGACCAAAAATTCTGACTTTTGACTGTGAAATGACCATTTTGCCCTTGCAGTTGACTGTGGATCAAATGAGCTTTTGACTGTGCAAATTGGCACTATGAGTCTTGAAACTTGGCATGTGGGTGCTTGAGGATGTATATGGGCCTATGAGACTTGATTGAACCATTGAAAACCCCAAATTCCTTGGAAGAACCAAAACCCTAATTTCAGCTTGTTTAGGAGGTGGTTTGCCTGTACAACCCTTGAGCAATCTTGAGTAATTTGAAGATGATTCTTGATAAATCTTGAGGAATATGGGAGGGCAAATTTTGGGGTACAACAGTTGCCCCTGTTCAATCTTCTTAAACCTGAGGATGTAGATTGGCTTGCGTGCCTTTCGTGATCCGAGGGTGGAAGATGATTGAACACTAAAATGCCCAGAAATTTGCACTCACATGGTGTAGTATCAGCAATGTGATGTCGGGAATGGGCTTACAGATGCCATTTGGAAAGGTGATGGATAGGAGGATGGGCTTATAGATGCCATCTGGAGATTGTTGGTAGGAGGATGGGCTTATAGATGCCATCTGGAGATCCTTTATTGAATTGTAACTTGGTAGGTTGAAAGAAGGAACCTGTGTAGGGTTGCCTGATGATGAGTCAGTGTAAAACTGCATCTTGGAAGAGAAGGAACCGGTGTAGGGTTGCTTCATGATGTTCAAGTAGATAGTTGTCCTGTTTGGTTTCAGGTATTAATCTACAACCAATCGTCCACAGATATTTCCTGGCTTGCTACAGGTATTAATCCGAAACTTAAGAAGGCTGGCCGATGAGATAGTTTTCCTGTCTGGTTTCAGGTATTAATCTCTGACTTGAGAAAGAAAGATAGTTTTCCTGGCTTGCTACAGGTATTAATCTTCAATCTCTTCATATAGGTGGTTTTCCTGTCTGGTTTCAGGTGTTAACCTATAATCAGCCGTCCACAGATATTTCCTGGCTAGTTATAGGTGTTGATCTGGAACTTAAGAAGGCTGGCCGATGATATAGTTTTCCTGTCTGGTTTCAGGTATTAATCTCTGACCTGAGAAAGAAAGATAGTTTTCCTGTCTGGTTTTAGGTATTAATCTTCAATCTCTTCAATGTAGATAACTTTCCTGTCTGGTTTCAGGTATAGATCTACAATCAGTCGTCCACAGATATTTCCTGGCTAGTTACAGGTGTTGATCCGGAACTTAAGAAAGGTTGGTCAATGAGATAGTTTTCCTGTCTGGTTTCAGGTATTAATCTATGACCTGAGAAAGAAAGATAGTCTTCCTGGCTTGTTACAAGTATTGATCTTCAATCTCTTCATGTAGATAACTTTCCTGGCTAGTTACAGGTATAGATCTACAATCAGTCGTCCACAGATATTTCCTGGCTAGTTACAGGTGTTGATCTGAAACTTAAGAAAGGTTGGTCGAGGAGATAGTTTCCCTGGCTGGTTTCAGGTATTAATCTCTGACCTGAGAAAGAAATATAGTCTTCCTGGCTTGTTACAGGTATTGATCTTCAATCTCTTCATGTAGATAACTTTCCTGGCTAGTTACAGGTATAGATCTATAATCAGTCATCCACAGATATTTCCTGGCTAGTTACAGGTGTTGATCTGGAACTTAAGAAGGCTGATGGTAATCATCTTTGGATTGACCTTTTCCTGAAAAGGCAAAACATTAGTTGTATGCAATGTCATGATGTATGAAATGCATGATGTTCTCAAAATGAGATCGTATGATATAATGCGTATATACATGTATCATGATGTATGACAATGTGATGTTTTAGCTGGGGAAAATAAATCCCGGATAGCTGCTGGAGAATGATGTTGAATTCTTCGTTTCCGCTGGGGATGATGAACGAAGATGATTGCACGAATAAACCTGTAGGAGAGGATGACTCCGTTGGGGAATAAACATGGAGAAGAGATCACTCTGCGGGGAATTACTCTGTGGGGAAGAGATACTTTGCTAAGATTTTAACGATAACTCCGCTGGGGATTCCGTTGATAAGCTCTGTTGGGGATTTTGATGATGAACTCCGCTGGGGATAGAAAGAACTTCGCTGGGGATGATCTTTCAGTTGCAACTTGCTGAGGATAACCCAGTTAGCCTCTGGTGGGGATAACCTCTGAATTTGGCTGGGGAGAGATGCATTTATACTCTGCAGGGGACGAGCTTCCAGAATCTACTGGGTAAGATGATTCAACTCTGGTGGGGAAGCTTTTTAGACTGCGCTGGGGAATGGCTCCACTGGGGGTATCTTGTATTCCGCCGGGGAACAATCTTATATTTCTGTCGAGGAATATTAAGACTGCCAGGGATGCTTGCTAGGGAATATCTGTATACTCCGTTGGGGAATATTAAGATCTTCTGGGGATACCCAACTTTTTCAGGATTGATGGTAGACCAACTCTGCTTGGGGGAGAGTATTGCTGAATCTTGCCTTACTCTGCGGGGAGTGAAGGTATCTTGGTCGTATTCTTCAGCTGAACCTACCCTGGTACCTTGGTGGACAAAGCAACTAGATCGCTGAGACAATTCTTATTGCCCCAACTTCCGATGTCACCTGTAATTAGTCCTTTGTTTCGTATGCAAATATTTCTGAGCAGCAATTAATGTCAAATACATATATCAAAAATGAACATTGGACGTTCTTTGCAAAACAAAACAGATAAAGGAAAAACAATTTGCAATTTGTCTGAAAAATGAACTTGTATTGATTTTGAAATTTGCCTGTAAATAGGCATTTTGTGTACAAGAGGCTGACGTCCTAGTAAGAGAACGCCGCCGAACAAATAGAATTTATACAATTTGTAAAAAGGAAACAAAACATCTATGTGAAAAATCCCACTGGGTTCCAACTCTGTTATCGCCTTTATGTCTTCAAGCGTCTAATCACTTTGCTGCTTAGTTGAAGAGGAATTTGATTGATTGGTGCCGTCCGAGCCTGATAGTTGATACCAAAGTCTGGATGCAGGGTGATCCAATGAGACATAGTATTACGCTTATCCCTAACTTTTGCCTGGACCGCCCTTTCGGGTTTTCAGTCCACCGGGATACCCATTTTTGCCCAAGTAGCCTTTTCAGGTTTTCGAATTGCCGGGTGTACAGATTTTTTATATATTTTTCATCCCTTATTTTTGCCCGAACCCTTTTGGTTCGCCGGGAAGCCGTTATTTTTGCCTAGGCCAGTCGACCTAGCGAGTCTTTAATCATACGTAGTATCTTTTTACTATGTCTGCATTGGCGGGGTGAGGAAGGTCGTCACCATCCATGGTGGTTAGAATCATCGCTCCTCCTGAGAAGATGTTCTTAACCACAAATGACCCTTCGTACGTGGGGGTCCATTTTCCCCTGGGATCACCTTGAGGTAGAATGATGCGCTTTATTACCAGGTCTCCAACTTGATACTCTTGTCGTCTGACTTTCTTGTTAAATGCCTTGATCATCCCTTTTTGGTACGTCTGACCATGACAAATAGCAGTGAGTCTCTTTTCGTCGATTAGGTTTAGTTGATCAAGCCGGGTCTGGATCCAGTCATCTTCGCTCAAGCCTGCATCCTTCATGATCCGGAGAGAGGGTATCTGAACTTCAATGGGTAGGACTGCCTCCATGCCATAGACCAAGGAATAGGGTGTTGCCCCTGTTGATGTCCGTTCTGAGGTACGGTACCCATGAAGAGCAAATGGTAGCATCTCGTGCCAATCTTTGTAGGTCACCGTCATCTTCTGCACAATCTTCTTAATGTTCTTATTAGCTGCCTCTACAACCCCGTTCATCTTCGGCCGGTAGGGAGAAGATTTGTGGTGTTATATCTTGAATTGCTCGCAGAGCTCAGTGATCATCTTGTTGTTAAGATTGGTACCATTATCCGTAATGATCCTTTCTGGTACACCGTATCGATAGATCAGGTTATGCCGAATGAACCGTGCCACGACATTCTTGGTTACAGTGGCAAAGGAAGCTGCTTCAACCCACTTCGTAAAGTAATCAATTGCTACCAGGATGAAGCGATTCCCGTTGGATGTCGTAGGTCTGATCTCGCCGATCATATCAATGCCCCACATTGCAAAAGGCCAAGGTGCTGTCAAGATGTTCAAAGGAACTGGAGGAATGTGCACCTTATCAGCGTAGATCTGACACTTGTGACATGTCCGAGAATGCTGGTAACAATCAACTTCCATTGTGGACCAGTGATATCCTTCCCGAAGGATTTTCTTTGCCATGGTATGTCCACTGGAATGAGTTCCGAAGGTATCTTCATGCAGCTCTGCCATGATCCTTTCTGCTTTAGTCTTATCCACACAACGCAGTAAGGTTGAATCATGGTTTCGTTTGTAAAGGATGTCATTGCTGAGGAAGAACTTTTCCGCGAACCTTCTCAGAAATTTCTTGTCATTAACAGATGCGCCCTCGGGGTATTCTTGAGCTTCCAGGTACCTCTTTACCTCATGATACCAAGGTTTTTCTGTTACCTCTTCGGTCTCAAGGTCACAACAATGTGCAGGTTCATCCAATTTCCAAATAATGATCTGGGGGGCCTCGTTGTCCCATTTGACTTTGAACATAGAAGACATCGTAGCCAGCGCGTCCGCCAACTGATTCTCCTCTCTTGGGAAGTGTTCAAAGGTTATCTCCTAGAAATGGGGAAGCAACATCAATACATACTCCTTGTAAGGAATAAGATTTGGGTGTTTCATATCCCACTCGCCTTTGATCTGACTGATCACGAGAGCGGAATCTCCGAAGACACTCAGAAACTTGATCCTTAGGTCAATTGCAACTCGAAGACCCATAATGCATGCTTCATACTCTGCCATGTTGTTGATGCAGTTGAAACATAGTCGGGCGGTAAGTGGAGTATGAGAGCCTTTTGGAGATATGATCACAGCGCCAATACCGTTACCCAAAGCGTTTGAGGCTCCGTCAAAGTGCATAGGCCATCGGGATCCTTCCTCAGGTCCTTCATCCGGTCCAGGTACTTCACAATCAGTCACTACCATGATATTCTCGTCTGGAAATTCAAAGTTCATAGATTGGTAGTCATCCACTTCCTGGTGTGCCAAGTGGTCTACCAACACACTTCCCTTGATTGCTTTTTGAGTCGTGTACTGGATGTCATATTCAGTCAAGATCATCTGCCATCTTGCTATTCTTCCGGACAAGGCAGGCTTTTCGAAGATGTACTTGATTGGATCCATTTTTGAAATCAACAGAGTAGTGTGAGTCAGCATATACTGTCTCAGCCGGCGAGCAGCCCATACCAGAGCGCAACAAGTTTTCTCAAGCAGTGATAAATAGCGTGCTCTTTTCAGCGAGACTCGTCATACTGACCTAGCACATATCCCATTGAGTTGTCAAGTACCGTCAAGTATAAGATTAGAGGTCTCCCTTCAACCGGTGGCATAAGAATGGGTGGCTCTTGGAGATACTCTTTGATCCTTTCGAAAGCCGCCTGGCATTCATCGTTCCAACGTACTACTTGATCTTTCTTCAGCAGCTTGAAGATTGGTTCACAAGTAGCAGTTAGGTGCGAGATGAATCGGGCAATGTAGTTCAGCCGTCCTAGAAAGCCTCTGACTTCTTTCTCTTTCTTGGGAACTGGCATCTCTTGTATGGCTTTCACTTTGGCAGGGTCCACTTGAATCCCTTTGTCGCTCACGACGAAACCTAGCAGTTTTCCAGACCTCACCCCGAAGGTGCACTTGTTCGGGTTTAATCTCAGCTTGTACAACTTCAACCGGTCAAACAGCTTCTGTAGATGGTCAAGGTGTTCCTCCTCAGTTTGAGACCTTGCAATCATATCGTCGACATATACTTCGATCTCATGATGGATCATATCATGAAACAGAGCAACCATGGCATGCTGATACGTTGCCCCAGCATTTTTCAACCCAAAAGGCATGACCTTGTAACAGAAGGTGCCCCACTGAGTGACAAAGGTGGTCTTCTCCTTGACTTCAAGAGCCATCTTGATCTGATTATAACCGGAGAAACCGTCCATGAAGGAGAATACCTTATGCTGAGCAGTGTTGTCAACCAGGACGTCAATGTGAGGCAGAGGGAAATCATCATTAGGGCTCGCCCTGTTCAAATCCATGTAATCAACACACATTATGACCTTACCATCCTTCTTCGGCACTGGAACCACGTTGGCAACCCACTGAGGGTAAGAAGTTACTGCTAGAAAACCAGCGTCAAATTGTTTCATAACCTCAGCTTTGATTTTCTCGGACATCTCTGGATGCATACGGCGGACCTTCTGTTTTACCGGAGGGCATTCTTCCTTGGTAGGCAAGTGATGAACCACAATGTCGGTATCCAACCCAGGCATATCTTCGTAGGACCAGGCAAATATTTCTACGTGGTCATGCAGCATCCGAATCAACCGTTGTTTCACACTAAGCTCCAGATTTGCACCAATCTTGACTTCCTTCCTGTTTGTCTCAGTACCCAGATTTACCGTTTCCACTGACTCTTCGTGCGGCTGAATGGCCCTCTCTTCCTGGAGTAGCAGTCTTGCAAGCTCACCAGGCACTTCACAATCATCTTCACCCTCGTCTTCGGCTAAGTTGATCGGATTTTCGAAGTTATAACTGGCAGTAGCAGAGTCGTTACTAGTGAGATCCAGAGTGGATTGGGACCTGTATATGTGAGTGTGTGTAAATAGCAGTTTTGCAATATATAATAAAGAAAGACAAGGAGTGCAAGATTTGAAATGCAAAAAACGTCCAATGATTTTATTAATGATATATGAAAATGACACACAAAAGCCCTCACAAATGAAGCCACGGTGCCCCGGGTAAGACACCGGGCCATAAAAGTTTCACATTATTGTCTGTTACAGATTCAAAACAAAGGAGTTCATTACTGAGGAATAAAAGTAATAGGGACGAAGTCTCTCGCTGTCCAGTTGTTTGGTCCACCGTTGGTCGTAGGTTAGATCCAGCTGTCGAATTTAGATTCCTCCACGTCATCTTCTATGGCATTTACCCCCGAGTTGCTGATGAACACAGGAGGTCTTCCAATCCTTGCACTACGAACGGCCCTTTGAGCTTCTGCAGTGAAACCCAAACCAAAATTTTCAGTCTTCTGAGTGAAATCAGGAAGTTGGCCCCAGTTTGCACACTCACCCTTCTCAATAACAGCCCGGACATCCTTTAAGGAAGCCATCTTCAACGGAGAATCTTCTTCAGTCACAGTCTCTGTTGATGCCAGTGTCTGAGGAACCTCTTCAAAGTGTTGAAATGGGGTCTCAATGAACTCCCCATCCATCTCTATGTACCGGAACGAGTTGAGGTGGCTGACCATGTATTCTTCCTCCCCCTGTACTGTCACAATCTTCCCTTTGACTGGGTATTTCAGCTTCTGATGTAGTGTGGAGGTCACAGCTCCAGCCTTATGGATCCATGGACGACCCAACAAACAAGAATAGGATGGCCGAATGTCCATCGCATAGAATGTAGAATCAAAGACCTGGGAACCAACTCTGATTGGAATATCGACTTCGCCATGCACCATCCTTTTAGACCCATCAAAGGCCCGGACAACAATGTTACTTGGCTTTAGCTCCAATCCTTCGCAATCCAACCTGTCTAGAGCTTTCTTGGGCCATACGTTCAACGAGGAACCAGTGTCAACCAGCACATGGGCAAGAGTAGTGCCCCTGCATTCAATGGAGACATGCAGGGCATCGTTATGGTTCTTCCCTTTAGTAGTCAGATCAGCATCGGAGAAACCCAAACCGTTATCAACAGTTAAGTTGGCCACACAATCGGTGAACTGATCAGCTGGTGTCTCTTGTGGCACGTGGGCCGTCTTCAGGAAGGTAATTAGGGCCTTGGCATGGGCCTCTGAACACAACAACAGTGATAACATAGAAATTTTAGATGGGGTGTGCCCCAGTTGCTCAACTACGTTAAAATCACTCTTCTTGATAATCTTAAGAATCTCTTCCATTTCTTGTTTGGAAGCTTCAACATTGATGGTCTTTGGCGCCTCCGTCCGGGAAAGCATATCAGTGGCTATCCCTTTGCCCCGAGCGTCAGATGACTCGACAGCAGGGGTAGAAATAGGAACTTGGTCAATAAGAGAAATAGGCACACTTGCAGGTGTGATGACAATAGGTCTCTGGATAGCTGGTGGCGTAATATCTGGTGAGAAAAGTCTACCGATGCGGGTGACTTTGGCAGGCCCGGTGATGTTGCTGACGCCGGTATTAGTATCAAACTCTTGTTTAACTCCAAGCACATAAACATCTGCCCAATAGTGCCAAGGGACAGCTTTGTCGGAGGTATAAGGGATGGGCCCCGGAACAGTGATAATTATAGGTGCAAGCTTCTGATCAGGCATAATTTTGACAGGCTTCCTCGGGGGAGCCTTGGGAGAATTTTTGAAAATGGTGACAATGGAAACTTCTTCAGTAGGGGTAGCAGGAACAACAATCTTTTCAAACAGGATTTCTTTATTATCCATCAAGTTTTGGATACCTGACTTCAAAGATGGGCAACCAGTAGGTGAAACAGAACATAGATGGCAACCTTTACTATATCCCGGAAATAAACCGGCTAGCAACAGGTTCCTCTTGACGGTCAACGAAGGAGTAACAATATCACCCACAGAGGCTACAAACAGGTCTTCCTCTACAGCATTCACTCCATGCTTGGGCATGGGAGCAGTCACAACATTGGGCCTTTCGGACGCCTCGAACTCTATCTCTTTAGCATCAATTAGGTCTTGGACCTTATTTTTCAGAGCCCAACAATCATCCGTAGTATGCCCCGGGCTGTCAGAGTGATAAGCACAGCGGGCGTTAGGATTGTACTTTGGGGATGTGGTGTTTACAACCTTCGGAGCTTATTTTATGGTCACCAGATTGGTTGTTAGTAACTGCGGCAATATCTGAGACAGGGTCATACTGAGACGAGTAAACTGCCTTCGAGGTCTCTCACCCCTTTGTTGGTTATGATGCTGAGGAGGAGCAGCAGGCTTTGAAATAACCACCGCATTGACAGCTTGGCGGCGTTCTGGTCTATTCTGTCTCCCTGAACCGTAGACAACACTAGATTCTTTCTTGAACGGCTTCTTTTCAGTGCTCGAGGAGGCACCCTTCTGTATCTTCCCAGACTTGATACCAGCTTCTATCCTCTCACCAGTCAAGATAAGGTCTGTAAACCCGACTGAAGAATTCTCGATCAAATGGTTGAAGAATGGACCAGATTGGGTCCCCAAGAACATATCCACAAGTTCACGGTCAGTTAAGGGTGGTTGCACCCTTCCGGCCAGGTCCCTCCATTTTTGGGCATATTCCTTAAATCCTTCACCCGTCCCTAGTGACATACCCTGGAGTTGGGTACGTGTAGGAGCGAGGTCGGAATTATACTGATACTGCTTATAGAACGCAGTAGCCAAATCCTCCCAGTTACGAATGCTGGCTCCATCCAGCTGATAGAACCATTCGAGTTGAGTCCCTGAAAGACTATCCTGGAAGAAATGGATCCACAAATTCTTGTCAGCGGTGTAAGGTTGGATCTTCCTTACATATGACCGGAGGTGCAGCTTAGGATAGGAAGCTCCGTCATATTTGGCAAAAGCAGGTGCCTTGAACTTATGGGGAATCACCACCCCAGAAGATAATCCTAGGTCTCCAAAGTCCAACCCGAGCACATTCTGTATCTCCATAGCACTTAAGCGGTCCTCCAGCTGTTTATACCTATCCTCAGCAGGAGGATACTGTTCCTCATCATAATCCGTCTCGTTGTCGGAGACCACAGGACTAGGAACCCTTCTCTCTTGTGAGCTGTCTTTTCCTACATATGAGGTAGTCAGCTCAACCTCATTCTATAATCCATTCCCAAATCTGCGTCCAGTGTTGAACAAGACGGTCCTCTTCTTCTTCTTCTTCAGCATCAGGGTCTTCAACTCCTGTTGACCCTTGGCTAAGCTCGTAACCAACTCTTGGAACTAGGCATTCTGGGCCTGGAGGGACTTGATAGCTTGTTTAGTGGAAGGTTCAGAAGACATGATGATTGCTGAAATAAACAGCGAAGAAGATAAGTGACCTGTAGAAAGGGTACCTGTTATGCATATGATGGCATGAGATGCGTATGATTTATGTTTTCAAAGACAATCAGGATTCAACTTTGTAGACAAAAAGGAAACACACTTTATTAGATTCAACTTTGGAATTTAAATTGTTCAACAAATTGCCCTTAGGCGTTACAAGAATGAGAATACAGAAAAGTAAATAAAACCATAAAAGAAATCCTCAAAAGTTCATCAATGTTCCCATGGCCTCTTCTTCTCGGTACGGATATAATCATTCAGGATCCGTTCGTTCTCCAATTGCTTAGTCAGCTTCTGGATCTTCTGTTCTTGTTCATTGAACCTTTCCCGATAAGAATCCCGTTCTTCCTGCAGTTGCGCCCAAGACCTCTTTAGTGTGCCAACATCAGTGGGCGTATGAGGATGGAGAACAATTGGAGGAACCCCATCAGCAGCTTCAAGAGTAGTAGGTCTGACAGCTTCGTATGGCATACCTAACTTCTGAGCACGGATGCGGACCCATCTGAAGTATGACTCCATAGGCAGAGAATTCTTTGGTCCCAACTCATGTGGGTCAGCTTTGTGAACTATATCCCAAGCCTTGATGAATCTACGATGCAACTCGTCGCTATCTACCTGAAAATCAAAGACAATATGAGGTATCAACATCTCGTGAGGCCCTTCTCTTCTGGCTCTTCCAAACTGACGGAGAGCTAAGCATGGGTTATAAGAGATTCCACCACGGGTTCCAATCAATGGAACATTAGGATACTCTTCGCAACGATCAATGACGGCCACCTCATCTAAGCCTCTGAGAGTCCAAGTAATGTCTTTATCAGTGAGAGACATTATCCTATGAGCCCAGCCCATTCCTTCTTTGTTCTTCAGTACGAACTTAGGGAGGTGTGAAATAAACCACCTCGCTAATAAAGGGGCACAACACCACAAAGTTCCCCATCTTCGAGAAGTACGAGCATAGAGCTGGTAAAGGATATCACCCAAGAGAGTGGGTACAGGGTTCCGAGAGATGAATATCCTTATGGCATTAATATCAACAAAGGTGTCAGGATTTGGAAACAATACTAGACCATAGATTAAGAGAGCCAGAATGTCCTCGTACGCTTGAAAGTCTAAGTCATTCCAGAAACTATTAGCTTTGCCAACCAGAAACTTAGCCAAAAAGCCCTTAACTCCACTTCTAGTCTCCCAGTTAACCATTAATTCTTCTTTAGTCAGGTGAAGGGCAGCAGCAATCTCTTCAGGCCTAAAAGTCTTTTCCCAACCAGTAAATGGAATCTGCTCCAAAACAAGGATACCAAGCAAATCAGAGAATTCTTCCAGGGTAGGGACCAGCTGGAAGTCTTGAAAGGTGAAGCAATGGTATAGCGGATCATAGAACTGGACCAGGACACTCATCAACTGTAAATCCAACTTTGAAGTGACTAAACCGAGAAGAGAACCATGTTTCCTGATGAAGGAAGTAGTGTCTGGAATCCTGTCAACCAATTCCTTAAGCAAAGTAGGTGGTTGAACAAAGTTGAGCCGGATAGTATTCCTACGCATGGGCATCATGATGTCCTACAAAACAGAGCAAAGATGAAACCCTCTTGTCTTTGAAATGGGTTAGTCCTTATACAGGATGCATGCAGTGGTATGATGTTATGATGTTATGATAAAGGCACACCATAAGTATTCACAAAAGGCAAACATGGTAAAGGCACACAAGTCACACAAGAGCCCTTAAAGTTCAGGCCATCATGAAGTTTAGGTACTACCCTCTTTCAGTTTCAGTTGGCTAAGACCTGTCCTAAGAATAGTAACCGGGTTCTAGAGGATCTCAATATCACTGACTACCCTCGATCGGTCATAATTCTAGTTTGGCAACCTTTTCTTGCGGCCGGAACCATCGCGAGAGTTTAGCCTCAATGAGTGTAGCATACTGCTACTGTTCTATGGCCAAGTTGGTCAATTTAAGGTGCTAAGGTCAGTTGGTGCTTAATGACTCCTCAGAAGACCCATATTCTCCTCGTTCCAACACAAGGGATATCGGTACAGACTAAGGTGTCACACCAACGTAGCTACTACTTCACCCGTGTCGGTCTACGCCGGACAAGTCCCTCACAGTTTATTGCTACTTACCTAAAGGGTATTCCCCAGATCCGGGTTAGGATATATGAAACTCCAATACAAGCCCACAAATATAAATCATACAAAGCATGCAATTGAAAACACAATGATCTATTCGTAAGGTATACCTCACTTATTAATTCTCCAGCAGAGTCGCCAATTCTGTGATCGGTGGAAATAGAACTGACTGTTTTGGAATGCTGGTTCGCGTTTGCATTTAGCAAAATGTCGCGGTAAGCAAGAGTCGCCACCATCTTTTATTTTCTCCAACAAGGAAAGGACAAAAGCACAGCAAAATTCCTTTTCGAGATGTTTCTCGGTTCGGGAGGTAGATTATAGAAAGGGAAGGTGTTAGCACCCTTTCTATCTGTGGTTATCCACGGGCTCTTAGGTATTTGCTCACTATGTTTTCAAAAATGTTTTGCTTTTCTTGTGTTTGTGGGTTTTGAAAAAGTTTGTTTTAAAACTTTGATTTAACTCTTGTATTTGTCCTCAAGAGTGTATGAAGTGTTTGTTTGAAAACTTTTGTCAGAAAAGTGTAGGTGCGAAAAGTATTTTTTTTGTTTTGAAAGAGCAATTACCTGAGAAACTCTACCTACTCAAAAGAAATTAAGCTGTGTAAATGCCCTTTAGACAGTACTATCCCACTATTGAGAAGTAGGTAGCACCGTCGTTGGAGTTTTCGGGCCAATTCGATTATAGCGACATGTGGTCACTAAAGCAATAGTAGGACGCCTTAGCGGTAACCCTAATGTCCTAGATCATTTTTTATCGAGGCAACCATTTCGAGGCAACTTTGATCTTTAGACAGGAGGGCGACCTCTAAAACACCCTATACTCAATGACCACATCGAGGCAACCAAGTGAGGCGTATCCTAGGAGTGGCATGTGCGAGTGTGTCAGGTTTCAGTTTATGTTATCTTTGTACATGGTATGGTGAGCTACGATTGATTTTATTTTTAAGATAAGTCTTATCATGCATAGCCTAGTTAAGATACATCTAGCAGTTAATAGTTGCAGAAAATAAAGCTACGCTATTACAAGGCGTCGGGTATTTACATCGCCAAAAACAACCCTTGAAAAGTAAATTGCGGAAAATAAATGAAAGCGATAAAAGTCCTAATTAAAGCTATTACATCCTCGGAGCAAATACATAAATATGGATCAAAAATTAATAAAACAAACATACGCGCGAGAGAAAATTGAATCAGGGAAGTTCTTAGGGTTTTGACCCTTTTTGAGAAAGAAAGAAGTTTTGGTTGTTTATGAATTAAATTAAATTAAAACTAAAACTAATTAATATAAAAGAAATATTTTTGGTTCTTTAATGTCTCAAGAAAATAATAAAAAAAATCAAAAGTTAGTAAAAACCCTAATTCTATGTTAATTTTATTTATTGTAAAAAAAGTTAAAATTAACCCTAATTAAACTAAATTAATGATGTTAGTATTTATTTACAAAAATAATAAAGGGTGAAATTAATAAATGATAATAATAAAAATATTATATTTTAGTTTTCTGATTTATTATGAAAAATTAATTTGGGTTAATTAAGTAATAATAATAATAATTAATAGTAAAATGATTAAATGAAAAATATAAAAGAGAAAAAAAAAAGAATGAACCCAGGGGGTGTTGGCCCAATTAGGAGGTGCATTTGTCAATTTCCAGGCCCATTCACATCCCAACCACGTTGACCTTTGGGATCATCTATGCGCACGTTGACTAAGGAATATGCTAGTCTTTCAATCTAGGCCATTGGATCTGAGTTTGAGGCCACATGGCGCGCTGGGATTTGAGGTACATGGTGGAACACCTTTTGAAACCTGCATGTGATTCTGTGAAAAACAATGAAATAAATGTTTTAGGGGACCTGGGATTCGAACCCAGGTCCCAATGGTCATATGCACGCGTCCCTGCCACTCCACCAACTTGCCTTAGTTGTTATTAGAATAACACACAATCAATATATTAATAAACAAATAAATATGCTGGAATTATAAAACAAAGCGCACGAATTTTAAAAGGGCCAATAAGGTATTAACGCGTCATCATCTTCTTCCTTTGTTCCTGCAAAAATAACATTAGATAGCGGGGGTTTTTAACCCCCACTATATGCTACGAGGAAAAATAGCGATTAGCAGTATGATGAAGATAAATATTTCGTGATGGGTGGGTTAGATTCGTCTTGTTCTCACGATTTCACTCATATATCTCACAGGTCCCAATTTTTATGGGTTTAGAAAGCCCCAATTTCAAAGCTTAAGAACCCTAGAAATCGTTCATGGCATCTTGTGATTCAGTGAGTTATAGTTCAATTAAACGATACCATTAGCTTGGTATGACCTCTAGCAATGCAAAACAATCACAAAAACATGTTAATTATGCATGAATTCAACAATACGATTTTGGAAAATAAGTGCAAACCGTGGTTCTGTTTTCAACGATTTCTTGAGCTTTAAGGTCTGAATTTGATTGCAAAACCTTCCTGGGATCTCCTGCAATGTATTGGAATTTCTTGCATATGCTAGGGTGTTTTCTGCAGCTTTGTTCACGTCCTTTTGGCCAGGGTTTTCTTGCTTGTATATAAGAGAATGAAACTAGGTCAAAAACTTGGGCAAAAATCCATTGTATTGATGATTGAATCTTTGATTGGAAATCAAATATTTTTGAATCTTCATGATTGAACAAAGTTGCCAATTATGGATTTTTTCATATCTTTGACTTGTGCACGAATTTGCCAGCATATCTTGACCATATTTGCTTCACAAATTGATTGAAAAATCACATCTTGCATTTTCCTACAATTTAAATTAATTAAATGAATTAATATTAATTAAAAATCCAATTAATCAATAAAAATAAGAAAATAAATTCAATTAAGCTTGATGGGTCGTGCATAGGTCATGGATGAAGTTTCAAGAAGATATTTGAGGCCCATTAGCAAAAATAAGGTGTTTTGAGCAAAGTTGACTTTTTGCAAATTCATAAAAATTTCCCAACTTCTCCAATGCACAACTTGCTCAATTTTGATCATATGAACATGTTCTTGGACATTTTGGAAAGGTCCTGAAGTCCTCTAACCAATGCATTTGGTCCCATGTCATTTGGATTTACCAATATCAAGTTATGGCCTTTGACTTAAAGTGCACTTTTGTTGACTTTTGAATTTGACCTATAATGTGGAAATTGATAACTTTTTGTGAGAGCATTTCTTGAACTTGTAGTGTGAAGATGGATTGTAGGAAATTACATCCCCTTCAAAATTAGCATTGGATGGGATTTTTCTGATGAACCATGAAAAAGTTATGCCCTGGTCAAGATACAGTTGACTTTTCTACTGTCCAAAAATAGTAACTTTTTGCATCTTGATGATTTTTGAGCTATGCTTGTGGAATCATGATAAAGACTTGATCAAATGATGATTGTGGACTCAAAATAAGATGTTGACCAAAAATTCTGACTTTTGACTGTGAAATGACCATTTTGCCCTTGCAGTTGACTGTGGATCAAATGAGCTTTTGATTGTGCAAATTGGCACTGTGAGTCTTGAAACTTGGCATGTGGATGCTTGAGGATGTATATGGGCCTATGAGACTTGATTGAACCATTGAAAACCCCAAATTCCTTGGAAGAACCAAAACCCTAATTTCAGCTGGTTTATGAGGTGGTTTGCCTGTACAACCCTTGATCAATCTTGAGTAATTTGAAGATGATTCTTGATAAATCTTGAGGAATATGGGAGGGCAAATTTTGGGGTACAACACAATTCAACAAACATTCTTGAATGGCATCTTTGAGCCCATCTCCAGCAATATTTTACCATCTCCAAATGGCATCTTTAAGCCCATTTCCTCAGCTATATTTTGACGAGTGCAAATTTACAGGCACTCTAGTGTCCAATCCTCTTTTACCTTCGAGTCGCGAAAGGCAAACTTGCCAATCTAACTCTTCAGGTCCAAGAAGATTGAACAGGGGCAACTGTTGTACCCCCAAATTTTCCCTCCCATTTCATCAACATTTTCTCATCACAAGGCTCTTGGAATTCAAGATCAAGCTAGGGTTTGCTCTGCTCAAGACACCTCCTTGCACTGTTGACCTAAATTAGGGTTTGAGTTTGCACAAGGATGTTTTGACCTACAATGCCCAAAATGACTTTCATACTTCATGTTGGACTCATAAGTTTGTCCATACCAAGTTGCAAGCCTTGATTCAAATTTTTGCCCAGTCAATTGGACAGTTGACCTAGAAATCAGCTGTATTGGGGAAAAAAGTCAATTGTGGCCAATTGACAGTCAAACCTCATGAATTTTGACCCACATCAACATTATGAACTCATATGAACCATTTTATCAAGTTTGGATCACAATTCCACAAGAAATTTGATCAGATCACCAAAAGGGCAAAATGGTCATTTTTAGGGTTTTGACTGCACAAGGGCAATTTTTGACTGTTTGACCTAGCCAATGGCAAATCAAGCTCAACCATGGACACAAGGACTCAATGAAATTTTCTTGACCTATTCAACAATTTCAAAAGATCTCAAATGCATATGATTGACAGATGAATTTTTCAGTCAACTGATCAAAATTTGACTGTATACTGAAAAGACAATCTTTGACTTTTTGGTCAAAATCAAGTTCCAAGGGTCATTTTTCATCAAGACATGTCAAATTATGAAAATTGTTCATCAAGAAACCCAAAAATGCAAATTAGGGTTTAAAATGGAAAATTTTCATAACTTAGAAATTTTCTAAGTTATGAAATTTTCTTATTTTTTCCTAACTTTACCCCACATTTTCACCAAGATGAAAATGGATTCAAACAAAACTTATAACATGAAAGTTGTAGTCCATCACAAATTCTACAACTTTTATTCACAAAGTTTTCTCAAAAGAAGCTTGGATCTCAAGTTATGATTTTTGGAACAAGGGTACCTAAAACTTTTAACTTAGAGAAATTTTGCCCTAGTTTAGGCAGGATTTTGACCCATCTTCTTGGCCATTTTTCACATAGTTCCACTTGGAGTTTCAAGTTTCATGTCAAAGAAGTATTATATTATATATTTCAAGCTTTACAAATTGACCAAGAACTCCTCAAACACCTTTGTGGTTAGGGAGAATCGAATGCTTGAAGTTGGCAAAAACTCACTTTGTAACCATGGCCAATACATGTTCATACCATTTGCCAAATCTGACCAAGCTAGCATAGTTCACAATTACAGGCCTCTAAACCATTTTGTGCTCCATAATTTAATGCAAATCCATTGAGCCAATGCAGTGTCTTGGATATTAGGGTATTGTACACAATTTTAACCCTTAAATGGTAAAAGGCACATTTCCATTTTTGCAAAAGGTTGCTTCATGTCAAACCACTAATCCTTGAGCCTTGAACAAGATCTTATGCTGTCAAACAAATCCACTAATTAGAGGGGCCAAGAGGGTAGTATGCAGGGTGATAAGATGGCCTGTACAAGCCTGTAACCTCACTTCCACTTTTCTTGCTTCATAACCAAGCAATTTGTCAAAAACAAGAGAACACACAGATTTGATAAAACCAACTCAAACAAAGTTATCAAACAAGTTTCTCATACCCTAGCAAGCCAGAAGCACGAGCTCTTCACCACTCAAACCTCCTCTTACTCAAAATCACCATTTTCTTGCAAAACATGGCCAGTTCTGCATTTTGCAAGCCACCATCCAATTCCCTCATGCGTTTTGCCTCAAACTTGTTCAAATACCTTCCATTAAACTCACCTAAACTATTCCAGACCTCCATTGCCAACTGTAACTCCATTAACACACATTGCCATTTTTGTTTGGAAGCTTTGCAGGTTGAGTTTTGTAGCACGATTCAGGCTATTTCAAAACAAACCAAGCATTGGGAAAGCTTTAATGGACATCAGGAAAGCTCAAAAGAACCTCAAACACCATTGGAAGTTGCTGCATTGTCCAGCTCGAAGTCAACTGAAACAGGTATTTCATGAACTTCTATCTCTCTATTTAGGAATAGTTAGACTTAGGTTTGTGAATGAAAGATGTTGTATTCATAGCCCTGAAACCATACATGTGCTTAGTTTTCATTTATATTAATCGTGCTAAGAGAATTTAATCCATGAACTTTCTGAAAAAACTAGGTTAGAAATTAGGGCCAGAGAAATTCTCTCTGGTCTTTGAGAGTTAGCTTAAGTTTTTTATATGGTTAGATTCGTTGTTTGATGCTCTACAAGTTTCATGTTTTGAGTTTTGTCAAAAAAGCAAAGAATCAGGAGATAGCAGTTTGTACACAGAAGGCGCGTTTTTGGTGTTTGAACAGAGGAAGAAGATGAAGTTATTGGGCTGGGCTGGCTTGTTTTGCTTCTAACACTTGCATTTTCAGTTCATACCCCCTGGCCCATTTCTTTGAATTTTTATTATTTTTGCACTTTTATTTCATTTCTGACTTTAATATTTTATTTTTAAACATAAAAAATACTTAAAAAAATATTTTCATACATTTTTATATTTATTTGATATTTATTTTAATTATTTCCACCATTTAAATGATTAAATACTTTATATTCATTTTGTTTAAACTTAAAAAACATGTAAGAAATACTTTTATTTTCATTTTATTGTTTTATACACATTTGAAAATATTTTCTTGAAATATATACATTTTGTAAATAATTTAATTTATTTTTATACACACTTAATATATTTAATGCATATATATACATATATACTATATTTTATTAAGTAATTAGAACAAAAAAACACAAAAATAATACATTTTTGTTTTTATTAATATTTTATACTAAAAATACCTTTTTTTAATATACTTTTATTTTTTGTACAAATTGATGCTTTATTGTATATAAATAATAAATAATACTATTTATTTAAGAAATTAGGGTTTTTTCCCTAAAAACAAAAATAATTAAAATTGACTTTTATTTATTTATTTACATTTCACATTAAAAATACTTTTTACATACATAAGAACTTTTTTGCATAATACATTTTATTTAATATTTATTTATTGTATTTATTTAAATATTGTACATTTAATTGTTATGCCTTATACATTCAATTTGATTGTAATAATTTAGAATTTAATTTCTTGTCTAAATAATCCCCAATTCAAATTTGTACCCCCTCCCTATATCATGTTGTAATAGTGTAGAATTTAAATTCTCGCACCTTTAAATGCTTTCAATTATACCATGATTAGACTTAGGGTTTGTATGCAAAATCAAAACCAACAAGTAGTTTGACCTAATCAAAGACAAAAAATGCATGAAAAAACAAACACAATGCACACTTGCACCCCTAGGGTTACAATCCACTTGTTGCCTTCAAAAATGGGCCATGGAAGCATGTCAAGTACTTTGACAAAACAAAAACAAAACAAAAGATCATAGTCCCTCGATGACGCTGTCGTAGTTGCCTAAACAAAATGATTAAGTCCCTCAAGAAAATTGCCAAAAATACTTGACACTATTGCTATCATGGTCTATACGATGACCCGCGCCTGTCCCGTTTAACATCCTAACACAAGGTTGTTCACCAAATACAATGGTGAAACAACACTGTTAAAAGGGTTAAAAACATAAGAAAGATCTTTGAGTAAAATAGGGTAGACAACTCTTAGTTACTTGATCAAAACTTGCAAAAAACATCCTTGCTATCTTCAAAATACACTTCACAACACAAATTTCAAAACCCTACTTTCAAACATTGAAAACTTTTCAAAAGATAAAAACACCTTTGTATACATTCAAACAAGAATCATTACAAAGGTTGCCACAACGATGGCCTCTTTTCAAAACATCTTTCAAAACCACACACAAAGCACCATTTCAAACAATTGAAGAGCACCATTTCAAACAATTGAAAAGCAAACAAGTGATCTAAGAAAGTAACTAAGAGCCCATGGATAACCATGGATAGAAAGGGTGCTAATACCTTCCCTTTCTATAATCTACTCCCCGAACCCAAGAAAACATCTCAAAGGTCTTTCCTGTGCTTTTTGACCTTTCCTTAGGATAAAATAAAAAGTCGGTGGCGACTCTTGCTAAACCGAAACATTTGCGAACACAAACGCAAAATCCCAAGTCAGTTCTCCCACCGTATCACAGATTACAACATGCCTCTTGGGCTTACATTGAAACAAAATGAACTAAAATACAATAAAAATGGCTCAAGTCTCCCATGGATGGTTCCTCATTGGAGAGAGATAGGCATTCAGGCTCCTCTCCTCATGAAGTTGTTCGTGAGCTCCAATGTCTTCTTCTCGCTTGCATAAAACTGGGCTTCAAAGGTGTATCGCTCCCCCTTTAGCTGAATCCAAGCTCTTTGCAAATCTTCAAGAGAAGTAGGAATATCAGGATAAAGGAAAGTATATGGAACATCTCCTTCAACGACAAGCTCCATGATGATAGGCAGGATGGCTTCATAAGGCATCATGAGGTTTTGGGCGCGAGCTCGCACCCACTTGAGATAAGGCTCCAAAGGAATGGAGTTATTATGACCCAATGTCTTTCTATCAACCTTATTAACCATGCCCTAAGCTCGTATGAATCTATGACGATAACCTTGGACATCATTCTCGTAGTCGAATGTAATTCCTTGGACAAGTACATCATGAGGGCCATCCCTCCTAGCATGTCTGAACTATCGCAAAGCCAAACAAGGATTGTAGGTAATACCTCCCCTAATTCCAAGTAGAGGGACATTAAGGAATTCCCCACAACGGTCAATTCTGGTAATGTCCTCCATAGATCAAGCACACCAATGGATATCAGAATGTGTGAGTGACAACAACCTACTAGACCATCTTAAGCCTTGCTCGTTCTTCACAATAGATCGGGGTAGGTGCGAAACAAACCAACTAGCCAAAAGAGGAGTGCAACATATAAGAAGTCCTCTTCTCTTCATGGTGCGGGTGTGAAGAGAATGCAAGATATCCCCAAGTAAAGTGGGCACCAGATTGCGAGATAAATTGTTTTTGACTATGTTCACATCTATAAGCTGATCTGGATTGGGAAAAAAACCCGTCTTATAGATGATAAGATCCAACACTTCTTCAAAGGCTTGTAAATCTGGAGCATCCCAAAAATATTGAGCCCTCTCAAACAAAAACTTGGCTAAAAACCCCTTGACACCACTTCTCGTTTCCCAATTGGCCATAACGTCATATCATTGCAAATGTAGAGCTCGAGCAATCTCCTCAGATCTCGGGTATCTTTCAATACCATTTAAGGGTATTTGATCAAAGATAGGGATCCCCAAGATTTGAGAAAATTCTTCCAGAGTGGGCACAAGTTGGTAATCAAAAGATAAATGGGAATGAGATAACCTAGAATTTCAGGCCCTGGTGTGGTGTTAACAGATAAATGGGGTAAAATGTTAAGAAATGAAAACAACAAAAGGTGCTCCTGGGGCTAGAACCTAGGACCCTTAACACTAGTAACTTACCCGTGCACTCTCTACCACAGAGGTGGCTATACATCTAGTATAATAAACAAAACCATAAATATGTGTTACAAAATCAGTTCTGATGACGAACTTCATCTTCTTCCTCGCGTCATCCAGAGCATCTGCAACTCAATCATTTCTTAACCAAAATTGAAAATGCAAACATGAAATTTATGGAAAATTTCATTATGGTTCCAAAAGTATAAAGTATTAAAGCTATAAAATCAGAAACAAACATGAATTTTTCTAGCCCTAATCTGAACCCTAATATTTCAAGAAGTTTTGATCCTAAATTCTCTCTACTCAGGCCATATAAATAAAATCTATGGATATGTACAGTTTCAGAGCAATGATATCTACATTTTGTCTTTGAAAATGCAAGCCTAACAATGCCTAAATAATGAGAAGAAAATCAGAAGAACTTACCTTGTAGCTGAAGATCATGTTCTGAACTAGAGTTTGATTCAAGTTGCTGTGATGATCTGGCTAGCTTCCTCAAGTTCCCAGGAAGCTAATACAATGGTTTGCTTAAGCTATGGATGGCTAGAATGTTCTGAAGGAGTCAATATGTAATGCTCTGTTTTTAAAAATGGAGATTGGTGAAGATGACGTTACACTTGGAAAATAGAGGTTGGGATGACTTCTATATGTGTATCAGCGACTTTGTGGATGGTTTGGCCAAAAAAATGCACAAGGGGTTTTGGAGATTGGATTCAAAAATCAGAAATGACAAGTTTTTATGCTTGTGTTGCAATTTCTGGTTCTAGAGAGTTTTAGTGAGTTCAGGGCTCATCCAAAATCCTCTTTTATCTTGCAAATGAAGGTTTTATTTATAGGTAAAGGGTTTGGAAGATTGGTGAAATCAGAAGTACAAAATCACAAATTTGTGGATTTTAACTTATTTTTGAAGCAAGCTTAGACAAGCATGGTTTCAAGGTAAGGTAGGGTGGATAGTAACTTTAAACACACATGTTCTGAGTTTGTAGGGGTTGCTTGTGCAGAAATAACAAATACAAAGCTCAAGAAGAGGGGACTTTGTGATTAAAGTCACTTTTCCAGAATGGAAGTGTGAATTTTCTTCCTTAAATGGCAAGGTGTATTGGACAAAGCTTAAATCAAGTGGTTCATAGCTCAAAATTTTGTGTAATCTTCTGATTAAGGATATATACAAACGCTAAAGGGTCTGAAAAGTGGGATTATGCAGCATTGCTAGGAATTGGATCAGATGTTCATCATGAAAATGACTTATAATTTCAGAATGAATGTCCAATTTCTGGTCTTTGATTATCCCTGATCCAGCATGATCTGAAAGAGTTCTATGACTTTTTAGAAAGCTTGTAACATGCTCTATAATCCCTCTTTGAATCACTTTTGCAAACTCTCATTGTAACTGCATGAAAATTGGCCCAAAAGTTCTGTCAAAATTCTGAATTAAAACGCCCAGAATTTTCTAAGTATTTTAGTTTCATGGACATGTCTTCATGGATTTATAACTTCAGATACAAGAATTTCTAGAAGAAGTTCTGCCCTACAATGTTTCATATCTTATTGAGATCTACAACTTTCATGTTGAAAGCTTTCCTTGAATCATCTTGCATCATGGTGAAAATCTGGCCCAAAGTTATAAAATTATCATAAAGCTCTTAGCACTTAGAAAAATTTCTAAGTGTTTAGAACTTTGACTTTTTTCAAAGTAATCTTTTCTTTTGATTTTTTGATGAACAATCTTTATACTTTGATATGTCTTGATTAAATATGATTTTTGAAACTTGATCTTGATCCAAAAGTCAAAGTTTGACTTTTCAGTGTATAATTGACTTTTCATAAGTTGACCCAATTTCAATTATCAATCGATTAATCTTGAGAAATGTTTTGAACCATGCTCTTAGGTTAAAATGATGCATTTAGATTCTTAATATCATGTCTCAAACCATCCAGTCATGTATTTGGGTTGAAAGTCCAAAATCAAGCCTTCTTAGTCAAAACACTAATTTTGACCATTTTGCCCTTTTTGTGATTTGATCAAATTTCTTGAAGAATTGTGATCCAAATTTGACCAATTGACATATATGAGTTCAGCATGCTGATATGAATAAAAAATTATGAAGTTTAACTTTGAATTTACCACAGTTGACTTTTTGCCCAATACAATTAATTTTAGGTCAACTGATCAATTGACTGAGCAAACTTGAACTGGAAGACTTGAAGTTTGACATGAGCATTATTGAAGGTTCAAAATGACCCAAGAAAGTCATATGAGGCATTAAAAGTCCAATTTTCCTTATACAAACTTAAACCCTAATTTGGAGTCATTAGTGTTTGGGGAGGTATCTTGAGCTGATCAATCTTGGTGCAGTCTTGAATCAATGGAGATTTTATAAGAGAACATTTGAGAAATTGAGAGGGAAAATTTTGGGGTATAATATCCATGGTTCTAATAAAAGGGTTCTAAATACCAAGTGCTAAAAACTCTAAAGACAGAAGTCCTAAAGCCTCTAAAGACTTGAAGTTCTGAAGACCCAAGGTTCTAAGAAAAGGTTCTCACGACCAAGTGCTGAAGACTCTGAAGACGCAATTCTGAAGACTATGAAGACTTGAAGTTATTATGACCTTGTGTTATGTTCTCGCTTCTAAACTAATGCTCACAGAAGCCTCTGAAGTGCATAAAGAAAGAAGATAACTTTAATGTGGTACAAATAGTACATGGTACAATCAACGTTTCATTCCACTACCATGAAAGGATGAACGCGTTGCACGATCTTGTACCCCATGTTATTGCTCAAGCTGCCAATGTTTATAGAAATCCCAACAGTACCCCTCAATGGATATATTATTTTATTGGCTATATAAAGGCTTGAAGACTAAGAGAGAAAGCGAAGAATTTTCACAGAATATACACGCATAAGCGATGTTCATAGCTTTCATATTCTTAAGTCATTGTTCTTAAAATAGTTTACATATTTATCTTGTGTAGAAGAAATATTATCATAAACAAAACTTGTATTCAAACAGTTGTTTGATTTCCTTAAGGGACCGGTTAGGTCTGTATCCTTAAGAAGTCTAGGACTAGTGTGTCTTAGAGGTTTGGTTTTCCTTAAGGGACCGGTTAGGTTTGTATCCTTAAGAAGTCTAGGACTTGTGTGTCTTAGAGGTTGTTAGTCACTTGCGGGTAGCTTGTGCATTGTAATAATCAGTTGGATTGTTGGATTAAGTCCTCGATTGAGAGAGGCGAATATACCTTGGTGGGTGGACTAGATAGATTTAAAGTTTTCAAGTGAACTAGTATAAACATACCTTGTTACTTACTTCCCGTTCTTAATTATTGTTATTATAAAGAGTGAAGGAAAAGTATTTTAAATAAAGGGGAGTATATTTAAAAGAAAAGTTTTGATTTAATAACCTAATTCAACCCACCCTTTCTTATGTTTTTTTACACTTTAATTATGTAGAAGCCATGTCTATTTTGTGGTCGTTCAATAGCAATGTACACACTATACATGTTAGAGATATGGTAAAAGCCAAGCTTCTAAAACACGTAGCACAAGCAAAAACAAAAATAAAGAAGAAATGGACAAGATGAAGAGGGAAAGGGGAATGAGAAGTTAATTTGGATCACATCCTCAAATTTATTTCATCTTCAAGTTCAATCACTCATAATTGATGGATTAAAGTACTAAACATATCACTAATTCAAAGCACCAAAAATGAAATAAATAATTCACTCTAAGATAGATTTGAACTAATGAATGTTTATCCAACTTCATCTACATCCTAAGTCCATTGAATTTAAAGAGAAATTTGACATTTAAAATTACAATCCAAAGCAACAATTAAAAGAAAATAGTAGAAAATTGAAAAGAATAAAAAACAGCCCAAACATTGAGCAAAAATGACAAACCTGCTTCAGGAAATCAATTTACCCAAATGGTAAATCGATTTCCTCCACAAAAATAGCAAAACTGGCGCAGAAAAACAGAGGGAAATCGATTTACCCATATGGTAAATCGATTTCTTGCAGCAAAAACAACATTTTAAAAGGCAAAAATTTTGTTTAAACTTTTAATCAAACACCTTAATATCTTGGACTTAATTGAGCACGAATATTCCATCAAATTATGAGAAAATAGAACCAATTGAATAAAAAAGAGTAGCTCCAAGAATTAAATCACAAAGATCATCAAGAGATCACAGGGTGAAAGATGAAGATCCAACTTACCAAAGATGAAACTTGAAAATTATCAAACCAACTTCAAAAATCAGCTCCAGGAATCAACCTCCTAAGCTTGGATGTAGAGAATTAATAAAGAGAAAGTGTTTGGATGAAGGTTTAGCTCAAAGATTAGTAAGTTTCAATGAAAAGCTTACTAACTTTTATGAAAATAGAGATTTGAGTGAATTTGGTGGATGAAGAGAGTTGAGAGAATTTTTTAGAAAGGTGATTTTGGCTATCAAAAGCTTGAGAATTGAATGAAATGAGGGCTCTATTTATAGAATTTAATCTTCGGATTAGTGGTGGTTTGGAGTTTGGTTTGGAACCAAAATTAGGCTTGGTAATTAATTTTTGGAGCCAAAAATTGAATCAACTAGTGTACATGTGATCGAATGAAGGTGTATGGTGGAATTATTTTTTGATAATCAGGAATATTATTAAAAAAATGAAATTTGGAGCAAATAATTATAAACTTGAAAATTGCTTCTTTTTTTTTCAAAAATTCGCGTAGAAAATCGATTTACCCATATGGGAAATCGATTTCCACAGCAAAAATTTAAAATCCTGGCGCAAAAATAGTGAGGGAAATCAATTTACCTGTATGAGAAATCGATTTCCTCAGAAAAAATTCCAGAAAACCCTGTTTGTTGGATGCTTTGGCTGGATACCTATAAAACACAAATATCTAAGAAAGCAAAGAAAATATTTTTGGTATTTTGATTAGAGGTCAGTAAAAAAAATATAACAACACATGTATACAAGATACACAGATAAGGTGTTTGGCGATGCCTTGAGAGAAAACTTAAAGATAGGGGAACGAGGAGAAAAAACCCCTAATGTGTGATCTTGATGCATAGTGATGATGAGATGATAGAGGATCTTAGGGGAAAAAATTAGGGTATAACAGTTGCCCTTATTTAAGTGTCTTCTATCTGGAGAAAAGAACATTGGAAACTTCGTCTCGATGCAATTGAAGATTCTTAAATACACAACAAACCTTTTTTGTCCTTAAGATGCCATGCAATGTTTATGATTATGAATGTAAGATAAACTTCACACAGGTGAAATGAAACACCACTGGGGAAGCAAAAATAATACCAACATAATAAGAAG
Organism: Vicia faba; assembly: GCA_948472305.1. Lineage (NCBI taxonomy): Eukaryota > Viridiplantae > Streptophyta > Magnoliopsida > Fabales > Fabaceae > Vicia > Vicia faba. The sequence continues at coordinate 467,106,193 of OX451738.1, forward strand.
GAGAGTTCGACTTAGAAAATAAATCACTGGGGAACACCACGATTTTGGGGGTAACTATGAATAGACAAAGCCAACATCACAGTTAAATGAACAAAATGCAAAGTAAGAATTTAATGGAGAAAATCTTAACAATGCAAGTAGCAAGCCAACAAGGAGGAAATATTTTAAGAAATGTTTACCAACTTGACTGGGGAAAGAAATTTGATTCCATTGGATACAAAATAAACTTCGTTGGGAGAAGATGACTCAACTCTACTGGGATAAAGCCCAAAAAGGAGACAAAGAAACATCATCTTAACAGATGAGGAAAATAAATGGGTAAAAATGACTGATAGGTAATTGTAAACTACCCACCGCAGCGAAGGTAGCAAAAAATAGAGTCACGCCGACTCACAGGGGATCGTAAACTACCAACCCGGAGGATGAGGGTAGAAACGATAAGATAATACTAGTTCAGAGATGTCGGTAAACATCATTATTGAGACTGGGAATAAATGGTTAACATCAATACTTATGACTGGGAACAAATGATTGACATTGATACTCACGACTGAGAACAAATGATTGAAATCAGTACTTATGACTGGGAAAAAAGGATTGACATCAGTGCTTATCACTGGGAAAAAATGATTGTCATCAGTACTTATGACTGGGAAGAAAGGATTGACATCAGTACTTATGACTGGTAACAAATAATTGACATCAGTACTTATGACTAGGAACAAAGGATTAACATCAGTTCTTATGATTGGTAACAAATAATTGACATCAGTGCTTATGACTGGTAATAAAAGATTGACATTAGTGCTTATGACTGGGAACAAAGGATTGACATTAATGCTTATGACTAGTAACAAATGATTGGAATCAACGCTTATGATTGGAAACAAAGGATTGACATCAGTACTTATGACTGGTAACAAATGATTGACATTAGTGCTTATGACTGGTAACAAATTATTGAAATTAGTACTTATGACTGGTAACAAATGATTGAAATCAGTACTTATTGTTTTACCCCAATTTTCCCCCTAAGATTCATCTATCATCTCATACCATCACAATGCAACAAGATCACACACATTAGGGTTTGGCTCTTCTCCTTATCTTTAGCTATGCTCATGGGGAATCACCAAGCACATTGACTTGTATTTTGTGATCATCTATGTTTTATATTGATTAACTTTTAACTAATAAACACAATGTATGTTTCCCTAATTGTGGATATCATAGGTGAAAGCAACACCTTCTAGAAAGTTGATCCATAGGTTCATGAGTTTATTTCCATGCCTTCTTCAACAAACTTCATTGAGATTCAAGCTTCATTATTGAAGATATTTTGAAATAATATCGTGACAAAAACTATTATGATTCATCATGCCTCAAGTTGTCAAAAATAGTTCAAAGGTACAAGGGTTGATTGAAGAAGTTTGACCTAGTTGGACAAGTCTTTGGTTTCGTTGATCACAAGTGCATATCTCCCCCATTTCTCAAGATTTGGAAGTGGTTTTGGTTGCTGTGGTTTCTCCTTATCATCCTCAACAACTTCTATTTACATGACAAAAGTATTTGTGCAAGAAAGTTGATCAAAATTGCAAAGCTTTCCCAAGGCATTTTGTTTACTCTAGGAGTTAGGGTTTTGAACTTAAAAGGGGTATAGCTTGCTCATCTTTTGGTATTTTTGGTTGATTCTAAAGACATCCTTTTCTTCAAAGAGATATCAACAAATCACTTCAAAAGTTTCAAGGAAATTTTGTGAGGAAGATACCTAATGGTGAAGAAAGATTACAAGTCCTCTAAACAAACCATCAAATTCCCATACATGACTTCAAAAGATTATAACTTGGTCAATTTTTATCACCTTGATCCCATTACTTTTCCACACTGATCTTAAAGATGTGAAATTCAACCCTTATTTTAAGTGCAAAGTGTGAAAATGAATGGAAGATTCCCTAAGGATGCAAAAGATTATAGGTCACTTTATGGAGATTTTGAATGGTTCAAGTCTCAAAATGTAATTCAAGAGATCTACTTCATGCCATATTTTTTTGTCAGGAGAAAAATTCAAAGGGATGACCATGTTTGGATGCAAGACATTATAGGTCATTTTTGAAGAAAAACATAGAAATTTTCTAAGTATAGAAAGTCAACCTCTTTTTCTCAACTTTGACTCATCACAGTTTTCAGCTCAAGCATCTATTTAATTCCATTCTTTGCATATTTTAAATCTTGTGATCTCATCTTTCTAAAGCTTCAAGAATCATGCCCTAAGACTCCTTGAACTTAGAATTCCATTGATTTGAACTTGGTAACTTGAAACTGAAGTTTCTTCAAAAGTCATGATTTGAAATCCTTGATTTAGCTTCTAAACACTTTTTTCCTGCGCGTTTTTTCTTCTAAACATGTTTAGTGAACCTCCAGAAGTGATTAGCATATTAAAATGCAAGGTTTGGATGAGTTTTGATCAAATTACAAGTCACACTTTTCTTGTTTGCAACTTCACATGATTTCCCTCCAAACATCATCATTTCACACGCTTGAGCATTCAATCAGCTTCCCTATAAGTAGAGGATCATCCCTCATTCATTTTATCAAGCTTAGAGAGCTAGAATCACCCTGCTAAACTTCCTCTTGAACTCAATTTTCTGCAACTTCGAATTTGCTCTTACAACCTTTCTCAATCATTTTTCTTTGTCAATTCACCTTACTTGAACCTCACTAAAGCTAACAGAAGAAGAATTAAACTCTAAGACTTCCTAAATCATGCTAGCCAAGTCCAATTTCAAAGCTCTGCAACATAACTTCAATAGGTAGATTCCTTCACCAATTCTCTAAAACTTTGATACTGGTATGAAGCTCTCATCATCCTGATTCTAGTCGCAACACTTGTTTTCAACTGGAAGTACGTTTTGGCCATGAAATTTCAAATCCCTTTTCAAAACTTATTTTCAAAAACGACAGAGCTATAGTTTATATAAATTTTTCGCGAAGGTACCATTGGAATAGTCTTGAAGAGACAAAGCGAATGGTATCGGTCTCGTGTCCTAATTTTACAGTTTCTAGAACCTGCATATTTGTTGGCTGGAGGTTAAAGATGACCAACGTGTCACATGTCAACCAATGAAGGCGTGACACACATTTTTCAAAATCTGATTTAAATAAATGATTCCATGCTTTATTCAGTAAAGACCATGATATGCACAGCGTGTCTGATCCATTGGATTAGTTTACTAACGCATTTTGACTCTCATCCATTGGTCCATATTTTTTTGACTTTATTTTATTTTCTGATTTTTATATTTAAATTGTTTTAAACTTCAAAAAATCATAGAAAAATCATTTTTACTTCAAAAAATCTGAAAAACATTATGAAAAATACCTTTGATTTTTCTCTTTCTGATTATTATTTTGTCACAATTTTATTTTGTGTTTTGATATTTTTTATAATTTTTCACTTTATTTGAATTGTTTTAAATATTTAAAAATACTTTTCTTAATTTTTAAATTCTGGAAAAAAATATGAAAGGATCCAATGACCTTTTGACAAATATTGGTGACCTCATTTTATTTTTATTTCTGACTTTACTATTTTTCACAATTTTTGGTTTGTTTTGCCTATTTCTTTTAATTTTAAAAATAGTTTCTGACTTAAAAAAATTACCAAAACTTTTGCATAAATATTTGAGCTCATTTCTGATTTTTCTATGATCTTAGTTGATTTTTCTTGGATGTTTTGAATACAATTGCTATTTTCCCCCTTTATTTTCATTTATAAATCATTTTTAAAATATTTTTCTTTATTTTAAAATACTATTTTATTTTGTATTATATTATGGCTGATCTTGGACTATGAAATTTTGACCATAAGCTTTATTAACATCATTGGATCCACAGTGTTGAGTTTGACTCCACAAATCCACAAAAAATGGATGAATGATTTAATAATAGTTTGATTAAATTTTTGGTTCAAATGTGGTTTAATTCTTACCCCATCCCTCTTCATCTTATACCCTTCTTATTATACTAAATGTTATTGTAGAATGATTTCCATATCATTTCTCAAATCAAATGATACATAGATTGCTATTGATCGGCCTCAAAATAGGTGTGACTTCTATATAAGTCCACTTACGATTGCTTAACATAACACTAAATTTTGTCCTAATTTGAGAAAATGCTCATTCGTGGCCCAAACCCATGTTTGTAAGCCCGAGTATGTTAATTTTAACCCTTTGATCCAAAAACCTTGAGATTTATTGTTAGGAGGCTTTGGTCCTACCAATCCTCCAATGAATTTTCATAAATTTTGGTCAAATTGGATCACTTAAACATCATTGATCATTTATCGTTGCCTTGAGACTTAAATGAATTATATACTTGACAAAAAGCAAATGCAACTTGTTGTTGAGAGGATTTGATTTTATCAATCTTCTAACGAGTTACAAATGCAAGTTTCAAGATGGTCATTCAACTAACAACTAATTCCTACCAATTAACTTTATTTTATACTTTTACTTTATGTTTTTACTTTAAGCACATTTATTTTAGCATTTACATTTCGTGTTATTTTCATCTTTACTCACTTGAGCATTTACTTTTTATGTCATTTTTATTTTGCTCATTTGAGCTTTCATTTCCTTTTTGAAAACACCTAATAATAGACTTGAACCATAAAAAACTTTAATGTTACTTGGACTACTTGGTTACTATCCTTTGCATTATGGAGTTGTGGACTTCTTGGACTTAAGATTAGAAGTTTTGACCTACTTAGAGACCTTGTGACCTCAACTGTTATTTTGTTTGGAGTTCTTGGGGTTTACCCCAAGACATTGGGTTGTTTGTTTGTTTTCTTTGTGTGCAGGTTATTTTGGTTACATGCTTTATCTGTGATCAGGAATTCATCTGTATATAGTCGTTACTCTGCCCAATTTTTGTGAAGACTTAATACAATTGAAGTTTGGTTTTCTTAAGAGGTTTATCATATTTTCTTGTTTGGTTTCAAATCCAAAGGACGGGAAATCTATATTGACTCATTATGTTAAGTGTTCTCTTCTTGTTGGTTAGACGGTTATTTTCTCTAGCTTTTACCTTATGTTTTAGGATAGTCTATTCATCGCCTCCCAACTTCTTTAATTTCAAAAATATTCTCCCTCCTTTTTAAAACTCTTCTTGTTTTTAAAAATTGAACCGCTTTCACAAATAAACTTTGACTTATGTCCATGCATTTTAAAAAATATTTTCTAAATCAAACTTTAATCAACTTAATAATACTTTGACATTTTTGTGAGCAGACTAAAAGTCAATCAATCTCATTCAAATTATCTTTTCCACTTTGGCTTTTTACCTTAAAATTTTCTCAAATAGGATTAGACTCTTGTCAATCTTTGTAGTGATGCGAGCTACTATACTTTTACGATATGTAGTGAAGTGAGATATTTTCCACTTGGGTGTTGAGCGAGGCTTTGTTGATTCTAAAATCCAAGCCATATCCTCCACTTTGAGATGACGCAAATTCTACTTTCTCATAATTGTGGGTAGTAAGTATGTTTTCCACTCGGACAATGACGATGATGTCTCGTCTCTTAATATTAACCAACACACTTGTGTTTTAAATTTTTTAAAGATGAACTACGAGTACCCTGATCCCCTATTGCATGAAAGGTGGTACGTATGAATCAAAGGTTAGCAAACGCGGCGGGTGCAAAAATTATAAAAAATATTTCTTTTCTCATCTCCACCATCTATTTTCTTATACAATATTTATAGCCAAAATATACAAATTTTTGAAGAGGTTCCCGCGGAGTACCGTAGATGTTTTGGGTGCTAATACCTTCCCTTTGCATAACCAATCTCTGAACTCATATTCCCCCCCCCCCCCCCCTCATTTTGGGTTATTCGCTCTTTTCCCATTCATTTGGAAATAATAAAGCACAATGGCAATTTTTATTTTGATCTGTGCAAGTCAAGTCAATCCAATGGCTTAGTCTCGACATTTCTACCGCTATAGAAAAAATGGAGACTTCACTGGGGAAAGATTGACCTCTTGCTGGTCCATCCCTAAGTGAGTTGGTCATATCTTTGTTTATCTTAATATGTGTTATTATGTATTGTATCTTATATTCTCTCTCTCTCTATATATATATATATATATATATATATATATATATATATATATATATATATATATATATATATATATATATATATATATATATATATATATATATATATATATATATATATATATATATATATATATATATATATATATATATATATATATATATATATATATATATATATGTTTGTCTGGATTTTACTTATTTTCAGGTTGCTTGGTGATTCTCATAAGTCCTATACCCGGACTTGGGAAAACTTAAGATAGGATGGGCGGTATAGTCAATTTAAATTTGAGGGAGTAATCCCAAAAAATGAGGTACGAGATCCCCCACTCAGTGGAGGCCCCTTTGACTGTAGTGTTGTTTACCGAGTAATCAGGAAGATGTGCAACTTTTGACCTGGGAGCCTGCTGAAATTGAGGACCGTAGAACCTTTAACCTATCTTGGACTTTTCGGTGTACAGCGGAAGCTGTGACGGGGTAATCTGGAAATATTTATCACGCGATACTATGCTCGGACGAGTTTTTCTTGAGAATATTTCTAATTACCGAGTTAATCGGGAAGTTGGTAATATCCAAAGGAAGGATGTAGACTCTGGGAACCTCTTAGAACCTTGTTCGGCAGGTGATAAACTTTTAGACCATACCTTATGGGTAGTACCTTCAACCTCATACTTGTGAAGTTGAAGCTATGAACTCTATGTTTGTGATCTTGTGTGTGATTGTTGCATCATGAATTCATGCACCCATGAGCATCCTGTAAAACATTTTGTTTCAACGGACTTAAAGTTGACTCTTTGTGAATATCTCAGGTACTTCTTGACTATGGATTTTGGAAAAAGAAAGACTAAGAAGTACAATTTCAAAAATCCCGAGATAGATGAGTTAATGAGTCTGATTCCTGAGATCGAGAGTTCTACATATTTTCGGAGAAAGTATGGGTCCATCATTTCTCTTATGAAGCTCAGGATGAAGGAAGGTCTTCTCTCGACTTTGGTTCAGTTCAATGATTCGATGTATCAATGCTTTACTTTCCCTGATTATCAATTTATGCCTACATTAGAAGAGTACTCTTATTTGCTGGGTTTACCTATTACCGATCTTGTTCCGTTTACTGGTTTAGAGGGGGAGTCAAAATCCCATGAGATTGTTGCTTTGATCCATTTGGGAAAGTATGAGGTTGAAGCACACGTGACTGCAAAAGGAAGGATTAGAGGATTACCAGCTCATATCTTATTGGAGAAAGCTTGCTACTTTTCCAGGATGAAGAGTACGATTGCCTTTGAGGCTATCTTTTCTCTACTTACTTATGGATTGTTCTTATTTCCCAATATCGACAAATTTATGGATATCAATGCCATCAGGATCTTTATGAATGGGAACCCAGTTCCTACATTATTGGGTGATTCTTATTACTATATTCATCTTCGAGATTCTTATCATGGAGGAATGATCATTTGCTGCATGCCTTTATTGTATCAGTGGTTTATTTCTCACTTACCTTGATTCGATGCTTTCTAGGATGTTAGGAAGGAACCTCGGTGGGCTCAGAAGATTATGGCCCTCACTCATTCAGATATTGTTTGGTATCATCAGGCTCACCATGATGTAGATATTGTCAACAGTTATGGTAGTTTCCCTAATGTACCTCTTCTTGGTACAAAGGGAGGAATTAACTACAACTCTGTTCTTACATGACGACAACTTGGATACCCGATGAGGGATAAGCCAAATAGTATTCATTTGAGTGTTTTCTTTCTTAAAGAGGGAAAGGTTCATAAGGAAGCTAAAGAGGAGATTGCGAAGGCTTGGTGCCATATTCATAGCAAAAGTAGGAAGGACATGGGACCAAGAGGGGTTGTTTCTTTGGAGCCTTATCTATAGTGGGTACAAGCAAGAGCCATCTAGTTGAACATGTTGTATTCTCGAGAAGCACCCGTGCCTGATATGTTTGTGAAGATCACTCCTCCTTTGTTAGAAGATATGGAAGAACTTCAGCTTGCCTTAGCCAGGATGCATAAGAAAAAGAAAGCTTGGAAGAATAAGTTCCAGAATTTAGTGTTGTTCTACTGAACAGACCTGAAGGAGAAAGATGACCTGATCGAGATACTTGAGAGTCACGTTGTAGAGACGATGGAGAGGCGAGATGATTTATTTTCCTCTAGAGCTCAGTCAGGACCTAGTTGCTCACTTCCCGATTCTGATAATTGGAAAGAGGTCGCCAACAGGTATGCGGAAGAGAGCCATAGGTTGAAGGCTCAGATTGCAAGACTCACAGGGAAGCGTCAGCGTGAAGAGTGATCTCCATCAACTTTGCTTTTATAGGGTTTTTAGACTTTATCTTCATCTTGTACTTGGTATTATTGAAACTTGTACTAAAAAGTGTAATTCATTTTGAAGTTATTATAATGAGATTTTCAGTATTTCAAATGTGTTATTACTCTGATATTTTCAAAATTGTCTATAAATCTTTGAGTTCCTTGAAATATCAATAGTAAAATAAATCATATTCATTTCATATCATGCATCATATTGTACATACTTCTTCCATTTTTGTTCATACCCAAGTGTCTTATGGTGCTTCTTTACTTTGTATAGCAAGTTGTCTCATCAATACAATACTTGAGCTAATTTCAGAAGGAAAATGGACAATCTAGAACAAGAGAATCGCGAACTGCGTGAAGAAGTTTCTGCTCTGAAGGCCGGTATGGCCAATCTCACTGCTCTAATGGAATCTTTGGTGGCTTCTTAGAATCAGCCACCACTTGCTCATCCTCAATAGACATGAGTTACTACCGAAGCTCCGACTGTTCCTGTTTCTGCTACTCCGATTGTTGTTGTTTAGAATCGTATACCTCAGGGTTATTTGTGTGGAAAGCTAGAGAACTTTATGCCAGAAGGTTATAATTAGGATCCTCAAGTTGCTTCTCTTGCTCCAACTATTGTTGCTTCTGCACCTCATGTGGTGCATATTACTCCTGCCGCTAGAAATGAGATTCACTATGCTGCACCTCCCTCAGTGAATGTGGTCCATTTGTTAATGATGAAGTGTATCTCCCTATTCCTCCAGAAATATTTGAAGGACATCAGAGGAAAAGAACTGTTTGGGCAGAATGTGAATGATATGTGAAAATACCTGCAAATTTCAAAGTGCCAGAGTTCGAAAAGTAAAAGGGAAACACTTGCCCTCGTGCTAACTTAGTGATGTATGTGAGGAGAATGTCTACTCATATAGATGATCAACGCCTGTTAATTCATTTCTTTCAAGAAAGTTTGATTGGTGTAACATTGAAATGATACATGAGCCTAGACAGTGCCAACATTAATAATTTCAATGACTTGGGTGAAGCGTTTATCCGACAGTACAAATACAATGTGGACATGGCACCTAACTGTGATCAACTCAGGGCTATGGTCCAGAAGGAAAAGGATTCATTTAAAGAATATGCACAGAGATGGCGTGAAGTAGCCGCCCAAGTTATTCCTCCAATGGAAGGAAAAGAGATGACAAATATTTTTCTGAAGACACTAGGTGCATTCTATTTTGAAAGAATGGTAGCGAGTGCACCCAGTGATTTTACCGAGATGGTGGGAATGGGCGTTTGTTTGGAAGAAGCTGTAAGAGAAGGTCATCTGACAAGAGGTTTAAATTCTGGTAGTATGAAGAAACCATCATACGGGTTTGCTAAAAAGAAATAAGGAGAGACAAATGTTGTTATTCATGAAAGAATGGTTAATTCTCCTAAAATAAATCATTAAATCCATTAACAGGTTGCCTTGGTAACTCTAGTTGTTAATACAGCTCCGACTACAGTCACTTATCAAAGACCAACCCCTAAAGGAAATCAAGGGCTAAATCAAAGGAGAGAGCCTTTTGACTCTATCCCCATGAGCTATGCAGAGTTACTCCTAGCATTAATCCAAAAAAAGTTGGTCCAGACCAAGCCACCCCCTTCTATACCATCATCTTTGCCTTGGTACTACGAGGCAGATCAGACGTGCGCTTTCCATCAAGGTGCACCAGGGAATAATGTGGAAAATTTTTATCCCTTGAAATCGGAAGTACAAAAAATGGTGAGATTTGGCCTTTTTTTCCTTCAAAGATGTCAGTCCTAATGTCAAAGAGAATCCTTTTCCAAAGCATGGAGGAACGAATGTTGTTAACATGGTTGCTGGTTGTCCAGGGGACTTCCGTATTTATGATATTAACTTGGTCAGAGGAGACTTGGTAAAGATGCATGCATACCTTTGCGAGTTTAGTTACTATACTCATGACCATGCTGGTTGTGGTATCTGTAGTACTGATATACAAGGTTGCGATAAGATAAAGGCTGATTTGAAGGAGATGATGGATGAGGGCCTCATCCATATAATAAGACCTAGGGCGGAATATGAGGAGGAAGTCAACATGGTCTTTGGATGTCCTGGAGAGTTATGGATCTTTGATGTGGACCATATGAATGATGTTCTTGTGCAATTGCATGCTACCTTTTTCCACATGGATGGTCAGGTAGAGCACTGCTATGGATCTTGTCGGGTTTGCTGCAGGGATTCCCAAGGATGTTCCATTGTAAGAAGAGGTATTTAGTTGTTATTGGATAATAGAAATATCAAAGTTTCGAGCCAAAGAGATGATTACCATGAGGTTAACAAGATTGAGTTTTGCTTGGCTAAGGATGAATCATATGATGAATATGCTTCGGTGAATGAACTCTTTTCCTCAGATGAGGATATGTTCTCCAGCGTTGATTGTTTGATACCCAAATTTTCTGAAGAAGGTGTGAACGTAATTGTGCCTTGTTTTAATGATTCTGCCCCCATTGAAAATGAATATTGTAGCAAGTCAATTGTTGCCCCAGTGGTGATTTGCTTGCCAGGGCATGTCCCTTACAAATCAAACAAAGATGTACTGTACAATTACAATGCTACTATTTTAGAGGATCGTGTGGAAGTTCCCATCCAGCCGTTGTCTAGCATCGAGAATATTATTGAGACTGGTATAGTGACTCGTAGTGGTCGTGTATTTTCACCGGTTATTCGGGGAAATGATAATGCTGGTAAGAAAATTGTGGAAAGTGCTGAGAATAAGAAAGCTGTAGGGGAGTCCTGTGGTGCTACCCTGGAGAAAGATATGGATGAAGTTTTGAAGATTATCAAAATGAGCGACTACAGAATTGTAGATCAGCTATTGCAGACTCCTTCAAAGATATCTATCCTAGCATTGTTGATGAATTATGATGCCCATTGATAATCTTTAATACGTGTGTTGGACCAAGCCTTCGTGGAGTATGATTATGCCGTTATATTAATTCAGTAGTTTGGTAGGTAATATTACATCTTGTAATAACCTATGCTTTTGCGATGACGAATTTCCTGACGAAAGGAGAAATCATAATCTGGCTCTCCAAATATCCAAGAACTGTAAAAATGATTCATTGTAAAATGTGTTGATTGATAATGGGTCCGCCTTAAATGTTATATCGAAGAGCACATTGATCAAGTTCAAATATCAAGGGGTTCCCATGCGCCCAAGTGGTATTATTGTAAAAGCCTTCGATGGATCAAGGAAGTCAGTTATTGGGGAAGTGGATATGCCAATTCACATAGGCCCACATATTTTCCAGATCACTTTCCAAGTCATGGATATTGTGCCCGCATACAGCTGTTTACTGGGATGACAATGGATACATGAGGCAAGGGTTGTCACTTTAACTTTACACAAAAAGCTGAAGTTCGTGCGTGAAGGCAAAGTGGTTATTATAAATGGAGAGCAAACATTGATGTTTTCTCATCTATCATCTTTCAGTGTTGTAGAAGCAGATGAAACTGCTGTTGGAACGTAGTTCCAAGATTTGTCTGTCGATAACGTGAGAGAGAATGAGAATTATATGGTTTCATTCAAAGATGCTCAACAGGTTGTGCGCAATGGCCCTAATAAAGTATGGGGGCAGATTGTTGATCTGCTGGTGAACAAGAACAGGGTTGGTTTAGGATTCTCAGTGAAGAATGGCAAAGTTGAGACCTTAAAGTCAAAGTCTACTTTGAGCATCTATCAGGATATTTTCCACAATGGAGGTTACCTCCATCCAACTGTTTCTGGAATCAATGCTATTGTAGAGAATGAAGAAGAGCAGGAAATGCCAAATTATGTGATGCCTGGAGTCAGAGTACATAATTGGGTCACTATTAATGTTCCCACTTGCATTCATGTCTCAAAGTAATTTGTTTTTGTTTATCTTTGCAAGAAGCTTTCACTCTGCCCAAGGTGAAAGTTAATATTGTACAGTCTTATTTGTTTGCTTTGCTCATTAAAATCATAAATAAAAGTTGCCTTTGATTCCCAAATTGTGTTTTTTTATTTTCTTCTTTTTCTTGGAAAATTGTAATCAGAAAAAAGACCTTTTGAAATAAATAATAACTAAAAATAATCTGCTTGATAACTTGATATACGTGTCAGTTTCTAAAAGCAATCATAAATCACATGTGCAGATTAATTTAAAAAACTGTTGAATACAATGACCCTGCACCCTCTCCCAACTTTGAATATCCTGTGTATATGGCCGAAGAAGAAGAATATGATGAGATTCCAGAAGAGGTTTCACGGTTTCTCGTGAAGAAGTGAAAAAAACAAGAAGGTGGGGTTGAATTGAAACTTTAAAAATCAAAAGCAATAGACACGAGATTTTTATCCTGGTTCGCTTGATCTCAAACTACTCCAGTCCACCCGCAAAGGTGATTTCGCCTCTCTCCAACGAGGACTTAATTCACTAATCAGACTGATTACAATTCTACTTTGACAACTACCAAAGTCTTCTTGAGTACAACCACAAACCGGTTTATCTCAAGGAAAATGACTTAATCAAAGGAAAAGGTTTACTGTGTACTGTTTGTTTTTCGTTACAAAAATTGTATCACTACTGTGATGTATTACACAAATTGAATGTAGAATGAATATGAATTTTTGCAGCTTTTTGAGATTGTATGGAGCAGTTGTGTGAAATCGTAAACGATTTACCCTTTGAACTTGTTCATATAGGCGTGACAAATCTTTCCAAATGGAAACATGATAATGGTCACTTAATGCACTTTCCATACTGAGAAGATCCTTCTCTGAATGAAGTTGTTGCACATGATACTGCCTTAATGGAAGAGTAACACTTCAGAACTTAGGAATCTTACATGCTGCTTTACTTCAGAACTTGGGAAGTCAAAAGTGTAAGGTTCAGTTTGCATGTTGGACTTCTGTTCAGAATCATAATATCTTTCTCTTTGGCGTAGATTCCAATCATCATACTTTAGAACAATCTAATTACTTAGCTTGATTGCTTCTGTGGCTTAACTTCTGATGACGTTTTAGTAAGAACTTCTGTAAAACATAAAACACAAATTTAGAGTGCATATTTGTTCTTTGTGTTTGTTATCATCAAAACTCTTGTGAGGGTTGTAGAATCAAACTATGTTCTAACAATCTCCCCCTTTTTGATGATGACAAAAACTAGGATTTTTCAATAAACATTTACAGAACAAAAGCTTAAGAGAGTCTCCCCCCTGAGTTGAGTACTCAGATAGAGATGAGATACTTCCCCGAGGTTCCTTCGTACCAGAGCTTTTGATGCATCTCCTTCTGTTTTTATCAGATTTTATTCCTGTTTAAGCTTTGAGAAAACAAATAAGAAGCTCTTAATCTGAGTGCTTAATTTTTCCTGCTTTCTCAGTATATCCTTGATTTCTTTTTTAGAGTCTTCTTGTTTATCCAATATATCCCTTATTTATTTGTTTGTGTCTTCTTGCATGTCGTTCAGAAAACTCTGCAGCATCTTCTGATTCAACTACTTCTTCTGTTGCAATTTCCTTTTCTGGAGAAGTAGTCAGAGGGTGACTATCAGAACCTGGTTCAGTGGCTTCTAAAGGTTGGTGCTCTTTCCAGGGAGCATTTTCCAGTAGAAGAATTTCTTTCTTGTCCCAGTGACTCAGAACATGGTCTTTGAAGGCTTTCAGCTGATCACTAAAGTTCTGCTGAGCCATCTCATAACTCAATCCTTTCAGCCTCTGGGATTCAGAGTTGGACCATTTTTTGAATCCATCCCAAAGAGAATCAGAAGCAGCAGGATTAGAAATCTCTAGGCTTGCATGCTTCAAAGAAGTAACCCATTCCTGTATTTCTGTTTTAAAAATCAACAAGTTCTTACCAACATCTATTTTAGTTAAGGTTGGTTTGGGTTTGGGAATGGAAATTTTATTTGAGGTTGAAGCAAGATGGTCCAGCGCTTCTAGATCAATGACAGTTTTGAGATGATCAGCTGGATGGTTAATTGGTGAAGGAGTAGGAGAATCAGAAATCAGGATTGGTGAGTGAGGAGTGTTTGGTGGTGTGGAATCATATGGTGAAGGTAGTTCTGGAATATCATGGATGGAGAGAGGTAAACGAACCATAAGATGTTCTGTTATTCCAGGAATTGGGGTAGTGGTATCAGAGTCTGTAAAGGAGTCTTCTGATTGGTTTGCGGTAGCGTGTTGATTTTCTGGTTCAAGGGTTTTAGAATTTGGATTCTCAGTTTGAGGGGTGAGAGGGTTTTCATTTTCTGGTTAAGGAGAGTTGAGATTTGGATGTTCTGGTTGTGGAGAATGAGGGTGTGGATTTTCTGGCTGTTGGGAGTGGAGGTCTGGATTTTCTGGGATTGGTGAATGAAAGTCTTGGTCAAAAATTTCAATATCAGATAGAACTTTTTCAAGTTCTTTTTCAATATCAGATAGAACACTTGTTAGCCATGTCAATGCATCTGACTCTGCCGCCATTGTACCCAATAAGTTTCCCAATCAAGTCTTCTGTAATCACTATCTTCTTCCCCATAACATATGACGTAACCTGATGGTTGGATTAAGTAGCATGAATCAAGAATTCCTTAACAAGAATAGTAAATACTGGACCCAATAGATGATCAAAGTATCTATTCCATCCCTGAGCCGTCACATCTTCATACAAATCAAACCCATTTGCCTTTAAACTCTCAAAATCAATGATCAACTCACATAAAACTTCAAGATTATCTACTGGTGTGAGCAACGTTATTATAGGTTCCTCATACTGTTCTGTGAAGAAGAACCAGAAGCACTGTTGAGATTTTTGATGCTTGATGAGGATTCCATTGTTCACACGGATTTGTTGAAGAAAACTGAGAAACGAGGTTTTTTCAAAAGAGAGAGCTAGAGAAAACAATGGATGCAGTAATAAGTGAATGAAATAGTGAAATTGAATTTATAAAAACTTTTGAAAACTTAATCAGTAAGAAAGAGAAAATAAGTAATGATTATACTGAAATTATGAAACCTGAAATTAGGAGATAGCGTGTAGATACTGAACAGTTACCATTGACAGGTGTCTCAATGCATCCAATCAGAGCCTTAGACCCTTCAGAATTAGAACGCGTGTTCAGCCTCAGAAGGTAGCTTGTGAGAGGATGACAGATGTTTGATGGTGTGAATTGCATGCCTCTATCTTTGAAATGAAGGGTTTAAATCTTCATAGATAGATTCTGAAGAAACTGTACTCCTAACTTCTGAAGACAAGTTGATCAGATGTTCACAAAAAAAATTCTGAGGGTTAGAATATGCAAATAAAAGTTCTTATTCTGGACATAATTTCATGCTGAGATGTTTCAGAATAAAATTAAATCTATCTTCAGAAAGGGGTTTTGTAAACACACCAGCCCATTGATGGTCTGTGTCAACAAATTTTAAAGAGAGAATTCCTTTCTGAATATAGTCCCTAATAAAATAATGTTTTATTTCTATATGCTTATCCCTAGAATGTGTTGTACCCCAAAATTTTCCCTCCCATATTTCTCAAGACATTGCAAGAAAAATCTCAAAGTTGATCAAGTTTGCTCATGAGTTGGACAGTCAAGCTATCTCCTAAGGCAGTCAACCCCAAATTATGGTTTTGTGTTGCATCAAGATCCTTGATTCCAAATGACCTCAAGTGCTCCCTAATGTCTTAATATGTTCTCAAGGTCATCCATGTCAAATTTCAAGCCTTGCAGAGGAAGTTTGCTCAGTCAATTGCTCAAAGGGCCCAAAAATCGATTGTGCTAGGGCAAAAGTCAACTGTGACCTATAAACAGTCAAACTTCAAGATTTTTTGTCAACATTCTCATTTTTAAGGATATTTCATCATTTGATCAAGGGTTGATCATGATTCATCAAGGATTGCTCAAAATTCATCAAGATTCAAAAGTTGCTAAATTGGGGTTTTGTAGGAAAAGGCAACTCAACTTTGACCAAGCATAACTTTCTCATACTTTATGAGAAATGACCCATCCAAAGCTCATTTTTGAATAGGATGAAATTTATTGCAATCCATCTTCATACCCCAAGATCAAAAAATGCACTCACAAGAAGTTATAAATTTGGACATTATAGGTCATTTTTGAAAGTCAACAAAAACACCTTTTTTGTGAAAGCTTATAACTTGAGCATGGAATATCAAAATGAGATGCAACCAAAAGGGTTGATTAGAGGATATCTCAATATTTCTGAAAAGTCCAAGAACACCTCCAAAAGTTCAAAATTGAAGAAGTTATGCAATGTTGAATTTGGACATTTTTGCAAAATTGCCAAAAGTCAACTATCCCCAAAACATCAAATTTTGTCAAATGGGCCCATTCTTTTCCACTTGATTTGAGCTTGCATCATTGTCCACGTGTCCTAGATTCAGCCATGAGCCCATATCTCTTTTTTATTATTTTATTTGATTTTTTATTGATTTTATTCATTTTAAATCAAATTAAATCATATAAAATCCCAAACTTTGATTACCTAAGATTTTTTGGCTGTTTCAGGTCTTAATTATCATCATGATCATCATCAAACTCGAATCATACAATATCATGTGCAAAAAGATTGATTTTAGGCAAATCTGGAAAGTTTGTAAAGGGTGAATCAAATCAAATTGGCAAGCATTGATGGGAGAAGATTCAAGCCATAATTCTTACCCTAACACATTATGCAATACATAAGCAAGCCAAAGGGACACAAATAGAGGTTAGAGGCTGCAAGAAGAGGCAAAACAAAACTTGAAATATATACAAAAAAGATTGAATTCGAATCCATAGCTAGAGGTGTTTTCAGAAGCCAAGACCTATCCCAATCGATTCCTAGGTGTTCACTCAACCTTCCTGGATTAAAAGCAAGCTCGTTCATACGCCCAAACGCCCTATAAGTGTCACGATAATCCGCTCTGTACTTGAAATCATAACTCTTATTCTTGCATCATTTGAACAAATCATTGCCATATTTGTGATCCTCATAACATTTCCAAGCTTTTGGCATTATTTAATTTTGTTTATCTGACTCATACTGCAAAATACCATAGTTAGGGTTTCGTGGATAGTTTTGGGTGTTTTTGTTTCAGGGATAATTGGCCATCAAGAAGGGTATGGTTGTGACCGGAATGATGAGACGAGCACAACCATGCCCTTAGAATTCTTTTTCATGGCTTACAGAGGATTTTGGAGTATGCATGACTTGTAGTGACAGTCTGTGTCTGTGACTATAGGTTTTACAGCTTTTTAGCCACGGACGAAGGTTGAAGACAATACGTGGCACTCAACCATTGCTCCATTCAAACCACGCTGGTATTTTTTTGTTCTGACCAATAATCTTTGTTTTTCTTTATAATCATTGTTTTGCATAATACTAACAAAGAGAAAAAAGTGGCCTAGTGGCAAAGCAAGCGCTCCAAACTCCTTCAGGACCTGGGTTCGAATCCCAGGTCCCCCACTTTCATTCATAATTTTGTTTTTCAGGTGATTTGGTGCACTTGCCTTGCTACAACGTACCGTGCACCTCCATGTATCCAGTAGCCAGATGGCCAAAGGCCATATCTGGTGGTCCAAGAGTGAATGTCCACATGAAGCCAAGTCAGCGCACACACACCAAATCCAGGAAAAGTCAACAAGGCCAGATCCAAATGGGCCTCAGGATTGCTAATCACACCCAAAATTTAGGCCCAACGCTCTTCTCTTATTTTATTTATTTTTAGTTAATTGTTTTATTATTTTTATTTAATTCACTAACCAATCAAATTTCTTTTTTTTATATATATAAAATAAAATCACCAAAAATATTTTTATCAAATTAAACTTTAACTTTTATTTTTTATTAATAAATACTAATAAATTAATTTAGGTTTAATTAGAATAAATTTAATATATTTTTGTAAATAATTAAAATTAAATTAGACTTAATTAGGTTTTTACTAATTCAATTAATTTTTATTTCTTTCTTAAAATACCAAAAACCCAAAAATAATTAATTTTTCATATTAATTAATTTATTTATTAATTTAGTAATTAATTTAGATTAATTTCTTTCATAAAATAAAAAAACAACAAAAAAAGATCTTTTCTTTATCAAAAAGGGTCAAAACCCTAATCTTGCGGCCGATTAAATTTCCCGCACGCGATTCTTTTTCTTTTATCCTATTATGTATCTGATTCCGGTTTGTAATAGTAAATAGGACCTTTATTTATTTTTCTTTATTGCTTTATTTATTTTTTAAAAAGGGTTTGTCTTTGGCGATGTAAATACCCGATGCCTTGTAATTTAAATTATGCAATTTATTTCCCGCAAATTATAATTGTTAGATGTTTGATAATAGGATGGCATGACAAGACTGAATGTTTTAACCTAAAATCAACTTAGATCACCATTAACATGTACAAAGATTAAATTGACTGAAAACAACACACTCGCACATGCGCACTCCTAGGGTACACCCTACTTGGTTGCCTTCGTACGTAGTCATTGAGTATAGGTCATTTTAGAGGTCGTCCTCTTGTCTAAAAAGATCATAGTCACCTAAAAACGGTTGCCTCGGATATTGTTTCCTCAAAACAAATGATCTAAGACATTAGGGTTACCGCTAAGGCGTCCTAACATTGCTTTGGTGACCGTAAGACCTGCATTCGAATTGACCCTTAAACTCCAACGACGGTGCTACCTACTCATCAATAGTGGGTAGCATTGTCTAAAGGAAGACAACATAGAACAATTCCTTTTTCGAGTAGGTAGATGGTTCTTAAGTACTTGCTCTTTCAAAAAACAAAATCTTTTTCACACTTACACTTTTTCGAACAAAGTTTTCAAAAACACTTCATACACTCTTGAGGACAGAAGCAAGAGTTAAATCGATGTTTTCAAACAAAAACTTTTTCAAACCCACAAGCACAAAGAAAGAAATATTTTGAAAACAATTGAGCAAGTGCCTAAGAGCACGTGGATAACCACAGATAGAAAGGGTGATAACACCTTCCCTTTCTATAATCTACCCCCCGAACCCGAGAAATATCTCGAAAAAGGAATTTTTCTGTGCTTTTTTCCTTTCCTTGTTGGATAAAATAAAAGTCGGTGGCGACTCTTGCTTACCACGACATTTTGCAAAAAAAAAACGCAAAACGCAAACCAGCATTCCAAATACAGTCAGTTCTTCCCACCGTATCACAAAATTCAAAATAGGATTTCTGGATAAATAGATAGCAGAAGTATTATCACAGAAAATAGGGATGTTACTCTCAAATATGTTGAAGTCTTCAAGCTGACTTTTCATCCAGAGCATCTGTGTGCTACATCCAGCAACTGCAATGTATTCAGCTTATGCTGTTTGCAACGCAATTGTGGACTGCCTCTTGCTGGTCCATGAGATCAGATTGTCTCCCAAAAACTGGCAGCTTCCAGAAGTACTTTTACGTTCTACTCTGTCTCCAGCAAAGTCACCATCACAATATCCTACTAAGCTGTATTCATTGGATTTTATATAAAACAAGCCCAGGTTAGTATTACCTTTCAGATACTTGAAAATTCACTTAACTGCTGTTAAGTGAGATTCTCTAGGATCTAATTGGAATCTAGCACATAAACAGACGCTGAATAAAATGTCAGGTCTTAAAGATGTTAAATAAAGGAGAGAACCAATCAAACCTCTGTAGATTTTATGCTCTACCTTTTAACTTACCTCTTCCTTTTCCAGAATGCACGTGGGATGCATTGGAGTCTTTGATGGCTTACATTTTGAGAGGTCAAATTTCTTCAAAAGTTCTCTGACGTATTTGCTCTGGTGAATGTAAGTTCCTTCTGGAGTTTGATTGATTTGAATTCCCAGAAAGAATTTAAGTTCTCCCATAAAGCTCATCTCAAACTCTGTCTGCATGCACTTAGCAAATTCTCTTCCCAGAGAAGGTTTAGTAGATTCAAATATAATATCATCTACGTAAATCTAACAAACTAAGATGTCATTCTTAAATGTCTTACAAAACAGGGTTGTATCCATTTTACCTCTGGTAAATTCCTTTTCTAACAGAAAGTTACTTAGTATTTCATACGAAGCTCTGGGAGCTTATTTCAGACCATAAAGTGAATTTTTTAGTTTGAAAATGTATTCTGGGTGTTTGGAATTTTCAAACCCAGGAGGTTGGTGTACATATACCTCTTCGTCAATGTAACCATTTAAGAATGCACTTTTAACATCCATCTGATACAGAGTGACACCATTGTTTAAAGCAAAAGAGATTAAGAGTCTGATAGATTCTAACCTGGTGAATGGAGCAAAGGTTTCTGTATAGTCTATCCCCTCTTGCTGACTATAACCTTGTGCAACAAGTCATGCCTTGTTTCTGATGACTTCTCCTTGTTGATTCAGTTTGTTTATTAACACCGACTTTGTTCAAATGACGTTGAATCCTTTTGGTTTGGGAACCAGATCCCATACGTCATTTCTGGTGAATTGGTATAACTCCTCCTGCATTGCCAGAATCCAGTCATTATCCAGAAGAGCTTTAATAATTGTTGTTGGTTCAACCAGAGATACCAATCCCATGAGGGATTCTTCATAATTTCTAAATGTTGATCTTGTTCTATTTGGATCATTCTTCTTTCCTAGAATCTTATCTTCAGGGTGAGCTATGCTGCTTCTAGATAAATTTTTCTCGAGTTGATCAACAGAAGGTACTGGAATGCTTGTGACATTTCCTTCTGACGTTGTTGGAGCATCTCTGTTGATGAGTTTCCTTCAGCACCTGTGAATTCAACTTCTATATCTGCAAAAGATTCATTTTTCTTTGACTTTTGAGGGTCAAGCTGTAGCGATAAAAAATGTAGCGGGGTAAATCGGAGATCGAATTATTGATTAATTCGTCTCACAAAAGCAAGAGTCGCCACCGCGCTTTATTGTTTCCAAGGGAAAAGGGGAAAGAGCGAAATAAAACCCTAAATATGCAATGTAAATAATACTTTTTAAAAGTAATCAAAATACAAGGCGTTTTTGAAAAGAGATCTATGGTTCGGGGGTTGGTTATACAATGGGAAGGTATTAGCACCCAATGTATCTATAGTACTCTATAGGAACCTTTTGAAATATCTGTTTATTAAAATGCGTTTGTTTGATCGAAAATAAATTGTTTTGGCCGAAAACGGGGTACGGACGGGTTTTTGAAGATACGACGACCTAATGTCGAAGTTTTTGCTTAAAAGGTATAAGTTTAGAAAAGATTGAATATTTGAGGAAAAATTATCCTAAGTTTTAATGAAATGCGAAAGTTCGCGCAATTAGACTTGAGGACATGAAGTCGACAAATTTAATCGTTTTTCCCTTGGATTTAAACATAAACAGAGTAAATAAGTAAAAATGAAAATTATGATAAACAAATGATATACAACAAATTAAATAAAAGACTAAAGGGTATAAATATGCATTTTTTATGATTTTTGTTTAATATTAATGAAAAGAAAGTATTTTTAATATTTTTCATTTTTACGCATTTTTAAAATGGATAAAAGTAAAATAAGAATTAATTAAGGGGAATAAAATGTTTTTTAAGTTTTTTAAGTTTTTTAAGTTTCTATTTTTTATCCCTTTTTAGAGTTTTGATATTTTTTAATATAAAGTATTATTAAAAGATGACTTAATGTCTTATACTAAATTGAGTATTTTAACTAATTTTATAAAAGGCCCTAATTAATATAACAAAATTTGTTCATTAGTAATTAATACCATAAAGAATAATATATTTAATTAACTATATAGAAAGGTTGTTTATTATTATTAATTAGAAACAAAAAGTGAATTAAGTTGATTCATTAAAACAAACTAAAGGAAAAAACAAAATGGGCCAAAAGGGGTTTTAGGAGGCCTAAGATTAATAGCATCAGAAGCAAGATAGGGGGTGAATAAAGCAAATCGTTGGGCTTAGGCAGGAAAATGGGGTGAGGCCCATTTGGTTTTACAAACGTTTTTAGGGTTAAACATGATTTGTTAATTGGAAAAGGGATTAGGGTTTGGTTATGTGCAGAGCGGCGATCTTTCTCTCTTCTTCGTCTTCGCGTCTTTTGCCTTTGCCTGAGCTTCTGCCTGAGCTTTTGCCTGAGCTTCTCGCCTCAATGACCACCAGCATCCCGCTTTCCTCTTCCCTCCAGCCAAACTTTAGGGGGCGACGGATTTTTACGGTACAAGCTTCGTCCTTTACTTCGTTAGGTTTTGATTATTGCATGTTCATGTTTTTATCTGCTTGATTTTGATTCTCTATTATTGTTTGTTGGAGGTATTATGAAAGTCAAAGAAAGAAAAGAAATCGTTACCTAGAGGCGGAGACGGAGGAGGAAGTTGGGGCGTGCGACGGAGGCCAAGGGCGGCGAGGAAAGGTGATGCGTCGCGAGCTTGCTTCGGACTACTGGACCCTGGTTTGTGTATTTGTGTCCTTCTTCTTCTTGCCTTGGTACTGTATGCTTCAATGTTTTGGACGTTTGAGTGCTACTGTTGAAAAATGCTTTTTTTGACTAGTTTTCTCCTTCGTTCTCACTTCTGTATGCTTTTGCTTTTGGCCAATGATGCTATGCTGAGGTTTTTCTGGTTGCCTTGAACATGCTATGTTAGAACACTTTGTTTTGATTAGCTTTCCTCTTCTTCTCCTTCTTGCCTTGTTACTGTTGCCTTATGATAGCCTATGATGACGAATTCTGAGGCCTTTCTAGTTTGGACAATCTCAGGTAAGTTGCATTGTGGTTATGGTGTTCATGCTGGTTTTTGAAATGGTTTAATCAGTAGCAGGTTAATGGTTTAGGTTGTGTATGGTTTTTGATGAAAATGGTTGGTAGCAAGTTTTGTGGTATTATGCAGTCAGCATGTTTAGTAATGCAGTTGAATGGTTTAGGCCATATGTTTATGGTTTTGAATGATGCTTGTGATATTGGTTTGAGGGCTCAATCAGGTTAATGAGGTTTTGGCCAAGGTTGTTGGTTTATGGTTAAGCTTCCATGGCTTAGGCTTTAAAACAGGACAGGTTTGACATGGTTAAGAGGTTCGGTTTTGAGGCAGCAAGGTTCTTGAAGTTATGCTTTTTGGTACTTTGAGAATTCTTGTATATTTGTTTGACAATAATTTTTCTGAGTTTTGAAGGCTTGGAGATAGATAGATGAATGTGTGTAGTGATTTTTCTTGTTATGTTATAACAGTTTTTTTGGCCTTCAGGTTTACGTTGAGGGCTTTGGTATATTTTTAATATTTCTTTGATGCCTCTGTACATACTGTTACATCAGTTTGTTTTGTATCTTATTCCATGCTTTCTGTCTTCTTACTGACTGTGTTACTGCAGTTGTCTTGTATCTATTTCCTGCCTAAGCCAAACCTGTAAAACCACACTTCCTCCTCTCTTCTCTCTCTCAGTACAGTTTTGACAATAAAATGATATGTACTGTTTTCTTGTTCTGAAAAGGCATAGGCTGGAACATGATGAAAATGGAATACATATTGCTTGCAAAATGGTTTTTAGACTGCACATTTCTTTGACTTCCAATGCAACAGTGGAGCCTATGTTTTGGCTTCTTCTATGTGGCTGCATAGGTTTACGTTGGCTTTGTTTGTGCTTGCATATGTAATGTTTATGCATATGTTGTGTACATTTTTGAAATATGCATTGGACTTTGAAAAAATGCAATTAATTTTTAATATGCAGTTTTGAAACCAAAAATGAATTTGTGCATGTTTCACAATTGTGCATTCATTTATGAAAAATAAAAATTCCTCCCTTTTTTGTGAACCGGGAGAAATCCCGTGATTTGCAAAAAAGGGTAAACTGATTCCAGCCGTTGCTTTTAATGATGAACACTAAATAATTTTTCCGCTTTAATTATTTGTTCAATTCTAATTTCCTTTTAATCGTTTTTGCAGGTAAAATCAAATGAGCAGACAAAAAGGCATTGGATAGAAGATTTAGAATTAGCAAACATTAGATTAGTTTTATTTCATTTTAACTTTGTAAAATTATTATTGTAAATTCGTTGTAAATGAATACAGTATTTACACAATAATTGTGCAATTAGAAGAAAATGAATAAAATTCCAATATTTGCCAATTAATTTCTTCCTTCTCTCTAATTATTTACTTTATCGTTTATAATTCTTTAAATTGTATAATAATTGAAAATAAATCTCAATTACTTAAATTCAGAATAATAAACAAATAAATAAATAATATCATTGATCAATTAATAGTTTCAATTATTTAATTCATTATTCATAATTTTCTAAATTATAATAATTAAAGATAGAATTTCAATTATTTAACTTAGAATGATAAATAATTAAATAATCATTATTGACCAATTAATGAACTTTTTCAAATATTTATTATATTATTCATAAATCTTTAAATTATGTAATAACTGAGAATAAATTCCAATTATTTAAATTTAAGATAGTGAATAATAAATAAACACTGTCTGCTCGATTAATATACCTCTTCTCTAATATTTATTTTATTATATACAAATCTTTAAACTATATAACAATTGAAAACAAATTCCAATTATTTAAATTTAAGATAATAAATAATCAATAAACATTGTTTTAGCATGAATCGATTAATAAATTTAGCGTTCAC
The DNA here is from genome assembly GCA_948472305.1 of Vicia faba. Lineage (NCBI taxonomy): Eukaryota > Viridiplantae > Streptophyta > Magnoliopsida > Fabales > Fabaceae > Vicia > Vicia faba. The sequence goes on from OX451738.1 coordinate 467,131,240, forward strand.
CAAATAAACAACTCTCGACTCGAAAAAAGTTATGAATTTTAAAAATCAAAACGCTTGCAATGTAATGATGCAGATAGGAGATGATATCTTAGGTCAAAATTTGGGGTACAACAGCTGCCCCTATTTAAGTTTCTTCTATCCGGAGATATGAAGATTAAAAATATTCGTTTCGACGAGATTGAAGGTACTTAAATACATAATTACGCAAATTTTGTCCTAAGATGTCGCCCTCATGTTTGATATGAATGCAATGATTGAATTCACAGAGAAAGATATCGTATGAAACAAGACAATGTTGGAGGAATCGAACACCAACAAAACACAGAGACATGGATTATTCATTACTGGGGAAATAAGTTATCGACTTCGAACGACAGACTCATGATAGCGAATAAAATTGAGGGAATACGACCCCTGACCCTAACAAAGAAAGCATCTTGCATAGGCCAAAACAGATTATTGACCCAAAACAGTGAGTTCACAACTCAAGGTCAATGATAGACAGAGAGTATCAAATTGCTGATAACAGATTACCGACTTCTGAAGGTAATGATTCATGACAAGCTTCTCTGCGAGATTTTCGGAGATATACTCATTAATGCTGATATAATAATATTGTAGATACGCAAGTTATTCAAATAAAGAAACTGGCACTCGCTGTCGTCCAAAGAAAATACCGATAACATACAAGCTGCTCAAATAAAGAGGCTGCCACTTGCTGTCGTCCAAAGAAAATACCAATAACATACAAGCCTCTCAAATAAAGAGGCCGCTACTTGCTGTCGTCCAAAGAAAATACCAATAACATACAAACTGCTCAAATAAAGAGGCCGCCGCTTGCTGTCGTCCAAAGAAATAATAACGTACAAGTTGCTCAAATAAAGAGACTGCCACTTGTCGTCTTCCAAAAATAATGATAACGCACAAGTTGGTCGTGAAGAGCTGCCGCTTGTCGTTTTCCGAAGATAAAAACAACGTACAAGTTGCTCGTGAAGAGCTGCCGCTGCCGTTCTCCGATGTAATAATACGTACAAGTTGCTCATGAAGAGCTGCCGCTTGTCGTTTTCCAAAATCATAATAACGCGCAAGTTGCTCGTGAAGAGCTGCCGCTTGCCGTCTTCCACAAAATAATAACGTACAAGTTGCTCGTGAAGAGCTGCCGCTTGTCGTTTTCCCAAAATCATAATAACGTACAAGCTGCTCATGAAGAGCTGCCGCTTGTCGTTTTCCAAAAAATAATTCAGAAGGAAATTGCGATGACACTGGCAGAGAATAACATCTTCGTCAGAAAGAAACATGAATCAATCTTTCCCGAGGAGATCATATACTTAAACGTGCAAAATAAACGCACCAATTGTCTAGGTCGCGGTTTCACTGGGGAAAATCAATGAGATAGCCTATGCAAGAGGCAACAACTTCATTCAGGAATAACCAGAGAGACAACAGTCAAACAAGACTCCACCCAATGAGAAAGAAATTCAATTGGGGAATTCATCCCATCCAGAAATGGACCAAGGTAAGCTAAATCAAAAATCATCCACGAGGATTAGCTCAGTCGGGGAATTTGGAAAGGAAGCACATTTTTTGCCTAAGCTAACCTTCTACTTGGAAAGAAACATGTACATTATTTGAATAAACAAAGTACAACCCCAAAATCGATGGCAAACGTGAATATGTATGCGTGATATAAGTGTGAATGAATAAATGAATGTTATGCTGACAAAACAAACAGATGGAATGTCTTGAAGATAATAAGATGTCACAGCAAAATAGATACTCGGCCAATCTTGAAAAGATGGAAGATAACCGGAATTGGAACCACACAGCAACGTCGGAGCGTAACACTCTACAAGGCTCAAGTCTTCTGAGGAGAAAAGTATCCAAATCCAAACTTCTAGCACCAATAAACCACTGGCATGAGACGAAGTGTACCGCACTTCAAAATCTCCCAAACAAAGGTAGCTAAAACAACACTTAACTGGAACAACTGGGGAGTCACCAAACTTAGCACCACCATAACCAAGCGTGTACACAACCAACACTTCATGACGGTTCGAAACGAGACATGTTCATCATGCAAGGATAAATTGCTGTACTGTTTTGCATTTCATGGCTTGACCATCCTCGGAACAACTGTTAATATTCCTTCCATTATTCACGACACATTTTTTTAAAACAAGAATACTTTAAGTAAATTTGTTTCAAGTATTTCCATAAAACTAAAATTTTGCCCACAAAAGGTAAATGCTCAAATTTCATTAATAAGCTGGTAGTTCGCTAACAACGCGCCTCCAACAATTTACAAAAGTTTGGGAAATAGTACATGAAATAAAAGGTTACACAAAAACAATGATCACTATTCTCCCTAACAACTTTGAATTCCAAAATGTGCTCAAATGCCACAGCCGGGATGACCAAAAGCTTGCCTAAGTGAAATACTTCTTGACTGCATCGGCGTTCATGGGACGCGGGAGCTCGTCACCGTCCATATTGGTGAGAATCAAGGCACCCCCAGAGAAAACTTTCTTAACAACATACGGTCCTTCATAATTCGGAGCCCACTTGCCCCTTGAATCAGGTTGGAAAGATAATATTTTCTTGAGCACAAGATCACCTTCTCTGAACTCGCGCGGTCGAACCTTCTTATCAAAAGCCTTCTTCATTCTCTGCTGATACAATTGACCGTGACACAACGCTGTCAATCTCTTCTCTTCGATTAAATTCAACTGATCATACCTACTTTGACACCATTCAGCCTCAGAAAGCTTAGCTTCCATCAACACTCTCAGAGACGGAATCTCAACCTCCACGGGGAGTACTGCTTCCATACCATAAACCAAGGAAAATGGAGTTGCACCTGTTGAAGTTCGAACTGAAGTACGGTACCCGTGTAAAGCAAACAGAAGCATTTCATGCCAATCCTTATAAGTTACCACCATCTTCTGGACAATCTTCTGTCCACACACATCCTTGGTTCTTCCGGAGAAGCTTGAAAATCGGCCCACAGGTAGCAGTCATATGAGATATAAATCTAGAAATATAATTCAGTCTCCCAAGGAATCCTCTTACTTGTTTTTCCGTCTTTGGTGCGGGCATTTCCCGAATAGCTTTGACCTTATCAGGATCTACCTCAATACCTTTCTGACTGACAATGAAACCCAGAAGTCTTCCAGAACGAACACCAAAAGTGCACTTGTTGGGATTTAGACGGAGTTTGTACTTTCTCAAACGTTGGAATAACTTCAACAAATGTTCCAAATGATCCTCCTCAGTCTGCGATTTGGCAATCATGTCATCCACATACACTTCGATCTCCTTATGCATCATGTCATGGAACAAAGCAGTCATGGCCCTTTGGTATGTTGCGCCAGCATTCCTCAAACCAAATGGCATAACCCGATAGCAAAATGTCCCCCAAGGTGTAATGAAAGCGGTCTTCTCCATATCTTCCGGCGCCATCTTGATTTGGTTGTAACCAGAAAAACCATCCATGAAAGAAAATACTTTGAACTTGGCGGTACTGTCGACCAATACGTCAATGTGCGGTAATGGGAAGTCGTCCTTTGGGCTAGCTCTGTTCAGATCTCTATAGTCTACACACATCCGAACTTTGCCATCTTTCTTAGAAACAGGCACTATGTTGGCTAACCATTGAGGATAGACCGATGTAACAAGGAAACCTGCATTGATCTGTTTCTGAACCTCCTCTTTGATCTTGTCAGCCATGTCGGGACGAGTCCTTCTCAACTTCTGCTTGATTGGCGGACATTCAGGTCTCAACGGTAAAAGATGCTCCACAATGTTGTTGTCCAAACCCGGCATATCTTGGTAGGACCAAGCAAACACATCAACATACTCTTTGAGAAGCTCCAACATCTTCTCCTTAACCTCCGGGATAAGCAATGCTCCGACTTTGACTTCCCTTCTAACTTCTTCATCACCCAAGTTGACCAACTCTAAAGGTTCTTCAAATGGTAGAATGACCTTCTCATCATGCTCAAGCAAACGGGAAATCTCAACAGGAATCTCTTCGTCATCCTCTTCTTCGGCTCTGAACACAGGGAATTCAAAGTTGGGAGAGGGCATAGGATCATTGTTTTCGATGGTTAAGTCATGGATTAATCTGCACATATGATTATGCTTTATTTTAGAAATCGATTTGTGCAAATAAAACAAAAGGTTATTAATTAATTTTCATTACTATTTCCCCGAAAAAGTGAAAAATAAAACAGTAGTGGACAAAATAACATTTTTATTCATTAAAGGGAAATACTTGAAACAAAGAGCCTGGACATTTCTCTTTTGCCTTGGGCAGAGCAAAAGGAATTATTTTTCATAGCCCGACACAAAATACGTTTCGCCTTGGGCAGAGCGAATTTTTTCAAAGAAAAATAAACAAAACATTACTCGGAAAGGTGCATAACAACAGGAACATCAACAGCTATCCAGTTCTGGCAAGCTAATCCAGGCGTCACAAAAACGGGCAAATCTTCCTCGGAATCATCATCTATGATGGCATCCACTTCAGGATGTATAAACCCTGCACTTCGGAAAACCTCTTGAATCGGACGAACAACCACCTCTTGCTTGACTCTCGCGGATACTGGATGAAAACCCAGACCTTCCCCAGACTTGTTCTTGGGTAACGTCAACACCTGGCCCCATCCTTCGGCCGAACCACTTTCCACCACTCGCCGCGCATCCTCAAAAGAAGAGATGGATGCCCCTTGCTTCTTCACTGTATTCTTAGCAACATAAATACCTTGGAATTGGGTTCCAACATCCTCGTCCGCATCAATAAAAGAGAATGATGATAAATGGCTTACCACCATAGCTTGCTCCCCCCCAATCATCACTAGCTTCCCATGCCTTACAAACTTTAGTCTCTGATGGAGCGTAGAGGTGACTGCCCCGGCATCATGGATCCAGGGACGACCCAATAAACAACTGTAGGCAGCACGAATATCCATCACTTGGAAAGTGATTTGAAAAGTGTGGGGACCGATCACTATAGGAAGATCCACTTCACCAATGACTGTCTTCCCAGAACCATCAAACGCTTTAACAATCACTCCATTGGGTCTCATAGGAGCACCTGGATATGAGAGCCGAGATAATGTAGTCTTGGGCATCACATTCAACGACGAACCTGTATCCACCAACACACTTGACAAGGTATCATTCCCACAAATTACTGAGATGTGTAAAGCCATATTATGGTTTCTCCCTTCCTCTGGGAGCTCCTCATCACTGAAACCAAGATTGTTACATGAAGTGATATTTCCCACAATCCCGTCAAACTGGTCAACCGTCACATCATGATCCACGAACGCCTGGTCCAAGACCTTCATCAAAGCTTCTCTATGGGCACCATAATCTCTCAGTAAAGCAAGCAAGGAAATCTTGGAAGGTGTTTGCAAAAGCTGGTCCACAATCTTATATTCACTTCTTTTGATAAGCTTCAGAATCTCATCATCCTCAGGGTGAGGGATAGGTTCACTGGGTCGGCCTATCTCAACCCTTGGTTCAACATTTCTCACTGGAATCTCCGCCGGTATGGGTCTCCTGACTTGAACTTCTGGTCTCTTCAAAGGTACCGCTGCAAAAACACGTCCACTTCTCGTAACTCTACTCACATCAGCAATGTTAACAAAAGACGGTCTTGTCGGTATAGGGACTTCTACCCCATTCTCAATCATTGTGGCATTATACTTATACGGTACAGCTTGGTCTGAGCTGTAAGGCACAGGGCCAGGTGGGTAAATAATCAAAGGATCAACAGGTGCAGTCTGACTGTCGTAAGCAATCTCTACTGATTCAGGCAAATTGAATTATGGTATGATAACATTCACTTCATCCTCCGGATTTCTGTCATACGTAATAGTGATAACTCTCTGATCTAGCAACTTCTGAATATCCTCCTTCACGATAGGACAATCAACCTCCCTTGAACAAAATTCACAAACATCATAATCATGCTGGTGCCTAACAAAGGCAAGTCTTCTCAAACTCTGATGTAACCTGACCAACGACTCTCTTATATGTTCAACTTGAAAAACTCGGAACTTCCCCGGACAACCTTCCACCATATTCACTAAAGTTGCCCCATGTCGAGGCAAAGGATTATCTCTCACATTTGGATTGACGTCCTTAAACGACAAGATACCATTCTTGATCAGTCTCTGCACGTCCTTCTTCAAAGCAAAACAATTCTCAAGATTGTGCCCCGGCGACCCTTGATGATACTCACAAAACTGGTCCGCCTTGTACCACGGAGAAGTACTGTTTGGTGCGACAGGAGGAGGCTTTGTCGTTATGAGATTCTTTCTGATAAGATCAGGGAACAATTCAGTATAAGTCATAGGAATGGCATCGAACTGCGGTTTTCTGGGTGAATGGTTCTGATTGTTAAATGGATAAGCCTGTTGTCGAGGCTGCTGCTGAAATGGCCGCTGTTGAGTTGGTGGGGTTTGATGAGCTGGGGTCATCAAAGCTGGGCGGACAGCCGGAGTGACTGCCGCAACATGAGAGTAACCTCTCCTAGGTCTACCTGGAAACAAAGCGCTGACATCCTGCTCTTTTCTTTTCGGGAAAACACTTCCAAACTTCTTAGTACTGCTAGACGGACTTCCTTCTTTAACAAAACGCCCTTCACGAATCCCTTCCTCTAACCGCATGCCCATGCTTACCATTTCGGTGAAGTCACTGGGTGCGCTGGCTATCTTTCTTTCATAGTAAAAGGAACCTAAAGTCTTCAAAAATATCTTCGTCATCTCCTTCTCCTCAAGTGGTGGATAGATTTGAGCAACAATTTCACGCCACCTCTGGGCGTACTCCTTAAAAGATTCTCGGTCTCTCTGCGACATCGCCCGGAGTTGATCCCTGTCCGGCGCCATGTCAACATTATACTTGTATTGATGGACAAAGGCTTCGCTAAGATCGTTGAAATTGCGGATCTGAATGTTGTCTAAGCCCATATACCACTTCAGAGCAGCACCCGTCAAACTATCTTGAAAATAATGAATTAATAAGTCATGATCATCGGAATACGTAGACATCTTTCTCACGTACATTGTCAAATGGCTTCTAGGACACGAATCACCCTTATATCTCTCAAAGTCTGGCACTTTGAATTTTGCTGGAATCTTGACATTCGGAACTAAACAAAGGTCATGCGTGTTCTTCCCAAACAGATCCTTTCCTTTCAATGCTCTAAGCTCCTTCTGCATTTCCTGGAATTGATCCTGAAATTCTTCCATTCTATCAAAGAGACCCAAACTTTCAGCAGGCTTGGCAGGGTAAGTAGGTTCATTCAAGTATGGCACGGAGTGGACCACAGGAGCAACGATTGTCATAATCGGTTGCGGAAAAGGTGTCACAGACGGAATTACTGGCGGCATAGCAGTTGTCTCTGGTTGAGGAAGAGACAAAGCAGGTTGAAATAAAGGTTGTACGGCAGGCTGATACCCCTCTGGCACAAAGTTGTAAGGCATTCCCCACGGAAAACCTTTCGGCATCTGATGCTGAAGCGGGGAGCTGATTTGAGTCACGGATGCAGGAACGGTGACAATCTCGGAAACCACTGGAGTTGAAGTCTGAATCTCGGCAGCTGTAGTCGATGGCTGATTCTGAACAGCCACCAAACTTTCCACTAACGCAGTTAACTTTTCCATCTCGACACGAAGTGTAGCAACTTCCCCACGAAGCTCATGATTTTCCTGTTCCAAATCTTCCATTTTCCTCTGACGATTGGCCCGAGTGTCGTATTGGTGAGACAGCTTGACAACCTTTTGAGTGGAAAAAGAACAAGGATAAGACTCTAGAAAACATGTGAAGTGGAATGTGGAATGATGCATGATGTGCGATGCAAATGATGATTCATTTTAAAAGTTTTTCAAGGAACCTGGATAATTTTGCATACATCAATGGTAAAGGAATTTGGAACAACAAAAACTCAATCCATTAATCGAAAGCGATAAATTACAACTTACAACTTGGAATAACAAAGCAATAAATTAAAACTTTGGGATAACACCCCAATAATAAAAGCAGTAAATTACAACTTTGAAACATGAAATCCATAATAAAGCGATAAATTACAACTTCGGAGCATTAAAGCCCTTAATAAAGCAATAAATTACAACTTTGAAACATGAAATCCATAATAAAGCGATAAATTACAACTTCGGAGCATTAAAGCCCTTAATAAAGCAATAAATTACAACTTCGGAGCATGAAGCCCTTTTACATAGTTTTACAAAATGATATCAATAAAATAAAACTAAAAGATAGAGATCACTCAGAATCATCAGATGAGGGACCAAACACCAACTGTAACCGGAGCTTCTTGATCTTCTCTTCATAAAAGTCTTCCATCTCTTTCTTCTCAGCTACCAGTCGATCAATGACTTCCTTCTGCGGATTAGGAACGAGAGCCACGCTTACCGAACCTTCCCTCTTTCTCTTCCTTTCACTAGCATACTTCTTCAGCAAGGCATCCTTTTGACGAAGCTTCTCATCGTGATCAATGAACCGGCCGTCTTGAATAAACAACAACTCCTCCTTTTCCTTTAACTGTCGAGTTAGGACTCGATTCTCATATTCGGACATATGGTACTTTTCTTTCCAAGCATCCCTCTCGGACTTCATCCTAGCCAGATTTCCTTGGTACTCTCCTATATTCGCGATAGGGATAACAACAGATGATGGCGCAATGACAGGGAATAAAGGCTTCTCAAGTTTATAGGGCATCTTGAGAGCACAAGCCCTAGCACGGACCCACTGTAGGTAAGGCTCCAAAGAAAACGGAACCTCTATGTCCTAACATATCTCTCCCTTTCCTATGGATGTGGCTCCAAGCTCTTTCGATCTCCCTCTTAGCTGCCTGATGATCTTGTCCTTCCAGAAGAAAGAAACCACTCACATGGATGTTGTTTGGCTTATCTCTCATCGGGTACCCAAACTGACAGCGCGCGAGAACAGGGTTATAGTTTATTCCACCTCTCGTACCGAGAAGAGGCACGTTAGGAAAAGCACCACAGCTATCGATAATATTCACGTTGTAGTAAACTCGATTATACCAATCAATGTCGAAATGAGTGAGAGCCATAATCTTCGGCGCCCAACGCGGTTCCTTCTCGAGATCCCATAAAAGATCAGACCCAGGTAGATGCGAAACATACCACTGATACAACAATGGTACACAACAAATAATCATCCCTCCTTGATAAGAGTTTCGAAGATGGATGGAGTAGTAGGTATCTCCTAGCAGCGTAGGGACCGGATTTCCAATCAAGAAAATTCTGATGGCGTTGATATCCACAAACTTATCAACGTTAGGGAACAAGAGTAGACCATACACAAGTAAAGCAAACACGTCTTCGAAGGCAACAATATCCTTTATCTCAACAAAATGACGAGCTTTCTTCAACAAAAACTGCGCAGACAAACCCCGGATCCCCCCTTTCATAGTCATGTTCTCCTCTATCTCTGACTTCTTCAAGTGGGTGATGGTTGCTATCTCGTGAGATTTGGGCTCCTCTTCTAATCCAGAAAAAGGAACACAGTCGGTGATCGGCAAACCAAGTATGTAGGAATACTCTTCTAAAGTGGGCATCAACTGGTAATCCGGAAAAGTGAAACATCGGTACAAGGGGTCGTAGAATTGAACCAACGTATTGAGGATGCCTTCCTTCATCCTGCGCTTCATGAGAGGTATAATGGACCCATACTTTTTCTGAAAATCCATCGGGTTCTCGATCTTCGGAATCAAACTCTTCAGTTCTTCAATCTCGGGCTCCTTATAACTAAAACTCATAGTATTTCTCCTTCCAAATTCCATGATGACCTGGGATGTCTGCAGAAATTATTCCGAAGTTCTTTGAAAAACAAGTCTTCTACAAAGATGTTGACGAATGCATGGATGAATGATAATGCAACAGTCACACACAAGTTTGCAAACATAGGGTTCAAAGGTTCAACGTTCAGCATGGAGTCGAGGGTAAAGCCCACCCAAAGGTATGTACTAACGGTTCAATCACGCCTGTAAGACAAGGTTCTAAGAGTTCCCAGAGTCTACATTCCTCCTTCGGATATTACCAACATCTTGATTACTCAATAATTAGCAATATTCTCAAGAGAAACTCGTCCGAGCGTAGCATCGCGTAACAACTACTTCCGAATTACTCCGTTATAGTCTCCGCGCTACACCTAAAAAGGCCAAGATGGGTTAGGGTTCTACGGTTCTCAACTTCTCGGGCTCCTAGGTCGAAAATAATAATGTCTTCCCGATTACTCGGTAAATAAATATTAAGTTCAAGAGGGCCTTCCATTGAGTGGGGGATCTCATGCCTCCTTCTTCGGGATTACTCCCTCAAAGTTAACATGACTATACCGCCCGTCCTATTCCTTAAGTGTTACTTAATCCGGGTATAGGATTCGTCCTTTGCAAAAAAACCCAAACACCCCAATTTAAACACATAATCAAGCAAAACAAATAATAATAAACAGATAAAACAAATTAGGCTTAACCCACTTAGGGATGGACCAGCAAGAGGTCAATCTTTCCCCAGCAGAGTCTCCAATTTTGTAGCGATAAAAAATGTAGCGGGGTAAATCGGAGATCGAATTATTGATTAATTCCTCTCACAAAAGCAAGAGTCGCCACCGCGCTTTATTGTTTCCAAGGGAAAAGGGGAAAGAGCGAAATAAAACCCTAAATATGCAATGTAAATAATACTTTTTAAAAGTAATCAAAATACAAGGCGTTTTTGAAAAGAGATCTATGGTTCGGGGGTTGGTTATACAATGGGAAGGTATTATCACCCAATGTATCTATAGTACTCTATAGGAACCTTTTGAAATATCTATTTATTAAAATGCATTTGTTTGATCGAAAATAAATTGTTTTGGCCGAAAATGGGGTACAGACGGGTTTTTGAAGATACGACGACCTAATGTCGAAGTTTTTGCTTAAAAGGTATAAGTTTCGAAAAGATTGAATATTTGAGGAAAAATTATCCTAAGTTTTAATGAAATGCGAAAGTTCGCGCAATTAGACTTGAGGACATGAAGTCGACAAATTTAATCGTTTTTCCCTTGGATTTAAACATAAACAGAGTAAATAAGTAAAAATGAAAATTATGATAAACAAATGATATACAACAAATTAAATAAAAGACTAAAGGGTATAAATATGCATTTTTTATGATTTTTGTTTAATATTAATGAAAAGAAAGTATTTTTAATAGTTTTCATTTTTACGCATTTTTAAAATGGATAAAAGTAAAATAAGAATTAATTAAGGGGAATAAAATGTTTTTTAAGTTTTTTAAGTTTCTATTTTTTATCCCTTTTTAGAGTTTTGATATTTTTTAATATAAAGTATTATTAAAAGATGACTTAATGTCTTATACTAAATTGAGTATTTTAAATAATTTTATAAAAGGCCCTAATTAATATAACAAAATTTGTTCATTAGTAATTAATACCATTAAGAATAATAGATTTAATTAACTATATAGAAAGGTTGTTTATTATTATTAATTAGAAACAAAAAGTGAATTAAGTTGATTCATTAAAACAAACTAAAGGAAAAAACAAAATGGGCCAAAAGGGGTTTTAGGAGGCCCAAGATTAATAGCATCAGAAGCAAGATAGGGGGTGAATAAAGCAAATCGTTGGGCTTAGGCAGGAAAATGGGGTGAGGCCCATTTGGTTTTACAAACGTTTTTAGGGTTAAACATGATTTGTTAATTGGAAAAGGGATTAGGGTTTGGTTATGTGCAGAGCGGCGATCTTTCTCTCTTCTTCGTCTTCGCGTCTTTTGCCTTTGCCTGAGCTTCTGCCTGAGCTTTTGCCTGATCTTCTCTCCTCAATGGCCACCAGCATCCCGCTTTCCTCTTCCCTCCAGCCAAACGTTAGGGGGCGACGAATTTTTACGGTACAAGCTTCGTCCTTTACTTCGTTAGGTTTTGATTATTGCATGTTCATGTTTTTATCTGCTTGATTTTGATTCTCTATTATTGTTTGTTGGAGGTATTATGAAAGTCAAAGAAAGAAAAGAAATCGTTACCTAGAGGCGGAGACGGAGGAGGAAGTTGGGGCGTGCGACGGAGGCCAAGGGCAGCGAGGAAAGGTGATGCGTCGCGAGCTTGCTTCGGACTACTGGACCCTGGTTTGTGTATTTGTGTCCTTCTTCTTCTTGCCTTGGTACTGTATGCTTCAATGTTTTGGATGTTTGAGTGCTACTGTTGAAAAATGCTTTTTTTGACTAGTTTTCTCCTTCGTTCTCACTTCTGTATGCTTTTGCTTTTGGCCAATGATGCTATGCTGAGGATTTTCTGGTTGCCTTGAACATGCTATGTTGGAACACTTTGTTTTGATTAGCTTTCCTCTTCTTCTCCTTCTTGCCTTGTTACTGTTGCCTTATGATAGCCTATGATGATGAATTCTGAGGCCTTTCTAGTTTGGACAATCTCAGGTAAGTTGCATTGTGGTTATGGTGTTCATGCTGGTTTTTGAAATGGTTTAATCAGTAGCAGGTTAATGGTTTAGGTTGTGTATGGTTTTTGATGAAAATGGTTGGTAGCAAGTTTTGTGGTATTATGCAGTCAGCAGGTTTAGTAATGCAGTTGAATGGTTTAGGCCATATGTTTATGGTTTTGAATGATGCTTGTGATATTGGTTTGAGGGCTCAATCAGGTTAATGAGGTTTTGGCCAAGGTTGTTGGTTTATGGTTAAGCTTCCATGTCTTAGGCTTTAAAACAGGACAGGTTTGACATGGTTAAGAGGTTCGATTTTGAGGCAGCAAGGTTCTTGAAGTTATGCTTTTTGGTACTTTGAGAATTCTTGTATATTTGTTTGACAATAATTTTTCTGAGTTTTGAAGGCTTGGAGATAGATAGATGAATGTGTGTAGTGATTTTTCTTGTTATGTTATAACATTTCTTTTGGCCTTCAGGTTTACGTTGAGGGCTTTGGTATATTTTTAATATTTCTTTGATGCCTCTGTACATACTGTTACATCAGTTTGTTTTGTATCTTATTCCATGCTTTCTGTCTTCTTACTGACTGTGTTACTGCAGTTGTCTTGTATCTATTTCCTGCCTAAGCCAAACCTGTAAAACCACACTTCCTCCTCTCTTCTCTCTCTCAGTACAGTTTTGACAATAAAATGATATGTACTGTTTTCTTGTTCTGAAAAGGCATAGGCTGGAACATGATGAAAATTGAATACATATTGCTTGCAAAATGGTTTTTAGACTGCACATTTCTTTGACATCCAATGCAACAGTGGAGCCTATGTTTTGGCTTCTTCTATGTGGCTGCATAGGTTTACGTTGGCTTTGTTTGTGCTTGCATATGTAATGTTTATGCATATGCTGTGTACATTTTTGAAATATGCATTGGACTTTGAAAAAATGCAATTAATTTTTAATATGCAGTTTTGAAACCAAAAATGAATTTGTGCATGTTTCACAATTGTGCATTCATTTATGAAAAATAAAAATTCCTCCCTTTTTTGTGAACCGGGAGAAATCCCATGATTTGCAAAAAAGGGTAAACTGATTCCAGCCGTTGCTTTTAATGATGAACACTAAATAATTTTTCCGCTTTAATTATTTGTTCAATTCTAATTTCCTTTTAATCGTTTTTGCAGGTAAAATCAAATGAGCAGACAAAAAGGCATTGGATAGAAGATTTAGAATTAGAAAACATTAGATTAGTTTTATTTCATTTTAACTTTGTATTGTAAATTCGTTGTAAATGAATACAGTATTTACACAATAATTGTACAATTAGAAGAAAATGAATAAAATTCCAATATTTGCCAATTAATTTCTTCCTTCTCTCTAATTATTTACTTTATCGTTTATAATTCTTTAAATTGTATAATAATTGAAAATAAATCTCAATTACTTAAATTCAGAATAATAAACAAATAAATAAATAATATCATTGATCAATTAATAGTTTCAATTATTTAATTCATTATTCATAATTTTCTAAATTATAATAATTAAAGATAGAATTTCAATTATTTAACTTAGAATGATAAATAATTAAATAATCATTATTGACCAATTAATGAACTTTTTCAAATATTTATTATATTATTCATAAATCTTTAAATTATGTAATAACTGAGAATAAATTCCAATTATTTAAATTTAAGATAGTGAATAATAAATAAACACTGTCTGCTCGATTAATATACCTCTTCTCTAATATTTATTTTATTATCTATAAATCTTTAAACTATATAACAATTGAAAACAAATTCCAATTATTTAAATTTAAGATAATAAATAATCAATAAACATTGTTTTAGCATGAATCGATTAATAAATTTAGCGTTCACCAAATAAACAACTCTCGACTCGAAAAAAGTTATGAATTTTAAAAATCAAAACGCTTGCAATGTAATGATGCAGATAGGAGATGATATCTTAGGTCAAAATTTAGGGTACAACACAAGCTTATCATCAAATCTAACACTGATTGACTCTTCAACAATCTATGTTTCTATACTGTGTACTCTGTACCCTCTTGAGCATTCAGAGTATCCTAACATAATATACTTTTGTGCTTTAGAGTCAAACTTGTTCAGATGATCTTTAATATTCAGAATAAAACATGTACATCCAAAAGGATGGAAATAAGAAATGTTAGGTTTTCTGTTCTTCCACAATTCATATGGAGTCTTTTCCAGAATAGGTCTTATAGAGATTTTATTCTAAATGTAACACACTGTGTTAATTGCTTCCGCCCAGAAGATCTTAGCAATGTTAGTCTCATTGATCACGGTTCTGGCCATTTCTTGCAATGTTCTGTTCTTTCGTTCTACAACTCCATTTTGTTGGGGAGTTCTAGGACAAGAGAAGTCATGCGAAATGCCTTTTTCATTGAAAAATATTTCAAATTTTTTGTTTTCAAACTCTCCACCATGATCACTTCTGACTTTGACAATTCTAAGATCCTTTTCATTCTGAACTTCGTTATAGAAAGCAATGAACACAGAATATGACTCGTCCTTGTATCTTAAGAACTTTACCATGTCCATCTGCTATAGTCATCTATGATCACTAACCCATACTTCTTGCCACTAACAGACGCATTCTTCACTGGTCTAAATAAATCTATGTGCAGAAGTTCTAATGGCCTAGAGGTGGAAACAACATTTTTAGCTTTGAAAGCAGGTTTTGCAAATTTGCCTTTCTGACATGCTTCACACAGAGCATCTAGGCTGAACTTCAGATTAGGAAGTCCTCTGACCAGATTGAGCTTGTTAATCTGAGATATTCTTCTCATACTAACATGCCCCAATCTTCTGTGCCAGACCCATTGCTCGTTGTTAACAGAAAGAGGACATTTTACATTTTGACTCTTTAGTTCAGAAAGTTTTATCTTATAAATGTTGTTTTTCCTCTTTCCATTAAACAAGATAGTTCCATATTTCTGACAAACAACTTTGCATGAATTTTGATTAAAGATTATATCATAACTGTTATCACTTAGTTAACTTATGGATAACAGGTTATGCATCAATCCATCAACTAACAGCACATTAATAGAAGGAAGGTTACCATTACCTACTGTTCTAGAGCCAATGATCTTCCCTCTTTGATTGCCTCCAAAACCCACGTAGCTTACAGGTTTAAGTTCCAGGCTTTGGAACATATGCTTTCTACCCGTCATGTGTCGAGAGCATCCAGAGTCCAGGTACCATGACTAGTGTTTTAGCCTTGCTGCTAAAGATATCTGCTACATATATAATTTTGTGCTTAGGTACCCATATCTTTTGGGTCCTGGTTTGTTAGTTTTACCAACATTCTGTTTGAATTTTGGTTTGGCAGAATAATCATTGTTAGTGTATTTCAGATTATGTGTGTGCCCATAAGTGAAGTGAGATCTTAGTGGTGTGCGTTTAATTACTAGGTCCATAACTTTCTTAGGTGGAGATACCTTACCTTGGTATCCTATTCCTTTTCTGCCATTTCTGCTAACTCTATAGATCATTGAAGCCATCTTGCTTCTATCTATGTTTTTAGCCAGAAACTTCTGAAAGCTGTGATCATATTCTTTTATGATTTGATCAGCACTACTGGGAGCTTCTGAGATTATTTCTTTCTGAGAGTTTTGTAAATCATTTTCTAGTTTTTAAATTTTTTCTTTTAACTCAGAATTTTCTAATCTAAAACTCTCAGTTTCTTCAGGGTCAGAAGCAAGATCCTTTTTCAGGTTCTTGAATTTGACTCTGAGCTGCTGAAACCTTTCCAGAATTTTACTCAAAGTTTCTCCTAGTTCAGCTTTGGTAAAATTAACAGTGAAGTCAGGAAATACCTCTTCTATGTCTGATTCTGAGTCTGACCCAGATGCTTCGCTGTCTTCTGTCACATTTGCCATAAGAGAAATGTTGGCTCTTTCATCATCTGATTCTGAGTCTGCGTCAGAAGTATCTGAATCATCCCATGTTTCCATGAGACTTTTCTTCTTCTCCTTGAAGAGCTTCTTTTTGGGCTTCTCCTTCTGAAGCCTTGGACAATCACTTTTGTAGTGCCCCTGTTCATTGCCCTCATAGCAGATGATGTCTTTGTTGTTTGAATTTCTGTAACTAGACAAAGCTTCAGATCTTCTATGTCCAGAGGAAGGCTCAGACTTTATGTATCCGGAGGTGGATTCATTCTGATTCCCTGATCTTCTGGAGTTTCAGAATTTTATTTGCCTTGGCTTCCACAGCTGATTGACCCTTCTAGAGAGAAGAGACAATTCGTCTTCTTCTGATGAGGATCCATCAGAGGTTTCTTCCATAGCCTGCAGAACCTTAGAATCAAGTTTTTTGTTAGATTTTAATGTTAAAGGCTTACCTTGCTTCTGAGGCTCGTCATCTTCTAGCTCTATCACATGGCTTCTAAGGGAGCTAACAAGTTCCTCTAGAGATAGCTTGTTGAGATATTTAGCCATCTTAAGAGAAGCGACCATTGGCATCCATTTCTTTGGTAAACTTCTGATGATCTTCTTTACGTGATCAGTAGTAGAATACCCTTTGTCAAGAACTCTCAGCCCAGCAACTAGAATCTGGAATCTTGAGAACATTGCTTCTATGGATTCACTATCTTCCATCTTGAAAGCTTCGTATTTCTGAATGAGCGCAAAGGTCTTGGTTTCTTTAACTTGTATGTTTCCATCATGCGTCATTCTCAGAGAGTCAAACATGTTTTTGGTTGTCTCTCTGTTTGAGATCTTCTCATACTCTGAGTATGAGATGGCACTGAGAAGAATTGTTCTGGCCTTATGATGGTTTCTAAAGTCACGCTTTTGTTGGTTAGACATTCTTTTACTATCTATCTTCTGACCACTTTCATCCACTGGATGCATGTATCCATCCATTACCATATCCCATAAGTCAGCATCATGAGCTAGAAAGAAGCTCTCAATTCTGTCTTTCCAGTAGTCAAAATTTTCTCCATCAAAGACTGGAGGTTTGCCGTTGATTTTGTCCTTGTCATCGTGATAGTCATTGCTGATCTTTTGGCTTGGTCCCACCATAGTGTTTTTCTAAAGCTTGGATCTTGTACTGACACTGTTAAGTGTATGAACTCAGAATCAGGCTCTGATACCAATTGAAGAAGTGAAAAACACAAGAAAGGGGGGGGGGTTGAATTGAAACTTTAAAAATCAAAAGCAATAGACACGAGATTTTTATCCTGGTTTGCTTGATCTCAAACTACTCCAGTCCACCCGCCAAGGTGATTTCGCCTCTCTCCAACAAGGACTTAATTCACTAATCAGACTGATTACAAATCTACTTTTACAACTGCCAAAGTCTTCTTGAGTACAACCACAAACTGGTTTATCTCAAGGAAAATGACTTAATCAAAAGAAAAGGTTTACTGTGTACTATTTGTTTTTCGTTACAAAAACTGTATCACTACTGTGATGTATTATACAAATTGAATGTAGAATGAATATGAATTTTTGCAGCTTTTTGAGATTGTATGGAGCAGTTGTGTGAAATCGTAAATGATTTACCCTTTGAACTTGTTTATATAGGCGTGACAAATCTGTCCAAATGGAAACATGATAATTGTCACTTAAGTCACTTTCCATATTGAGAAGATCCTTGTATGAATGAAGCCATTGCACATGATACTGCCTTAATGGAAGAGTAATGCTTCATAACTTAGGAATCTTGCATGTTGCTTTACTTTAGAACTTGGGAAGTCAGAAACGTAAGGTTCAGTTTGCATGTTGGACTTCCGTTTAGAATAAAAATATCTTTCTCTTTGGTGTAGATTATGATCATCATACTTCAGAACATTCTGATTACTTAGCTTGATTGCTTCTGTGGCTTAACTTCTGAAGCCGTTTTAGTCAGAACTTCTGTACAACATAAAACACAAATTTAGAGTGCATATTTGTTCTTTTTATTTGTTATCATCAAAACTCTTGTGAGGATTGTAGAATTAAACTATGTTCTAACATCTCGAGCGTGAGGAAAGTTCCATTCATCCGTATAAGGAGCCATTGGAGACCATCAATTCAGAGGAAGAGCCAAAGGAGGTCAAGATTGGAGCATTACTGCACCCGACGTAAAGAGCAGGTTAACTGAATTGTTGAAAGTGCATATGGATATTTTTGCTTGGTCTTACCAAGACATGCCTGGTCTAGATATTGATATTGTGGAGCATCATTTACTGCTAAAGCCAGAGTGCCCGCCAGTCAAGCAGAAATTGCAAAGAACTCACCCTGATATGGTAGTAAAAATTAAAGAAGAAGTTTTAAAGAAGATTAATGTCGGTTTTCTTGTGACATCAGTGTACCCTCAGTGGATTGCCAATATTGTCCCAGTACCAAAGAAAGACGTAAAACTTCGCATGTGTGTTGATTATTGAGATTTAAATAGTGCTAGTCCAAAAGTTTAATTTCCATTACCACATATTGATATGTTGGTTGATAGTACAACAAAATTTAAAGTTTTCTCGTTCATGGATGGATTTTCCGGATATAATCAAATCAGAATGGCTCCTCAGGAAATGGAAAAAACAACGTTTATCACACCCTGGGGAACATTTTGTTACAAAGTGATGTCCTTCAAGTTGAAGAACGCTGGTGTAACGTACCAGAGGGCTATGAAAACCCTATTCTATGATTTGATACACAAGGAAATTGAGGTATATGTTGATGATATGATTGCAAAATCACAGACCGAAGAAGGGCATGTAGAAGATATGTTGAAGTTGTTTCAGCATTTGAGGAAGTATCGTCTCTGTTTGAATCCAAACAAATGCACCATCGGTGCCCGATCAGGGAAGTTGTTAGTTTTCATTGTTATCCAGAAAAGAATTGAAGTTGACCCTAATAAAGTCAAAGAAATTCAAGAAATTCCTGCACCAAGAACTGAAAATCAAGTTAGAGGCTTCCTTGGATGTCTGAATTACATTTCCAGATTCATTTCCCATATGACTGCACTGTGTGAACGGATCTTTAAGTTGTTAAAGAAAGATCAAGGTTGTCTGTGGATAGATGATTTCTAAAGGGAATTCAAAAGTATTAAAGAGAATTTGCTTGAAGCTCCTATCATGCTTCCTCCCGTTGAAGGAAGACCATTGATCATGTATCTGACAGTGTTAGATAATTATGGGCCATATTTTGGGACAACAAGAGGAAACAGGAAAGAAAGAATATTCCATTTATTATCTCAGCAAGAAGTTTACTGACTGTGAGTCGCGGTATTCTATGCTGGAAAAGACATGTTGTACTCTAGCCTGAGCGGAAAAGTGTTTGTGGCATTATATGTTGAATCATACTACTTGGTTGATTTCCAAAATGGATCCAATTAAGTATATTTTTGAAAAGCCTACTCTTACTGGAAGAATTGCCTGTTGGCAGATGTTGTTGGAGAATTATCTTACTCACCAACCGGTTGATGATTACCAGTCTGTTAAATATGATTTCCCTGATGAGGATGTTATGTTTCTGAAAGCGAAAGATTGTGATGAACCTTTGCCTGGGGAAGGTCCTGATCCTGAATCCCGGTGGGGTATGGTATTTGATGGAGCTGTGAACGCTTATGGAAAAGGAATTGGCATTGTGATTTTCACTCCACATGGATCACACATTCCTTTTACTGCAAAGCTGGCATTTGATTGTACCAGTAATATGGCAGAGTATGAGGCTTGTATCATGGGTCTCGAGGAAGCCATTTGATCTCAGAATCAAAGTTCTAGATGTATATGGTGATTCAACTTTGGTAGTTAACCAGATTAAAGGAGAATGGGATACTCATCAACCTGGCTTGATCCCTTACAAAGATTATGCTAGAAGATTATTACCCTTCTTTAACAAATTTGAATTCCATCATATTCCCAGAGATGAAAATCAGATGGCAGATGCTTTGGCAATTCTGTCTTCTATGTATCAAGTGAATACTTGGAACGATATGCCTCGTATCACGGTCCGACGTTTGAATAGACCAGCTCATGTGTTTGTGGCGGAGTAATCAGCAGATGAAAAGCCTTGGTATTATGATATCAAGCATTTTCTCCAGACTTAGGAATACCCGGCTAGTGCATCGAATAAAGATAGAAAGACATTGCGAAGGTTGGCAGGCAGCTTTTTCCTCAATAAAGATGTGTTATACAAAAGAAATTATGATATGGTCTTGCTCAGATGCGTGGATAGACACGAAGCAGACACGTTGATGCATGAAGTCCATGAAGGTTCCTTTGGTACTCATGCCAATGGAGATTCGATGGCGAAGAAGATGCTTAGGGAAGGTTACTATTGACTGACAATGGAATCTGACTGTTATAAATTTGCAAAGAAGTGCCATAAATGCCAGATTTATGTTGACAAGATTCATGTGCCTCCAACGCTTCTTAATGTTATTTATTCCCCATGACCTTTCTCTATGTGGGGTATTGACATGATTGGAGTGCTTGAACCCAAGGTGTCAAATGGACGTCGTTTCATCTTGGTGGAAATTAACTACTTCACCAAATGGGTGGAAGCAGCTTCATATGCTAATGTCACTAAGCAGGTGGTGGTGCGCTTCATCAAAAACAATCTCATATGTCGGTATAGTGTGCCAAGCAGGATTATCACGTACACCAACACTTTCATTTTGAAACATTTTCAAAAGATAAAGCTTTTTGTACGCGTTATTATAGAAATGAGAGCCATTACAAAGACACTTTTCAAAGTCACTGTCAAAAACACATTCCACAAACACCTCTTTGAACTGTTTTTAAAACCAACACTTTGTACGCGTTCTTATAGAAACGAGAGCCATTACAAAGACGTTTTTCAAAATACTTTCAAAACCCACACCACAAGCACATTTTCAAACAAAAGCAAGTGATATAGAAAGAAACTATGAGCCCGTAGATAACTACGGATGAAAAGGGGGATAATATCTTCCCTTTTCATAACCTACCCCTTGAACTCAAGAAATAATATTGAAAGGTCTTTCCTGTTCTTTTCAACCTTTCCTTATTGGATAAAAGAAAACTCAGTGGAGACTCTTGTTATCCGCAACAATTGCGATCAAACACAAAACACCCAAGTCAGTTCTCCCACCGTGTTACAGAACTGGAGACTCTGCTGGGGATTCTTAAAAATGGGGTTACCTTAGGGCTAGATCACCTTTACTTTCTTTTCATTGTTTGACTTTCTTGCTTTACAATGGTTCTTTGTTTGGGTTTGTTTTGATCCTCTACCCGGATCTAGGGTACCTTTTAGGTAAGTAGCAATAGATTGTGGAAAATGTGCAGGGTATACCGACATGGTTGAAGCAATAGCTACGTTAGTGTGATATATTTGTTGGTACCGGTAGCCCTTGAGTATTCAAGGAGAATACGGGGCCGCTGTGTGGTGTCATGAAACACTAACTGACCTTAGAACCTTAACTGAACAACTTCGCCATTAGGAAATTGTGAGATATCCGGCTTTGGTGCAGTCCGAAGTTGGTTGATACTCGATGCTACGCTCATTGAGATCAGACTTTCGGGATATTTCGGTCGCCATTAAAGAGGCTTGCGCTGAAACAATGGCCGATGAAGAAAGATCAATGATATTGAGATCTCCTAGAACCCGATTACTATTTCTAGGATAGGTTGAGCCAACTAAACTTCAAGAGGGTACTTACCTACAAACCTCATGCAAGCCTAAACCTAAGGACTTGTCTACTTTGTGTGTATATGACTATTTGTACATAACAACTTGCTTGCTTTGCATACTTGTACATAACATCATGACATCATACCATAGAATTTTCAATAACCATTTCAAGGATCTCAAGGGCCTATGATGCAGTGTCATGTTGAACCAGACGCCTATCAAGGGGCAAGAGGATTCATTCTCTAATCAAATGCCGTCAAAGACCAAAGCACAGTAACTTGAGTCAAGGGATATGACCCACTTGACATGGTGAGCTTGATTCTTCTCAAATACATCCACCGATACGAAGTTTTCCAATCAAAGTTGTTGATCAAATTCAACTTCTAACATCTTCTTGTGTTTACCCTGCGAGATCCTTGAAAACATGCATCCACATACCATGCATCATATCATGACAGGTTTCTCCCATATAGGTTTTCTTATCTTCCTACGATTTATTTCAGTAAGATGAATATGGAACAAACCGTGAAGTATCTTCAAGCACAAAACTCTCAATTCCAACAAATGTTCTTGACTTTGGCTAAAGGGCAAGAGGACCTGAAGACTCTTCTTCTCAAAGACAAGAAGAAAAAGACAAAGAGGTCAGTGGGTGTCCTGAATTTGGGAAGAAGACTTAGAGGACCAGTAAAGAGAGCTCTTGATCTCTCAACTCCATCAAATGAGGGGAATAACCATGAAGAAGATAACAACCCAGGGATTGACGAAGATGAAAATGATTTCTCTGAGGAACAATATCCTCCCGCTGAAGATAAATACAAACAGTTGGATGATCGCCTGAATTCCATGGAGATTCAGCAGATACCTGGCTTGGACTTTGAAGAGTAAGGGTTGGTTTCTGGGTGGTCATCCCACCAAAGTTCAAAGTACATACCTTTGCCAAATATGATGAGGTCTCTTGTCCTAAGATGCATCTGAGATCTTATGTCCGCAAGATTCAGCCTCACACTGCTGACCGAAAGTTGTGGGTCCATTTCTTCCAAGAAAGTTTGACTGGCACTCAACTAGAGTGGTTATATCAGTTAGAAGGAACCGACATTCATGCCTGGGAGGACTTGGTTGCTGTTTTCTATAAGCAGTACCAATACAACACTGATCTTGCACCAACTCATGTGCAATTGCAGAGTATGACCATGCGATCCAACGAGGGCTTCAAAGAATACGCCCAAAAGTGGAGAGACCTGGCTGGCAGGGTACAACCCCCATTAACTGACAGGGAGCAGATTGACATCTTTATGGGGACTTTGATGGGACCTTTCTTCAATCACCTAATCGGAAGCTCCTCAGTCGGGTTCACAGAGCTAATACTGACAAGAGAAAAAGTAGAGGCTGGCATCCAAAACGGAAAGATCCAAGGAGCTACATCCTCTGATACTTAGAAAAAGCCATACAATGGGAAGAAAGAGTCTGATGCAGCATACTGTCAAAAGGGCCGTAACCAGAGTAACCACGACCAACACGTGGAGGAAGTCCTGATCTCTAATCCTACACCTGTTCAACAACGACAGGGCAATAGGCGTAGATTAAAATACCAAGAAAGGAAGTACGATAAGATTAACATGCCATTGTCTCAAGCATTACAAAATTTGCTGAAAGAGAAGATGATCACACTAAGGGATCCTCCTCAAAACCCCGATACCTCCTCTCTTAAGTACAATCCAAATGTTAGATGTGCCTACCATTCTGATAGTTCTGGACACGACACCGATAGTTGTTGGACTTTGAAGAACAGGATTCAATATTTGATTAACGCCAAGGAGATTGAGTTCAAACCTCTAGAGACTCCTGACGTGATCACTGCTCTTATGCTAAGTCATTGAGAGCATCCTTTTTCATTTTGAATTCTCAATTGTAATCTCTTTTTTTGTTCAAACACTTATCTATTAATGTCAAACTTCGTTTCATTAATGCATTGTGTATGTTTGTCTTGAATTAATCCATTCATTTTCATTATATTTAAACTATACTTTTTACTCCCTTTATGATATTCAACTCTCGTTTTAAAATTTACAAGCCTTTAGAGGGAGGATGACGAAAACAATGCCATAATCTCATACAATATGCTTTTAGACAGACCTTGCTAACGATGTACAAGCGTTCTTTCAATTCCTAAAAACTGGAGTTATAAGGAGGATAATCCCTAGTCAACCCCTTTGAGCCTAAGAAGTAGGAGTTTTCTTTTTCACACGAATTGAAACCTTTAATCAAAACCCGGGGCATGGTAATTTCACAGTTAATTCAAACGTGCATTCAGTCACAAACTTTCACTTCTTATACAACGAATGACATCTAAAACATTCCTCTGGAATCAAAAGTCGATGATGGTTCCCTACCAAATAGGCAGCCATTATCTCTTAAAAGAAAAAGCCCACTAAGTCAAAACCTACGAAGGAGACTTAAGAAAAACGGGGGCATCCCACTGACTGTAATCTCAAAACAAGAACAGTCAGGCAAAAGTCAGGGGTAGAAGACAAAAACAAAAAAAGAGCACACTATAAATCCTCAACAACATGGAAAATTTGGCAAAAATAACTGCCTTCCAACAAACTTAACTTGTCTGAACCATCACTAAAACGTCATTTCTAACTCAATTGGAATTCAAACGCACAATTGACTGAGCTTAGGACTGGAGAACATCACGAAGAACTGGCGGGTACAAATACACTTTGAGCCTTATCCTTTGTTTCTTAAAACCGTGAACCATACCACGATACAACCTTTTAAAGTCCTAATTGAAGCATGGGTTATTTCGAAAGCATACTGTTACAAAAGGTATCCTGACTCCTGTAAGGCTTTACTCCAAATTCTGAGTTGAATTCATATTCTTACAAAACTCTTTACTTGCTAAAACTGCACTCTCAAAACTTTAAGACAAGCATAAACTTTGCATTATTTGAATATCGTTGTTTGCATATGGATAATTGTTTGACAGTGGAGAAATTCACACGACGAATATCTAGCGAAAAAAACTCTCTCAAGAAACAGAATCACTTCAAATGAGATGACACCTCCAATGACAAATATCCTATAAACAGGCGGCACAGCACGATCATTGTTTATCACATTTGGGGAAGTCAAGTCAAGATTTCCATAAAGCTCTAAAGAAGTGTTGAGTAACTAGGGGCATGTCTGTATCTGAATCACCTAGGAGCATTGAACTTCAATTCCAGCAAAGGGTCACATATGGCCAAGCAAACACTTTTTGGCAGTACTACAACACTTACTACTAGGGGCAGAGAGAAATTCCCACAAAGTCCTTTTCATAGAGAAATTCCCAGCCAGAGTTTAAATCTCTAAAAGCTTATCCCAATTGAGTTGATCTCAAGAATCCTCGAGGATTTCTGCGAAAAGAAAACGCCTCTCCAGCAGATTGGCAACAAGGTTTATTTCCCCAATAAACGGCAAGATCCCTAGCTTGAATTTGCCTCTCAGACTATCACAAATCAAGGGAACACAACCCCTCTTCCCCAGTAGACTCTTCTACAATCCCCATTGAGTTGATGTAAAGCTTGGAAGCCAAACCAGATAACAGTTAAGCTCTTTGTCCCCAACAAGTTGTTAACTTCCTTTCTCTTTCATCAAGAGATAGCTCCCCCAGTAAAGCAGCAGACAACCAAAACTCCTGAACTCTTTTACCCAAGCGGAAATCAACACTCTCCACAGAGTTTTCTTCTCAAGCAAAATCAACATTCCCCAATAGAGTTCTCCTCAAACAACAAAATAGGAATCCCCAATGGAAACATTCTAAAACAAGGTCTGGAGAGGTGCATACTCTTCAACAGTAGTCCGAGATTTAACTTCCCAAAATTCCCCAACACTTGTCAAGGATTTATTTTCCAAGACAAAGATACATTTCAACAACATTCATCTCATATGCATACGAAACGCATATGGCACAATCTCATTTATTTTGAGAAACATCATTACGCCATGTATACATCATGACGTTTCATACAACTAACTCTTTACCTTTTCAGGAAAATATCAACAGATAAGTGTCATTAAATTTCTCCAAGACAAAATCAAGATTTCTTCATTATCTGCTGAGGTAGTAATCGTCCAAGGTTCCTTCATCATATGCTGAGGTAGTTATCGTCTCAGATTCCTTTATTATCTACTGAGGTAGTAATCGTCCAAGGTTCCTTCATCATCTGCTGAGGTAGTAATCATCTCAGATTCCTTCATTATCTGCTGAGGTAGTAATCGTCCAAGGTTCCTTCATCATCTATTGAGGTAGTAATCGTCTCATATTCCTTCATTATCTGGTGATGTAGTAATCATCCAAGGTTCCTTCATCATCTACTGAGGTATTAATCGTCTCAGATTCCTTCATTATCTGCTGAGGTAGTAATCGTCCAAGGTTCCTTCATCATCTGCTGAGGTAGTAATCGTCTCAAATTCCTTCATTATCTATTGAGGTAGTAATCGTCCAAGGTTCCTTCATCATCTGGTGAGGTAGTAATTGTCCGATATTCCTTCATTATCTGTTTAGGTAGTAATCGTCCAAGGTTCCTTCATCATCTGCTGAGGTAGTAATCGTCCAAGGTTCCTTCATCATCTGCTGAGGTAGTAATCATCCAAGATTCCTTCATTATCTGCTGAGGTAGTAATCGTCCAAGGTTCCTTCATCATCTGCTGAGGTAGTAATCATCCAAGATTCGTTCATTATCTGTTGAGGTAGTAATCATCCTAGATTCCTCCATCATCTGTTGAGTTAACAATCATCCAAGATTCCTTCATCATCTATCATCATCAAGCTTAAAACCTGAAACCAGACAGGATAAATATCTGTGAACAAATCAATTGTAGATCAATCCCTGAAACGGGATGGGGTAACTATCTACATGACAAACACTTCTATTCAAGACCTCTTCTTGTTCAGTTTAATCAATCAATGGTTTATCCTGATTCCTTTCCGGTAGACCTTTTCTCTGGTTCAGATAAATCGCTCTAAGATTTATTCTAATTCTCTCAAGTTAAAGAATATTCAAGACCTCTGCTAGTTCAATTTAAATCGATCAATGGTTTATCTTGATTCCTCTCTGATAGACATCTTCTCTGGTTCATATAAATTTCTCTCAAGATTTATTCTGATTCTTTTTGAAATTCTGGCAACAAATACTTAATGTCACAGTGAATGTTATGACACCGTATCTGACAAATTGTACACACACCAAATAGTAATTTAAAAGACAGTAAAGAACACAATCAATTGTTAACCCAGTTCAGTGTATAATAACACCTACTCTGGGGGCTACCAAGCCAGGGAGGAAATTCACTATAAGAGGAATTAATTTAGGAATAAACCAACCGGTTTATCTCCTTCACTTAAGACCTACCCAATGCAACTTCAATCTAAGTCCTACTTAAACCTGAGTTCCTACTCACTCCCCCTCAATCACAACAGTGATACTAATCTACTGATTAATAAGGTTATGAAGACATTCTTCAATACACACGCTTGATTTTGCTTCAAAGCTTTAATCAAGAGACACAACACTCGTGCTTCAAAGCTTTGAGTGATAAACAACCCTTACAACCAAATCCTAATCTAAGTCACTTATCAAACTGATAATTGCTTGGCTCACAGTAGTTACAACTATACAATGCCTTATTGATCTTCTGTCAAAAGCGCTACTCACCATTAAGCTTCGTGAGAAATATATAAGAAGACTATTCTTCATTTAGGGCTTCCATAAAAATAGCTAGGGTTAACCAAAGTTAACCTAAAGACTTGGTCTTGGGCTTCCATCATAATAGATTAGGGTTAAGCAAGGTTAACCTAATGTCCACGTGAGCATCTGATCTGGACAATATACTTCAACTCAGAGTAGCACACCAGATTCCTGAAAATTCTCAGGAATAATAAATCTGCACACCAACTTGATCAATACAGGATGTCTTAACATTGGTTATGACATCATGTATCTTGCTCACTGATTTTTGTAGAATTCAGTACATATGATCATAGCTTAATCATCATGATATTCACTCATACTGAGTAGTTCCTGTAGAACACTCCTTCTGCCGAATTTACCTTTATCCCAGAATATTATGACATCAGTCATGACATTCGCAAATCTGGTTTTACCAAAAAATAATGCCAACAAACAAATACATACAAACTCCCCCTTTGGCAAATTTTTGGCTAAAACCCCTAAACAATCAGAGATTAGAATGCAGCTAAATTTTTTAATAACAGCTACCAATATCTAATTCTACCAAAATAACCACAATTTCTTCTCCCCCTTTTTAGCCATAAAGAGGCCAAAGGTACTAGTACTTTAAGTTATACAGTCATCCAAAAGGAAATTCAAAATACACAAAAACAGAGAGAAGGTATCAAATAGCAGCAACAGGTTCCAACATCAATCTTTTCAACTCAGTAAACACAGACCTTCAGGTACTTTCATCCCCTGAGGAAGCACTATTTTCAGCAGCATTTTCTGGTGAGCTTCTTGCAGAACCATCATGTTGTTCTTCATCAGCATCCTCTTCCCTCATTTGTTCTTCATTCTCCTCCTGTTCCAGACTAGCAATCAGCTCTTCAAGAGTCCTTTTTCTTGCATAAAGCTCTCTACATGTTTCTTTTAGAACAGCGATAACATCAGCTTTCTTGGAATGAGCTTTGACATTTGATGTCTCAGCAGATGTCATAACAATGTCAGGGACATGTGTTCCCTAAAATAGCTTATAGTGAACACCAAGTGCAGGAGCTCTTTTGCACACAAAGTCTTTTTCAACCAGGATATCAGAATACTGATCAATGATTATACCACACAGGAGAGAGGGAAAAGCAATAGGGCCTTTAATAGCACATCTCTCTGCACATTTCAATGTTTGATCAAAGATGTAGTTGCCATAATCAAAGTTTGTTCTGGTTCCAACAGCATAGATAAATCTTCCCAAACCTGTGGAAATGGTGGATTTGTGGTTGGTGGGAACCTAGTTAGTTGCACCAATTTTGTGCAGTATGGCAAACTTCATACACAGCTTGTTTGCAGTTAGCTTCCCTTTCAAGGGCCAGTACTTGACTTGCTTGGCAGTGATGGTTTGACAAACCTGGTTGTCAGTAACTTCAAGCTCAGGTTGAGCATCATCAGGCCTTCCTAGGTATTTGTTTATCACAGTGGGAGATAAATTTACCTTCCTTCCTCTCACATAAACACTCTTAAAATCAGCTGACTTTCCATCAGCACAACCACCAGAGAAATTTACTATGAATTCTTTGACAAGAATCTCATAGCAGTTGGAAAACTTGACCACTGTTTTCATCAGGCCATCAGCCTTGATTAGATCCATGACTTCCTTACACTCAATAGCACTTTTGTTCAGCTCCCTCTCTAAGGCAATCCTTTTCAGAAACACATACTTCCACCTGCTTGCATTTTCTGGATGGTGAAAGGAGATGTTGTCAATGGCAACTTCAGGAACCTTAGGCAGTTTTCTAGAAGAGGGTTTCTTCCTGAGAGGAATGTCTGGAACATTGCTCTCAACATCAAAATCAAAGTCTGATTCCTCATCAGATTTAGAGGGTTCAGGAGCCTTTCTTTTCTTGGCTATAGGTTGTCTCAAGGGTTTTGAGAGACTACCAACAGATGCCCTAGCTTTTACCTTACCCTTCCCTTTCGAAGTTCCAGCTTTTTGATCCTTCTCAGCCTTGTTCTCAGGCCTAGCTTTCTCATGAACAACTTCAGTAGCCTTCTCTTTGGAGGGGCTTCGGGCAGCATTCTGCTTCTCTTTTCTACTCATCATCCTTCTAGCTATGCTAGGGTTGATATTGGCAATTAAATCATTATCAGAGAATTCTTCATCAACATCAATGAAAGGAGGTTCAACAGCCTTGTCAGTAGGGGTCTGGTGATCATTAGGTTTTTCTGGAGATTTCTTAATGTTGTCGTCAGGTGTCTCAACAATCTGAGTGACATTGGGATCCCTTTCTAAATTAGGGCTAGCAGTTTCTTGGTTCAATGGTACAGATATACCAGGAACAGAGTGATTCTCATTAAGAATCCTAGTGACTAGTCTGAAAATAGCTTGATGCACATAAGCAGAACCTTCCCTATTAGCTATCTCTGGAGGAACAGAAGATGATGGTTGAGAATATTTACCAGAGGGAGAAGCTTGTGATCTTCTTGCATGTCTGGTTCGCAGCTTCTTGACCTTAATAGGATCAACTGCCATTTCACGAAGTGGATTTATCTCAAGAACATCAGCATCCATGGAGTTCACGATTGCCCTAGGTTCGGTGTCAGTGGGTGAGGAAGATGCAGTTGCCTTTGATGGAGATGATGACTCAAATTGTTGAGACATCTTGAGAGATTAAGAAGAAAAGTGACAACGAGTGTGAAATCTTCTTTTGAGGGAATGGAGAGTGATGCAGCAAAATGAGAGGAGGGAGATATAAATATGTCTATTCCTCTTCTTAAACTTTTGGAAAGAAAGAGGGAAACAAATGATTAGTCCAATCAGAATAGACTTGATTAACATATCTCTTTCAACCCTTGTATTAAGCAAAATTAATTGCTACATCTCTTCATATTGGCAAATACCCAGCTTGCCCCTTAAATTCTCAAAATGACTAGCATCAAGTGCCTTGGTAAAAATGTCAGCCAGTTGTAGTTCAGTGGCAACATTTCCAGCTTAATCACCTTTTCCTCCATAAAATATCTGATGAAGTGATGTCTAATGTCAATATGCTTAGTCCTGTTGTGCTGTATAGGATTCTTGGATATATTAATAGTACTCAAATTGTCACAGTACAATGTCATGACATCTTGTGTGACATTATACTCAGTCAACATCTGTTTCATCCAGATCATTTGAGAACAGCTGCTACCAGCTGCTATGTATTCAACTTCAGCAGTAGATAGAGACACACATTTTTGTTTCTTGCTGAACCAAGAGACAAGATTATTTCCCAAAAAGCATCCTCCAGAGGTGATATTTCTATCATCAACACTACCAGCCCAATCAGCATCACAATAACCAGACAAAATTGGTTCACATCCATTAGAGTACAACATGCCATAATTGTAAGTTCCACTCACATACTTCAGAATTCTTTTCACCTGGTTGATGTGACTTACTTTGGGTTCAGCCTGGTATCTTGCACATACTCTAACTGCAAAGGCAATGTCAGGTCTGCTGGCTGTTAAGTATAGCAGACTTCCTATCATGCTTCTGTACAAGCTTTGATCCACATTTGCCCCACTTGTGTCTTTGGACAACTTTAAATGAGTAGGTGCAGGAGTCCTTTTATGATTGGCATTCTCCATCCCAAACTTCTTGACAATATTCTTTGCATATTTGCTTTGAGACAGAAAAATTGAGTCTTCCATCTGTGTGACTTGTAGTCCAAGAAAGTAGGTCAATTCTCCCATGAGGCTCATTTCAAATTCAGCTTGCATCTAGTTAGCAAAATGTTTAACCATTTTATCTGACATTCCTCCAAACACTATGTCATCAACATAAATTTGAGCTACCATTATCTTTCCTCCTTCATTCTTGACAAAAAGAGTTTTATCCAAACCTCATTTCCTGTATCCTTTGTCAGTGAGGAACTTTGTCAACCTGTCATACCAAGCTCTAGGAGCTTGTTTCAGACCATATAAAGCTTTCCTCAATTTGTAGACATGATCAGGACAGTTTGGATCCATAAATCCTTTCGGCTGTTCCACATATACTTCCTCATTTAAGTACCCATTTAGGAAGGCACTCTTCACATCCATCTGAAACAGCTTGAACTTAAGGAGACAAACAACTCCCAATAGAAGTCTGATTGATTCCAGTCTGGCTACAGGAGCAAAAGTCTCATTAAAATCAACCCCTTCAACTTGAGCGTATCCTTGAGCAACAAGCCTTGCCTTATTCCTGGTGACAACTCCTTCAGCATCTGACTTGTTCTTGTAGATCCACTTAGTGCCAATGATGTTTGTTCCTTCTGGTCTAGGAACTAACTCCCATATTTCATGTTGCTTGAACTGGTTCAATTCATCTTGCATTGATCCAATCCAGTATTCATCAGTCAAAGCCTCTTTAACATTTTTTGGTTCAATCTTAGACACAAAGCAAGAGTTTGTGATGATTTCTCTAGATCTTGTAGTGACTCCACTGTTAGGATATCCTATTATGAGTTCCTTAGGATGATCTTTCTGAATTCTGATGGAATGATCTTTGTTAGCTTCCTTTGATTCAGACTCTGATGGAGTAGGATTAGGCACATCATCCTTTTTAGACACTTGTGTTGAAGTCTCAAAGAATGTCTCAACATAATATGGGACATTTGTTTCCTCATGGTGATCATCAACTATGACATTTATAGACTCCATCATAACTTTGGTCCTGGAATTGAATACCCTATATGCTCTGTTGTGGGTAGAGTATCCTAGGAATATTCCTTCATCACTTTTAGGGTCCATATTTCTCCTTTGTTCACAATCTGTCAGAATATAACATTTTCTCCCAAAGACATGGAAGTACTTCACTGTAGGCTTTCTTCCTTTCCATAGTTCATAAATAGTGGATGATGTTCCCTTTCTCAAGGTGACCCTGTTATGGACATAACATGCTGTATTCATAGCTTCAGCCCAAAAATGAATAGGAAGATTTTTGGCATGTATCATTGCTCTGGCAGATTCCTGTATAGTCCTATTTTTCCTTTCCACAACTCCATTTTGTTGAGGAGTTATAGGTGAAGAGAACTCATGATTGATTCCTTCTGAGGAATAGAACTCATCAAACTTACTATTTTCAAATTCTTTACCATGATCACTTCTGATTCTGACAATGCATCCTTCTTTTTCTCTTTGAATTCTTTTGCACAATTCCTTAAATACATCAAATACATCAGACTTTTCCCTAATGAAGTTTATCCAGGTGAATCTGGAAAAATCATCCATAACAACATAGGAATATCTCTTTCCACCAAGACTTTCCACCTGCATGGGACCCATCAGATCCATATGTAGAAGTTCTAGCACCTTAGAGGTAGTCAGATGTCTTGTCTTTGGATGTGACATTCTAGTTTGCTTTCCAACCTAACATTCACCACAGACTCTCCCTTCATCAATATGAAGCCTTGGAATACCTCTGACAACCTCCATGGATATGATCTTTTTCATCCCTCTTAGATGTAAATGACCAAGTTTTTGGTGCCACAGTTTCACTTCATTTTCTTCTTTGGCTATAGAGCATACAGAAGAGTAGTTAGTGTTCTCAGACTCCCATAAGTAACAGTTGTCTTTTGATCTAACTCCTCTCATTACAACTTCTTGTTTTTCATTAGTTACAAGACATTCAGACTTGGTGAAGTTGACCTTGAATCCTAGATCACATAATTGACTGATACTTATGAGATTAGCAGTCAAACCATTTACCAGCAATACTTCATTTAGGTTTGGAACTCCAGGGCAGTCCAAGTTTCCAACTCCTTTGATTTCTCATCTAGCACCATCTCCAAAAGTGACATAACTAATAGTATGAGGTTTGACATTATTCAGCAGATTCTTAATTCCAGTCATGTGTTTAGAGCATCTACTGTCAAAGTACCAGTCTTCCTTGGCAGAAACTCTAAGGGAGGTGTGAGCTATCAGGGCTGCAGTCTTTTTCTTCCACTGTTGAGTATATGGTGCCTTGTTAGTCTTAGGTTTGACATATGAGGTCTGATTAGGATATCCATATAATCTGAAGCAGAATGGCTTTATGTGACCAATCCTTCCACAATAATGACATCTCCATCTTTTATACTTTTTCTTCATATTTCTCTGTTCTTGATGTTGAGTCCTATGTTGTGACATTTGCTTTGACATTTGTTTATCAGGCCTGGTCTTCTTCTTGTCAACAGCGGATTTCTTTGCAGCCACAAATCCTAGACCAGACATGTTTCCTGCACTTTGTCCAGCCTGAAGGATTTCTTCCAACTTGTCAGTTCCATTTGTTAACATCTTGACAGACTTAGTCATCTGATCAAGTTTGGAGTTCAACATTAGAACTTCACCTTCGAGATGGCTTATAGTAGCAGTGTCTGCCTTCTTCTCAGCCTCCAACTTTTCTATGAGCTTTTTCTGTTTCTCATTTTGTTGACAGACTTCAGCACTTCTGATACATAGCTTCTTGTAGGATTCAACAAGTTCTTCAAATGTCACTTCCTCATCACTAGAATCATCATCAGAGTTACAAATACCAGATAGTGCAGTAACTAGTTTAGCAGATTCTTCTTCAGAGTTACTTTCTGAGTCACCATCAGACGAAGTAACAAACATTCCTTTCTTTTGTTTCTTAAGAAAGGTAGGACATTCAGCTCGAATGTTCCCATATCCTTCACATCCATGGCATTGGATTCCTCTGCTTTGATTTCCCTTTTCTTCAGACTTAGTTCTTCTGCTGGAGTCATAGGATCTGCTAATGTCAGAGGAAATGTTCTTGACATTTGACCTTGACTTTGGGTCCATTCTCTTGATGAGTTTGTTGAACTGCCTTCCAAGCATAGCTATAGCTTCTGAAATATTCTCTTCATCACTCTCCTTGCTTTCATCTTCAGTATTGGATACAAGGGCTATGCTCTTGTTTTTCTTGTCAACATTTTCACTGATCCCCATCTCAAATGTCTGAAGTGACCCAATGAGTTCATCAACCTTCAAGTTGCAGATATCCTGAGCTTCCTCTATAGCAGTCACTTTCATTGCAAACCTTTTAGGCAAGGATCTGAGAATCTTTCTCACCAGCTTTTCTTCTGTCATCTTTTCTCCCAATGCTCCTGAGGTGTTGGCAATTTCCAAGATGTTCATGTGAAACTCATGAATGGTCTCATCTTCCATCATCCTCAGATTCTCAAATTTGGTAGTGAGCATCTGAAGTCTTGACATTTTTACTTTGGATGTACCCTCATGGGTGGTTTTGAGGGTGTCCCAAACATCCTTGGCCAGTTCACATTGATGTACTAGTCTGAATATGTTTCTATCAATTCCATTGAATAAGGCATTTAATGCTTTAGAGTTACCCAAGGCTAACTCATCTTCTTCTTTGCTCCATTCTTCCTCAGGTTTCAGACTAGTCGTCCCATCTTTCCCAGTTATGGTGGGATGATTCCATCCTTTGTCAGCAGCTCTCCAAGCCTTTTTGTCCAGTGACTTCAAGAAGGCAATCATACGAGGTTTCCAGTAGTCATAATTTGATCCATCTAGAATAGGTGGTCTGTTCCGAAATCCTCCTTCCTTGTCCATAGCGCCAAAAAAAAATATCCCTAGATCTCACCCAGAAAGACAGGCAGGGTGCCTGCTCTGATGCCAATTGAAATTCTGATAACAGATACTTAATGTCACAGTGAATGTTATGACACCGTATCTGACAAATTGTACACACACCAAACAGTAATTTAAAATACAGTAAAGAACACAATCAATTGTTAACCCAGTTCAGTGTATAACAACACCTACTCTGGGGGCTACCAAGCCAGGGAGGAAATTCACTATAAGAGGAATTAATTTAGGAATAAACCAACCAGTTTATCTCCTTCACTTAAGACCTACCCAATGCAACTTCAATCTAAGTCCTACTTAAACCCGAGTTCCTACTCACCCCCCCTCAATCACAACAGTGATACTAATCTACTGATTAATAAGGTTATGAAGACATTCTTCAATACACACACTTGATTTTGCTTCAAAGCTTTAATCAAGAGACACAACACTCGTGCTTCAAAGCTTTGAGTGATAAACAACTCTTACAACCAAATCCTAATCCAAGTCACTTATCAAACTGATAATTGCTTGGCTCATAGTAGTTACAACTATACAATGCCTTATTGATCTTCTGTCAAAAGCACTACTCACCATTAGGCTTCGTGAGAAATATATAAGCAGACTATTCTTCATTTAGGGCTTCCATAAAAATAGCTAGGGTTAACCAAAGTTAACCTAAAGACTTGGTCTTGGGCTTCCATCATAACAGATTAGGGTTAAGCAAGGTTAACCTAATGTCCACGTGAGCATCTGACCTGGACAATATACTTCAACTCAGAGTAGCACACCAGATTCCTAAAAATTCTCAGGAATAATAAATCTGCACACTAACTTGATCAGTACAGGATGTCTTAACATTGGTTATGACATCATGTATCTTGCTCACTGATTTTGGTAGAATTCAGTACATATGATCATAGCTTAATCATCATAATATTCACTCATACTGAGTAGTTCCTGTAGAACATTCCTTTTACAAAATTTACCTTTATCCCAGAATGTTATGACATCAGTCATGACATTCGCAAATCTGGTTTTACCAAAAAATAATGCCAATAAACAAACACTTACACTTTTCCAGTTGAAGTCAAGTTTAGACTTAGTCTAATTTCTGTCAACAATCACCTTTGTATGGCATCTATAAGCCCATCTCCAACAACTCTCCATCATCTATACAAATGGCATATTTAAGCCCATTCCCTACATAATCAACCACCTCATTATCAAGTGCAAATTTTTGGCACTCTAGTGTTCAATCATCTTCCACCTTCAAGTCATGAATGGCAGACTCACCAATCTAACTCTTCAGGTTTAAGAAGATTGAACAGGGGCAGCTGTTGTACCCCAAAATTTTCCCTCTCATTTCTCAAGGCATTTCTCACAATGATTCTCAAAATTCATGCTTTCATAAGTACAATTGGATTTTTCCAGCATCAAGTTAAAGAGGAAATTGTTAAAAAGGGGAAAACAGATGAAAATAATATTTTTGACAAAATTGGAGAAAATCAAGTCTTCTTCGATTTACCGCCTTCGATTGGCCTTTTGGTCTCTATCGATGCAAGCCTGACTTGCATCCTTCGATTGGGCGTGGGCCTCTGGTACTTTGGCTTTGATTCACAAAGTAGGAGCTTCCTCCATGCAACCTTCTATTGCAATACAATGGCTTCCTATGTGCCTGCTTCGATTGGATGTTTGATGCTTGCATGCCTGTGTTGACTGGACAAATATTCCACTCCATGTTTGCTTTGACTCACAAAGTGATGGCTGGCTATATGTAGCCTTCGATTGAGCCACAAATTCCTTCTTGCACGCAAGAGGTTCCCACCAGGCCCAAGGAAAAAAGCCTCTTATAGCCTCCTTCTATTCCAAGGCAAAAATCCTCATTTTGGCATCCTTCGATTTAACATATTTGCCTCCTGCATGCCTCTTTTGAATCTGGGCATTTTTTCCTCCTGCATGCCTCTTTCGTTTGGGAATGTTGCTCCCTTCATGCAAGTTTTCGTTTGAGCATTGGCCTCTTGTATGCTTGCTTGGAGTCACAAAGTTTAGACCTCTTGCATGCAGGCTTCGACAGGGTATTGGCTATGTTTACACTAGCTTCGACTGGATACATTTCCCTTTAGCATGCTTCAATTTCACCCTTGACAAACTTCAACACACATGGTTGGTGGATTTGAAGGGCATACATAGGATTCCCTGTCGAAGGATTGCATAGTCCATTCGAAGGGCACATTTGGCCCTTTCAAAGATACATACATGACCCCTTCAAAGGACACGTCTGGGTGTACCATTTGAAGGACATGTTTGATGGCTCATTCGAAGGACTTACAAGACCCACCTTAAGGCATACTTTGGTAACCCATTCAAGGAGCACACATTTGGCTCCTTCGAAGAGTGCACAAAGGTGACCCATTCAAAAGACACTTGTTGGGTGAAAATCAAATAATGTTGTTTGAAGGAGAATCTGGTCTAAAGGAGGTCAAAACGAAAGGATGAAATATTCAAAAGATGCTTGCTGTTAAGTTCAGGCCTGGTACACTAGCCATAACGCTCAAAAACTACTGCACAATAGTCCTAAAATACCGCCTCATTCTTACACCAAAATGGCATACGAATATTATCCCTCGAAAGCTACAAAAAGAAGTTTACTCAAATTGTTCAAATGGTTTTGTTTTCCCTCCAAAACCTCAGCCAAGTTTTGCCTATAAGTAAGAGGCTCCACAACATGTATAAGGGGCTGGACAACACACATCAAAAGACGCTGGGGTGTGGAGAAAAATTATCAAACTCTCAAACACTTAAACACATTTTCAAACACAAACCCAAAATTTAAACATTTTCCTCTTTCGAATCTGAGACATCCCCACGTTTTGTTTTCCTTCGAATCCAGTAGAAATTACATCTCACTTGTTCTTCTCCTTCGAATCTAGCTTTAGAAACATCACCCTTGTTTCTTTCCATCAAATCCATAGACATCCAAGGCAGCCACTCAAGGTCCAACAAACGTTCCAGTTTTAAACAAGGTAACTCATTCTAACCTTAAACTCTTCGTTTCAAACATGTACATACCATTGTTCTTCTTTTCGTTTCCACCCTTTTAATTTATTTTCATGGCTAATCCTTTTGGTTTTGTTTCTTGAGTTATTAAATATGTTTTAAGAGTTAACCTGGCCATAAGACAATGCTAGCATGGCCTTGAGCCATGTTGCTATTCAAAATCTCAAACGAAAGAAACAGGAGGAAGGAGGTATGAATCAAAGTCTCGGGCTTCCACACTGAATCTCAAGCCCCAATCGAAGGAGGCAGCAAGGGACTTAGGATGAAGAGGGTACTCCATGCTGAACGAAAGAGGCAGCCAGAAGGATGGCCATGCTACTTCCAGGACCTAGTCGAAGGAGGCAGAAAGGCAGAATCAGAGGCTGCATCTCATTCCTCAGGCTAAGCCCAAATCGAAAGGCATGACCTCACTGACTCCAGGCCCAAATCTAAGGAAGCCAGAAAGGGAAGAATCGAAGGGTTTTTCTGCCTAGATCGAAGCATTTATTTTTCTTTCTTTTATTTTTGTTTTGTATTTACATTTTCATGCTATTCAATATGGTTGTAATAGTGTAGGATTTATTTTCTGCATTTTATTGCTTTTGTATAAATGTTAGTAATTAGGATGTATGGCAAGATAAAAACCAATAAGTAGGCAACCTAAAATTCAAAGAAAATGCATGCAAATCAAAGACATTATTCACACATGAATCCTTAGGGTAATCTCACTTGTTTCCTTAAAAAAATAGTCATGTCCCTCGAATATGGGCGTTTTAACAAAGACCCTCGAGAAAAGATCATAGTCCCTCGATGACCCTCAATGTTGCCTTCGGTAAACGATCTATTCCCTAAACGACATTGCTAAAACGTCCCATAGGTTGCCTTATATGACTATACAAATGTCCCACGCTCGTCCCTTCATATCCAATGATGAGGCTTCTTACCAAATCAATGGTAAGATAGAAACATTAAAGGAGGAGGAAAAAAACACTAAGACCTTTTGAGTAGGTAGGATGCTCCTAGTTGCTCGCTTGATCACAACAAAAACATTTTTATACACCAACACTTTCATTTTGAAACATTTTCAAAAGATAAAGCTTTTTGTACGTATTCTTATAGAAATGAGAGCCATTACAAAGACACTTTTTAAAATCACTTTCCAAAAAACATTCCACAAACACCTCTTTGAATTGTTTTCAAAACCAACAATTTGTACGCGTTCTTATAGAAACGAGAGCCATTACAAAGACGTTTTTCAAAATACTTTCAAAACCCACACAACAAGCACATTTGCAAACAAAAGAAAGTGATCTAGCAAGAAACTAAGAGCCTGTAGATAACTACGGCTGAAAAGGGTGCTAATACCTTCCCTTTTCATAACCTACCCCCCGAACTCAAGAAATAATCTCGAAAGGTCTTTCCTGTTCTTTTCAACATTTCCTTATTGGATAAAAGAAAAGTCGGTGGCGACTCTTGCTATCCGCAACAATTGCGATGAAACGTAAAACACCCAAGTAAGTTCTCCCACCGTGTTACAGAATAAATCTAACCAAAAGAGGTATGTCGATTGCCTGTCTTTAACTAGAAGAGGTGAATATAACCAAAAGAGGTCTATTGATTACCTATCATTAATTGGAATAAGTAAATCTAACCAGAAGAGGTATGTCGTTCACTTGTCTTTAATTGGAAGAAATAAATCTAACCAGAAGAGGTCTGTTGTTCGCTTTTCTTTAACTGGATGAAGTGAATCTAACCAGAAGAGGTCTGTTGATTGCATATCATTAACTGGAAGGAATAAATCTAACCAGAAGAGGTATGTCATTCGCCTGTCTTTAACTGGAAGAGGTGAATCTTACCAGAAAAGTTATGTTGATTGCCTATTATTAACTGGAAGAAGTAAATCTAACCAGAAGAGGTCTGTCGATTACCTATCATTAACTGGAAGAAATAAATCTAACCAGAAGAGGTCTGTTGTTCGCCTGTCTTTAACTGGAAGAAGTGAATATAACTAGAAGACGTATGTTGATTGCCTATTATTAACTGGAAGAAGTAAATCTAACCATAATAGGTCTTTGTTGTTGTTGATTGACTTTTCCTGCAAGGAAGAGGATTAGTTGCATGCAGATGTATACATGGCGTAATTGTTGTACCCCAAAATTTGCCCTCCCATTTCCTTAACATTTTCTCATCACAAAACCCTTGGAAATCAAGATCCAGTTAGGGTTTCCTCTGCTCAAGACTTCTCCTTGCACTGTTGACCCAAATTAGGGTTTGTGTTTGCACAAAGATATTTTGACCTAAAATGCCTAAGATGACTTTCATGCTTCATGTTGGACTCCCAAGTTTATCCATACCAAGTTTCAAGTCTTGATTCCAAATTTTGCCCAGTCAATTGGACAGTTGACCTAGAAATCAACTGTATTGGGGAAAAGTCAACTGTGGCCAATTGACAGTCAAATCTCATGAAAATTGACCCACATCAACATTATGAACTCACATGGACCATTTGATCAAGTTTGGATCACAATTCCACAAGAAATTTGATCAGATCATCAAAAGGGCAAAATGGTCATTTTTAGGGTTTTGACTGCACAAAGGCAATTTTTGACTGTTTGACCTAGCCAATGGCAAACCAAACTTACATATGGACTCAAGGACCCCATGGAATTATCTTGACATGCTCAACAAGTTCAAAGGATCCCAAATACACAAGATTGATAGTTGAATTTCCCAGTCAATTGATCAATTTTGACTGTATACTGAAAAGTCAAACTTTGACTTTTTGGTCAAAATCAAAAGTCAAGATTCATTTTTCATCAAAACATGCCAAGTCATGAAACTTGTTCACCAAGAAATCAAGAAATGCAAATTAGGGTTTGAAATGGAAATTTTTCATAACTTAGAATTTTTCTAAGTTATGGAAAACCCTAATTTTTTTCCAACTTTGCCCCACTTTCTCACCAAGATTCATTTGGATTCAAGCAAAAGTCAAAACATGAAAGTTGTAGCTTGTTGCAAAATCTACAACTTTGATTCACAAAGTTTTCCAAAAAGAAGCTTGTATCTCAAGTTTCAATTTTTGGAACAAGGGTACCAAACCATTCTCAACTTAGTGAAAATTTGACCTATTTTGGACAAGTTTTTTACCTAACTTCAAGACCATTTTTCATACACTTCCACTTGGAATTTCAATTTGCATTTCAAAGATGGATTTTAGTACACATTCCAAGCTTTCCAAAATGTCCAATAACTTCTCAAACAACCTCATGGTTAGGGAGAATCGAATTTTGCAAAATGGGAAAAAGTCACTTTTGTTCTTGGCCAAGACATGTTCATACATTGGTGCCATTTTGAATTCAGCATGCTTAAGCTACATTGCAAGCCTCTAATCCCATTTTCACTCAATAATTTAATGCAAAACCGTTGTGCCAAGATGTTGTTCTATGCATTTGGACATTACATGGAGAATTAACCCTTAATTAGAAAAAGCATTATTTCCATTTTGAAAAAGTAGAACTTTATGTCCATTTTGCAAATCCAAGTGGTACAGTCCAAATCTTCTTGGCACAAGTTTATGAGCAAATTGCACTGATCAAGGCCAATGTATGCAGCATAGTGTGAGGGCCTGTACAGGCTAGAAACATCAAGTGGCCTTTGCTTGCTTAAGTGTGAAGAAAGATAGCATAACATATACCAACTTCCATTCCTGCAAACCAAGCCTTAGAGAAAGTTATCACACACATTCTAAACATCAAACACAAGCTGAAGCACGACCCTAAGACCACCAATACCTCCCCATTGCCAAAATCACTCTCAAACTGCAAAAACAGAGCAACCTGTGCAGATTGAGTTCCAACTCTTAATCCTTTCAAGCATTCTTGCCAAACCACTTCAAACACATTCCCTACCATCAATCCAAACTATCCAAAGCATTAGAAGCAACCTGTAACTCCTCTAATCCATTTGGCCATTTTCACTTTTCTGATTTGCAGGTGAAGTGTTATAGCACGATTCAAAAGGTTTCAAGACAAAGTAAAGCTTGGAATAGCATCCCTGGACATCAAGGAAGCTATACCAATCATCACCTTGCACTGAAAGCTTCTCCATTGCCAGATAGAACTTCAACTGAACAGGTAAGTTCATGAACTCGTATCTCTCTTATTAGGCATTGTTAGCTTTAGGTTTGTGAAGAGAATATGTCACATTCATAGCCCTGAACATGCCCATGTAATTAGATTTCATTTATATTATGTGTGCTGCAAGAATTTTGAGTCTGAACATGGCATAAAAACTAGGTCAGAAATTGGGGGAGAAGAAATTCTCCCTCATCTTAGAGAGTTAAGTCAAGTTCTATACATGGTTG
Source organism: Vicia faba (assembly GCA_948472305.1). Lineage (NCBI taxonomy): Eukaryota > Viridiplantae > Streptophyta > Magnoliopsida > Fabales > Fabaceae > Vicia > Vicia faba. Next base: position 467,174,060 of record OX451738.1, read on the forward strand.
GATTCGTCTTCTCATGCTCTACATTTTTCATGTTGTGAGTTTTGCTTGAAAGTCCAGGAATCAAGAGATGGAAAACGCGTGTTCTGGTTGCTCATACAGGTCTGAGGTTGAAGACAAAGTCTTCTTGGGCTGGGCCTGAGTTGACTTTTCTATTTGCACCCTTTTGTTACTTTTACACCCCCAAGCCCATTTTGCTTATTTTTATGATTTTTTTGACATTTTCTTTTTTGTCCCGACTCTTCTATTTTTTCTAACAATATTAAAAATATCAAAAATATTTTTCTCACCATTTTTGAATTTATTAGGCATTTATTTGGTTTCTTTTAGTTTTTGTACATAAAATAAATACATAAAACCATTTTTTACTTAAAATATAAAAAAAATAATGTAAACACATTTATTTTTCATTTTTTATTTTATTTCATCTTCTGAAAATATTTTATACAAAATATACTTTTTTTATAAATATTAAATATTATTATTTTTGTACATATAATATATATTTAGTAAATAATAATAATGCATACATATTTATTAGTATATTTAGGAAAAATACAAAATATACACATTTTTATTTTTATTTAACATTTATAGAAAGGGTACTAATAACTTCCCATGGATAACCAAGAGCCCATGGATAACCATGGATATAAAGGGTACTAATAACTTCCCTTTCTATAATCTACTCCCCGAACCCAAGAAAACATCTCAAAAGGTTTTTGCTGTGCTTTTTAACCTTTCCTTAGGATAAAATAAAAAGTCGGTGGCGACTCTTGCTCAACCGAAACATTTGCGAAAACAAACGCAAAACCATAGTCAGTTCTCCCACCGTACCACAGAACTGGAGATTCTGCTGGGGACTAACTTAAAAGTGGAGTAACCTTAGGGCCTAGATCACCCTTGTTTTCAATTGTTTTCCTTATTTGCTTTTATAATTGTGGGCTTTGCATCGGAGTTTCATAGATCCTAACCCGGATCTGGGGAATACCCTTTTTAGGTAGCATAATCTGTGAGGGACCTGTCCGGCGTAGAACGACATGGGTGAAGCAGTGGCTACATTGGTGTGGCACCTTGGTTTGTACCTATATCCCTTGTGTTGCAATGGGGAGAATATAGGTCTTCTAAGGAGTCATTAAACACCAACCGACCTTAGAACCCTAAATTGACCAACTTGGCTATTAGGACAGTAGCAGTATGCTACACTCATTGAGGCTAAACTCTCGAGATGGTTCTGGCCGCAAGAAAAGATTGCGATGTTGGAGTTATAACCGATTGAGGGTAGCCAATGATTTGAGATCCTTTAGAACCCGGTTACTTTTGATAGGACAGGTTTTAACCGACGAAACTAAAAGAGGGTAACACCTAAACTTCATGCTGGCCTGAAACCTAAGGATTGTCTTGTGTGACTTGTGTGCCTTACCATGCTTGCCTATGTGAATACTTGTGGTGTGCTTCATCATAGCATCATGCCATCATACCATTGCATGCATCCTGTATAAAGGACTAACCCATTTCAAAGACAAAAAAGTTTCATCTTTGCTCTGTTTTGTAGGACATCATGATGCCTGTGCGTAGGAATACTATCCGGCTCAACTTTGTTCAACCACCAACTTTGCTCAAGGATTTGGTTGGTAGGATTCCAAACACTTCTTCCTTCATCAACAGGCACGGTTCTCTCCTTGGCTTGATTACTGTAAAATGGGACCAACAACTGATAAGTGTTCTGACCCAGTTTTATGACCCCCTGTATCATTGTTTCACCTTTCAAGACTTCCAGCTGGTTCCTACCCTGGAAGAATTCTCTTATTTGCTTGGGATCCCTGTCTTGGAGCAAACTCCTTGCACTGGTTTGGAAAAGACTCCTAGGCCTGAAGAGATTGCTGCAATTCTCCCCTTGACCAAAGAAGAGGTATTGGCTAACTGGGAAACTAGAAGTGGAGTCAAGGGCTTTTTGGTCAAATTTCTGGTTGGCAAGGCTAATGATTTCTGGAATTACTTGGACTCCAAGGCGTACGAGGATATTCTGGCTCTTTTGATCTATGGTCTGGTATTGTTTCCCAATCCTGACACCTTCATCAGTATCCATGCCATAAGGATCTTCATGTCTCGGAATCCTGTACCCACTCTTTTGGGTGATATCTTGCAACAACTCTATGCTCGTACTGCCCGAAAATGGGGAACTCCGTGGTGTTGTGCTCCTTTGCTAGTGAGGTGGTTTATTTCGCACCTTCCTAAGTTCGTGCTGAAGAATGAAGAAGGAAAGGGTTGGGCTCGGAGGTTAATGTCTCTCACTGATAATGACATCACTTGGACCCTCAGAGGTTTGGATGAGGTAGCTGTCATTGATCATTGCGGAGAATACCCTAATATTCCGTTGATTGGTATCCAAGGAGGAATCTCTTATAATCCATTCTTAGCTCTCCGTCAGTTTGGAAGAGCCAGAAGAGTTGGGCCTCATGAAATGTTGGTTACTCACTTCCATTTTGAGTTTCAGGCAGACAGTGATAAACTACGCCATGGATTCATTAAAGCTTGGGACATAATTCACAAAGCTGACCCACATGAGTTGGGACCAAAGACTTCTCTACCAATGGAACCCTATTGCAAATGGGTCCGCATCCGTGCTCAGAAGTTAGGTATGTCGTACGAAGCTGTCAGACCGATCATTCTTGAATCTCCTGATGAAGATGGGGTTCCTCCAACTGTCCTCCCTCCTCAGATACCTACTGATTTTGACACAATGAAGAGATCTTGGGCGCAGCTAAAGGAAGAACGGGATTTCTATCGGGAAAAGTTCAACGAGCAGGAACGGAAGATTCAAAGGCTGACTAAGCAATTGGAGGAAGAGCGGGTCCTGAATAACTACATCAACACTGAGAAAAGGAGGCCATGGGAGCACTGATGGGCTTTGGATTTTTCCTTTTATAGATTTTATTTCCTTTCCAGTATTTTTCATTCCTGTAATGCCTAAGGGCAAGTTGTTGAACAATTAAAATTTTAATCTAATGAAGTGTGTTTCCCTTTTGTCCACAAAGTTGAATCTTGTTTGTCTTTGAAAACATAAAACATACGCATCCCATTGCACCATATGCATAGCAGGTACCCTATTTCACAGGTTGCTTAACCTTCTTCGCTGTTTATTTGAACAGTCATCATGAATCCAGACTCATCCAGTGAGCAAGCAATCAAGGCCCTTCAGGCCCAAAGTGCCCAGTTTCAAGAGATGGTCCTAAGCCTGGCCCAAGGTCAGCAAGAGTTGAAGACTCTACTCCTGAAGAAGAAGAAGAAAAAGAGGACTGCGTTATTCAACACCGGACGCAGGTTTGGGAACACACTCCATAATGAAGCTGAACCAACTACTTCTTCTGCTGATAAAAATAGTCCCCAAGGGGGAGGAGCTCCTAGTCCTGCAGTCTCTGACAACGAGACAGACTACAATGGCGAACAATACCCACCTGCTGCTGGCAGATACAAGCAATTGGAAGACCGCTTGAGCGCCATGGAGATTCAGAATGTGCCGGGGCTGGATTTCGGAGATTTGGGGTTATCTTCTGGGGTAGTAATTCCACACAAGTTTAAGGCGCCTGCCTTCGCCAAATATGATGGGGCCTCCTGTCCAAAGCTGCATCTAAGGTCGTACGTAAGGAAGATCCAACCTTACATGGCAGATAAGAACCTTTGGATTCACTTCTTCCAAGATAGCCTTTCGGGGTCGCAGCTTGAATGGTTCTATCAACTAGATGGAACTAGAATCCGACACTGGGAAGATTTGGCAACCGCATTCTACAGACAATATCAATACAATTCTGATCTCGCTCCTACGCGTACCCAACTTCAGGGTATGTCTCTAGGAACGGGCGAAGGGTTCAAAGAATATGCACAAAAATGGAGGGATTTGGCTGGCAGGGTGCAGCCTCCATTAACTGATCGTGAGCTGGTTGATATGTTCCTAGGAAATTTGTCTGGTCCTTTTTTCAATCATTTGGTTGGTAATTCCTCCGCTGGGTTTACGGATTTGATTCTGACGGGAGAAAGAATTGAAGCTGGCATCAGGTCAGGAAAGATACAAAAAGCTGCCTCCACAAGTACTGAGAAGAGGCCTTTCAAGAAAGAAGCAAGTGCCGTCTATGGTCCTAGAAGACAAGTCAATCCAGAAGGTCGCCAAGCCGTCAATGCTTTGGTCATTTCAAAACCTGTTGCTGCTCCTCAGCAGTACAATCAACAAAGAGGTGAAAGGCCCAAGAGGCAGTATACTCGGCTGAGTATGACGTTATCTCAAATTTTACCACAACTGTTATCAACCAACTTGGTGACCATCAAAGAAGCTCCTAAGGTCGTTAATACTGCGTCTCCTAAGTATAACCCAAATGCCCATTGTGCTTATCATTCCGATAGCCCCGGGCATACTACTGATGATTGATGGGCCTTGAGAAATAAAGTGCAAGATCTTATCGACGCGAAGGAAATTCAGTTTGAGGCGCCTGAAAGGCCAAATGTTGTAACTGCTCCTATGCCCCAGCATAGAGTAAATGCCATCGAGGAAGATTTGTATGCTGTTTCGGTGAATGATGTTGCTACCCCTCTTTTGACTGTTAAGAGGAACTTACTACTAGCCGGTTTATTTCCGGGTTGTAGCAAGGGTTGCCTCCTGTGTGCTGTTATCCCTACCGGTTATCCGCTGCTGAAATCAGGCATCCAAAGCCTGATGGATAGCAAAGAAATTCTGTTCGAGAAAACTGCTGTTCCGTTTTTTTCCGCTGAAGAAATATCTGTTATCACAATTTATAATCCTACCAAAGCTCCCCCGAGGAAGCCAGTCCAAATTATGTCTGTTGCACCCATTACTATCACTGTTCCGGGGCCTCTCCCATATGAGTCTAATAAAGCTGTTCCATGGCATTATGGGGCCGACGTGTATGTGCTTGGGGTAAAGCAGGAGTTCAACACCAATACCAGTATCAGTAACATCACTGGTCCCGCCAAGATTACCCGCAGCGGCAGGCTCTTCTCGCATGACATTGCACCGCCAGTTATCCGAAAACCTCTCACCATCACACCCGCAAGTGTGCATGTTCCAAATCAAGTTCCTGTGTCTACTACTGCCGCCGAGTCCTCTGATACTCGGGGCAAAGAAGTTGCTACCGATTTTCCTGCCAGGACGGAGGCACCAAAAAAGACTGCTGTGGAAGCCTCCCAACAAAAAATGGAGGAAATTCTTAAAATCATCAAAAAGAGTGACTTCAATGTTGTTGATTAGTTGGGGCATACTCCCTCCAAAATCTCTATGCTATCATTGCTGCTATGCTCAGAGGCCCATGCAAATGCCCTGATTTCATTTCTGAAAACAGCCCATGTGCCGCAAGAGACCTCTGCAGATCAATTCACCGACTGTGTGGCTAATTTGACAGCCGACAATGGTTTGGGGTTCTCAGATGCTGACCTTACCGCCAAAGGGAAAAATCACAATGATGCCCTGCATGTCTCTATAGAATGCAGGGGCACTACTCTCGCGTACGTGTTAGTGGATACCGGCTCTTCCCTGAATGTTTTGCCCAAGAAGGCATTGGACCGCTTGGATTGTGAGGGTCTGGAGCTGAAACCTAGTAATATCATTGTTAGAGCCTTCGACGGTTCTAAGAGGATGGTGCACGGTGAAGTAGATATCCCTATTCGTGTGGGTCCCCAAGTCTTCGACTCAACGTTCTATGTAATGGATATTCGTCCATCTTACTCCTGCTTGTTGGGTCGACCCTGGATTCACAAGGCTGGGGCAGTAACTTCCACTCTACACCAAAAGCTCAAATACCCTGTCAAAGGGAAGATTGTTACTGTGCAGGGTGAGGAGGAATACATGGTTAGTCACTTGAATTCATTCCGGTATATCGAGATGGACGAGGAGTTCATTGAAACCCCCTTTCAGCATTTTGAGGAAGTACCTCCAACGTTGGCATCGGCTGAAGCAGTGGTTGAGGAAGACTTTCCGTTGAAGATGGCATCCTTGAAGGATGCCCGGGCTGTAATCGAGAGAGGCAATTGTGCAAATTGGGGTCAGCTTCCTGACTTCACTCAAAAGAATGACAAGTTTGGGCTGGGCTTTACTGCAAAGGCTCAGAGGGTTGTGCGCAAGGACAAGATCAGAAAGGCTCCGGTGTTTATCTCCAACCCAAGGGTGAATGCTATCGAGGAGGATGTAGAGGAAGCAGAGTTTGACAGTTGGATCTATCCAACTACCAGCAACGGACCAAGCAACTGGACGGAAAAGGATTTTACACCTATCACATTTCTCACGCGGTAATTAACTCTTTTGATTTTCAATTTGTAACAAACAATATGTTAAAACTTTGTTGGCTCGGTGTCCTACCCGGGGCATCGTAGCTCCATTTGTGAGGGTTTTTTGTATGACATTTCCATATATCATCAATCAAAACATTGGACGTTTGTTGCATTTCAAATCTTGTGCTCTTTTTCTTTCGGTGTTATATATTGCAAAACAGCTATATTTACACACACTAACTTATACAGGTTTCAATTCACTCTGGATCTCACTGGTGACAGCTCTGCTACCACCAGTTATGACTTCGAGAATCCGATCAACTTGGCCGAAGACGAAGGTGAAGATGATTGCGAAGTGCCTGGTGAACTCGCAAGACTGCTACTCCAGGAAGAGAGGGCCATTCAGCCGCATGAAGAGCCGGTGGAAACAGTTAACCTGGGTACTGAGACAGATAGGAAAGAAGTCAAGATTGGGGCTAATCTAGAGCTCAGCGTGAAGCAACGATTGATCCAGATGCTACATGATTTCATGGAGATCTTTGCTTGGTCCTATGAAGACATGCCTGGTTTGGATGCCGACATTGTAGTTCATCACCTGCCAACCAAGGAAGACTGCCCTCCGGTAAAGCAAAAGGTCCGCCGTATGCGCCCAGAGATGTCCGAAAAGATCAAGGCTGAGGTTATGAAGAAATTCGAGGCCGGGTTTCTTGCAGTGACCTCTTACCCTCAGTGGGTTGCTAATGTGGTACCAGTGCCAAAGAAGGACGGTAAAGTCAGAATGTGTGTCGACTACAGGGATTTGAACAGGGCAAGCCCCAAAGATGATTTTCCTCTACCTCACATCGATGTTCTTGTCGACAATACTGCTCAACACAAGGTTTTCTCCTTCATGGATGGTTTTTCGGGCTATAACCAGATCAAGATGGCTCCGGAAGATATGGAAAAGACTACCTTTGTGACTCAGTGGGGCACCTTCTGCTACAAGGTCATGCCATTCGGGTTGAAAAATGCTGGGGCAACCTATCAACGTGCCATGGTTTCTTTGTTTCATGATATGATCCATCATGAGATTGAGGTATACGTTGATGACATGATTGCAAGGTCTCAAACTGAGGAGGAGCACCTTGATCATCTGAGGAAGTTGTTTGACCGACTGAAGTTATACAAGCTGAGGTTGAATCCCAACAAATGCACCTTTGGGGTGAGGTCCGGAAAATTGCTAGGTTTCATTGTAAGTGATAAAGGTATTCAGGTGGACCCTGCTAAGGTAAAAGCCATACAAGAGATGCCAACTCCAAAGACAGAGAAAGAAGTCAGAGGCTTACTGGGACGACTGAATTACATTGCCCGATTCATCTCACATCTGACTGCTACTTGTGAGCCAATCTTCAAATTACTGAAGAAAGATCAAGTAGTACGCTGGAACGATGAATGTCAGGTTGCCTTTGAAAAGATAAAGGAATACCTCCAAGAGCCACCCATTCTTATGCCACCAGTGGAAGGAAGACCTCTGATACTACACTTGACAGTACTTGACAATTCAATGGGGTGTGTGCTGGGGCAGCATGACGAGTCTGACCGAAAAGAGCACGCTATTTATTACCTGAGCAAAAAGTTTACCGACTGTGAGTCTCGTTACTCACTGCTTGAGAAAACTTGCTGCGCTCTGGTATGGGCTGCTCGCTGGCTGAGACAGTATATGCTGACTCACACTACTCTATTGATTTCAAAGATGGATCCCATCAAGTACATATTTGAAAAGCCCGCTCTGTCTGGAAGAATAGCGAGATGGCAAATGATCTTGATAGAATATGATATCCAGTATACAACTCAGAAAGCAATTAAAGGAAGTGTACTGGCAGATCATCTGGCACACCAACCTGTGGACGATTACCAATCATTGAACTTTGATTTTCCGGACGAAGACATCATGGTGGTAACTGACTGTGAAGTACCTGGACCGGATGAAGGACCTGAGGAAGGATCCCGATGGTCTATGCATTTTGACGGAGCCTCCAATGCTTTGGGTAACGGCGTTGGCGCTGTAATCATATCTCCCAAAGGAACTCATACTCCACTCACCGCCCGATTGTGTTTCAACTGCACCAACAACATGTCAGAATATGAGGCATGTATCATGGGTCTACAAGCTGCAATCGACTTAAGGATCAAATTTCTGAGTGTCTTCGGAGATTCCGCTCTCGTGATCAATCAAATCAAAGGCGAGTGGGATACGAAACACCCAAATCTTATTCCTTACAAGGAGTATGTGTTGACCTTGCTTCCCCACTTTGAAGAGATAACTTTTGAGCCCTTCCCAAGAGAGGAGAATCAGCTAGCGGACGCACTAGCTACGATGTCTTCAATGTTCAAAGTTAAATGGGACAATGAGGCTCCCCGGATCATTATCTGGAAATTGGACGAACCGGCATACTGCTGCGAGCTTGAGGCCGAAAAGGTGACTGAAAAACCTTGGTATCATGAGGTGAAGAGGTATTTGGAAGCTCAGGAATACCCTGAAAGTGCATCTGTCAATGACAAGAAATTCATGAGAAGGTTTGCGGCAAAATTCTTCCTCAGCAACAGCATTCTCTACAAACGGAATCATGATTCAACTCTACTGCGTTATGTGGATAAGGCTGAAGCAGAGAAGATCATGATAGAACTGCATGAAGGTACATTTGGGACACATTCCAGTGGACACACCATGGCTAAGAAAATCCTACGGGCAGGATATTTCTGGTCCACAATGGAAGCCGATTGTTACCAACACTCTCGAACTTGTCACAAATGCCAGATCTATGCTGACAAGGTGCATATTCCTCCGGTTCCTCTGAACGTCCTGACGGCACCTTGGCCTTTTGCAATGTGGGGCATTGATATGATCGGTGAGATCCGACCGACGGCATCCAACGGGCATCGCTTCATCTTGGTAGCGATTGATTACTTCACGAAGTGGGTTGAGGCAGCTTCCTACGCCACAGTAACCAAGAGCGTCGTGGCACGTTTCATCCGGCATAATCTGATCTGTCGGTACGGCATCCCAGAAAGAATCATTACGGACAATGGTACCAATCTCAATAACAAAATGATCACTGAACTCTGCGAACAATTCAAGATACAGCACCACAACTCTTCTCCCTATCGGCCGAAGATGAATGGGGCTGTAGAGGCAACCAATAAGAATATCAAGAAAATTGTACAGAAGATGACAGTGACCTATAAAGATTGGCACGGGATGTTACCATTCGCTCTTCATGGGTACCGTACCTCAGCAAGGACGTCAACCGGGGCAACTCCTTTCTCCTTGGTCTATGGCATGGAGGCAGTCTTGCCAATTGAAGTCCAGATACCCTCTCTCTGGATAATGAAGGATGCAGATCTGAGTGAAGATGACTGGATCCAGACTCGACTTGATCAATTAAAACTGATTGACGAAAAGAGACTCACCGCTATTTGTCGTGGTCAGACGTATCAAAAACGGATGATCAGGGCATTTAACAAGAAAGTCAGACCACAAGAGTATCAAGTTGGGGACCTGGTAATCAAACGCATCATCCTTCCTCAAAGTGATCCCCGGGGCAAATGGACCCCTACATACGAAGGGCCATTTGTTGTTAAACATGTGTTCTCAGGAGGAGCCATGATTCTAACCACCATGGATGGTGACGACCTTCCTCACCCCGCCAATGCAGACACAGTGAAAAGATACTACGCATGAATAAAAGACCCGCTAGGTTGACATACCTAGGCAAAAATAAGGGCTTCCCGGCGAACCAAAAGGGTTCGGGAAAAAAATAAGGGATGAAATAAAAAAATCTGTACACCCGGCAAGTCGAAAACCTGAAAAGTCGGCTTAGGCAAAAATGGGTATCCCGGTGGACTGAAAACCCGAAAGGGCGGTCCAGGCAAAAGTTAGGGATAAAGCGTAACACTATGTCTCATTGGATCACTTCGCATCCGGAATTCGGCATCAACTATCTGGCTCAGACTTCGGCATCGACCAATCAGCTTCATCTTCAACTAAGCAGCAAAGTGATGAGACGCTTGAAGACATAAAGGCGACAACAGAGTTGAAACCCAGTGGGATTGTTCACATAGCTGTTTTGTTTTCTTTTCAAAATTGTAAATTCTATGTTATCCGGCGGCATCCTCTTACTAGGATGTCAGCCTCTTGTACAAAAACGCCTATTCACAGGAAAAATTCAAATCAATACAAATTCACTTGTCCATACAAATTGCCATTATTTTTCCTTTTTCTGTTTTGTCTTGCGAAGAACGTCCAATGTTCATTTTTGATATATGCATTTGACATTAAATTGCTGATTCATAAATATTTGCATATGAAACAAAAGATTAATTACAGGTGACATCAGAAACAGGGGTAATGTGAAGTTGTCTGATGCAGTCTGGTTGCTTTGTCCGCCAAGGTACCAAGGTAGATTCGACTGAAGAACGTGACCAAAACATCTCAACTCCCCGCAGAATAAGACAAGATGCAGCAATACTTTCCCCAGGCAGAGTTGGTTCCCCGTCAATCCTGAAAAGGCACAACATTCCCCAGTGGAATATAGGCATTCACTAGCAAGCGTCCCCGGCAGTCTTGATCTAAGATTGTTCCCCGGCGGAATACAGACACCCCCAGTGGAACCATTTACCAGTACAATTCCAAAAGTTTCCTTAGGAAAGCGGAATTCTTATCCCCAGCCGGTCTTAAAGCTTATCCCTAGTAGATTCTGGAAGCTTGTTCCCTGCAGAATACGGACGTCTCTCCCGAGCTTTATTCAAAGTTATTCCTCACAAAGGCTTATAACTGGGTTATCCTCAGCTATCTGCCACGGAAGATCGCCCTCGGCAAAGTTCTTCCTATTCCCCAGCAGAGTTTATCTTTGGTGTTCGCCAGCGGAGTTTATCATCATTATCCCCAACGGAATCCATCATTGAAGTCCTCAGCAGGCCTCTCATCAAAACTTCAGCAAAGTATCTCTGCCACAGAGCAACTCCCTGGCCGGTCGTCAAGGATTTATTTTCCTAAGACGAAATTACATTCATAAACATTTCACATTTTCATACATGTTGCTTACATACATGATAAAGTGCATACAACACTATCTCATGTTGAACATCATGACATCATGCATATCATACATCATGACATTGCATACAACTTATGTTTTTACCTTTTCAGGGAAAAAGACAATCCCAAAGACAACTACCTTCAACTGTCACAATTCCAGATCTGATACCTGTATCTAGCCAGGGCACATCTGAGAGTGATCAGTTTCCAGACACGATTCCTGTATCTAGCCAGGGCATGTCTGAAGAGTTCGAAGATTCGATTCCTGTATCCAGCCAGGGCACATCTATCAACTACAATATTTCCAGACTCGATTCCTGTATCTAGCCAAGGCACGTCTGAAGAGTTCGAAGATTCGATTCCTGTATCCAGCCAGGGCATATCTGTTGACGACTGTTTCCGGATTCGACTCCTGTATCCAGCCAGGGCATATCTGTTGACCATATTTCCAGACTCGATTCTTGTATCTAGCCAGGGCACGTCTGAAGAGTTCGAAGATTCGATTCCTGTATCCAGCCAGGGCATATCTGTTGACGACTATTTCCGGATTCGATTCCTGTATCCAGCCAGGGCACATCTGTGAGCAACCGATTGTAGTTTCGACACCTGTATCCAGCCAGGGCATATCTGCATGAGGAGATTGAAGATCAAACACCTGTAACAAGCCAGGAGAACATCTGTCTTTCTCAAATACACAAGTTCTCGCTAAAGAATCTCTTATGCGATCAACACCTCCAAATGGCATCTATAAGCCCATTCCCGACAAGGTTCTGTCACATCTCCAGATGGTATCTATAAGCCCATCTCCCTATCCACCATCTCTCCAAATGGCATCTGCAAGCCCATTCCCGACATCACATTGCTGATACTTCAACATGCGAGTGCAAATTTCCGGGCACTCTAGTGTCCAATCTCCTTTTACCCTCGAGTCACGAAAGGCAAACTTGCCAATCTAACTCTTCAGGTTCAAGAAGATTGAACAGGGGCAACTGTTGTACCCCAAAATTTTCCCTCCCATTTCCTCAACATTTTCTCATCACAAAACCCTTGGAAATCAAGATCCAGTTAGGGTTTCCTCTGCTCAAGACTTCTCCTTGCACTGTTGACCCAAATTAGGGTTTGTGTTTGCACAAAGATATTTTGACCTAAAATTCCTAAGATGACTTTCATGCTTCATGTTGGACTCCCAAGTTTATCCATACCAAGTTTCAAGTCTTGATTCCAAATTTTGCCCAGTCAATTGGACAGTTGACCTATAAATCAACTATATTGGGGAAAAGTCAACTGTGGCCAATTGACAGTCAAATCTCATGAAAATTGACCCACATCAACATTATGAACTCACATGGACCATTTGATCAAGTTTGGATCACAATTCCACAAGAAATTTGATCAGATCATCAAAAGGGCAAAATGGTCATTTTTAGGGTTTTGACTACACAAAGGCAATTTTTGACTGTTTGACCTAGCCAATGGCAAACCAAACTTACATATGGACTCAAGGACCCCATGGAATTATCTTGACATGCTCAACAAGTTCAAAGGATCCCAAATACACAAGATTGATAGTTGAATTTCCCAGTCAATTGATCAATTTTGACTGTATACTGAAAAGTCAAACTTTGACTTTTTGGTCAAAATCAAAAGTCAAGATTCATTTTTCATCAAAACATGCCAAATCATGAAACTTGTTCACCAAGAAATCAAGAAATGCAAATTAGGGTTTGAAATGGAAATTTTTCATAACTTAGAATTTTTCTAAGTTATGGAAAACCCTAATTTTTTCCAACTTTGCCCCACTTTCTCACCAAGATTCATTTGGATTCAAGCAAAAGTCAAAACATGAAAGTTGTAGCTTGTTGAAAAATCTACAACTTTGATTCACAAAGTTTTCCAAAAAGAAGCTTGTATCTCAAGTTTCAATTTTTGGAACAAGGGTACCAAACCATTCTTAACTTAGTGAAAATTTGACCTATTTTGGACAAGTTTTTTACCTAACTTCAAGACCATTTTTCATACACTTCCACTTGGAATTTCAATTTGCATTTCAAAGATGGATTGTAGTACACATTCCAAGCTTTCCAAAATGTCCAAGAACTTCTCAAACAACCTCATGGTTAGGGAGAATCGAATTTTGCAAAATGGGAAAAAGTCACTTTTGTTCTTGGCCAAGACATGTTCATACATTGGTGCCATTTTGAATTCAGCATGCTTAAGCTACATTGCAAGCCTCTAATCCCATTTTCACTCAATAATTCAATGCAAAACCATTGTGCCAAGATGTTGTTCTATGCATTTGGACATTACATGGAGAATTAACCCTTAATTAGAAAAAGCATTATTTCCATTTTGAAAAAGTAGAACTTTATGTCCATTTTGCAAATCCAAGTGGTACAGTCCAAATATTCTTGGCACAAGTTTATGAGCAAATTGCACTGATCAAGGCCAATGTATGCAGCATAGTGTGAGGGCCTGTACAGGCTAGAAACATCAAGTGGCCTTTGCTTGCTTAAGTGTGAAGAAAGATAGCATAACATATACCAACTTCCATTCCTGCAAACCAAGCCTTAGAGAAAGTTATCACACACATTCTAAACATCAAACACAAGCTGAAGCACGACCCTAAGACCACCAATACCTCCCCATTGCCAAAATCACTCTCAAACTGCAAAAACAGAGCAACCTCTGCAGATTGAGTTCCAACTCTTAATCCTTTCAAGCATTCTTGCCCAAACCACTTCAAACACCTTCCCTACCATCAATCCAAACTATCCAAAGCATTAGAAGCAACCTGTAACTCCTCTAATCCATTTGGCCATTTTCACTTTTCTGATTTGCAGGTGAAGTGCTATAGCACGATTCAAAAGGTTTCAAGACAAAGTAAAGCTTGGAATAGCATCCCTGGACATCAAGGAAGCTATACCAATCATCACCTTGCACTGAAAGCTTCTTCATTGCCAGATAGAACTTCAACTGAACAGGTAAGTTCATGAACTCGTATCTCTCTTATTAGGCATTGTTAGCTTTAGGTTTGTGAAGAGAATATGTCACATTCATAGCCCTGAACATGCCCATGTAATTAGATTTCATTTATATTATGTGTGCTGCAAGAATTTTGAGTCTGAACATGGCATAAAAACTAGGTCAGAAATTGGGGGAGAAGAAATTCTCCCTCATCTTAGAGAGTTAAGTCAAGTTCTTTACATGGTTGGATTTGTCTTCTCATGCTCTACATTTTTCATGTTTTGAGTTTTGCTTGAAAGTACAGGAATCAAGAGATGGAAAACGCGTGTTCTGGTTGTTCATACAGGTCTGAGGTTGAAGACAAAGTCATCTTGGGTTGGGCCTGAGTTGACTTTTCTATTTGCACCCTTTTGTTACTTTTACACCCCCAAGCCCATTTTGCTTATTTTTATGATTTTTTGACATTTTCTTTTTTGTCCTGACTCATTTATTTTTTCTAACAATATTAAAAATATCAAAAATATTTTTCTCACCATTTTTGAATTTATTAGGCATTTATTTGGTTTCTTTTAGTTTTTGTACATAAAATAAATACATAAAACCATTTTTTACTTAAAATATAAAAAAAATAATGTAAACACATTTATTTTTCATTTTTTATTTTATTTCATCTTCTGAAAATATTTTATACAAAATATACTTTTTTTATAAATATTAAATTTTATTATTTTTGTACATATAATATATATTTAGTAAATAATAATAATGCATACATATTTATTAGTATATTTAGGAAAAATACAAAATATACACATTTTTATTTTTATTTAATATTTAATATAAAAATACCTTTTGACAAATATACTTCATTTTATTTTATTTTTGTATACAATAAATAAATACTTGTACATAATAAATAAATAATGCATTTTATTTAATAGAATTAGGGTTTAACCCTAAACATGAAAAAACTCCCAAAAATAATACTTTTCTTTTTGTTTATTTTGACACATAAAAATACCTTTTTTCATATATACAAAAAACATTTTTTGCATCTTGCACATTTATTCTTATTTTATTTAATTTATGCAAATTAATCATCTTGTAAATAATTCAATATTGATGTAATAGTTTAGGTTTAAATTCCTTGTCAAAATCCCCATTTGAACATTTGTACCCCCCTCCCCATATATGGTTTTGTAATAGCTTAGTAAATTTATTTTCGCGCTTTATTGCTTTCTAATTATACCATGTTAGAATTAGGGTTTGTATGCGGAAAAAAAAAACAACGAAAATAGTTTTGACCTAATTTCAAGATAAACAAGCATGAAAATGGACACACAAATCACTCTTGCACCCCCTAGGGTATTCCACTTGTTGCCTTTCAAAATTGGGCCATATTGCATGTTAGGTCTCTTTGGGCTAAACAAACACAAATCAAATGATCATAGTCCCTCGATGACGCTTTCAAAAAGTTGCCTAAACAAATGATCAAGTCCCTTAAGAAAAATTGCCCAAAGATACTTGGCACCATTGCAATTATGGTCTAAACGATGACCCGCGCCCTTCCCTTTCACATCCTAACATGAGATTGTCCACCAAATACAATGGTGGAACAAACTTGTTAAAAGGGTTAAAACATAGCAATAAACTTTGATAAATTTAGGAGTAGATAATCTCTTAGTTACTTGAATCAAACTTGCAAAAACAAAACACTTGCCTATTTTCTAAAACCACACCTCACAACACTTTCAAAACAACTTTCAAAAACAAATGAAAACCTTTTCAAAAGACATACATCTTTGTATACATCCCAACATGGATCATTACAA
Organism: Vicia faba; assembly: GCA_948472305.1. Classification (NCBI taxonomy): domain Eukaryota; kingdom Viridiplantae; phylum Streptophyta; class Magnoliopsida; order Fabales; family Fabaceae; genus Vicia; species Vicia faba. The sequence continues at coordinate 467,190,206 of OX451738.1, forward strand.
AGGTTGCCACCACATTGGCTTCTTTTCAAAACATTTTCAAACCCACACACACAAAGCACCATTTCAAACAATTGAAAACAAGAGGCAAGTGATCTAAGCAAGTAACTAAGAGCCCATGGATAACCATGGATAGAAAGGGTGCTAATACCTTCCCTTTCTATAATCTACTCCCCGAACCCAAGAAAACATCTCAAATGGTTTTTGCTGTGCTTTTTAACCTTTCCTTAGGATAAAATAAAAAGTCGGTGGCGACTCTTGCTCAACTGAAACATTTGCGAAAACAAACGCAAAACCATAGTCAGTTCTCCCACCGTACCACAGTAATGATATTCTCAAAATAAATGAGATTATGCGGTATGCATTTGCCATGTATGTGCTATGATGTATGAATGCTATTGAAATATATCTTTGTCTAGGAAAATAAATCCTTAACAAATGTTGGGGAGTGTTGGGAAGCAAAATCCCGGACTTCCGTTGGAAATGAGGAGTATGTGTATCTTCGACTTTGTTTAGAGTGTTTCACTGGGGATTCCTGTCACGTTATTTTTGAGGAAATCTTGTGGGGAATGTCAATTTCTTCTTGAGGGATAGAGTTCAGGAACCTTGGTTGTCCATTTCTCTATTGGGGAGTTATAACTTGATTGGGGATAAAAGTTAACTTGTATCTGGTCGGGTTCTAGTTTTCGCAGCAACTTACTGGGGAGGATGAAGTTAGTTGTTATCTGGTCAGATTCCAGGCTTCGCAGCAACTTACCGAGGAGAATAAAGTTAAACTGTTATCTGGTCAGATTTCAGGCTTCACAATAACCTACTAGGGATAGTAACGACTCCTCTGGGGACAAAAGGGTTTTGTCCATTGATTTATAAAAGTATGAGAAAAGACTCGTGTTGGGGAATCTATAGTTTGTTGGGGAAATAAACCCTGTTGAGGAAAATATTTTAAAGATCTTATTGAGATAAATTCTTTTTAGGAGAACTCCACAAGGTTTCTTTTTCAGTTAAGACCAACTCAGCCGGGGCGAGGGTTTTCAGAAGATTATACTTTGTGGGGATAATCTTATTGAAGAAACTATGTGGGGATATCCCAATAACATACATTTGTTAAAAGTTAATCATGTTCATATGCATATGTTCATTTAATTTTAAACATTGGATATTTTTGCACTCAACACAGAAAAACAAAAAGTTTGCACTTCGAAGTATATATTGATGTTTTGCCTATAAACATGCGTTTTTGTACAAGGAGACAGAAATCCTAGTAAGAGGAAATAGTAAAAGGAGTGAAAGAAATACAAAGTGAAAACAAAATAATAGCCATGTGGAAGTAATCTCATTGGGTTCTGACTCCGCCATTGCCCCTATGTCTTCGAACATCGTGCCTTGCCATTGAAAGAGGTTTATTGAATTGATCTTATACCACTGAACTTGGACCTTGGTAATAAAGCTGGTTTTAGTGATTTCACGAGGCATAGTCATACGCTTTAATCCTTAACTTTTTCCAGGACCTCCCTTTCAGGTTTTCAGCCCACCAGGATTCCCTTTTTTGCCCAAGCCGCCCTTACTTTTTCCTAGTCAACCTAGCGGGTCATTTTTATGCGTAGTATTTTTTGACTATGTCTGCAATCGCAAGATGCGGGAAATCTTCACAGTCCATAGTAGTTAGCATCATGGTGCCTCCAGATAATACTTTCTTAACAACGAACGACCCTTCGTAAGTGGGAGTCCATTTGCCCCTGGGATCACCTTCAGGAAGAATGATGCGCTTTATTACCAAATCTCCAGTCTGGTACACTCGAGGTTTGATCTTTTTGTTGAAAGCCCTGACCATACGCTTTTGATATATTTGACCATGACAAAAAACATTCAGTTTCTTCTCATCAATCAAGTTCAATTTATCCAACCTAGTCTCAATCCATTCATCTTCGACTAAATCTGCTTCTTTCATAATCCTTAAGGAATGAATTTGAACTTCCACAGGCAAGACAACTTCCATGCTGTAGACTAAAGATAAATGGGTTGCCAAAGTTGATGTTCGAGTCGAAGTACGGTATCCATGAAGAGAAAATGGTAGCATCTCATTCCAGTCTTTATAGGTTACCACCATCTTTTACACAATCTTTTTTATGTTTTTATTGGCATCTTCCACCGTGCCATTCATCTTTGTTCTATATGGAGAAGAGTTGTGATGTTTGATTTTGAAATGAGTACAGAGCTCTGTAATTATATCATTGTTGAGATTGGTTCCTTTGTCAGTGATGATCCTTTCAGGGATACTGTAACGGAAGATGAGGTTATGCTTGATAAACTGGGCTACAACATTCTTTGTAATTGAGGCAAATGAGGCAGCTTCGGCCCATTTGGTGAAATAATCAATGGCAACAAGGATGAAGCGGTGTCCATTGGAAGCAGTGGGTTTTATCTCTCTAATCATGTCAATGCCCCACATTTCAAACCGCCATGGAGCAGTCATGAAATTCAAAGGAATTGGAGGCACATGAACCTTGTCGGCATAGATTTGACACTTACGGCAAGTCTTCGAATTAAGGTAACAATCAGTTTCCGTTGTTGACCAATAATAACCAGCCCTCAGAATCTTATTATCCATAGTGTATCCACTAGAGTGAGTTCCAAAGATACCATCATGCATGTCCTCCATGATTTTCTCTGCCTCCTTCTTGTCCATACAACGGAGCTGAGTAGAATCATGGTTGCGCTTATACAAAATTCCATTACTTAGGAAGAACATGACTGAGAACCTCCGCAAGAATTTCTTATCATTGATGGAAGCCCCATCAGGATACTCTTGTGCTTCAATATATCTTCTCACTTCATGATACCAAGGCTTCTCTTCATCGGTGTCAATCTCATAACAGTGTGCCAGTTCGTCAAATCTTTCGATTGTAATTTTAGGAGCCTCGTTTTCCCACTTGACTTTGAACATGGATGACATTGTTGCTAAGGCATCAGGCAACTGATTTTCTTCTCTTGGAAAGTGTTCGAAGGTAACCTCCTTAAAGCATGGGATCAGGGTTAACACAAGCTCTTTGTAGGGAATCCGATTAGGATGTTTGGTATCCCATTCTCCTTTAACTTGACTGATTACTAAAGTTGAATCTCCATATAAGCTTAAGAATTTTATTCTTAGGTTAATGGAAGTCCTAAGACCCAAGATACATGCCTCATACTCAGCCATGTTATTCGTACAGTCGAAGCATAGCCTACCAGTGAAAGGCGTATGGCAGCCTTCGAAAGAAATAATCACAACATTGATTCTGTTACCAAAAGCGTTGGAAGCTCCATCAAAAACCATAGTCCATCGGGATCCTTGTTCAGGTTCGTCATATGGTCCAGGCTTTTCATAATCAGTTATTAGCATGATTTTCTCGTATGGGAATTCAAAGTTCATGGATTGGTAATCATCAACAACTTGATGAGCCAAGTGATCCGCCAGTACACTTCCTTTGATTGCTTTTTTTGTAGTGTATTGAATATCATATTTAGTCAAGATCATTTTCCATCTAGCTATTTGTTCAGAGAGAGTTGGCTTCCCGAAGATATACTTGATCGGGTCCATCTTAGAAATCAATAAAGTGGTGTGAGTCAACATATACTATCTTAGCCGGTGAGAAGCCCATGCCAGAGTGCAGCAAGTTTTTTCGAGTTGTGAATATCTTTTTTCACAATTGGTAAACTTTTTTCTCAGGTAGTATCTTGCATGCTCTTTTCGGCCAGACTCGTCATGTTGGCCCAACACACACCCTATTGAATTATCTAATACGGTCAAGTACATAATCAGAGGTCTTCCTTCAACTGGAGGCATCAGAATGGGAGGTTCTTGTAAGTATTCCTTGATCTTGTCAAAGGTTGCTTGGTAGTCGTCGTTCCATCTGACTACTTGATCTTTCTTTAAGAGTTTGAAGATTGGCTCACAAGTAGCAGCCAAGTGCGATATGAATCGAGCAATGTAGTTAAGTCGACCTAAGAAACCCCTGACCTCTTTCTCAGTATAGGGAGCTGAAATTTCTTGTATGGCTTTGACCTTTTCAGGGTCGACCTCAATATCTTTTCCACTGACGACAAACCCTAAGAGTTTTCCATATCTTACCCCGAATGTGCATTTGTTAGGATTCAACCTTAGCTTGTATTTCTTCAACCTCTCAAACAACTTATGAAGATTATCAAGGTGTTGTTCCTCAGTTTGCAACCTTACAATCATATCATCAACGCACACTTCTATCTCATCATGGATCATATCATGAAATAAAGCTACCATAGCTCATTGATACGTTGCCCCTGCATTCTTCAAACCAAAGGGTATGATATTATAGCAGAAAGTGCCCCACTGTGTGACAAAGGTGGTCTTTTCCATGTCCTCGGGAGCCATCTTGATTTGGTTGTAGCCGGAGAAGCCATCCATGAAGGGGAAGACTTTATGTTAAGCAGTGTTGTCGACCAAGACATCAATATGTGGTAGTGGAAAATCATCATTGGGACTGTCCCTATTCAAATCTCTGTAGTCTATGAACATACGGACTTTTCCATCTTTCTTCGGTACCGGGACCACATTTGCAACCCATTGGGGATATGACATAACCTCCAAAAAACTTGCATCCAACTGTTTCATTACCTCAACTTTTATTTTCTCACACGTGTCTGGCCGCATGCGATGAACCTTTTGCTTCACTGAAGGACAATCTTCCTTCATTGGCAGACGATGAACCACAATGCCAGTATTAAGTCTCGGCATATCTTCATATGACCATGCAAATAACTCAACATAGTCGTGCAACATCTGAACCAATCTGCCCTTGATATTATCTTCTAAGTTGGTGCCAATCTTGACTTCCCTCTGGTTTGTCTCAGTACCTAGGTTGATCATCTCAATTGGTTCCTCGTGCTGTTGAATGGCCTTTTCCTCTTGCATCAAAAGTCTGACTAGTTCACTAGATATTTCACAATCTTCTTTGCCTTCATCCTCGGCTTGGTAGATTGGATGTTCAAAATCATAGATGGCAATAGCGGAGTCATTGTCAATGAGATCCAGAGTGGATGTGGATCTGCAAATGTGCATGTGTGCATGTAAGGTCACATGGCTATTTTGAAAATGTAATAAAGTGAAAGAAAGACAATGAGTGCAAAATTTGAATGAAAAAGAGTCCAATGTTTTTCATTAAATGATCATATGGCATATGAAAATGAAAAAACCCTTAACAAATGGACCATGGTGCCCTAGGCATGGCACATGGCTTAAAGTCATTGTTTCAATAAAAATACAGACATGGTTCTTAAATTAATAAAACGGTAACTGGTATTTACTCCTTGTTGAATGAGATGGGAATGAAGTCCTTAGCATTCCAGTTGTTGAGACCTTCCTCGGCAGTCGGGTAGATCCAGTCTTCAAAGTCACAGTCGTCTTTAGAGTCTTCAAGGGCATTCACTTCATAATTACTGATGTGAAGGGTGGTTTTCCTATGCGAGCATGTCTGACCTCTTTTTGAGCTTTCGCAGTGAAGCCCAAACAATATTTGTCTGATTTGAACGAGATGTCAAGGAGTTTCTCCCAAATGGTACAGCTTCCGTCTTCAATCACAACACAAGAATCTTTGAGGGAAGCCATCCTAGGCACATCTTTAACAGTTTTTGGAACATTAGGAGTAGCCTTGGCAGCATCAACAATGCGAGAGACCACTCCCAAGGCTTGGCAGGGAGTTTCTATGAACTCTCCATCCATATCAACATACTTAAACAGATTTAGATGGCTAACCATAAACTCTTCTTCACCACAGACGGTAACAATCTTTTCTTTGACTGGATATTTCATCTTTTGATGAAGAGTAGAAGTCACTGCTCCTGCCCCATGTATCTAAGGGCGTCCAAGTAGGAAAGAGTAGGAAGGACGAATATCCATCACGTAGAAAGTTGAATTGAAATTTTGAGACCCCGCTTTGATGGGGAGAATAACTTCCCCATGGACCATCCTTTTTGATCCGTCGAAAGCCCTTACCACAATGTCACTTGGCTTCAGCACCAAACCTTCGCAATCCAACCGGTCTAGGGCATCTTTGGGTAGAACATTCAAAGAGGACCTAGTATCCACCAATACATGGGCTAGAGTGGTTCCTTTGCATTCAATGGTGACATGCAAAGCTTTGTTATGATTTCTTCCGACAGGAGTTAAATCAGTATCCGAGAATCCTAATCCATTATCGGCAGTCAAACACGCTACACAGTTTTCAAACTAATCAACCGTAGCCTCTTGAGAAACATGCGTATTCTTCGAAAAAATTACCAATGCTTGAGCATGTGCATCTGAGCATAGTAATAAAGATAACATAGAAATCTTCGAGGGGGTTTTCCCCAACTACTCTACTATCTTATAATCACTTTTCTTTATAATCTTCAAAATCTCCTCCATCTTTTGAGTAGAGGGTTCCTCAGTAATAATGTCTTTGGCAGGCGCCTCCATCCTAGCAGGCTCAATCATCTTTTCTTTGTCCCTAGCATCAGTACTAGGTTTGTCAATAGTAATGTGAATAGGTGTAGTTGTGGTGGTTGGAGGTGAAATATCAAGAGAGAAAACTCTCCCCGTTCTAGTCACCTTGCTAGACCCAGCAATGTTGGTAATATCAACAGTCTTGTCTTCATCAATCAAGGATTCTTGTTTAATACCATGGTAGTATACTTCAGCACCATAATTCCAAGGTACCTCCTTATCGGAAGAATAAGGGATTGTCCCTGATGTGGTAATTCTCAATGGAGCTATCTTCGGTTCATTGGAAATCCTAATAGGACCTTTTAAAGTGATCCTAGTAGGTTTGTTTGAGATAGTGATGATGGATATGTCTTCAACCTCTTGAGGCACAACTTCAATCAAACTTCTTACGGGTGGAGTTCTTTCGAATAGGATATCATGGTTGTCCATTAGGTGTTAGACACCGCTTTTCATCCATTCACATACATTGATTTGCACAGCAAAGCAACAACAATCTTCAAGGCAACCAGGGAAAATCCCATCTTTCAACAAATTGTTTTTAACAAACTTCAGCGGAGTGGTCAAGTCATTAACAGAGGAAACAAAAGCAGTATCTTCAATAGCGTTGACACCTTTTCCATGATTTGGAATAGGTTTGATGATTACATTCATAGATGGAGGAGGATCAAATTTAATGGTCTTGTTGTCAATGAGGTCTTGGATCTTGCATTTCAATGCCCAACAATGATCAGTGTCATGTTCGGGACTGTTAGAGTGGTAAACACATTTGGCGTTCGGTTTATACTTTGGAGATGAAACATTGGGATTTGAAGGGGGATCACGCAATGTTACCAAGTTAGACTTCAACAGGTGTTGTAGGGCTTGAGATGGTGACATGTTGATCCTTGTAAATTATCTTCTTGGAATATCAGGTCTTTGGTATCCAGCTTGTTGTTGTGGTCTTTGAGTAGAGGTCAGATTGGAGATTAGAACTACATTTACAGATTGACGATGGTCCTTCTTGATATGTGAAAATTCTGGCTTCAGATACTCAATGTCACGTCCAATGTTATGACACTGTATCTGACTTACTATATGACAGTAAATGCAAAAGCAGTAAATAACACAGTCAATTGTTTACCCAGTTCAGTGTGCAACAACACCTACTCTGGGGGCTACCAAGCCAGGGAGAGAATCCACTATAAGAGATGTTAATTCAGGAATAAACCAACCAGTTTATCTCCTTCACTTAAGACCTACCCAATGCAATTCTAATCTAAGTACAACTTAAACCTGAGTTCCTACTCACTCCCCCTCAATCACAGCAGTGATATATAAACCAATTTGACTTGAGAATTGATGAAGACACTCTTCAAAAAAAACACACTCTTGATTATGCTTCACAGCTTTTTAATCAAGTAACACAATCACTCGTGCTTCACAGCTTTGAGTGATGTACACAACTAACTTGACTCTGCTTCACAGCTTTAGTCAAGTAACATTCAAACACTCTTGCTTCAAAGCTTTGAGTGCTACACAACCCTTACAATTAAAACCTATTCCAAGACACTTATCACAATGATAATTGCTTGGAGTACAATTAAACAAATCTATACAGATTACAAACTTGATCTTCTAAATAATCAGCAGGGATGATCTCAAAAACCGCAGCTCTGTTGAATATATAGCAGCTGCAACTTCAGTTAGGGTTTCCAAAAACCTAGGGTTGATTCCGTTTGACCTAAAGTCCAGGTCACAGTACTTTGTTGATCAGGTTAGGATTGAGCGAGGTTACTCCTCAGAAAACGCAGGATTCTGTTTAGGAAGGACTGAGTTATTTCCTGAAAAAACTCAGACTTATCCAATCCTGTAATCCTGCTAGTTCAGAACAGGATGTCATAACATCTGTTATGACATCTGAGAAAACCTGTCTACTGATTAGCTAAATGTGATCATTTTGCAAACATGCTCAGATACACACTTATGAACATCAGTATTTGAGTTACAATATTTTTCTGCATATGTACCTAAAGAGTTAGTACAACCTGAACTAGAATGTTATGACATCAGTCATGACATTCACACATACACTTGGAATTTACCAAAAATACAAGCCAATACCTAAACACCTACAAACTCCCCCTTTGGCAGATTTTTGGCTAAAGTCCCTAAACAATCAGAGATAGCAGCAGAAATAAATGATGACAGCAGAAAAATATAGTGTTAAGTACTTATTAAGCAGTACCAAATATTCTCCCCCACTTTAGCCACAAATGGGCCAAAGATTACATGTTTATAAAGTAATACAGTTATCCAAGACAAAATAATGAGATCAGCAGCAGAACACCAGACAACAGCAGCAGACAACAGCAGGACATACTTCCAAACTCCACCAGCAACACCAGCACACAGCAATCATCCTTCAAGTACTGTCATCAGACTCAGAGGAGCCACTTTCTTCACTGTTGGACTGTCCTTCATCTTCTTCCCTCATGCTTGCTTCAGCTTCTTCCTTTTCTAGTTTGGCAATTAGTGCTTCTAGGGTCCTTTTCCTAGCATCCAGATCTTTGCAAGTTTCTTTTAAGACAGCTATGACATCTGATGTTTTGGACTGGCTCTTTGCAGACGATGTCTCAGCTGATGTTATGACAATGTCTGGAGCATGGGATCCCTGAAACAGTTTGTAGTGCAGGCCAAGGGCAGGGGCTCTTTTGCAGACTGTATCTCTTGCTACGAGTATGTCAGGATATTGTGCAAGGATGATTCCACAAAGGAGGGAGGGAAATGCAATTGGTCCTTTGACAGCATAACTGCCAGCATGCTTCAAGGTTTGTTCAAAAATGTACCTTCCATAATCAAAGGCAGTCTTGGTTCCTACAGCATAGATGAATCTCCCCAATCCTGTGGAGATGGTTGATTTGTGATTTGTAGGCACCCAGTTTGCTGCACCTATTTTATGCAAGATGGCAAATTTCATGCTGAGTTTACTAGCATTCAACTTCCCTTTCAATGGCCAGCACTTTACTTGCCTGGCAGTGATGGTCAAGCATACTTCATTGTCAGTTGCCTCTAGATCAGGACAATCCTTATTCGTTCTTCCAAGAAACTTGTTGATTTCTGATGGAGAGAACTTGACCCTTCTTCCTCTAACAAACACATTCTCAAAGTCAGCTGACCTCCCATCAGCACAATCATTGGATAGGTTCACTACAAACTCTTTAACCAGATTTTCATAACATTTGCCAAACTTCATCACAGTCTTTATTAGTCCAGCATTCCTGATCAGCTCCATGATGTCTTTGCACTCCAAAGCATCATTGTTGAGTTCTCTCTCCAAGGCTATTCTCTTCAAGCAAACATACTTCCACCTGTTTGCATTATCAGGATGATGAAAGGAGATGTTGTCAGTTGGCACTTCAGGCACTCTAGCAATCTTGCTGGAAGGGAGCTTCCTTCTGATGGGAGCATTGTCAATGTCAATCTCAAATTCTGATTCATCATCAGAGTCAGAAGTTTCAGGTTCTTTTCTTTTCTTGGAGATTGGTTGTCTAGCAGTCAGCACCTGAGCCTTCTTCCCTTTAGTCTGAATTTTTTCAGCCATCCCTTCAGCCTTGGATTTCTTAGGTTTAACAGTCTCACAACTTTTTCTTTTCATCAATCTTCTAGCAATGCTAGGGTTCACATTAGCAATCAGTTCATTATCTGAATACTCTTCATCCACATCAATGATAGGTGGATCAGCAGCCTTTTCAGAGGGATTCTGAATGTTGTCTTTTGGTGTCACGACATCCTCAGTGACATCTATATTTTCAGAACCTTCCACATTTGGACTCTCAGATTGATTCAGAGGAATAGAAATCCCCGGTACAGATTGGTTGCCACTCAGAATGCTAGTAACCAGTCTAGCAATGGCTTGGTGTACTTGCACTGTTCCTTCTTTATTAGGTATAGTAGATGAAGGAAGAGAAGAATTACCAGAGACTGCAGCTTGAGCTCTTCCTGCTTTTCTGGTCCTGAGCTTCTTGATTTTGGCTGGATTAGTTGCCATCTCCCTGAGAGGAGTGACCTCAAGTACTTCAGATTCTATGCATGTCGTGATTGCCCTAGAATCGTGATCAGATGACGATGATGATGAGTGAGACGAAGCCGCCATAGTGGAAGATGATGTCTGAGACATTGTGTTTAACGTTGAGTAGCAGTAGCACTTTGAGAAAGCTCTTTGATTTGGAGGAGAAAACAGGTTGCAAGAATGAGAGAGATAGGGAGTACAAGGGAGTCTTTTCAACTTCTGAAGGCTTTTGAAGGAATTGTGAATGACTATGATCAACCCACTAAATATAGACTTAATAGAATTAATCCCTTCAACCCTTGTTTTCAGCAAAACTAATTGCTATAATTTCTCATGTTGGTGAATACCCAATCTGCCCTTCAAATTTTCAAGTTGATTTCCAACAAGCGCCTTGATAGAAGAATCAGTTAGCTGAAGCTCAGAGAACCTATGTTTCAGTTCAAATGATTTCTTCTCTCCAAAGTCAATAGGGTTTAAGGAAATGTTGAATGTTTTCAGATTATCACACCACAATGTCACAACATCTTGTGTAACATTGTCTTCAGGTAGCATCTGTGTTGACCAGAATTTTTTTGAACAGAATTTATGAGACTTGTTCATATCACATATATTATCAGCCTGTAGTTTAGGAGTTCTTCTGACATCTTCCATAGGAATATCTCTTTTCATTTCTTCAAGTTTATGCTGCCACTGTTTCATATCTTTTTCTTCTTTGATGATTTGACTCAAGGTGTGGATATCAGTGTTCTCAGGCTGCCACACATAACAGTTATTTTTGGATTTTATTCCTCTCATAACAATATCTAGTTTATCATTAAACACTAGACATTCAGATCTTGAGAAGTTGACCATGAATCCTAGATCACATAATTGACTGATGCTGATGAGATTAGTAGTCAACCCTTTTACCAGCAGTACCTTATTCAGACTTGGAACTCCAGGGTAGTCCAAATTGCCAACTCCTTTGATTTCTCCTTTAGCACCATCTCCAAAGGTCACAAAACTGGTGGTGTGAGGCATAACATTATTGAGGAGATTTTTGAATCCAGTCATGTGTCTGGAACATCCACTGTCAAAGTACCAATCTTCTTTTGTTGAGATCTTCAGGGAAGTGTGTGCTATTAGTGCAATAGCCTTTTTCTTCCATTGAGGAGCGTGTGGTACCCTTTTAGACTTAGGTTTGACATCTGATTTCTGATTAGGATATCCATGTAGTCTGTAGCAGAAGGGCTTTATGTGACCATATTTCCCACAATGATGACATCTCCATCTTTGGTACCTCTTCTTCATGTGTCTCTGTCCCTGATGTGGAGAGTAATGTTGAGACATCTGGTTTGACATATGCTTCCTGGTAACAACTTTCTTTGTTTCCACAAATCCTAGGCCAGATTTATTTCCCATATTCTGTCCAGCCTGAAGAATCTCTTCCAATTTGTCTGTCCCATTTGTCAACATCTTGACTGATTTGGTCATTTGATTCAGTTGTGAGTTCAGCAGTTGAACTTCTCCTTCTAAATGACTTATAGTTTCAAGATTTGCTCTCTTTTCAGCCTCTAGATTTACAATGAGTTTTGATTGTTTCTCATTTTGCACACAGACTTCACCACTTCTGATACACAATTTCTTGTAGGTATCAGCCAGTTCTTCAAATGTTACTTCTTCATCACTGGTGTCACTTTCAGAAGTACAAACACTAGTTAGGGCAGTAACTAGTTTGGCAGATTCTTCTTCAGAATTGCTTTCTGAATCATAGTCAGACCAGGTAACAGTCATTCCTTTCTTTTGCTTCTTAAGAAAGGTAGGACATTCAGCTCGAATATGTCCATATCCTTCACATCCATGGCATTGAATTCCTCTGCCTTGGTTTTCCTTATCTTCTGATCTTGGTCTTCTGCTGGAACTGTCAATGTCAGAAGGAATGTTGTGAACATTCGACCTTGACTTTGGGTCCATTCTTTTGATGAGCCTGTTGAACTGTCTTCCAAGCATGGCAATGGCTTCTGATATGTTTTCTTCTTCATCCTCCTTGTGTTCAACATCAGTGTTGGTTACAAGTGCTATGCTTTTGTTCTTCTTGTCACCATTATCAGTGATCCCCATCTCAAAAGTCTGAAGAGACCCAATAAGTTCATCCACTTTTAACTTGCTAATGTCCTGGGCTTCCTCTATGGCAGTTACCTTCATTGCAAATCTTTTAGGCAAGGATCTGAGAATCTTCCTCACCAGTTTTTCTTCTGACATTTTTTCTCCCAGTGCTCCTGAGGTGTTGGCAATCTCCAAGATGTTCATGTGAAATTCATGGATGGTTTCATCTTCCATCATTTTTAGATTCTCAAACTTAGTGGTCAACATCTGAAGCCTTGACATCTTTACTTTGGAAGTGCCCTCATGAGTAGTTTTGAGGGTGTCCCAAACTTCCTTGGCCAGTTCATATTGATGTACTAATCTGAAGATGTTTCTATCAATTCCATTGAACAAGGCATTTAAGGCTTTTGAATTTCCCAGAGCTAACTCATCTTCTTCTTTACTCCAATCTTCCTCAGGCTTCAGACTGATTGTCCCATCTCTTTCAGTTATGGTGGGATGACTCCATCCTTTGTCAGCAGCTCTCCAAGCCTTTTTGTCCAGAGATTTTAGGAAGGCAATCATACGAGGTTTCCAATAGTCATAATTAGTTCCATCCAGAATGGGTGGTCTGTTTCCAAAAACTCCTTCTTTGTCCATAGTGCCAGAAAGTGATATCCCTAGATCTCACCCAGTAATACAGGCAGGGTGCCTGCTCTGATGCCAATTGAAAATTCTGGCTTCAGATACTCAATGTCACGTCCAATGTTATGACACTGTATCTGACTTACTATATGACAGTAAATGCAAAAGCAGTAAATAACACAGTCAATTGTTTACCCAGTTCAGTGTGCAACAACACCTACTCTGGGGGCTACCAAGCCAGGGAGAGAATCCACTATAAGAGATGTTAATTCAGGAATAAACCAACCAGTTTATCTCCTTCACTTAAGACCTACCCAATGCAATTCTAATCTAAGTACAACTTAAACCTGAGTTCCTACTCACTCCCCCTCAATCACAGCAGTGATATATAAACCAATTTGACTTGAGAATTGATGAAGACACTCTTCAAAAAAAACACACTCTTGATTATGCTTCACAGCTTTTTAATCAAGTAACACAATCACTCGTGCTTCACAGCTTTGAGTGATGTACACAACTAACTTGACTCTGCTTCACAGCTTTAGTCAAGTAACATTCAAACACTCTTGCTTCAAAGCTTTGAGTGCTACACAACCCTTACAATTAAAACCTATTCCAAGACACTTATCACAATGATAATTGCTTGGAGTACAATTAAACAAATCTATACAGATTACAAACTTGATCTTCTAAATAATCAGCAGGGATGATCTCAAAAACCGCAGCTCTGTTGAATATATAGCAGCTGCAACTTCAGTTAGGGTTTCCAAAAACCTAGGGTTGATTCCGTTTGACCTAAAGTCCAGGTCACAGTACTTTGTTGATCAGGTTAGGATTGAGCGAGGTTACTCCTCAGAAAACGCAGGATTCTGTTTAGGAAGGACTGAGTTATTTCCTGAAAAAACTCAGACTTATCCAATCCTGTAATCCTGCTAGTTCAGAACAGGATGTCATAACATCTGTTATGACATCTGAGAAAACCTGTCTACTGATTAGCTAAATGTGATCATTTTGCAAACATGCTCAGATACACAGTTATGAACATCAGTATTTGAGTTACAATATTTTTCTGCATATGTACCTAAAGAGTTAGTACAACCTGAACTAGAATGTTATGACATCAGTCATGACATTCACACATACACTTGGAATTTACCAAAAATACAAGCCAATACCTAAACACCTACAATATGGCCTCTTGACCCATACATGGCATTAGTTTCTTTTTTTACCGGTAAAAGGTTTCTTCACAGTATTTGATGTAGAAGCAGAGGCTATACGAATATTTACACTTTTAATACTACTCTCAACCCTTTCACCAGTCAAGATTAACTCAGTGAAACCAGATGATGAGCTCCCAATTAGTAAGTTAAAAAATGGCCCAGTCAATGTTCCCATGAACATATCTACCAATTCACTGTCAGTCAATGGTGGTTGCCAGGTCTCTCCATTTCTGCGTGTACTCTTTGAAGCCTTCATTGGAATCCATGGTCATTCCTTGTAACTGTACTGTAGTTGGCGACAGATCGGCAATGTACTGATATTTACAGTAGAATACTGTGGCCAAATCTTCCCAGGTATGGATGTTGGAACCCTCTAACTGGTAAAACCACTCCAATTGAGTCTTATACAGACTCTCTTGAAAGAAGTGCACCCACAACTTCTTATCAGTGGTATCCGGTTGAATTTTATGGACGTAAGATCTTAAGTGAAGCTTCGGGCACAGAATGCCATCGTACTTGGAAAAAACTGGAATCTTGAATTTGTGGGGGATTTCCACCCTAGGAACCAAACCCAAATCACCAAAATCTAGACCATGCACAGCTTGAACTTCCATAGACTTCAATCTATCCTCCAGTTTCTTATACTTGTCTTCGGTCAGTGAATATTGTTCGTCGAAATAGTCCTCATCCTCAGAGACTGGATTGTTACCACCCCCAGCACGGGTGCTCCTTGCATCTTCATCCTGATTCTCATCCTCCTCGGAGGAGTATTCTACCACTTGAACTTGTCGAACGGGGCACTTGAACCTCTTCCCCGTGTTGATAAAAGCTTCCTTCTTGGTCTTATTTTTTGCAACTAGAAGTGGCATTATCTCTTGCTCACCCTTGGCAAAGTTGAGCAAGGTTTCTTGAAATTGAGAACTATGTGTCTACAAGTCCTTCATAGTCTGCTCGAGATCCATCTTACTGAAATAAACAGTAGAAATATGAGGAAACATGTGTCGTAAAACCTGCTTATGTTATGATGCATGTAATGTTAATGCAAATGTTTTCAAGGATCTTTGAGATTTTAAATTTGTTTAAACAAAGAAGGAACAAACATTAATTGTAGTAATAAGTTCAAACGGTTTACAAAAATGCCTTTTTGGGCTTACAATGGAAGAAGCACAAATAATAAAGTAAACTGCTAAAACAAAAAGGACTCAAGCTTTCCATGAGCACATCCTCTTCGATGCAATGTAACCATTCAAACTTCGCTCTTCATGAAGCTGCCTCGTGAGCTCCAAAACCTTCTTCTCACTTGCATAGAATTGAGTTTTAAAGGTGCCTCTCTCCCCTTTGAAATGAATCCACGATCTTTGAAACTCCTCAAGAGTAGTAGGCATGTCAGGATGAAGAATATGTAGGGAACATCTCCTTTAAAAATTGGCTCCATGGTGATAGGTAGGATGGCCTCATATGGCATCATGAGGTTTTAAGCGCGAGCTCGCACCCACTTGAGATAAGGCTCTAGAGGAATGGAGTTCTTATGCCCCAACATCTTGCTATAAACTTTGTTCACCATGCCCCGAGCTCGTACAAATCTTTGATGATAACCTTGGACATCGTTCTCATAGTAAAATACAATTCCTTGGACAAGCGCGTCATGAGGGCCATCCCTCCGAGCATACCCAAATTGTCATAGAGCCAAGCAAGGATTATAAGTGATACCTCCCCTAATGCCAATGAGAGGAACATTAGGGAATTCCTCACAGCGGTCAATAATGATAACATCCTCCAAAGATCGAGAAAACCAATGAATATATGAATGTGAGAGTGACATCAACCTATTAGACCATCTCATTCCTTGGTAATTCTTCAAAACAGATCAAGGAAGGTGCGAAATAAACCACCTAGCCAACAGAGGAGGGCAACATATAAGGGCCCCCCTTCTCTTCATGATGCGAGTGTGAAGAGAGTGCAAAATGTCTCCAAGTAAGGTAGGCCCCGGGTTACGAGATAGAAAAACTTTGACCGCATTCACATCTATGAGTTGGTCCGTGTTAGGAAATAGTACCATCCTATAAATTAGAAGAGCCAAAATCTCTTCAAAAGCTTGCCAAAATCTCTTTAACATCACTTCTTGTTTCCCAATTTGCCACAACGTTAGACCATTACAAATGTAAATCTAGAGCAATCTCCTCAGGTATTGGGTCTTTCTCAATATCGGTGAAGGGTAATTGATCAAGAATAGGAACTTCTAAGAGTTGAGAAAACTCCTCCATGGTGGGCACTAATTGGTAATCAGGAAATGTAAAGTAGTGGTATAAAGGGTCAAAGAACTGAAAGAGAACTTTCATCATGTTTTCATAAAGGCTTGAGGGAACCAAATTGAGAAGTTGACCATGTCTCTTAGTGAATGCAGAATTCTCAGGAACCCTTGACGCTAACTCTTTGTGTTGAGGAGGCACTCTTACAATTTTTACTTGGATAGTATTCCTGCGAGTGGAAGCCACGTCCTACAAAACAAAACAAAGATAAATCTCTAGGTCCTTGAAATGGTTAGTGAAAATCCCATGGTATGATGTTATGATGTTATGTACAAATAATCATATACAAGCATACCAACCAGTCCTTAGGTTCAGGCTTGCATGGGGTTTATAGGTAAGTACCCTCTTGAAGTTTAGTTGGTTCAACTTGTCCTAGAAAGTAACGAGGTTCTAGGCAATCTCAATATCACTGATCTTTCTTCATTGGGCATTTTTTCAATGCAAGCCTCTTTATTGGAGACCGAAATATCCCGAAAGTCCGATCTCAATGAGAGTAGCATCGAGTGTCAACCAACTTCGGACTGCACCAAAGCCGGCTATCTCACTACTTCCTAATGGCCAAGTTGTTCAATTAAATGTTCTATAGTAAGTTAGTGTTTCATGACACCACACAGTGGCCCCATATTCTCTTTGACTAGACTCAAGGGACACCGGTACCAACAAATGTGTCACACTAACATAACCATCGCTTCAACCATGTCGATATACCCCACACATTCCCCACAATCTTTTTTTACTTACCTAATAATGTCCCCAGATCCGGGTAGAGGATCAATACAAAACCCAAAAAAGGACCCAAAATGTAAAGCAAACAACTCAAACAATGAAAACATTTAAAGGTGATCTAGTCTCTAAGGTAACCCCACTTTTAAGTATTTCCCCAGTAGAGTCGTCAGTTCTATAATACGGTGGAAGAAATGACTTGGGTATTTTGTGTTTTATCTCAATTGTTACAAATAGAAAGAGTCACCACCGACTTTTCTTTTATCTAATAAGGAAAGGGTGAAAAGAACAGGAAAGACCTTTTGAGATTTTTTCTTGAGTTCGGAGGGTAGGTTGTGAAAAGGGAAGGTGTTAACACCCTTTTCATTTGTAGTTATCTACCGGATCTTAGTTGCTAGCTCACTTTGAAATTCTTTGTTTGAAACGTGTTTGTGATAGTTTTGAAAGTATTTTTGAAAAGTGCCTTCGTTTAAGAGAACTTTGTAATGATTCTCGTCTTTATAAGAACGCATATAAAGTGTTGACTTTTGAAAATATTTCATTTGAAAGATGTTTTGAAAATGGTTGTGAGCAAGAAACTACGAGTGTTCTACCTACTCAAAAAGTCTTTGTTCTTTTCATCCTCCTTTAGATACTGCTATCTAATTACCATTGAATAGTAAGAAGGCCTGTCATTGGATGTGAAGGGACGAACGTGGATCATCGTATAGTCATAGAAAGAAATGTTGTAGGATACCTTAGAAATTTGTCTTAGTTGTTGCACCCCAAAATTTACCCTCTTGATTTAGGCTTATGTTTCATCATGAATATCATATTGCATTGCATTCATACATTGTGATGGGATCAAAATACTTTGGTTATCAAGTCTTCCTCAAGCTTTGAAGGTTGATTTCATTGACAAGTTTCTCAAGTAGAACCTTATCATTTAAACCTCTGGATCTTTCAAGCTCAAAAGTTATTGCATATCTCAAGATATTTTATCCATCTCTTTGGATCATCAGAGGATTGAAGTTTGTGATTGATTATAAGAAGAATCACTCTTTTGATTCACCAGTCAAATTAGGGTTTTGCTTGATCAAGGCTATTGATCAATGTACAAATCTTGATTTGGAAACTACAACATCTCATTGATATTTGAAAAGTCTTTGTACAAGAAATTGGTCAAGACTCCCAGAGGATTTGAAATTTTGGAGATGATTCATCAGTCTCCTAAGGTGTTAACCAAAACTAGGGTTTGGGATTTCATCAAGATATCTTGATAATTTTGAAGTGAAACTTTGTACATGGCCTCTATATATTTGTAAGATCATATGTTTGAAGTTTTGATCATCAATTTTGAAGGGAAGTGGATCAATTGATTCAAAGGGGCAAAATGGTCATTTTGGTCAAAATCAATCAAAGTCAAGATTGACCAAGTGAACTTTTGGTCAACCATCAATTCAAGGATTTACTTTTCATATTTCAAGTCCATTTTGATCACTGGATCAAAAAGATTGAGGTTTGGGTTGAAACCTGTTCATGAAGAAACCCTAAAAGTTTCTAATTTTTGAAAATTAGGACTTAACTTCAAAAATTCATATTTTATTCACCTTTGATCAAAAAATTGCAAATGAAATATGCTTGGAAAGATAAGAGGGTGATATTTCATCTCCTTTTGGTCTCATGTCCAAATTGGCAAAGAGTCAAGAATTATGGTCTTTGGAAGTTCATGCCTCAAGTTAAAATTATAGGTCATTTTCCAAATTTAGTGAATTTCATGTCAAATTTTGAGGACCTTAATGGATTCAATTGAAAAAACTTAAAACTAAGGGATTGTAGATATTTTCAATACCTTTCTAAATTGTACTCATTTGTGTCTAAATTCAAAAATATGAGCAAGTTATGAGCTTTGGAATTTTGAGGAATTTCATTGAATTTTGACCAAGCAAGCAATTTGCAAATTCTTGATAACCTGATTTGTAGCCCTTTTTTTCACTTTAAACTTGGCCCATGCCTCATTTTCAATGTACTAAGGCCCATCATGCCAAAGTTTGAGCTGCACATGGGCAAATTCAAAGGCAATTCATGGTTTTGCAAAAAGTGGCATGAAAGTGCCTAATCACCAACACTTGGTTAATACAAGGAATTAAGCCTTGATCTTTTGCTAACCTCTTCCTGAGATAAAAAGAATTGAAATGCACGTAAAAGGATGGGGAATGCACGAGGGACTTTAGTGCTTCATGTGCACCCTTCACTTTTGCAAAAAATGGAATTCATTCTTTCTAACGGTTTTCAGTGTGAAAAGCCTATCCTACCCTCCTCTTCATGCTCTATATATTGAGAGGCAAGCTTCATTGAGCCTCATTGGTGCTTCATTTTATCCCTGAACTCAAAAAACTCCATAGCCACTTGTTTTGAAATTTCTTTGATTCTCTCAATTTACTTGCGTGTTTTGAGTATTTCTTCTTGCATTCTCTTCTCCATGTGATAAGGATTGTAGATCAAGGCTTGGTTTGCAACTGGAGTGAAGGAGACAGTAAATTCATTTTTGCCTCAAAGGTTAGAATTCTTAACTTTTATCTTGATTTCTAGTTGTGCATTGTGTGATTTGAGCTCGTAATCATGTTGTTTGAGGTTCATTAAGTGTTTCTATAGCTTTAGAGCTTTTGATTTGATGAGATGTGCATATATGATGCATCTGAAATTTTCTGCTCAGTGAGTTTTTGTCATTTACATGAGATCTGTTCTTGATCTATGGTTAATTATTTGATGTGATTCGAATAGCATAATATAGATGTCGTTTCTAGTTTTGCTTTGCACAAAATTTCATGAAAAATGGTGTAGAATTGAGCATGTTATGTTGATTAGAACATGAGGTGGTGGATCTAGTCTTGCGCGCGTTTTTGCCCTAGCCAGAGGTTGAAGATGATGGCGTGGCCTCCTCTAGTTGGCTGATTTAGTTTTTTTTAATTTATTTGAATTTTGTTTCATAACCTGATTTTCATGATTTTATTTCTTGCTCAAACATGGTTGAAAAATTATGAAAAAATTCAGGAAACCTAAAAATAATATTTCTGACCTTGTGCATTTTTTAAATAATTTTTGAAAATTTTTTGATTGGTTTAATAATTTGTGTTATTATTTATTTATTTGTTTAATGATTATTTTTATTTTAATAGTTCTTTCGATATAAAAATTCCACAAAAATGTTTTGGACTCATAAAATAATTTAGAATTTGATTCTGATTTTGGTTTAGCATTTTTTCCATTTTTGATTAGAAATTTAATTTGAGAAGTTTATTTGAAATGTTTGCTTCATAATTTTTGTTTTAATATTTACTTTAGTTCAAAAATCCTCAAAAAAATCATATAAGTTTGTTTTTAATCATAATGTCTGAATATAGTTTTGTTTTGACCTTTTTGTGACTTTTGGTTAGGGTTTGCATTTTGCCATTAAATAATAGTTTAAATTGTTTAATTGTTTGTTTGATTTTATTTTAATATTTCATTTAATCCAAAAATTCCACAAAAAATCATGGATGCTGGTTTTTTAATTCTAATATTTGAATATAATTTTGGTTGGATATTTTTCTGATTTTTTATTGGAGTTTTATTTTGAGATGTGATTATTTGTTTAATTGAATAATGGTTTGTATTTTGATTTTACTTTTGACCTTTCTTTAATCCTAAAAATGTGAAAAAATATGTATTCTGATATTTAGGGTTTCCTTGTGATTTGCATGATCTTGGTTTGAATTGTTTGAATTTTGATCTTACCTAATTAATATTTAAGATTAAAATTCAAACAATTAGGGTTTTGTAGCTTACATTGCAAGTTTCAATTTCAAAACCAATTTGCCTTGGGTTTCCATTGGAATTTGGATCTTGTTTAAGGTTCATGGATGCATTGAGGATCTGAAAACCATTTTTCTTGAATTATTTGACTTGATTGGATATTTTTCCACAAATTATTTTGAAAGCTTGTCTAGTTTGGTAGTTTTGCCAACTAGTTTTGATCTTTGGGCCTCATTAGATCCTCTCCTATACTATCCATGAACTTTAAACTTGTTTTCTGACCTATACACATCTCAAATATGTTATGGAAATTTTGGTTTGAATTATTGAAATCCTTTTCTATTTTTGATGTATTTTTAAAGTGAAGGTACCCAATTAATGTTGCATATCTTGTTGCAATTTGCTTGATGGATAATGAACTTGAGTGAGGCCTATAATTGGGCACCTAATGATCATGTTGGTTCTGTTTATCCACATAAACTCAAGTCATTTCACTTAATGCCCCATGCTTGAATGATTGAACCTTTTGATGCATGTTTTATGACTTTTTGCTTTCTTATTGATCTTCACGTTGAAACTTGAGTTTTCAATTTGAGTTTGAGGTCATTAAATGTCCAATGATAACATGAAGGGAAATGACACTTCAATGATAGTCTCATGAAGACTTGATAGTAATTGATCCCTATTACTTAAGTTAGTTCTAATCATGAATGGAGTTTGACTTCTCTATTTTATCCTTGTTGAATTTGTGAGGCATTTTGAATGCACTTGTGTAGCATGTTTTAGAATCAATACTTTAACCTTTTGATCATGTCCTAATCATGTTTTGGAATCTTTACTTCAAATCTTTGATTGTTACAAACTCTCTAATTTTTTATCCTTGTTTGACTTTCTTCCATGGTTAGCTTGATCTAAATCTTTGATGTATTATGTGGGATTCCTCTTCTATTATGCTTGTGAGCTGTGATGAAGTAATTGAGTATGGTTGAATTGTGGTTGCTACTGACCTTCATGGTCTTTGATTTTATTCCTCTCAAGCTCCCATGATCCTTGATTGATATTCAATTGTCAATTCAATATGGTGATAGAAAGGAGCAACATTCCTCTAACTTTTGACCAAATTATGCATATGCCTGTTTCTTTTTGTTTATCATATCTAATGTTTTGATAGTGCTATCATGTTTTCTCACTTCATTATGGTGTCATTATCCATCCCTTATGTGAGTCATCATTCAATTTATGGGAATACTAACTTGGCTGTTGAATGTGCAAGGTACTTTGAGAAAAGTTTTCCATTTATGGCTTGAGGCTATTGTGTTTCACTTTATTTGTGGAACACAATTTATCATATTGGCCCTGCTCTTGTGCTTGGCATATTTGATAGTCTATATATATATATATATATATATATATATATATATATATATATATATATATATATATATATATATATATATATATATATATATATATATATATATATATATATATATATATATATATATATATATATATATATATATATATATATATATATATATATGTGTGTGTGTGTGTGTGTGTGTGTGTGTGTGTGTGTGTGTGTGTGATTATGAATGCTATACATTGCCCATGGGATTTGTACATATCTGAAAATCTCAATACTTACATCCTGATGGCGTAATTTCTGACTTGATTTTTGTCTGCTGATGCCAGCTTGCTTGAAGTTCTCTGGGTTTCTTTTTATCCTTGCTCAGTTGCTACGGATAGTCATCCGTTTGGTATTGCATTATTTCCTTTCTTCTATTTTCATAGTTCTATGTTGCATGATGGGACCTCTGTTGCTGATATATGCCAGGAGGCCCTCTGTTTTGTTTGATACATGTGCTGGGTTTGTGTTTGTTTCTTTAATTATTGATCGATGAGTCACTCAATTTAGAAATTGAGATCACGACTTCGCTCTCAGTGCATGTTCCCTATAGGATGTTTATTGTTTTTTTCTTTAACTATTGATCAATGAGTCACTCAATTTAGAAATTGAGATCACGACTTCACTCTCAGTGCATGTTCCCTATAGGATGTTTATTGTTTTCTTTCTTTAATTGTTGATCGATGAGTCACTCAATTTAGAAATTGATATCACGACTTCACTCTCATTGCCTTTTCCCTATAGGATAGTTTTGTTAAGCTTCCTTTGACATGTTGATTAAGGTAGGAATCCATGTATGCTAGCATAGGGTAGGATTTTCCTTTATCCTCAACCTTAGGGTCAATCATTGTATGATAACACTAGGGATAATGCTAGGCTAGTTTACCTTAGTTATTTTTTCCTTCCTTTGCGTTATTCATCTTAAAACAAAAATTTGTTTTCTTAGAAAATCATAAAATACTTCTAATAAACTCAAACCCTTCTTCAAGGTAAAAGAGACAAATCAATCTTTTGTTTGTGCGCCTCTTGGCTTTGTTTTTAAACCTGGTTTATTGATGTTTCGCCATGTTTGCCATGATTCCTTATTATCTTTTAGCCGATGTTTCGCCATTACACATTTGTTTGAAGCCGGTGTTTCGCCATCGCACATGTTTGTTATCCTACTTTGATTCTCAATATCATTGTTATGTGTGATTTTTTGTCATTTGTTTTTTTTATGGTTTGCCATCTTTGCCATGATTCCTTATTATATTTTAGCCGATGTTTCGCCATCGCACATTTGTTTGAAGTCGGTGTTTCGCCATCACACATGTTTTTTATCCTACTTTGATTCTCAATATCATTGTTAGGTGTGATGTTTTGTCATCTGTTTTTTTGACGTTTCGCCATCTTTGCCATGATACCTTACTATCTTTTATAGCCGATGTTTCACCATTTCACATGTTTATTATCCTACTTTTATTCTCAATATCATTGTTCAGAGTGATGTTTTGTCATCCGTTTTATTGATGTTTCGCCATCTTTGCCATGAAACCTTGTTATCTTATAGCCGATGTTGCACCATCGCACATTTGTTTGAAGCCGATGTTTCGCCATCGCACATGTTTGTTATCCTACTTTGATTTTCAATATCATTGTTAGGTGTGATGTTTTGTCATCCGTTTTATTGATGTTTCGCCATCTTTGCCATGATATCTTGTTATCTTTTAGCCGATGTTTCGCCATCGCATACTTGTTTGAAGCTGATGTTTCGCCATCACACATGTTTGTTATCCTACTTTGATTCTCAATATCATTGTTAGGTGTGATGTTTTCTCATCCGTTTTATTGATGTTTCTCCATCTTTGACATGTTACTTTGTTATTATTTAGTCGATGTTTTACCATCTCATTAGTTTGTTGTTTTATTTGATGTTTTTCCATTTTAACTATTTTTATCGTCTTAACTAAAAAACACAAACCAACCAAAATATATAAGCCGAACTACGGCTGCTCTGATTCCTTAAAAAGGATACGTAGGCAAAGGGGTAGGGCCCAACTAAGCACATATTTTATTTTCCCATTTTTTTTCTCTCGCATGCATTCCCTTTTTAGCTTTAAGCCATAGACATAGGTTATGACCACTCCCATTAGATTAGACAACAAGAGTGAATACCGTAGAGTACTACGGGCGTCTGGGGTGCTAATACCTTTCCCTCGCATAACAGACTCCCTTACCCAATCTCTCGGTCGAAAGGCCGTGATTTCTCCCTCTTCAGGTTTTCTCGATGTTTACCTTTCCCTTTCTGAGGGATAAAAGACGTTCGGTGGCGACTTCATTGATGTCTCGTTACGAGATGACGGTTCGGCCAGGAGGTTTCAGTAACGTTCTAAGATCGTTTACCAAAGGCAACATTGAATGGTCATCAAGGGCTACGATCTTGTAATCAAGGGTCATTGCTAAAGTATCCCATGTTTGAGGGGCATTACTGTTTTATCTTTAGGAAACAAGTGAGGTTAATCCTAGAGGTGCAAGTGTGTGAAGTGTTTGTTTTCATGCATTGTTTGTCTTGAATTAGGGTTTTATACTTGTTGATTTTATGTCTTGCCATAAAACCTTAAGTACTAGCAATTATATTGAAAGCAATAAATTACGGAAATGTAAAATTCTACACTATTACATCGTTTGGGGATGGGGGTACAAATTTACAAATGGGGGATGAAAGCAAATAAATCCTAATTTATTATTACAACCATATTGAATATGAACAAATAATGTACAAGGATGTATGATCATATACAAAGAAAAGGAAATTGTTCTTGTTTGAGTTTTTTGTATAAAGGTGCTTAATATTAAACTAACAAAGTGAGAAAATAATTAATTATGTCTAAGTGGATTAAATAAGAACTAAATCTAAATTAAATAGAAAAAGAAATTAGATTAGTTAAGAAAGAATTTTTTAGGGTTTTTTAAGAAAAAGGTTTTTAAATTAACCTAACTAAACCTAATGAAAGAGATTAATTAAAATTCCTAAATTCTAAGTTAATTAAATTAGAAAACATAATTAAAACTTAATCTAAATTAAATTAATTAAAAAAAAGTTGTTAAGAAAATATTTTTAGTCCTTTGCTTTAAAAGAAATAAAAAAATACTAAATATTATAAATAATAAATATAAAACATTTTTAGTATTTTTTATTAATAAAAATAATAAGAATAATTATATTAATAATAATAAAAATAAAATAGAAAATAAAAATAGAAAAATAAAATTATATGTCAGGGGGGTAAGAAAGTAAAAATAGTGGTTTAGAAGAAAATCAGATTTTTGTTAGGCTCCAAAGCCTGTTTTTGTTTTGTAATCAGAATAAAATAAAATAAAATAAAAGTAGGTTGCGTGTATGTAAGCAAACAGGGGGTGCTGTTGAGTAAAGGAGCAAGGCCTATTCCAAGGGAGGCCCAAGGCGCGCTGTTTCAAACAAAAAAGGAAGTGAAAACAATAGAGAAAAAATGAAAAACGGACGCTGGGGCTCGAACCCAGGTCCAAGAGGTAACAGGCGTGCGATTTAACCACTAGGGTGGTGATACATCCGTTTATTAATACAAAATCATAAATATATATTTGAAAATCCATCCTAGGCATGTGTCATCTTCTTCCTCGCGCCATCTTCCATGAACAACATTTTTGAATTCTATAACTTTCTCATTTCTCAACCATTCTCAAAAGTGCAAACATCAAACTTGTTAGAAATTTCACCATGATTCCAAATATGTAAACTAATTAACCTAACTCTCAAAGATGAACACTAATTT
Organism: Vicia faba; assembly: GCA_948472305.1. Classification (NCBI taxonomy): domain Eukaryota; kingdom Viridiplantae; phylum Streptophyta; class Magnoliopsida; order Fabales; family Fabaceae; genus Vicia; species Vicia faba. Next base: position 467,216,684 of record OX451738.1, read on the forward strand.
TATTGGTACCAAAATTTGCCCTAAATATTTCAAAAAGTTCAAGACTAAAATTCAAAATACTCAGGCAATATAAATGAATTTCAAGGACATGGTCAGTTTTAGGGCTATGTGAAACACCCCAATTCTACCCCAAGCAATTATCGGAAAATCAGAGTATAAAAATTTTCAATAACACTCTTCGGTGTCACTTTGCAAACTAAGCTCACATCTCTGAACTGTTCAATTAATTCCAATTCTTTAACCATCATTACCGACATATATAAAGTCCTTTGGCTTAACGTATCAACCACCACATTAGCTTTACCTTGTATGATAATTCAAACCGAAATTATAATCTTCCAATAACTCCAACCATCTCTGTTGTCTCCTATTCAATTCCTTCTGATCAAATAAATACTCTAAACTCTTATGGTCGCTAAATACTTTAGATCTAGAACCAAAAACACAATATCTCCAAATCTTCAACATAAACACCACTAAGTCACATCTTAGACGCGTTCATAATACACTACAAATAACTCACTCGAATTAGGCAAAACCAATACCGGAGCAGTCATCGATATTTTCTTTAGTTCTACAAAACTTTCTTCACATGTAACATCCCATACTTGAAATGATGAACGACTATCCTTTTTAATGTCGAACATCTCATTTCTCAACCTATTCGCCAACAATATATTATGCTTGACCTCGTCTCTAACAACCACGATAATAACCAATCATGCCCAAAAATCCTATAGTTCCATAAACGACTTCAGCGTTCCTCCATATGGGAATGCATCAACCATATTTGAAAACACTCTCAAATGTAGAATATATGTCTATCTACTCATAGGTTCAAACATAACACTAAGCTGATACTCAGAACATAAGATATGAATTTCCAAAGTTATCTGTAAATGAGAACACCGACGTCATGAAGCGACATACTATTACAGCTCTTACGATAACATCAGAACATAATTTATTTGCACCAGTACCAACACTTACCATTCTTGAAATCGTACTCATCTCCCCGCATTTTTGACTCTGACTCGTGATTCAAAATATTCCAACAACTTCAACAACTTTTACAATCACTCCCAAGGATCCCACGGCAAGGTCTACATAAATCTGTCACTCTATCACCGTTCAAACATCGACATCTTATGCAAGGGATACTCAAACTGATAACTTCACAGTCCACCAGCAGTGATGAAACATCACAACTTCCTAAATTCCATCTTCTAAAAATTTTCCTTGTTACTTAACAATCACCTTCAGAAATATCAGGGATTTACACTCTACTCGTATATCAATAACCATTACATTGCTCCTCATCCTTCGAGAAGTAAACATCAACAATGTCTGATCATCCTCCGTCAAGATGTTCCAACTTAATTAACAAACAAAGTCTTTAATCCATGACACCTTCTGATTCGCAAAACAACAAAACTTCAACAATACTTGCACCACCGCCAATAGCAGCATACTGAACCAGCCTCTTACAATCGAAACACATCCGAGAAGAAAAGCTTCTCCCATACTTATCTTCAACCCAACTCCTGCATACAATCGACTAGAAAAACAATAAGCACCGACAGTGGTTCACACGCTTGCCGCACACTAAGGAACAAACAACATTAGACAACTTGGCCAGACTGACTGACCTACTCTAATACCACTAATGTAACACCCTAATTCTATCCCAAGCAATTATCGGAAAATCAGAGTATAAAAATTTCCAATATAATCAGGATGTCACATATTCAACAAAACACATAAACCCATCATGCTTTTAGAATAGATACATAACACTTAAAGAAGCGAAATAAACACAACTCATAAATATAGTCTCCATAACATAAACTAAACGTTGATTAATTACGCAGTGAGGATTCAAAATATTTCTCTAAACAAGATATAGCATCTTTTGAATCATGAAACAACATCAATACAATAAACTCCTCAAATAACAACATAAGGTTCAATAATTAAACAACAAAACAGACAAGCATTCATTTCCCCCCGAGTGCTACTTGTCAGAAAAAATGACACTGAACTCGAACTAACAATGCTATCGGCTACTCATCTTGGTTACCTGCACGTTACCAACAAAGGGCAACATTCAAACAAAAGGGGTGAGATTCTTAAATCGTATAAGTAAGCGCATGATAAATCATATATTAGAATCAGTTCATGCAAAAATCACCACTTCACAACAACAATCACAGTAGGATATCATTAAAATGTAACAATTAATTCATCAACACAACGACTCAATTGTACAACTTGGAATGCGACTCAATGTTATGCGAATGCATGTGGTACCATTAGAGTAAAACTCCCAACATAAACATTTTCCAGTAATCTTAAGGCATAAGGAATAATCCCTCTTCACAAATCATTTTGCCAATACAGGCCGTCACAAAATTTGCCAATACAGGCCTTCACAAAATCCGCCAATACAGGTCATCTTTAATGAATGCATACGACACTGACATGCAACAACTTAATTTACATTTATTGTTCATACTTATCAATTTCTAGGCAATACAGGCCATCTTCATCATCATTATCATGCAATAAATCATGCAAAATCCTTCGTACATCGTTTATACAACACCGATACATTCAATCGCAACATTTTGCATTACAACACATAAAACGTACGCACACATCAGAATTCTTACAATAAAACATTAGTCTACTATCATCAAAATTATTACCACATTGTAGAAAATATTTTTATCTTTCCAATGATCCAAACGGCGCGTCAAACGGACACCCAAGTCAAAAGTTATGCAATTTTCAAGTTTTTAAAAAAAAATGTTGTCAAACAGTGAGCAATCGATTGCACTAACATGCAAACAATTGCACCTTGTTCCAGAGGCCAAAAATCACGTTTTTAAGCAGTTCAAACCTATTGCTCTGTACTGCAAATCGATTGCTTACTGAAACAGAAGAAAAATTCACCAAAATTAAACTGTGCAAATCGATTGCACCCTGTGAAAAACAGTCTTACGAATTCTGAAAAATAGTAGTGCAAAAACCCTTTTGGCTCAATTCTAAACCACGAACTTCATGAGATAATGCATAATCAAACCCGATCCAGACAAGTATATAACACAGTAATACATCAATTCTTTGAGAATTATTTAATCAAATCAATTACTAATAATGCTTATCACAACAAACACAAATCAACAGAGAGTAATAATCCCACATACTAATTCTCACATACAAAATATCATATGCCCCATTATAGGATAAGAAACCCCACCCTTACCTGGTTTGGTTTGAAGGCAACTCTATGGGTCTCTGATTGAATCTCCTCTTGTTCCTCTTCTCCTCTCAAAACCCTATTCCTCTTTCTCTTCTTTTTTTTTCTTTTCCTGATACACTATCTTCTCTTTCTCCTCTATTTCTATTCCTAATACAATAATATTATTATTTCTCTTAATAAATCTAAATGGGCCTAAGTGACATACCCCCTATAACTTCACAACACCACAAATTAAGCTCAATCTCATATGTAAGCTTAATAATAAAATAATACTTCAACTTAATTCCATCAAATTAATTCCGATTATTTATTATGCCACAAAATAAAATAATTCTGACTTCGACGATAAAAATTCAAATTAATATAAAATATTCAAAAATATTTAGTTAAATAAATAATTAAATATTGGGGCGTTACACTATGATATCTATATTTTATCTTCACAAACCATAATCAAATGATGCTTGATGAAGAGATAGAAGTTCAGAATACTCACTTTAAAGATGGAGATCTTGTTTTGAGTTTGAGCAACATTCAAGGTGTTACAATGATCAGTGTGATACAGTGGGAGAACTGACTTGAGGTTTTGCACTTTGATCGCAATTGTGCAGTTAGAAAGAGTCGCCACCGACTTTTCTTTTATCCAAAAGGAAAGGTAAAAAAGCACAGGAAAGACCTTCCGAGATTATTCTTGGGCTCGGGGGGTAGATTATGAAAAGGGAAGTTATTAGCACCCTTTTCATCCATGGTTTTCCATGGGCTCTTAATTACTTGCTAGATCACTTGCTTTGACAATGTGCTTGTGATGTGGGCTTTGAAAGTATTTTGAAAAATGTCTTTGTAATGGTTCTCGTTTCTATAAGAATGTGTACAAAGTTTTGTTTCGAAAAATAGTTCAAAGATGTGTTTGTGGAATGTGTTTTTGAAAGTGGTTTTGAAAAGATGTTTTTGCAATGATTCTCGTTTCTATAAGAATGTGTATAAAGTTTTGTTTCGAAAAATAGTTCAAAGATGTGTTTGTGGAATGTGTTTTTGAAAGTGGTTTTGAAAAGATGTTTTTGCAATGGCTCTCGTCTCTATAAGAACGTATACAAAATGTTTCATCTTTTGAAAATGTTTTGAGATGAAAGTATTGGTATGAAAATGTTTTGTTATGAGCAAGCGAGCAACTAAGAGCGAATCTATCTACTCGAAAGGTTTTAAATGTTCTTTTCTTCCTCATTTAGACGTTGCTATCTTACCATTGATTTGGAAAGAAGCCCATCGTTGGATGTGAAGGGATATGCGCGAGACATTTGTACAGTCATAGAAGGAAACTAATGAGACGCTTTAGCAATTTTCGTAAGGGGCTAGATCGTTTTACCGAAGGAAACATCGTGGGATATCGAGGGACTACGATCTTTTTTATCGAAGGGGCTTTGCTAAAGTGTCCCATATTCGAGGGACATGACTGTATTTCCGAGCAAACGAGCGAGGTTACCCTAGAGGTGCGCGTGTGAAAAAGTGTGTTCATTTCAAGTTAATTCTGTTGAAATTAGGTTATCTAGCGATTGATTTTATGTCTTGCCATGCACGCCTAATTTTTATAAAGTATAAGGAAAAATAGTAGATTGTAGAAATTGAAATTCTACGCTATTACAAAGCTTCGGGAATGGGGGTACAAATTAATGAATGGGGATGAGTCAAATGCGATCACCAAGTTCAAATAGCAAACAATACAACCAAATCGAATTTTAACAATTTAGCTAGAATTATAACAGTCTATGAAATAAAATTGACAAAGTATAAAAAATTTGGTATTTTTGTTTATGAGAAAATAAATTGATTTTTTTAAACATTTTTTGAATTGAAACTAAAGATTAACAAAATTAAATCTGAACTAAAAAAGTCATTTAAAGTAAATCTTAAAACTAATTTAAAATTCTAAATAAAATTAACCTAAAACAAGTTAATTAAAATAAACTAATTCTAAAGTTTATTGACTAAATCTAAATTAAGTTAAATATAACTAAATAAAATTAACCTAAAACAAACTAATTAAAATAAATTCTAAAGTGTTTTGATTAAACCTTAATTAAGTTAAATATAAACTAAAGAAAATTAACCTAAAACAAATTAATTAAAATGAATTGATTTTAAAGTTTATTGACTAAAATCTAAATTAATGTTAAGTATAAACTAAAAAAATCAACCTAAAACAAATTAATTAAAATAAATTAAACGTAAAATGCATAGATTAAACCTAAATTAATTTAAGTAACTAAATAAAATTAAACTAAAACAAATTAATTAAAATAGATTAATTCTAAGGTTTATTAATTAAATCTAAATTAGGTTAGATATACACTAAAAAGAAAAACAATTGTCTCTCAAACTCTCAGTCTTCCTCTCGACCAAAACTGTGCCTTCTTTCTCACCTCTCTGCTTCACAGTCGCCGAATTTTACTACCATGAAACCAACTGCCCTAACTTTTATTGATTCAAACCTCTATCAACTTCTCTATGAACGCTTCATTTTGTAGCCAACTAGAAAATCCTAACTCGTTTCAAGTTCAAATTAAATTCTTCATTTTTATCAATCTTAACAGTGAGTATAGGGGTTTTGTTCCTGGAACTATGAACTATAGCATGGTATAAAGGAAACGACGAAAAAAAAGAGGTCTTCGAATTTACCTGTGAGGCTAGGGTTTTCCTTGGCTGCGATTTGCGAAATGGAGAAGAGGAGATCAAAGATGAGGCTTTGATCTTCTAGGTATGGTGTCTGAATCTTCTTCTTTGTACTTCTTTTTATTTTTGCTTTTGTATATTTTTGATTCTGTTTGGCTTGAGACTAAGGATTTGTAGATATTCTGGCCCAGTGTTGTTGCTCGAGATTGCTGGTTTTTTGTGTTGTTTTTCTGTATATTGGCTTAGTATTATCTTTGGTTCTGTATACTTGCTGGCTATTTTGTAACTTGCTGTGAAAAAGATGTGGCTGAGGCAGGTAGTTTTGGTAATGGTGTTTTCAGTGATATTGTGTTGTAAAAAAGATGGAAGTATATCAGTCTTAGTGATTTTCGTATGGTTTTCTTTTTTGACTTCTCTCTCTCTGTTTTGCTTGTGCCTCTCCCCTCTATATTGACAATAGAATCGAAAAGAAAATGGGGGGAAAATAATAGCCATTTGAACACTTGTGGTATACTGTGCTGATGTTCTTTGTTGCAGTTTTTGGTTTTTTCCATTTTTGTACAAGTCTTGGGCAGGATTTGGACAGTTTTGTGCACAGTTTTTGGACAGTTATGCAAAGCTGTAGCAGAAGCAGCAGGGCTGTTTGTTTTATGATAGCAGCTGGCTTGGTAATTTTGGGATTGCTAGTGGCCTAGGTGATATCTTTCTCTTTCCCTCTTCATATTTCTATGATGCAAATCCAAATTGATTTTTCTTTACTCAAAAATTCTGAAGGGTTTTCTAATTTAGGAAAATGATGACACCATGTTTTGATAGCTTGCATTGTTGATATCTTGCTGCTTTGTTTCTTTTGGTGCATTGCTGTCTGTTATTTGGCTTGTTGGGGCAGCTTGTTTGGTTTGCTGCAGTAGCTTTGCTGTTTTGTGCTTTTGTTGCAGGCTTATGGTACTGTAGTTTTGCTTTTGTTTGCATGCTTTAGGCAGCTTGGCTGCTGCTGGCCTGCTGTTAGCTGCCTTGGGCAGTTTGCTGTTTATAGTTTTCCCTTGTTGACTTGCTTGTTGTGTGCAACCTTGGGCTGTTGTGCTTGCTGTCTTTGTTGCAGATTTTCTATATTAATAGGCAGCTTGGCTGCTGCTGGCCTGCTGTTTAGCTGCCTTGGGCGGTTTTAGACTGTTCTATATTTGTTGCTTGCTGACTTGCTTGTTGTTTGTTTTGAACTTGCTTGCAAATTTCTCCTTTTTCCTCTTTTTGTGAACCAAGAAAGACGACTTTCTTGTGATTTGCAATTGGGGGGAAATGGAATGTGATGAAACAAACAAACATTCTGATTCCAAGCCGCAAACCCTAATGATGAATTATTCTTTTTCACATATTATTTCGCTTGAATTTCTCTAACTTTTCCTTTTCTTGTTTCATGAACGGCAAGCGAGGCTTGGATGCAAACAAATATTGGATGGCTTACTTGAAGATAAAGATGAAGACTTGAAGAAGAAGCTTCTCTTTGTAAACTTGAAATTTTTTGTAAACGAGAAAATTTGTAATTTTTCTTTGTAACCAAGAAATTTATGATTTTTGTAAACAACAAAATTTGTAATTTCTCTTGCAGTGTAATAATACAAAGAGTTGAACAACTTTGGTATGATAGGATCTTATACAAATTTTTGTATTCTAATTGAATTTTTGAAATTCTCGATCAGAATATTTGAAATAAAATACTTCAATCTGGTAATTTGAATTCCAAATAATCACAATTAACTTTGTAACTGCATTTCAAACAAACTTGCACCTTGTACTCCATTTCCTAAACAAAATAAATGTTTAAGAATGTAATTCAATTGGTAAACTTGAATCCAAAATCATGATTGTTTTAAATGATAGTCTTAATCTTCACATCTTGTCCAAACAAACATGCTCTTAAGGACAATCATCAATCTTTCAGTAAATTGTGGTTAAGAAAAATTCAAAATCAACAAATGCCTTGCAACGATTCAATAGTTTTAAAATCTTCCAAACCCAATTTTCCTTCAATTCTTTGAAGATAAACCCATGAACGACATCACATATGACCATGACCAGAAATAAACGTCTCAAGGTCTTATAATTTGAATAAATCACAATTCTTAGAAATCATGCGACTGTTGTTTGAAATTAGGTCAAAATTCATGATGTGACTTCTAACGCATTCAAATTTTGGTGATCTTCTACGCGTAATCAGCTTTGGACATGTGAAGAGAAATTTGAGATGGAATCAAGAAGAATAAAACGCAAGGAAAACCGCTAAAAAATATTGAATAATAAATAAGTTACGATCATTTGAATTTGTTCTCGCAAAAGGGCGATTTTTAAGTCAATGTAGTCATTTTCAGCTATCTGGACCATTGATTGAGAAAACATGCAATGCAAGGTTTGAAAACTGACTTAAACAACCTTGAGGAGACATGAAGACCTATGAAGACCATTTGAAACCTTGAAGACTCAATTTTCTTTGAGAAATGCAAAACCCTAAGTGCCGACTTACTGCTTAGGAAGGGAATCTGTCTGATCAACTTCTGAGCCAAATTGAGTATTCGCGAAACCCTAGGATGGTATCTTGAATGAAAAATGGGAGGTAAAATTTTGGGGTACAACAATTAGGTTATCTTCCTTGAGTCTCTAAGAAGTTAATTCAATGCTTAGCTTGAGTTGAGAATGGCTTAAATGGCTTGGAGAAGTCAAGTTGCATACCTCTGTTTTTGAGTTTCGACAATGGTAAAAATGGTGTTACAGTTTGGAAACAGGGATTGGGATAAGTTGTATTTGAGGTAAGGAAGCTTTTGAGATGATTTGGAGAGGAAACGCACAAGTGATTTAAGATATGAAAGTTCTTGGGCAGAACTGTGGTAACTGTTGTACCCTAATTTTATCCCCTAAGATCCCTTCATCATACCATGTTTATTCCACCACAACAAGATCACATTAGGATTCTTGGTTCCCCTCCCTATATTTAGCTTTTCTCTTTGAGGAATCACCAAGCACCTTGACTTGTATTCTTTTGTGATAATGAATATTTTTTGTCTTGATCTCTTATCTTAATTAATAAAATGTAATGTTGGTTTGTCTTGCTTGTTACTCATGTAGGTAAAGGCAATAAGATTCAGCAAGTTGCTCTGTGGGTTCATGAGTTTATTTCCATGCCCTAGTTAATAAAGCTTGAGAAGTTCAAACCTCACCATTGGATTTGTTTTGGAGGAAATGGCATGGCAAGGTTATTTTGGTTCACCATATTTCAAGATTATCAAATTTGGTTCAAAAGTACAAGAGATTGATTGGAGAAGCTGTCATGCTTGGATAAGGCTTTGTTCCCATTGGTCATAAATGCATATTTCTCTCAATTATTAAGATATGTATGTGGTTGTGGTTTCTATGAGTTCTCAATATCATCCTCAACAACTTATATTTACAAAGAATTTGTGTTGGTATAAGAAGTTTGTTCAAAATTGTCAAAGTTCCTCAAGGAATTTTTCTTGATCTAGGAGCTAGGGTTTTGAACTTCAAAGAAGCATATCTTGCTCATATTTTGGTATTTTGGAATGATTCCAAAGACATACTTCTCTTCAAATGTTTATCAACAAATCACTTCAAAAGTTCCAAGGAGTTTTCATGTGGAAGAAACTTGATGACGAAGAAAGTTTACAAGTTCTCCAGATGAATCCCCATTTTCCTATGTGTGACTTCAAATGATCATAACTTGGTCAATTTTTATCACCTTGAGCCCACTCATTTTCCATAATGATCTTGAGTATGTGAACTTTATTCATTCATTTATGTGGAAAGTGAGAAAATGGATGGAAGATGCCCTAAGGATACAAAAGATTATAGGTCATTTCATGATTTTTTTGCCACCTTCAACAATCCATAACTCTCTCAATTTTTGGATATTTTAGATGTTTAGAGTTTCAAAATGTCATTCAAGAGTTCTATTTCATTCCATTATTTTTGGTCAAGATCAAATTCCAAGAGGAAGGCCATGTTTGGATGCAAAACATTATAGGTCACTTTTGAAGAAAAACATGAAATATTTCTAAGTATGGAAAGTCAACCTTTTTCCCCCAACTTTGACTCAATGCAAATTTTAGCTCAAGCATCCATTTGATTCCATTCTTTTTCCATTGCAAAGCTTGTAGCCTCATCTTTCTAAAGAATCAAGAATCATGCCTTAAGACCCCTTGAGTTGAGAATGACATTGGATTGAACTTGGTAACTTGGAACTGAAGTTTCCCCATAAGTCAGAATTTGAAGTCTTTGTTTTGGCTTCTAATCACAAGTTTTCCACGCGTTTATGCATGTAAACATGTTTAATGAAGTTCCTGAATTGATTAGCACAATAAAAAGCGCGTTTTGGATGAGTTTTGATCAAATTGGAAGTCACACTTTTCTTGTTTGCAACTTCACACGATTTCCCTCCAAACTTCATCATTTCACACGCTTGGACATTTAATTTGATTCCCTATAAATAGAGGGTCATCCCTCATTCATTTATTCAAGCTTGGATAGCCAGAATCACCCTGCCAAACTTGTTCCATAACTCAAAATTCGGCTACTTCGAAATCTACTTTCAAGCCTTTTTCAATCCAATTTTCCCATCAATTCACCTTCCTTGATCTTCCCTGAAGCTAACCATATATTAACATTCAAGAATCGTGCCTTAGATTGCTCCATAGAAGTCCAGTTTCAGAGCTCTGCAACTCAACTCCAATAGGTAGACTCCTTTATCAATTCTTCAAAACTTTGATATCATTGTGATGCTCTCATTGCCCTGGTTCTAGTCGCAACACTTACTTTCATCTAGAAACTTGTTTTGACCATGAAATTTCAAATCCCTTTTCAAAACTTTCCTTCCAATTTTCTTGAGCTACAATTTATATAAATTTGTCGCGAAGATGTGGTTATCTTCGTCTTGAAGAGACGGAGTGAATGGCATAGATCTGAGCTTCTGATTTTATAGTTTGAGAGACCTGTAATTCACATTGGCTGGAGGTTAAAGATGACCAACGTGTCACCTTCCAACCAATGATGGCACGCCACTTGTATTTTTTGAAATCTGATTTAATTAATGATTTAATGCATTATCCACTAAAGTCCATAACATGCACAGCGCGCCAGGTCCACGTGATCTATTTACTAATGCGTTTTGACATTGATTAGATGGCCCATATTTTTTTTTTTATTTTCTTTTTTGATTTTTATATTTAATTGTTTTAAATTTCAAAAAAACATAGAAAATTCATTTTTAGTCCAAAAAATATGAAAAATATTTTTGATTTTTCTCTTTCTGATTTTTATTTTTTCACAATTTTATTTTGTGTTTTGGTATTTTTTTTATAAATTTTCACTTTATTTGATTTGTTTTAAATGTTTAAAAATACTTTTATGCATTTTTAAATTCTGAAAAAAAATATGGAATAATCGAATGATATTGTGACAAATATTGGTGACCTCGCTTATTTTTTATTTCTGGCTTTGGTATTTTTTATCATTTTTGGTTTATTTTACTCATTTCTTTTAATTTTAAAAATAGTTTCTGACTTTAAAAAATTACAAAAAAATTTATAAAAATATTTGAGTCCATTTCTGATTTTTCTATGGTCTTACTTTTTATTTCTTGATTAATTTGAACATATTTTATATTTTTATCCTTTATTTCTATTTTTTAATATTTCTAAAACCTTTTTTAACATCATTGGATCCATGGTGTTGAGTTTAACTCCACAAAAATGGATGAATCATTTTAATAATAGTTTGATTAAATTTTAATTCAAATGTGGTTTGTATATTCTTCCCCACCCCTCTCCATCTCATCCCTTTCTTATTGCACTAAGCGTTATTGGAGCATGATCTCTATATCATGTCTCAAAACAAATGGTTCATAGATTGCTATTGACCGACCTCAAAATAGGTGCGACTTCTACATAAGTCCACTTACGATTTCTTAACATAGGGCTAAGTTTTGTTCTGATTCGAATAAATGATCATTCGTGGCCCAAACCTATGTTTGCAAGCCCAAGTATGTTAATTTGATATCTTTGATCTAATAACCTTGAGATTCATTGTGTGGAGGCTTTGGTTCTACCAATCCTCTAATGGATCTACAACACTTTTGGTTAACACGGATCACTTAAACATCGTTGATCATTAAATGGTACTTTTGAGGATCCTAAATGGATGATATACTTGACAAAAAGAAAATGCAACTTGTTGTGTGGAGGCTTTGGTTCTACCAATCCTCTAATGAGTTCCAAATTTAAGTTTTAAGATGATCATCGAACCAACCACTAATCACTAATAATTGATTTTACCCTTTGTTGTTACTTTATGCCCTTTTATTTTTTTATGCTTTATGCACCATTTACTTTAAGCATTACATTTCATTCTATCTTCATCTTTTCTCACTTGAGCCTTTTCTTTTTTTCTTCTAAGACACCTAATAATCATCATAAACCATAAAAACTTTAATGATTCTTGGACTATTTGGTTACTATCCTTGGCATTATGGAGTATGGGACTTCTTGGACTTAAGATTAGGAACCTTGGCTTATGTTGGAGACTTTGTAACCTTAATTTATATTTTGTATGGAGTTCTTAAGGTTTACCTCAAGACATTGGTTTGTTTGTTTGTTTTGTGTGCAGGTTATTGTGATTACATTCTTGGTTTGTAATCTGGAATTCACCTGTATACAGCCATTACTCTGCCCAATTTCTATGAAGACTTAATAAACTTGAAGTTTGGTTCTTTCAGGAGGTCTAGTATCTTTGCTTGCTTGGTTTCAATCCAAAGAATGGGAATTCTATCTTGGCTCATAATGTCAAGTATTGGCTTTTTGTTGGTTAGATGGTTCCTATCCCTAGCTTTTACCTTATGCTTTAGGATAGTCTCTTCTTCTCCTCCCATCTTATTTAATTTCAAAAATCTTCTTCCTCCTTTTGAAAACTTCTCTTGTTTTGAAACTTGAACCACTTTCATAATAAACTAGGACTTAGGTCCATGCATTTTCAAAAACATTTTCATGAATAAACTTCCATCAAATTAATAATATTTTGACATCATTTTTTTGTGAGAAGACTAAAAGTCAATCAATCTCATTTCAAATCATTTTTTCCACTTTGGCTTTCTTATTTTAAAACCTTTCTCAAAAGATTAGACTCTTGTCAATCCTTGTAGTGATGTAAACAACTATACTTCTACAATATATAGTGAAGAGATATATTTTCCACTTGGGTGTTGAGTGAAGCATTGTTTATTTTAAAATCCAAGCCATATCCTCCACTTTGAGATGATGCAAATTCTCCTTTCTCATGATTGTGGGTAGTAGGTATGTTTTCCACACGGACAATGACGATGATGTTTTATCTCATAAAAATTAACCAACACACTTATATTTTAAAATTTTTAAAGAGGAACTACGTGTACCCTGATCCCCTATTGCACGAAAAGGTGGTACGTAGGCACTAAAGGTTCGCAACCACGACGGGTGCAAAAAACCATAAATATCTATTTCTTTTCTCACCTCCACCATCCATTTTTTTACACAACATTTCATAGCCAAAATATACAGATTTTTTAAAGAGGTTTCTGCGGAGTACCGTAGATGTTTAGGGTGCTCATACCTTCCCTTTACATAACCAACCCCCTTACCTTGAATCTTTCCCCCTCTTTTTGGGTTATTCGCTTTTTTCCCATTTCTTTGGAAACAATAAAGCGCATTGGTAATTTTATTTTGATTTGTACAAGTCTAGTCAATCCCATGGCTTAGTCTTAAACATTTCTACCGCTACAGAAAAATGGCGACTTCACAGGGGAAGATTGACCTCTTGCTGGTCCATCCCTAAGTGGGTTGAGCCTATCTTTGATTATATCTATCTATATGTTATTGTTATTTATGTGTTATATGTTGAATATATGTTTATCTGGATTTTCCTGGTTTTCAGGGTGCTTGGTGATTACTCACAAGTCCTATACCCAGACTTGGGAAAACTCTAAGATAGGGCGGGAAGTAAAGTCATGTTAACTTTGAGGGAGTAATCCCAAAAAAGGAGTCATGAGATCTCCCACTCAGTGGAGGCCCCTTTGACTGTAGTGTTGTTTACCAAGTAATCAGGAAGATGTACTGCTTTCGACCTGGGAGCCTGCTGAAGCTGAGGACCGTAGAATACCTAACCCATCTTGGCCTTTTAGGTGTAGTGCGGAAGCTACGATGGAGTAATCCGGAAATAGTTTTCACGCGATGCTACGCTCGAACGAGTCTTTCTTGAGAATATTACTAATTACCGAGTTAATCGGGTAGTTGGTAATATCTGAAGGAAGGGTGTAGACTTTGGGAACCTCTAGAACCTTGTTCGACAGGTGATAACTTTTAGACTAATACCTTATGGGTAGTACCTTCGACCTTATGCTTGTGACGTTAAACCTATGAACCCTATATGTGTGATCTTGTGTGTGATTGTTGCATCATGCATCCATGCACTCATAAGCATCTTTTGAAGAGATCTTATTTCAAGGGATTTAAAAGTTGACCATTTGTGAACATCTCAGGTACTTTTTAACCATGGATTCTGGAAAGAGAAAGACCGAGAAGTAAAATTTCAAGGATCCCAAGATAGATGAGTTGATCAGTCTAATTCCCGAGATTGAGTGTTCTGCAGATTTTCAGAAGAAGTATGGATCCACCATTCCTCTCATGAAGCTTAAGATGAAGGAGGGTATTCTCTCGACCTTGGTCAAGTTCTATAATTCGATGTATCATTGCTTTACTTTTCCTGACTATCAGCTGATGCCTACACTAGAGGAGTATTTTTATCTATTGGATTTACCTGTTACCGATCGTGTTCTTTTTACTGGCTTGGAGGATGAGCCAAAATCACATGAGACTTATGCTTTGATCCATCTGGGAAAGTCTGAGTTTGAAGCCCATATGACTACTAAAGGAGGGATTATAGGATTACCAGCTCAGTTCTTATTGGAGAAAGCTCGCTACTTTTCCAGGATGAAGGGTTCAGTCACTTTTGAGGCCATCTTTGCTCTACTTGCTTACGGGTTGTTCTTATTTCCTAATGTGGACAAGTTTGTTGAAATTAATGCTATCAGGATCTTCATGATCGGAAACCCAGTTCCTACATTGTTAAGCGATGCTTATTACTCTATTCATATTCGGAATTCTTACCATGGGGGGATGATTATCTGTTGCACGCCTCTGTTGTACAGGTAGTTTATCTCTCATATGCTTCAGTCTGATGCTTTTTGGGATGTCAAGAAGGAACCACGTTGGGCTCCCAAGATCATCGCACTTACTCACTCGGATATTGATTGGTATCATCGAGCTTAAAAGGATATAGAGATTATTGACAGGTGTGGTAGTTTCCTCAATGTACCTCATCTTGGTACAAAGGGAGGAATTAACTATAACCCTGTTCTTGCACGACGAAAGCTCAGTTATCCGATGAGGGATAAACCAAATAGTATTCATTTGAGTAGTTTCTTTCTGAAGGAGGAAGAAGACCATAGGGAAGCTAGGGAGCAGATTGCGATGGCCTGGCATCACATTCATAAGAAGAGTAGGAAGGATTTGGGACCTAGGGGTGCTATTTCTTTGGAGCCATATCTTCAGTGGGTCCAAATGAGAGCTATTCAATTGAAGATGCCGTATTCCTGGGAAACACCTATGCCTGATTATTTGTGAAGACCACTCCTCCCCTATTAGATGATCTAGAAGAGCTGCAGCTTGCTTTAGTTAGGATGCAACAGGAAAAGGATGCTTGGAAGAACAAGTGCCAAACTTTAGAGATTTCTTATAGAGCATATTTGAAGGAGAAAGACGACTTGATTGAGGTTCTTGAGAGACGGGCTGTAGAGACCATGGAGAGGCAAGGTGATTTATTTTCTCCTAAGCCTCAGACAGATGCCATTTGCTCACTCCCTAATTCAGGTGATTGGAAGGAGGTTGCCACCAAATATGCGGAAGAAAACCAGAGGTTGAAGGCTCAGATTGCCAGGCTCACAGGGAAGCACCAGCGTATAGAGTGATCTCCATCAGCTTTACTTCTCAGGGTTTTATATTTTATTTTCATCTTGTACATGGGATCATTGAAACTTGTAATCCATTTTGGAGTTGTTATAATAAAAAATTTCAGTATTTCAAATGCGTTATTACTTTGATATTTGGAATATTTCCATAAATTTTAAATCCCTTGAAATATTAAATAATAAAATAAAATCATGTGCATTGCATATCATGCATCATATTGCACACATTTCTTGCATTTGTTATGCATTTCCAGGTGTCTTATCAAGCTTCTTTACTTCATTCATCCAGCTGACTCATCAATACAACACTCGGGCTAATTTCAGAAAGAAGATGGACAACTTAGAACAAGAGAATTACGAGTTGCGCAAGGAAGTTTCTGCTTTAAAGGCCGGCATGGCCAATCTTACTGCTCTGATGGAATCTCTGGTGGCTGCTCAAAATCAGCCACCGAGTGTTCAACCTCAGCCAACAAGGGTTACTACTGAAGCTCCGAAAATTCCGGTATCTGCTACTCCAGCTGTTGTTCAAAATCGCATGCCTCAAGGTTACCCTTGGGGAATGCCAAAGAATTTTGCGCCTGAAAGTTTCAACCTTGGTCCTCAAGATACTCCAATTGTTCATACTATCGTTACTCTGACACCTACTGTGGTGCATGCTGCTCCTACTGCACCTCCTTCGGTGAATATGGTCTGATTCAGAAGAATGGCTACAGAGGGAGATGAAGGCCCTCAGCGGAAAAGAGTTATTCGGCCAGAATGTGAATGAGTTATGCCTGGTCCCGAATGTTAAGATACCTGCTAAGTTTAAGGTCCCAGAGTTTGAGAAGTACAAGGGAAACACTTTCCCTCGTGCTCATCTGGTGATGTATGTAAGGAGAATGTCTATCCATACTGATGATCAACGTCTGCTGATTCACTTTTTTCAGGATAGTTTGATCGGTGCTGCATTGAAGTGGTATATGAGTTTGGACAGTGTTAACATCCATACTTTCAATGATTTGGGAGAAGAGTTCATCAAACAATACAAGTACAACATGGACATGGCGCCTGACCGTGATCAACTAAGGGCTATGGTTCAGAAAGATAGTGAATCATTCAAAGAATATGCACAGAGATGGCGTAAGGTAGCCGCCCAAGTGATTCCTCCCATGGAAGAGAAGGAGATGACTAATATTTTCTTGAAAACTCTGGGTGCTTTCTACTACGAGAGTATGGTAGCAAGTGCGCCAAGTGACTTTACTAAAATGGTAGGAATGGGTATCCGCTTAGAAGAGGCTGTAAGAAAGGGTCGTTTAACGAGAATGGAAGGATATGGAGGTTTGAATAAGCCATCTTATGGGTTTACCAAGAAGAAGGAAGGGGATGCAAATGCCTTTATGCAAGAGAGGAGGGTTAATACTCTTAGGAGGAATTATCAGCGTCATCAGCAAGTCGCCTAAGTTACTCCAGTTATGGGTGCAGCTCCAACTATCGTTGCTTATCAGAGACCATCCTAATAGAGGAATCAAGGGTATAATCAGAGAAGGGAGAGTTATGACCCTATTCCTATGAGCTATATAGAGTTACTACCGGCATTGATTCAGAAGAAGTTGGTTCAGACCTGACTACCTCCCGATGTACCATCACCATTGCCTTGGTATTACAAGGCAGACCAAACATGTGATTTTCATCAAGGAGCAACAAGGAATAATGTTGAGAATTGTTATCCTTTGAAGACTGGGGTGCAGAAATTGGTGAAGTATGGTATTCTATCTTTCAAGGATGTGGGCCCTAATGTGAAAGCCAATCCTCTACCCAAGCATGGAGGAGTAAATGTTGTGAATATGGTGGTCGATTGTGTAGGAGACTTTTGTATTTTTGATATTAATCTGGTTAGAGGAGATTTGGTGAAAATGCATGCAGACCTCTGTGAATTTAGCTACTATACGCATAACCATTCCAATTGTGCTATTTGCAGTACATACATACAGGGTTGCGATAAGATAAAGGCTGATTTACAGGAGATGATGGATGAGGGCCTCATCCACATAATTAGGCCTAGGGCAGAGTATGAAGAGGAGGTGAATATGGTTTCTGGATGTCCTAGAGAATTCATAATTTTTTATGTAGAGTATATGAATGAGGACCTTGTGCAATTGCATGCTACTTTCTGCCATATGGCTGGTTAGGTAGAACACCAGTATGTTTCTTTTCGAATTTGCTGTCGGGACTCCCGAGGATGTTCAATCATGAAGAAAGGTGTTCAGTTGTTATTAGATAATGGAACTATCAAGGTTACAGGTCAAAGGGAGGATTACCATAAAGTGGATATGGTTGAGGTTTGTTTGGCTGAAAAAGAGTCAGATGAAGAGTATGCCTCAGTGGATGAGTATTTCTCCACAAATGAGGATTTGTTTTCCAAAGATGACTCAATAATGAATGATTATGTTTAAGAAGGGGTAAACATCATTGTACCTTGTTTTGGGGCACCCTCCCATCTTGAAGTTGAATATTATAGCAAGCTAGTTGTTACCCCATTGGTGATTAGTTTGCCGGGTCCTATCCCCTACAAGTCAGATAAGGATGTGCCCTACAAATACAATACTACAATCTTAGAGGATGGAGTGGAAGTTCCTATCTAGCCAATGCCTGATGTTGGAAATATTGTTGAAAATAGAAGGGTGACCCGCAGCGGTCGTGTGTTTGCACCAGTTGTTCGAGGAGATGTTAGTGCTGGAAAGAAAATTGCTGAGAATGTTGAACCCAAGAAGGCTATGGGTTAGACTAGTAGGGCTACGTTAGAGAAAGAAGTGGATGATATTTTGAAGATAATCAAGATGAGCGACTACAGAATTGTAGATCATCTACTGCAGACTCCTTCAAAAATATTTATCTTGGCTTTATTGATGAACTCATCTGCTCATAGAGAATCCTTGATGAGGGTATTGGACCAAGCTTTTGTGGAGAGTGATATGCCAATAGACTAATTCAGCAGCGTAGTAGGGAACATTACGTCATGTAATAACTTGAGTTTTTGCGATGATGAATTGCCAGATGAAAGAATGAATCACAACCTGGCCCTCCACATCTCTATGAATTGCAAGAATGATTCACTATCCAATGTGCTGATTGATAATGGATCCTCTTTGAACGTTATACCAAGGAGCACTCTTATGAAGTTGAAATATCAAGGAACGCTTATGCGCCCGAGTGGCATCATTGTGAAAGATTTTGATGGATCAAGGAAATCTGTTATTGGTGAAGTGGACTTGCCTATTCATATAGGACCACATATGTTTCAAATAAATTTCCAGGTCATGGACATTGTTCCCGCTTATAGCTGTTTGTTGGGACGGCCGTGGATTCATGATGCAGGGTCTGTCACTTCAACTTTACACTAGAAACTGAAGTTTGTACATGAAGGGAAAGTAGTAATCATAAATGGGGAACAAGCATTATTGATATCTCATTTTTCCTCTTTCAGCATTGTGGAGGCGGATGAAGCTGTTGTTGGAACCCAGTTCCAAGCCTTATCCATTGACAACATAAGAGGAAATGAGAATTCCATGTTTTCGCTTAAGGATGCACAACAAGTTGTGAGAAAGGGTCATAGCGAGGTATGGGGACAAATTGTGGATCCACCTGTAAACAAGAACAGAGTCGGCTTAGGGTTCTCTTTGAAGAATGACAAAGGTAAGATCATGAATCCGAAGTCTGCTGCAAGCAAGTATCAAGACATCTTCTGTAGCGTGGGTTATCTTCATCTAACTGTATCCATGATTAATGCCATTATGGAAGATGAAGCAGAGCATGAAATACCGAATTATGTGACGCACAGAGTTAGGGTTCAGAACTGGATCACCATTGATGTTCCCTCTTGCATACATGTTTCAAAGTAATTTTTTTTGTTAATCTTTTTGAAAAGCTTTCACTCTGCCCAAGGTGGAAGAATTAATGTTGTGGGGCTTATCTGTTTGCTGCGACTTTTAAAATCAATAATAAAAGTTGTCTTTGTTTCCCAAATTGTGTCTTTATTTTCTGCTTTTTCTTGGAAAATGGTAATCAGAAAAAACCCTTCAAAATAAATAATAACTGAAATTTAATCTGCAAGATCACTTGTTATATGTATTAGTTTCTAAAAGCAATCATAAATCATATGTGCAGATTAATTAAAAAACCCGTTGAATACAATAACCCTGCACCCTCTCCCAACTTTGAATGTCCTGTGTATGGGGCCGAAGAAGAAGACTATGATGAGATTTCATAAGAGGTATCACGGTTGCTTGAGCACGAGGAAAATACCATTCAACCATATAAACAGACATTGGAAGTGATCAATTTGGGTTCAGAAGAAGATCCGAAAGAAGTCAAGATTGGAGCATCGCTGCATCCTGATGTGAAGAGCAGGTTGATTGAGCGGTTGAAAGAGTATGTGGATATTTTTGCTTGGTCTTACCAAGATATGCCTGGTCTAGATATAGATATTTTAGAGCACCGTTTACCGTTGAAACTAGAGTGTCCGCCAATCAAACAGAAGTTGAGAAGAACTCACCCAAATATGGCAGTAAAGATCAAAGAGGAGGTTCTAAAACAGATTAATGCTGGTTTTCTTGTGACGTCAATGTATCCTCAATGGATTTCTAATATTATCCATGTACCGAAAAAAGACGGAAAAGTCCGCATGTGCGTAGATTACAGATATCTAAATAAATCTAGTCCAAAAGATGATTTTCCATTACGACACATTGATATACTAGTGGATAGCACAACAAAATTCAAAGTTTTCTCGTTCATGGACGGATTTTCCGGTTATAATCAAATAATAATGGCTCTGGAGGACATGGAAAAAACAACGTTTATGACACCCTGGGGAACATTCTGTTACAGTGTGATGCCCTTCGGGTTGAAGAACGCTGGTGCAACGTACCAGAGGGCTATAACAACCCTATTCCATGATCTGATGCACAAGGAAATTGAGGTATATGTTGATGATATGATTGCTAAATACCATACTGAAGAAGGGAATGTAGAAGATTTGTTGAAGTTGTTTCAGCGCTTGAGGATGTATCGTCTCCGCTTGAATCCAAATAAATGCACCTTCAGTGTTCGATCAAGAAAATTGTTGGGTTTCATTGTTAGCCAGAAAGGAATTGAATTTGACCCTGATAAAGTCAAAGCAATTCAAGAGATGCCAGCGCCAAGAACTGAAAAGAAAGTCAGAGGGTTCCTCGAGTGTTTTAATTATATTTCCAGATTCATTTCCCACATGACTGCAACATGTGAACTGATCTTTAAGTTGTTAAAGAAAGATCAAGGTTGTATGTGGACGGATGACTTCCAAAGGGAATTTGAAAGTATTAAAGAATATCTGCTTGAACCTCCTATCTTACTCCCTCCTGTCGAAGGAAGACTGTTGATTATGTATCTGATAGTGTTAGATAAATCCATGGGTTGTATTCTGGGACAACAAGACGAAACAGGGAAGAAAGAGCATGCCATTTATTATCTCATTAAAAAGTTTACTGATTGTGAGTCGCGGTATTCCATGCTGGAAAAGACATGTTCTGCTCTAGCCTGGGCGGCGAAACGTTTGCGGCAGTATATGTTGAATCACACTACTTGGTTGATCTCCAAAATGGATCCAATCAAGTACATTTTTGAAAAGCCTGCTCTTACTGGGAGAATTTCCCGCTGGCAGATGTTGCTATCTGGATACGATATCGAATACCACATTCAAAAAGCTATTAAAAGCAGTGTGTTGGCAGATTATCTTGCTCACCAACCAGTGGAGGATCATCAGTCTGTAGTGTATGAATTCTCCGATGAGGATGTGATGTTCCTGAAAGTGAAATATTATGATGAACCATTGCCCAAGGAAGGTCCTGACCCTGAATCTTGATGGATTATAATATTTGATGGAGATGGAAATGCTTATGGTAAAGGAATCGGTGTTGTGATTGTCACTCCACATGGATCACACATTGCTTTTACTTCAAGGTTGACATTTTATTGTACTAATAATATGGCAGAATATGAGGCTTGCATCATGGGTCTCGAAGAAGCTATTGATCTCAAAATTAAAATTCTAGATGTGTATGGTGATTCAGCTTTGGTAATAAATCAGATTAAAGGAGAATGGGATACTCGTCACCCCGGCTTGATCCCTTACAAAGATTATGCTAGAAGGTTGTTACCCTTCTTTAATAAAGTTGAATTCCATCATATTCCAAGAGATGAAAATCAAATGGCGGATGCTCTGGCAACTCTAGCTTCTATGTATCAAGTAAATACTTGGAATGATATACCTCGAATTGTGGTTCGGCGACTGGATAGGACCGCTCATGTGTTCACAATAGAGGAGGTAGCAGATGAGAATCCTTGGTATTATGATATCAAGCATTTTCTCTAGAATTTGGAATACCCTATTGGTGCTTCGAAGAAAGATAGAAAGACATTGAGAAGGTTGGCAGGCAGTTTCTTCTTTAGTGAAAATGTTTTGTATAAGAGAAATTATGACATGGTCTTGCTCAGATGCGTGGATAGACACGAAGAAGACATGTTGATGCATGAGATTCATGAAGGTTCATTTGGAACTCATGCCAATGGACATTCAATGGATAAAAAGATGCTAAGGGCAGGTTACTATTGGCTAACAATGGAATCTGATTGTTACAAGTTTGCAAAGAAGTGTCATAAATTCCAGATTTATGCAGATAATGTCCATGTGCCTCCGACACTTCTCAATGTGATTTCCTCCTTGTAGCCTTTTTCCATGTGGGGTATTAACATGATTGGGATGATAGAACCCAAAGCTTCAAATGGACACTGTTTCATCTTGGTAGCGATTGATTACTTCACCAAGTGGGTGGAGGCTGCTTCATATGCTAATTATCACCGACAATGGCTCGAATCTGAACAATAAAATGATGATATAACTGTGTGAAGAATTCAAGATTGTCTATCATAATTCCTCTCCGTACAGGCCAAAGATGAATGGGGTTGTTGAAGCTGCTAATAAGAATATCAAGAAGATCATCCATAAGATGGTTGTTACTTATAAAGATTGGCATGAAATGCTCCCTTTTGCTTTGCATGGATATCGAACATTTGTCTGCACCTCAACGGGAGAAACCTCGTTTGCCCTTGTGTATGGAATGGAAGTTGTACTCCTAGTCGATGTTGAGATCACCTCTTTGCGTGTGATAATGGAAACCAAGTTGGCAGAGGCTGAATGGGTCCAGAACAGGTTTTACCAATTGAATTTGATCGAAGAAAAGAGAATGACAGCTTTGTGTCATAGACAGTTATATCAGAAGATAATGAAGAAAGCTTTTTATAAGAAGGTCAAGCCTCGGGAATTCAGAGAAGGAGACCTCGTGCTTAGGAAGATCATGTATTTCAACATTGATTCTAGGGGAAAGTGGACTCCCAATTTTGAAGGCCCATATGTTGTCAAGAAATCCTTCTCTGGCGAGGCATTAATTCTTGAAACTATGGATGGCGAGGAGTTCCCACGTCCCATGAATGTTGATGCAGTCAAGAAATACTTCGCCTAAAGAAATAAAAGAACAACTCGCTAAGTTGAAAACCCGAAAGGGCGGATTAGGAAAAAAAGAGCGTCTCGGTAGGCCGAAACCCCGAAAGGGCGGTCTAGGCAAAAATTAGAGACATAAACAGAATAAATTCCCCGCTAAGTTGAAAAACTGCAAGGGCAGCTTAGGCAAAAGTTAGGGGATTTCTTGGCAAGTAACTACATCAGACAAGACTTGATTGCTGGAGCAACAACCTTCTTGGATCCTCATCATACATCAACAGAAGTTGCTGCTCAGGATTTCAGAATCTGTTAAAGGGGATAGTGGTCATTGTATCTCAATGTATCTTTTTCATTATATATTACCATTTTCCAAACTTTTTAATCATCCATCGAGTCTCGCCATTCGAAGACTACCATTCTATTAATGAAATTTGAGCCTTTACCCAATTCTTTGTAGTTCTTATTTTATTCAGCTTGCAAAGGTTCCATTTATTATTGAGAATAACTTTCAAACAAAATGATTAAATAACAAAGTTGATTTTCAAAAAGAATTTACAATTTACTGTTACTTTAAAATTTTTGACGCAATAGGAAAACAAAAGTGGTGATCCCAGGAAAGGACGAAATCTAGTTGTTTTGAGAAGTTTTGTTTCCCGAGGAAGTTTTTTCCCAGGATGTTCTCGCTGTATTGGGTTTGTGACTCCAATGTCCCCGGTTAATTTGTGGTTCATTTCTCCTCTTTTCCAAGTTTGCACGATATGAAAATTCAATCCCAATTTACTCAAGTAAAGTTTTTCGTTTGTTTAATAGAGGTTCTATCTACCCAGAGAAGTTGGTAGAATAACTACTCTTGAAGAACGCATGCCTCCGGTTTCTCTGGTGAAGAATTTATATTGGTTTTCTCTTTGAAGATGTGGTTATGTTTCCTCAGTTGGCGCTTAATGTTTCTTGGATTGTTCATCTTGAATGTAATTTTGCCGAGTGTTGATTGTGCCCGAGGTGGTTTTTCCTGGTTCCTCCTAGTGTTGTATATCTGTTTTGTCAGTATACGCACGATAACACTCATACATTAGCACATACATCATGCATAACTAAAATTGGTAAATCATTGTTCATTAACATTTGTTAATATTTTTGTTGACATATCACCCTGTTTTGCAGAGTTACGTTGTCCTCTCTTCAATAGAGTGTTGGCCTTAAGCAGAAAGCGTATATTCTTTCAATTTTCCCACTGAGTTATCCCTCGTGGAAGATTTTTTATTTAGCTTTCCTGTACAACTCCTTGTTTGGATGGATTTGGTTTTCCCTCTTGAGTTTATTTCTCAAAGGATGTATTTTGGTTGACTGTTTCATTCCAGTTTATTTCTGGTTTGAATCTTTGGTTCCACAACAATATTATTTAATTTGGATTTCTGAAGGCTTCGAGTTCTGGTTTGTGCATTTATTTTGCACGAGAAGACTTTATCTCCTCAGCGGGAATATAGTGGCATTTCCCCAGGAAGTCATATTTCTTTCCCCAGGAAGCCATATTTCTCTCCCCAGGAAGCCATATTTCTCTCCCCAAAAAGTCATTTCTTTTTACAATCCTCCATGACAACAAGTAGAAGGTCTCCTTATTTGAGAAACTTGTGCTTCCCTATAAAAGTTGACGTAACTTTTTTTTTCTATCTCCTCTATGAGTGGATAGTTTGTAGTTCGTGTCAATTTACGCCAGTGGATGGAAAGACTTTCAAATTTGCAGAGACAGTTCATTGTGAAATCTTTGTAGGTGATAGTCTCTTTATTTAAGACAGTTTATATATTACCCTTTCCAGGAAGAGTGCCTCAGATAAAGAAGAAGATGAGACCCTTTCTAGGTTAAATGCCAGAATTTTGGGGAAACTTGTTATCTTTTTGCTACCATCAGTTTGCGTTGGTAGTTTATCGTCAGTGAACGGTGGTGCTATGATATATTTTCTCTCTACCTTCAGTAACAGTTGGTAGGTCACCTTCAGTGAAATTTGGTGATTGTTATCTTTTTTCTACCTTCAGTGAATGTTAGTAGTTCATTGTCAGTGAATGGCGGTGCTATGATATATTTTCTCTCTACCTTCAGTGAAAGTTGGTGATTGTTATCTTTTTGCTACCTTCAGTGAACATTGGTAGTTCATCGTCAGTATATGGTGGTGCTATGATATATTTTCTCTCTACCTTTAGTGAAAGTTGGTAGGTCACCTTCAGTGAAAGTTGGTGATTGTTATCTTTTTGCTACCTCCAGTGAATGTTGGTAGTTCATCATCAGTGAAAGGCGGTGCTATGATATATTTTCTCTCTACCTTCAGTGAAATTTGGTAGGTCACATTCAGTGAAAGTTGGTGATTGTTATCCTTTTGCTACCTTCAGTGAACATTGGTAGTTCATCATCAATGAACGGCAGTGCTATGATATATTTTCTCTCTACCTTCAGTGAAATTTTATAGGTCACCTTCAGTGAAAGTTGGTGATTGTTATCTTTTTTCTACCTTCAGTGAACGTTGGTATTTCATCGTCAGTGAACGGCGGTGTTATGATATGTTTTCTCTCTACCTTCAGTGAAAGTTGGTAGGTCACCTTCAGTGAAAGTTGGTGATTGTTATCTTTTTTCCACCTTCAGTGAATGTTGGTAGTTCATCGTCAGTGAACGGTGGTGCTATGATATATTTTCTCTCCACCTTTAGTGAATGTTGGTAGTTTCGCCTTCAATAGGAGTTAGTGTATCCTTTGCCTTTTTTTTACCACCCTCTCTAAGTCGGGTCTTTTGATCCGCGTGATTTATTTTCCTGGTCGGGTCGCTTTCCTGTTTCTTTTATTTTTTTACATCCCCAATGGTGTTTTGCGTCTCTTTGGTCTTGTTCATATGCATTCATGCTCATAAGCATTGCATGGCATCTTAGGGCCAAAAATAGGGTTTGTTTTATATTTAAGTATCTCTGATCGCGTCCAAACAAAGATTTTTAACCTTCGTATCTCTGGATACAAGAAACTTAAATAAGGGAAGCTGTTGTACCCCAATTTTTCCCCCTAAGACCCCTTCATCATACCATGTTGATTCCACCACAACAAGATCACATTAGGATTCTTGGTTCCCCTCCCTATATTTAGCTTTGCTCTTTGAGGAATCACCAAGCACCTTGACTTGTGTTCTTTTATGATCATGAATATTTTTTTGTCTTAATCTCTTCTCTTAATTAATAAAATGCAATGTTGGTTTGTCTTGCTTGTTACTCATGTAGGTAAAGGCAATAAGATTCAGCAAGTTGCTCCATGGGTTCATGAGTTTATTTCCACGCCCTAGTCAATAAAGCTTGAGAAGTTCAAACCTCACCATTGGATTTTTTTTTGAGGAACTGGCATGGCAAGGTTATTTTGGTTCACCACATTTCAAGAATATCAAATTTGGTTCAAAAGTACAAGGGATTGATTGGAGAAGCTGCCATGCTTGGACAAGGCTTTGTTCCCATTGGTCACAAATGCATATTTCACTAAATTCTCAATATATGGAAGTGGTTGTGGTTGCTATGAGTTCTCATTATCATCTTCAATAACTTATATTTACAAAGCATTTGTGTTGGTACAAGAAGTTTGTTCAAAATTGTCAAAGTTCCTCAAGGCATTTTTCTTGATCTAGGAGCTAGGGTTTTGAACTTCAAAGAAGCATATCTTGCTCATATTTTTGTATTTTGGAGTGATTCCAAAGACATCCTTATCTTTAAAGGGTTATCAGTAAATCACTTCAAAAGTTCCAAGTAGTTTTCATGTGTAAGAAACTTGATGATGAAGAAACATTACAAGTCCTCTAGATGAACCCCCATTTTCCTATGTGTGAATTCAAATGATCATAACTTGGTTAATTTTTATCACCTTGAGCCCACTCATTTTCCATAATTATCTTGAGTATGTGAACTTTATTCTTTCTTTTATGTGAAAAGTGATAAAATGGATGGAAGATGCCCTAAGGATACAAAAGATTATAGGTCATTTCATGATTTTTTGCCAACTTCAATAATCCATAACTCTCTCAATTTTTGAATATTTTAGATGGTAAGTTTCAAAATGTCATTCAAGAGGTCTATCTCATGCCATGTTTTTTGGTCAAGAGCAAATTCCAAGAGGAAGGCCATGTTTGGATGCAAAACATTATAGGTCACTTTTGAAGAAAAACGTGAAATATTTCTAAGTATGGAAAGTCAACCTTTTTTCCCCAACTTTGACTCAATGCAACTTTCATCTCAAGCATCCATTTGATTCCATTCTTTTTCCATTGAAAAGCTTGTAACCTCATCTTTCTAAAGCATCAAGAATCACGCCTTAAGACCCCTTGAGCTAAGAATGCCATTGGACTGAACTTAGTAACTTGGAACTGAAGTTTCCCCATAATTCAGAATTTGAAGTCTTTGTTTTGGCTTCTAATCACAAGTTTTCCACGCGTTTATGCCTCTAAACATGTTTAATGAAGTTCCAGAATTGATTAGCACAACAAAACGCGCGTTTTGGATGAGTTTTGATCAAATTGGAAGTAACACTTTTCTTGTTTGCAACTTCACACGATTTACCTCCAAACTTCATCATTTCACATGCTTGGACATTCCATTTGATTCCCTATAAATAGAGGGTCATCCCCCATTCATTTCCTCAAGCTTGGATAGCCAGAATCGCCCTGCCAAACTTATTCCATAACTCAAAATTCTGCTACTTCGAAATCTGCTTTCAATCATTTTTCAATCCAATTTTTCTATCAATTCACCTTCCTTGATCTTCCCTGATGCTAACCATATAATTACATTCAAGAATCGTGCCTTAGATTGCTCCATAGATGTCCAGTTTCAGAGCTCTGCAACTCAACTCCAATAGGTAGATTCCTTTATTAATTCTTCAAAATATTGATATTATTGTGATGCTCTCATTGCCCTGGTTCTAGTCGCAACACTTACTTTCATCTGGAAACTTGTTTTGACCACGAAATTTCAAATCCCTTTTCAAAACTTTCCTTCCACTTTGCTTGAGCTACAGTTTATATAAATTTGTCGCGAAGGTGTGGTTGTCTTCGTCTTGAAGAGACGAAGCGAATGACATAGGTCCGAGCTTCTGATTTTACAGTTTGAGAGAGCTGGAATTCATGTTGGCTGGAGGTTGAAGATGACCAACGTGTCACCTTCCAACCAATGATGGCACGCCACTTGTATTTTTTGAAATCTAATTTAATTAATGATTCAATGCATTATTCACTAAAGTCCATAACATGCACAGCGTGCCAGGTCCACTTGATCTGTTTACTAACGCGTTTTGACATTGATCAGATGGCCCATATTTTTTTTATTTTAATTTTCTTTTCTTATTTTTATATTTAATTGTTTTAAATTTCAAAAAATCATAGAAAATTCATTTTTAGTCCAAAAAGTCTGAAAAAATTATGAAAAATATTTTTGATTTTTCTCTTTCTGATTTTTATTTTTTCAAAATTTTGTTTTGTGTTTTGGTATTTTTATAAATTTTCACTTTATTTGATTTGTTTTAAATGTTTAAAAATACTTTTATGCATTTTTAAATTTTGAAAAAAATATCGAATGATCCAATCATATTGTGACAAATATTAGTGACCTCACTAATTTTTAGATTCTGACTTTGGTATTTTTTATCATTTTTGGTTTATTTTACTCATTTATTTTAATTTTAAAAATAGTTTCTGACTTTAAAAAATTTCCAAAAAATTTATAAAAATATTTGAGTCCAATTCTGATTTTTCTATGGTTTTAATTTTTATTTCTTGATTAATTTGAACATAGTTTATATTTTTATCCCTTATTTCTATTTTAATTATTTCTAAAACTTTTTTTAATGTATATATTAAAATGCAATTCTATTTTGTGATTATTTTCTGGCTAATCTTGGGTTGAATTTTTTATCATGAAATTTATTAACATTATAGGATCCATGGTATTGAGTTTAACTCCGCAAAAAAGGATGAATGATTTTAATAATAGTTTGATTAAATTTTAATTCAAATGTGGTTTGTATATTCTTCCCCACCCCTCTCCATCTCATCCCTTTCTTATTGCACTAAGTGTTATTGGAGTATGATCTCTATATCATGTCTCAAAACAAATGGTGCATAGATTGCTATTGACCAGCCTCAAAATAGGTGCGACTTCTACATAAGTCCACTTATAATTGCTTAACATAGCGCTAAATTTTGTCCCGATTCGAATAAATGATCATTCGTGGCCCAAACCTATGTTTGCAAGCCCAAGTATGTTAATTTGATATCTTTGATCCAATAACCTTGAGATTTATTGTGTGGAGGCTTTGGTTCTACCAATCCTCTAATGGATCTACAACACTTTTGGTCAACATGGATCACTTAAACATCGTTGATCATTAAATGGTACTTTTGAGGATCCCAAATGGATGATATACTTGACAAAAAGAAAATTTAACTTGTTGTGTGGAGGCTTTAGTTCTACCAATCCTATAATGAGTTCCAAATGAAAGTTTCAAGATGATCATCCAACTAACCACTAATCACTAATAATTGATTTTACCCTTTGTTATTACTTTATGCCCTTTTATTTTTTTATGCTTTATGCACCATTTACTTTAAGCATTACATTTCATGCTATCTTCATCTTTGCTCACTTGAGCCTTTTATTTTTTTCTTCTAAGACACCTAATAATCAACATAAACCATAAAAACTTTAATGATACTTGGACTATTTGGTTACTATCCTTGGCATTATGGAGTATGGGACTTCTTGGACTTAGGATTAGGAACTTTAGCCTATGTTGGAGACTTTGTAACCTTAATTGATATTTTGTCTGGAGTTCTTGAGGTTTACCTCAAGACATTGGGTTGTTTGTTTGTTTTGTGTGCAGGTTATTGTGATTACATTATTGGTTTGTAATATGGAATTCACCTGTATACAGCCGTTACTCTGCCCAATTTTTGTGAAGACTTAATACACTTGAAGTTTGGTTCTTTTAAGAGGTCTAGTATCTTTGCTTGCTTGGTTTCAATCCAAAGAATGGGAATTCTATATTGGCTCATAATGTCAAGTATTGGCTTCTTGTTGGTTAGATGGTTCCTATCCATAGTATTTACCTTATGCTTTAGGATAGTCTCTTCTTCTCCTACCATATTCTTTAATTTCAAAAATCTTCTTCCTCCGTTTGTAAACTTCTCTTGTTTTGAAATTTGAACCACTTTCATAATAAACTTGGACTTAGGTCCATGCATTTTCAAAAAAAATTCATGAATAAACTTCAATCAACTTAATAATATTTTGACATCATTTTTTTTGCGAGAATACTAAAAGTTAATCAATCTCATTTAAAATCATTTTTTCCACTTTGGATTTCTTATTTTAAAACATTTCTCAAAATATTATACTCTTGTCAATCCTTGTAGTGATGCAAACAACTATACTTCTACAATATGTAGTGAAGAGAGATACTTTCCACTTGGCTGTTGACTGAAACATTGTTGATTTTAAAATCCAAGCCATATCCTCCACTTTGAGATGATGCAAATTCTCCTTTCTCATGATTGTGGGTAGTAGGTATTTTTTCCACACGGATAATGACGATGATGTTTTATCTCATAAAAATTAACCAACACACTTACATTTTAAAATTTTTAAAGAGGAACTACGTGTACCCTGATCCCCTATTGCACGAAAGGTGGTACGTAGGCACTAAAGGTTCACAGTCGCGGCAGGTGCAAAAAACCATAAAAATGTATTTCTTTTCTCACCTCCACCATCCATTTTTTTACACAACATTTCATAACCAAAATCTACAAATTTTACAAAGAGGTTCCTGCGGAGTATCGTAGATGTTTAGGGTGCTAATACCTTCCCTTTACATATCCAACCCCTTACCTTGAATTTGTCCCCCTATTTTTGGGTTATTCGCTCTTTTCCCATTCCTTTGGAAACAATAAAGTGCGGTGGCGATTTTATTTTGATTTGTACAAGTCTAGTCAATCCCATGGCTTACTCTTAAACATTTCTACGGCTACAGTAACGATGGAGTTTTTATGCAATTTCTGGGTTTCAGGGAGTTTAGGTGAGTTTGAGTGCTTTCCAAATCATGTCCTAAGTTACCTAAGTGTCTTAACTTATAAGAAAAGGTTTGGAGACTTGGAATGACCAGAATTACAAGATCACAAGTTAAGGGATTTTGACTTGTTTTTGAAGCAAGCTTGACAAGTATGGTTTCAAGGTAAGGTACAAAGTTATCTAGAGTGATTACAAACTTTAAACATGCTTATCTGACTTTAGGGGAAGCTTGTGCAGGAGTAACAAGTGCAAGTCTCAATAGAAGTTGACTTTGCATAAAGCTTGCTTTACTAGAATGGAATTGGTGACTTTCTCCCTAAAATGGAAAATTGCTTTGGACAATGCTTGAATCAATTGGACAATGTCTTAATCAATCGTGTAAATAATTAATTATGGAGTGAAACACAAGTTTGAGGCCTTAAAAGCAAGATTATGCGGCATGGCTTATGGATTTGGTCAAGTGTTCTTCATGAAAAATGCCTTGTAATTCAAGATTGAAACCCTAACTTCATCTCTTCGATTCTCCTAGCTCAAGCATGATCTCTATGAGTTCTTGAACATTTTGAAAATATTGGAACATCCTCTACAACCTTCATGTTTTTAATTTTTTAAGAATCAATTTGGAACTATGTGAAAAATTGCCATGAAATTAGGTCAAAAATCTGCCTAAACTAGGTCAAATTTTCACTAAGTGTTTAAGAAAAAGTGCATGACTTTATGGATTCATAACTCAAAATCCAAGCATTTCTAGAACTTGATCAGTAAAGGAAAGTTATATACATCATCAATATCTACAACTTTAATGTTGAAAATTTTCTTTGAATCATCTTGCATCTTGGTGAAAAGTTGGCATGATGTCATGAAAAAATAAGACTTAAAAACACTTAGAAAAATTGTATGTCTTGAAAAGTTTGACTTTTTAAGATGAATTTTGAATTTCTTGATTTCTTGATGGTCAAGTTTCAATTTTTTTTTAATGTCTTGATGGAATGTGATATTTGAAACTCATTTTTGATCAAAAAGTCAAAGTTTGACTTTTGGTGTATCAGTTGACTTTTCATCAGTTAACTGAATTTCAACTATCAATCAATTGATCTTGAGAAATAAATTGAGATATGAAATTAGGTAAAAATTATGCACTTGAATCCTTGAGATCATGTTTCAAACCAATAAGTCATGTATTAGATCAAAAGTCAAAGATTAGTCATTCTCAGTCAAAACCTTAATTTTGACCATTTTGCCCTTTTGGTGATTTGAACAATTTTATTGAGGAATTGTGATCCGAACTTGATCAATTGATACATATGACCTCAAAATGTTGATATTGGTCAAAAATCTTGATGTTTTACTATATTTTATCCATAGTTGACTTTTTATCCAATATAGATGATTTTGAGTCATCTGATCAATTGACTGAGCAATTTTGAGATGCAAGACTTGAAACTTGATATAAGCATTCTTGAAGGTCCATAATGATCCATGAAATTCAATTGAAGCACTAGAAGTCCAATTGTCCTTGTGAAAATCAAAACCCTAATTTGAGGCATCAATGTTAAGGAGATGGCTTGACCTAGTCAATACTTGTGTAAGCTTGAACCATTGAAGATCTTTGTGAGAAAAATATTGAGAAAAGAGAGGGAAAATTTTGGGGTACAACAGAGACCCATGGGAAGTGATAATTACAACACCAATTTTTTTCCATAAGCATTTACAACTCCATC
This sequence comes from Vicia faba, assembly GCA_948472305.1. NCBI lineage: Eukaryota > Viridiplantae > Streptophyta > Magnoliopsida > Fabales > Fabaceae > Vicia > Vicia faba. Next base: position 467,249,979 of record OX451738.1, read on the forward strand.
AAACACCATACCCCACCTGGTTTCAGGATCAGGACCTTCCTCGGGCAAAGGCTCATTACAATCTTTGACTTTTAAATACATCACATCCTCATCAGGGAATCATACTTAACAGAGAGCTAATCATCAACCGGTTGGCGAGCAAGGTACTCCGCCAACACACTTCCTTTAACAACCTTCTGAATACGGTATTCAATATCATATTCAGACAATAACATCTGCCAATGGGTAATTCTTTCGGTAAGAGCGGGATTTTCAAAAATATACTTAGTTGGATCCATTTTGGATATCAAACAAGTAGTATGATTCACCACATATTGTTGTAGACATTTCGTAGCCCAAGCTAAGGCACAAAATGTCTTTTCAAGCATAGAATACAGAAGGAATGAGTTAAAAATGAATTTGTAGCAGAAAACAGAAAGAAACTGCATGACAGGGGACTGTGACGGTTGTCACAGCCTCCTGTCAGTCTCCACGCCTTAGAATTATGTGTTCCCCTTGGCACACACGTGTTACAGTCGCCACAACTTTAACTTATATGCCCCACGACACAAAAGGCATGCCCCTCTCCACAGTTTGTAACTTCATTGCATGGTTCTCTCCATGTATACAACGAAGCTCCTATATTCTCTCAACTTCTCCAACCATGATCTCTATTTTCTCCACTTTCTCCAACTTCCCACTATCTCAACTTTCTCCAACCATGATATCCACTACCTCTCACATGATAACTTTTAGCATTTCTCACTATATAAAGGACCTATCATTCATTGTTTGATCATCCAATTTTTGTGTGAAAGCGTTGTTCGTGGTTTTAGGCAGAAATCACATTTGTAAAAGTTGTAGTTTCTCACATTGAGGAACTATCACACCATTAGTTTTATGCCTACAATATATGCACTCTTATATTGAAATCATGCCGATATTATTTCAAATCTTTATTGAAGTTTCAAGAATTATTTCGTTCGTAGTTTTATTCAAGTTTATTTCGTCTGCTTTACTTCCAGGTTTATTTCTTTGCAATGATTTTAGTTTCTTGTTCTTATCATATTGTTTTATCATTACAAATCTAAATATTCCTATTTTTTTATCATTACAAATCTAAATATGCCTTTGTTCATGGTTAATAATTATAATTTCATGTTTGTTTCTTTAAGTATGTCCGGCTAAATTGTTTCGAGTCCAGTATGTGAGGACCGTCGTTTCTGACGGGACTCAGTAATAAGTTGGCTTAATATTTGTTTGAAAATTCAGTTTTTGTCTTTGATTTTAAACTTAATTTAAATAGCTTTGTCACGAGAGTGAGAGGTTACTTAACACTATTTTTCCACGAAAGTGGGAAAATAACTAAGGTTCAATTCGGCATTGCGAGAGCGTGGGGGTCGAATCGGATAGTAGAAACTAGGCATTAATTCTAAACACAACGAGTGAGCTTTAGGATTAACTAGAACTTGTTCAGTTTTCAAAATACATTCCTTAATTAAAATGGGAGAGCGAGAGCAAAATATCATGGTTAAGGAATGAGGTTTTATTCAAAACGACGAGAGTGTGAGGTTCATTCCTTAATCTTATTTTATTTCAGTTTTAGTTCTTAGTTTCCCGTAAATTAATCATTCATTAGCCTTAGATTTACAAAGCTGCAATAGATTATAGTAGGTTGACATTGGTCTCTATGGGTTCAACAATCTTTTATATTAATTCAATATTTTTGTGCACTTGTAAATGCATCAAGTTTTTGGCGGCGTTGTCGGAGACCAACAGTCAATATTGTTATTCATGTTCTTGCACCGTATAGACTAAGGCACTTTTACCTTAATTATTATGTATCACCCAAAAATTTTCTACAACTCCCATTCTCAGTATTTCGAGGAATCACAAGAATCTCATAAATCTGACCTCAAAATACTAATGGAGGACTTCAATACGTCACTAACTCACTCTTACCCAAATTACCTCAACTACCAATCCCAACATTTCGAGGAGTCGTAAGAATACCATAAATCCGATCTCAAGGCATTAATGAAGGATTACAATGCGATGCTAAATTATCTTCAACCAAATTTCCTCTACAATCACCACACCCAGTATTTTGAGGAGTCGCAAGAATCTTGAAATTCCAGTCTCGACACTTAGTGGAGGATCTCACTGCAACACTAACTCTCTCTAGGCTAGAAACCATGATGACAAAGCGCTTTGTGGAGACACAAAATGCGATGCAAACACACTTTTAGGAACTGTAGGAATCCCATTATTTAAATCTCAAAACATTAATGAAGGACTTCGATGAGATGTTGACTCACTCTAGGCTAGAATCTATAATAGAGCACTATATAGAGACATAAACTTTCCAAATTGAAGAGTTTAGAAAACAAAGTCTTCATAATAATAAAACCCTTAGGAAGCTAAACAATGTGGTTGAGTCCCTTGTGACTCAAAACATGGCCTTGGAGACTCAAATCTCCTTGCTTGAACAAAAACCTCTAGGACCCTTCCCTGAGGAGAATTTGGATGTTGTAACAACCAGTAGTGAAAAACAAATTGAAAATCCTAAAGAGAGTGATAATAAGGTTGAAGAGACTAATAATGAGGTTGAGAAGAGTTTTGGTGAGAAAATAGTAGAGATTGATAAAAATACACCGACGCTATTTGAAAGGGAGGTTGTCGAGGAGGTAGAGATGGAAACACCTATTGTTGTTCCTCCTCCCTATACCATACCGATTCATTTCTCGCAAAGGTTTGTGGAAGCCAAGATAGATTCATAATCCAAAATGTATATGGAGGTATTGAAAAATATCCACATCAATGAACCTTTTCCTGAGGTCCTGCATAAAAAGAGAAAATTTGAGGACCATGAAACTAGGGAAATCAACAGTTCCAAGAGGGGAAGGTTAGCCTTTGAGGTGGTGAATGAAAGAACTAAGCCTAAACTTGAAAAGCTGATACTCAAGATAGATCCAGAACCACCGCCACAAGTTTAAAATAATGAACCACCGGTATAAGTTCAAAAGAATGAACCACTGCCACAAGTTCAAAAGAATGAACCACCCCACATAAGAAAGAAAAGAAAAGGTGAGGGATATGTGAGATGGCTTGATAAGTGGCCATGGAAAACAAAAACGATTAAAAATTCGACCGAGGAGTCATTCTTGGAAGAATCACCATGAGTGCTGACACTCTTGAGTCGTCGAGCTACCGACGTTAAAAGAAGTCTTGTGTGGGAGGAAACCCACGAGTTTCAATTTAATGTTTTTTCTTTTGTTTGAGTTTGCAGAAAATAAAGATATCCATTGCTTGGCACCTATCAGTTGCATGTAGGCAACTATCGAGGCGAGCATTGATCAGGTTCTTATTCCTTTTCCCACTTTTTACTGAAACATTGAGAGTAATGTTTGGTTTAAGTGTGGGGGAGGAACTTTACCGCTTTCCACTTATCGCTTCTTATTTTGATGTATTGCTTTCTAGTTTATTGCATGATTTTAGGATTTTTTTTTTTTTAGTATTTGGTCGAGTCATTGCATGTGATATCAAGTCTGTATGCCTATTTTTCAATTGTTTTTGAATTTCCCAAAAAAATTAAAATTTTAACCTCCCAACAACAAATTTTATTTTCTAATGCATGGCACACACTCTGAAAGTATATAGGTTTTCAAAATTTAGGCTTCATTAGAGAGACTTGGGTAAGTCTCAATAACATCGATACCGTTATGACACCCTAAACCCACTCATTATGTGATATCGATTTGGATACCCATTATGCTAAAACCTTAGGCTCAAGTTTTCAAAGTAGCTCTTAAGTAGTTTATATTAGCAGTCGGCACCATCTTAAGCACAAACTACATTGGGAGTCGATGAATATAACTGAATGATCCTAAGAATACTAAAAAATTAGGTGCCATAATAAATTTAAAATAGGGAATGCACCTAATAAGGTAGGTGACCTTCACCCAGTCACTTAATCCAACGATTGTGGAACCTAAAAAATATAATATAATAACTCATCGTCAGTTGGTTCAGAGGTGTCTAGTGGTGAACTTGGTAGGGAGGACTAAGGTACGATCCCCCGCAACTGCGATTTGTTAAATAAAAGGGGTTACCAAACTTGTGTACCAGAACCTCGAGACAAAGAATCATAGTCGCTAACCGATTTCCCTACTATGTGCATGTACGGATAATGGGCTTAATGTGATTGCGCTTGAATGAATATTGTGAAATAAAAAAGAGAGATATAGGTTGAGTTACAATGGCATGATCTGAATTAGTTTGCATAAAGAAGGAGTCTTTGAACATTGTGTCGTTATGGTGCCCTTGGTATTAGACATTCAGTACCTATAAATATAACATTAACCTAGCAGCCGTGTATGATTAGGAGTTGTGTCGTGCCCTTGTTTCAAATCACGCTTAATACTTTCTTTTACCGTGTTGGTCGATTTCTTGAGGACAATAAATTGTTTAAGTAAGGGGGGATTAATAATGCGAAATTATATCGTATATTCGACTTGACTCGCATGCATTTTAGTTTCATTTTCATTTATTTTTATCTTGTTATACCGGTATTTCTATTTCATTTCAGGTATTTACATTCCATAATACTTGCATGAGAAAAGAGGAATAAATGATAAAGAAATGAGTTGAAAATGACTCTGTAGCAGAAAATAGAAGGAAACTGTATGATAGAGAATTGTGAGGTCGTCATAGCCTCCTGCCGGTCGCCACGCCTTGGAATTATGTGTGCCCCTTGGCATACACGTGTTACAGTCGCCACAACTTTGACTTGTTTGCCCCATGGAACACAAGTCATGCCCCTCACCAATGTCTGTAACTTCATTGCATGGTTCTCTCCACGACTGCAACAAAGCTCCTATATTCTCTCAACTTCTCCGACCATGATCTTCATTTTCTCCACTTTCTCCAACTTCCCACTATCTCCACTTTCTCCGACTATGATATCCACTACCTCTCACATGATAACTTCCAACATTTCTCACTATATAAAGGACCTAGCATTCATTTTTTGATCATCCAAGTTTTGCATGGAAGCATTGTTCGTAGTTTTAGGTAGAAATTGCATTTGTAAAAGTGGTAGTTTCTCACATCGAGGAACTACCACACCATTTTTTAGGCGTACAATCTATGTACTCTTAGATCGTAATCTTGCCGATATTATTTCAAAGCTTTATTCAAGTTTCAATAATTATTTTGTTCGTAGTTTTATTCAAGTTTATTTTGTCTTCTTTACTTCCAGGTTTATTTCTTTGCAATTATTTTAGTTTCTTGTTCTTATACTATTATTTTATCGTTACAAATCTAAATATACCTATTGTTTTATCATTACAAATCTAAATATTCCTTTTTTCATGGTTAATAATTATAATTGAATGTTTGTTTCTTTAAGTATGTCCGGCAAAATTATTTTGAGTTTGGTATGTGAGGATTGTCGTTTCTGATGGGACTCGGTAATTAGTCGACTTAATATCTGTTTGAAAATCCAGTTTCGGTCTTTGTTTTTAAACTTAATTTAAATAGATGTGTCACGAGAGTGAGAGGTTACTTAAAACAATTTTTCCACGAGAGTGAGAAATTAACTAAGGTTCAAGTCGGCATTACGAGAGCATGGGGGTCGAACTAGATAGTAGAAACTAGGAATTAATTCTAAATACAGCGAGAGAGATTTAGGATTAATTAGAACTTGTTCAGTTTTCAAAACACATTCCTTAATTAAAATGGGCGAGCGAGAGAAAAATCTCATGGTTAAGTAATGCGGCTTTATTCAATACCACGAGAGTGTGAGGTTCAGTCTTTAAATTGATATTTTTTGCTAAACACATTTTTAACATCAGTATAAGCCAACGAGTTACAGAGTCCTAGATGTACGCGGAATACACATTTTGGTCTCTCTTTTCATATTTATTTCCTTAATCTTATTTTATTTCAGTTTTAGTTCTTAGTTTCCCCTAAATTAATCATTCATTAAACTTAGCTTTACAAAGCGACAATAGATTACAGTAGGTTGACATTGGTCTCTGTGGGTTCGAAAATCTTTTATATTACTTTGATATTTTCTTGCACTTGCGGACGCATCACTAGCGTTCTTCAATCCGAAGAGAATCACTTTGTAACAGAATATTCCCCAGGGTGTGATAAACATTGTTTTTTCCATGTCCTCAGGAGCCATCTTAATTTTATTGTATTCAGCAAATCCGTCCATGAACAAGAACACATTGAATTTTGTTGTACTATCTACCAACATATCAATATGTGGTAATGGGAAATCATCTTTTGGACTCGATTTATTCAGATCTCTATAATCAACGCACATACGGACTTTTCTGTCTTCCTTAGCTACTGGAACAATATTGGCAATCCACTGAGGATATAATGATGTCACAAGAAAACCAGAATCAATATGTTTCAAGACCTCCACTTTAATCTTCACTGCCATGTCAGGATTAGTTCTTCGTAACTTCTGCTTGATAGGCGGACATTATGGCTTTAACAATAAATGATCCTCCATAATATTGGTGTCCAAACCAGGCATATCTTAATAAGATCAAGCAAACATATCCACATACTCTTTCAGTATCTCAATCAACTCGCTCTTCACATCAAGATAAAGCAGTGCCCCAATCTTGATTTCTTTCAAATCTTCCTCTGAACCCAAGTTTATCGTTTCCAATGGCTCGTTATATGGCTCAATGGTATTTTCCTCACGCTTAAGCAACCGAGAAACCTCTTCTAGAATCTCATCAAATTCTTCTTCTTCAGCCACATACACAGGACTTTCAAAGTTGGGAGAGGGTGCAGGGTTGTATTCAACGAGTTTTTTAATTAATTTGCACATATGATTATGATTGATTTTAGAAACTGAAAAATGTAAGTGATTATGCATATTCAATTACAGTTATTATTTATTTTGAAAGGTTTTTTTTATTAGAATTTCCAAGAAAAATAGAAAACAAAAACATGACTGGAAATAAAAAATGACTTTTATTAATGATTTGAAAATCCAAAACAAAAGACGCGCCCATACAACATTGCTTTCACATTGGGCAGAGTGAAAGTATTTTTTTGAAAAGACAAGCAAAAGCAAATTACTACGAAATATGCATGCAATTAGGAACATCAACAGTGATCCAATTCTGGACCCTAACTCCATGCGTCACAAAGTTTGGCATCTCTATTTTCGGCTCAACCTCAAGGATAGTGTTGGCTTCTGGAGTAGTTGGATGGAGATATCCTGCACTATGAAAGATATCTTGATATTTGCTAAAGGCAGACTTCGGCTTCAAAATTTCATTCTTCAGGGAGAAACCCAAACTAGTCATATTCTTTTTCACATGTGGATCAATAACTTGTCCTTATACATTACTAGAGCCTTTCTACACTAATTGTTGTGCATATCTAAATGAGGTGATGGAATATTCATTATTCCTTATATTATCAAATTACAAAGCTAGGAATTAAGTCCCAACATCGGATTCATCATCTTCTATAATGATAAAGAAAGACAAATGTGATACCAACAGAGCTTTCTCATCATTCATAATAACTATCTTCCCTTCACGGACAAATTCTAGCTTCTAATGCAGAGTTGATGTAATGGATCCTGCTTCATGAATATAAGGTCGTCCCAATAAACAGTTGTAAGCTAGGACGATATCCATCACTTGAAAGGTAATCTGGAACATGGGTGGACATATGTGAATGGGTAAGTCCACCTCTCCAATGACAGATTTTCTCGAACAATCAAAAGCTTTTACTATAATGCCACTTGGATGCATGGGAGTTCCTTGATACTTAAGCTTCATGAGAGTTCTCTTCGGTATGACATTCAAAGAAGATCCATTATCTATAAGCACATTAGACAGGGAGTCATTCTTACAATTCATAGATATATGCAGAACCAGATTATGGTTTTGTCCTTCATCGGGAAATTCCTCATCACAAAAGCTCAAATTATTACCAAACATAATATTGCCCACAACACCGTTAAACTGATCAAGAGATACATCTCGTTCAAAAAAATCCTGATCCAACACTTTCATCATAGATTCCCGATGAGTAGAGGAGTTCATCAATAAAGCTAAAATGGAGATCTTAGATGGTGTTTGCAACAATTGGTTCACAATCTTGTAATCACTCATCTTAATGATCTTCAACAGATCATCAACATCTTTCTCCATGGTATCACCATTTAATTCTCCTACCACCTTCTTAGGCTCAGCATAGGTCTCAACAATCTTTTTGTCATGATCAACATCTCCTCGAAAGGTCAGAGCAAAGACACGACCACTACGGGTCATTTGACTGGCCTCAGCTATATTCTCAACATAGGTCAAAGGTTGGATTAGAATTTTTACAACGTCTTCCAGGATAGTTGCATTGTATTTATAAGGTATAGCTCTTTCTGACTGGTAGGGAACATCACCAGGAAAATAAATAACCACAAGAGCTACCGCAGGTCTACTACGAAATGGAATCTCTACAGGAGCGGGAACATCAAAATATGATACAATAACATTCACTCCTGCCTCTTCAGCATATCCAAGAATCACAGAATCATTATCATAAAACATATCTTCATCAGAAGGAAAGGATTCGTAGACAAAAACATACTCACCATCAGACATGGCCTTAACAAATTAATCTTTAATCATATTAACTCCATTATAATCATCTTTATTTCCTGTGACTCTAATTGTACCTTTATCTAACAATAATTGAACACATATTCTTACAACAGAACAACCACGAGAATCCCTATAGCAGATCTGACAGGATCCATAATGATGTACCTCATGGCCATCCATGTGATAACATGTGGCATGCAGCTATACTAGATCATGATACATATAGTTTACATAAAAAATCTAGAATTCGACAGGGAAACCATAAACCATGTTCACTTCTTCTTCATATTCACCCATTGGTCTGATTATGTGGATAAGGCCTTCATCCATCATCTCTTGGAGATCAACTCTCACTTATCACTCCCATAAATATCTTACTTACAAATACAGCAAGCTGCATGGTCATGTGTATAATAGCTAAACTCGCAAAGATCAACATGCATCTTTACGAAATCACCTCTTACCAAGTTTATATAAAAAATTCTGAATTCTCCTGGACAACCAGAAACCATATTCACAGTACCTCCATGCTTGGGTAGTATATTAGCTTGTACATTGGGACCAAAATATTTAAAAGATAATAAACCAGACCTTACCATCTTATGCACTTCATCCTTCAACGGATAACAATTTTCAATATTGTGACCAGGGTCTCCATGATGAAAAGCACAAGTTTGATCAACTTTATAATACCATGGCAATGTTGAAGGTACAGTAGGGGGAGGCCTAGTCCGCACCAAGTTCTTATGGATATAAGCCGACGGTAATTATACATAACTCATTGGAATAGGAACAAAAGCTTCTCTTTTTTTACCCTTCCCTTGATTAGCTTGATAAGGTGTCTTCTGATACACAACAGCAGTCGGAGCTACATTGATAACTGAAGTTACTTAAGCAACCTGTTATTCATGTTGATGACCTCTCCTCGAAGGTCTAATCTTTCTTTCTTGAACAACAACATTTTTTTCTCCTTCTTTCTTTCTAGAAAACCCATATGATGGATTCTTTGTACCACTAGAACCTTCATCTTTTGACAATCGTCCTTCCCTGACGGCTTCTTCCAAATGGACATCCATACTTACCATCTCAGTGAAATCACTTGGTGCACTTGCAACCATTCTTTCATAGTAAAATAAACTATGGGTTTTCAAGAATACCTTAGTCATTTCTTGTTATCCCATTGAAGGTACCACTTAGGCAGCAACCTTAGTCATTTCTTGTTATCCCATTGCTCTCAATTGGTCACGATCAGGTGCCATAAACATGTTGTACTAATATTGCTTCACAAAAGCTTCACCCAAATCATTGAATGTATGGATGTTGCTAGTGTCCAATCCCATATACCATTTCAAGGCAGCGCCAGTCAGACTATTCTGGAATAAATGAATAAGCAAGCATCGATCATCATATGAGTGGACATATTTTGGATATACATCACCAGGTGGTAAGGGGGAAAGAGTTGCCATTGTACTTCTCAAATTCTGGTACTTTGAACTTTGTTGGAACTTTCACATTAGGGACTATGCAGAGTTGACTGACATTCTTTCTGAATAAGTCTTTCCGTCGGAGGGCCTTTACCTCTTTCTACATTTCATTGAATTGATCTTGAAAGTCATCCATTATGTCATAGGAGGAAAAACATTATAAACCTCATTAATAATAGGAAAAACATTTACCACAAGAGGTGCAGCAAGACAAATTTCATTTTTAGCAACAGGAGTAGCGTGCACCATAGGAGGGGCAAAAACCACAATTGGTTGAACATGCTGAGCAACTTGAACAGTAGAGTTGTAGCCTTCTGGCATGTAACCTTCAGGCATTCCCCACAGACAACCAGGAAGCATATGATACTGAGCAGACGTAACAGCAAGAGCATCAGGGATAGGAGTATAAACAACTTCAGAGATCACAATGACCCTAGTTTGGCAAACATTTTAAGTCTAGGGAAGAGGTGGCGCTTGATTTTGAGCTTGGGCTACAACCAAAGATTCAAACATAACAGTTAGATGAGCTAGACCAGTTCTCAACATAGTGACTTCTTCCCTTAGTTCCTTGTTTTTTGGCTCGATGTTTTCCATTATCTTTTGGTAGTTAGCACGAGTGTTGTATCGATGAGACATCTTGACTTCTGAAGATGAAGACCAAGGGGTAAGGCTATAGAAAACTCTCGAAAGAAAGATCAAGAGTGTGAATGATGCATGCTATGTAATGCAAATTTTTGTTTAAAAGTTTTAAAACCCAAGTGTTGTACCCCAAAATTTCCCCTCCCATTTTCACACAAGACATACTCTTAGAGGTCCTCAATTGCTCAAGTTGACTAAGGATTGACGAGACAAATTCTCCTCTTAAGACAATAAGCCTCAAACTAGGGTTTCACTCCTCATCAAGATGGTTGAGTTCCAAGGGTCCAAAATGGTCTCCGTTGTCCTAATATGTCCTCAAGATCATTCATGCCAAGTCTTATGCCTTGTACAACAAGTTTGCTCAGTCGATTGCTCAAATGCCTGAAAATCAATTGTATTAGGGCAAAAGTCAACTGTGGCCCAAAGGCAGGCAAACTTCAAGATTTTTGATCAACATCAACATTTTGAACTATTATCCATCATTTGATCAAGGGTTGATCATGATTCCTCAAGAAGTGCTCCTAACTCATCAAAAGTCAAAAATGGCAATTTAGGGTTTCTATAGGAAAAGTCAACCAAACTTTGACAAGGCATAACTTTCTTATACTGTATTAAAAATTTTCCAACCAAGGCTCATTTTAAAGATAATCCAATTCCCTACAACTTCTCTTCATCCTTCAAGGTCAAGAAATGCCTCAATCAAAAGATATAAGCTTAGACATTATAGGTCATTTCAAAAAGTCAACAAAAACACCTTTTGGGTCAAAGCTCCTTACATGAACATGGAAGATCCAATCGAGATAAAACAAAAAGGGTTGTTTAGAGGACATCCTAAGATCTCTAAAAAGTCCAAGAACACCCTCATAGGGTTAAAAATGAGAAAGATATGCATTGCTAAAGTTGACCAATTTTCTGGAAAGTGCATGAAGCCAATATTGATCAAATTTGAATTTTTTCAAAATGGGCCCATCTTCTCATGCTTGAAACTTGTTTCTAACATGGCCCACGACCTTTGAGATCATTCATACATCATTATTTAATTTATATTATTTATTTTGAGATTTTATCCATTAAAATACAATTAAATAAATAAATAGAAGAAATAATGAAAGATATGATTTTCAAATCTTTTCTCATCAAATAATGGATAAGATAAGCTGGCAAATCAAGGAAAAAACGCACAAGGCAAGAGAAGGGAAAGATTTCCTTATTTTGGAAATTTTGGATTAAATATTCATGATATTAAACTACATGATTATATTTGATCTCATGTCATTTTTTGATGACCTAAAGTGATTCAATATATAAACACAACAATTCCAGCCCTAATACACACGCAGCTGCCTCAAAGAAACCCTAGAAAAAACTCCAATTTTCTTGAAAGTGGTGCAATTTAAAATCTCTCTCTCTAGCCAGTTCCAGGGCAAACCGAGTTCACCATTCATCCCTTGAGACTCCCAGGAGTTGAATCAGGCACATAGTCAAGCACCTCCACATCCAAAACCTCTATAACCAGTCATCACCGTTGGTAATTTTTTTATTTAAATCTTGCTAAATATGCGTTATTAACAGATCTAATGTTCATATATGTGTTTATGGCATTGCATAAGGCAGGTTTAACGTATTGCATACAAGCTTAAATGCTTGAATCTCAACTTGCCATTTTTAGGGCATAACCTGAAAATGTGTTCGAAATGCTTGATACAGTGACAATCCATTAAATCTAAGCCGGGATTTGAACTCAGGGGTTAATTTTAAATGGAATAGACTTCTTGGTAGGCTTTGAATCTAACGTATTTGCAGGTTGGTCGTTTTGCTTGGCCGGAGAAGACGACCGGAGTACATCTCCAGCGTCGTTGAATCCTCTGACCAAGGCGAAGGCATGCGTGGCAATTTCATAAGATCTGAGTGGTTTGTTTAAAACCCTGTGGGTCCACTGAACGTGTGTGTTTTTTATTACCCTGGATTTGATCCTTGTTTCCCTTATAATATTATTGCGTTATTATATATATGAATTAACAGGATAACGCAGATGGTAAAGATGCAAGTGTGTGATGGAAGGGACCTGGGTTCGATTCTAGGTACAACAATTCTGTATTTTTTCCAACCTTTATTACAGGTTCCAGTATATGGCATCCCAATACGTACACCATACATCTCCAGATTTCATCCATCAGATCACTATAAGATCAGATCCAGCGCCTCTGACACGCTCCTCCATGGTAGACCCCCAAGAGTTAGTTACACTAAATCAAAAAGGACATTGGGCTTGTTGTTTGATCTGGGCCTAATCAAATTCAACGCTACACCCCCCCCCCCAAACTGCTTTCACTACCAGGCTCATTCTCTTATTTTGTTTTTTTCAATTTCTTTATTCTTATTTTAATTATGTTAAAATCAGTTATTATTTTAATCATAAAATCAATAAAAAACACAAAAAATAGAATTAGGTTTTTTTTATTAAAATTAATTTTGTAAATTAATGTAATTTAATTACTTTAACTTGTTTTCCTTAAAATAAAAATTAATTAGAAGTTAGAATTAAATTTCAAATCTTTTTCTCTTTAAAAATACCAAAAAATATCAGTTTCATTAGAATTAATTGTAATTAATAATTTTTTCCCTTTCCTTTTTTAATTTATCTAATTATGATATTATTATAATTTAATAAATAAATAAGAACAAAAAAGATTTTCTTTTAAAACATTTTTAGGGTTTAGACGTTTTTTCCATTCTTCGCGCGCTTATTACTTTTATTATTCTTTTCAATTAATTGTATATGTACATAGTTTGTAATAGTCTAACTTAGGATTTATTTACTGCTTTTAATTTATGCACTCCCAACTTTTGGTTATGTATCCCCCTCCCCGAGGCCCTGTAATAGTTAGGTTTAATTTCTGCCTTTTAAATTCTCGCACTATTATTAACTGTTTAGATTAATAGGATTGCATGAAAGATAATGATTAATTGAACCTAGATAACCCTAATTGCACAAGATGAAATATATCTGAAAAAAGCATTGTTGCAAACTTGCACCCTTAGGGTATACCTCACTTGGTTGCCTCGTAAAATAACGATCATAATTCTCGAATCGTGATAATTCTTAGTGGTTGTCCTCAAGTCTAAAGAGATCACTAGTCCCCTCGATGACCTTCTCGACTGTTGCCTCCGTTTAAAATTGATCTTAGGGCTTTAGGACAGTTACTAAGATTTTTTGCTCAGTTGCCTTAGTGACCGTACGTCCCTTTCGATAGTCCCTCAAACATCCAATGACTAGGGTTACCTACTCACTAATAGTAGGATAACACGATCTAAAGGAAAGGAGGAGAAGAACAATCTTTTTTTTAGTAGGTAGATAACTGTTAGGTATTTCCTCAAATGAATCTTCACACCACACTTTCAAACATACTTTTCAAACAAAAAGTTTTCAAAATGCTTTATCACACTCTTGAGGATTGATACAAGAGTTATCATAAAGAGAATCGTCATACTAAGGCAATTTTCAAAGCTTTTCAAAACACACAAACACAAGAAATTTTAGAAAAGGATCAAGTACCTAAGAGCCCATGGAAAACCATGGATGGAAAGGGTGCTAACACCTTCCCTTTCCATAATCTACCCCTCTTACTCAGAAATCTCGAAAAAAGGTCTTTTTCTGTTCTTCTTACCCTTTCCTTTGTTGGATAAAAGAAAAGTCGATGGCGACTCTTGCTTACCACGACATTTGTGAACAAAAAATGCAAACCATTGTTAAATAGTCGGTTCTGCCACCGTATCACAGAACTGGCGACTCTGCTGGGGAGTATCTATAACATGGGGTTTACCTTAGGGTCTAGATCATTTTAAATTGCTTTCTTCTGTTTGCTTTGATTGCTTTTGTCTTTGAGGGTTTTGTTGGGGTATTCTTGTAAAGATCCTATACCCAGATCTGGGGCACCTTATTAGGTAAGTAGCAATAAACCATGGAAGTTTTACGGCGTAGACCGATACGGACGTAGTGGTGGCTATGTTAGCGCAATACTTTGGATTATACTGATGTTCCTTGAGTAAGTTAAGGATAACATTAGGCTTCCTCATAGTTTCATTAAGCGCTAACTGACCTTTAGAACCTTTAAATTGACTCATCCTAGCCATTAGGAAGTAGTGAGATAACCGACTTTGGTTCCAACCGAAGATTGGTTGATACTCGATACTACACTCATTGAGGCTAGACTTTCGGGATTTTTTGGCCGCAATACTTCGATGCGGAGCTGAAATAATTTTTGAAGGGAAGGTCAGTGATATTGAGGCTCCTTAGAACCCGATTACTATTAATAGGACAAGTTGAGCCAACTGAACATTCAAGAGGGTGCATACCTTAAAAACTCATGCAGGCCTTTGAACCTAAGGTCTATTGTGTGATTTGCTTGTGTTTATCTGTGATTTTTAGCCTAATCATGACATCATAAACATCATGACATTCATGCATACTAATTATTTCAAGGAATTGTTGGATTTACCTCTTGGTTGTTTTGTAGGATATGAATTCGGGTCGCAGAAAAACCATCCGAATTCACTTCACAGAAGTTCCTCCTAAGCACAAGCATTTAGCCTTGAAAGTCCCTGAGGACTCATCATTCCACAAAAGACATGGTCACTTGCTCAGTTTTGTTACCACCAGGTTTGACGAAGGTTTAATGAGTGTCTTATTCCAGTTCTTCGACCCTAAGCACCATTGCTTCACATTCCCTGATTATCAACTGGTGCCTACGCTAGATGAATTCTCTAAGTTACTTGGTTTACCTATATTGGAGAGAGTACCTTTCACCGGTTTAGAACAAGACCCAGTTTCTGAAAATGTTGTCGTATCCTTGCACTTGAAACCATATGACATTGAGGCCAATTGGGAAAAGAGAAGTGGAGTTAAGGGTCTCCTTGCAAATTTCCTGATGAAGAAAGCTCGGATTTTCCTGGATGCTATGAGATATCATGCCTTCGAAGATGTATTATCCCTCTTGATCTATGGGTTGGTCCTGTTTCGTAATTCAGATCAACTTATATATGTGGACGCCATCAACATCTTTCTTGCTCATAATCTGGTCCCTACATTGCTCGGGGATATCCTACATTCTCTCCATACTCGTACTCTGAAGAAGCGAGGAACTCTCATGTGTTGCATCCCTCTACTATATAGGTGGTTTATTTCGCACCTTCCTCGGTAAGTAATGCAAAATGATTTAGGCTTAAGGTAGAGTCAAAGAATAATGTCTCTCTCTCACTCCGACGTCCATTGGTGCCCTCGCTCTCAAGAGGACATTTCTTTTATTGATCGGTGCGGAGAATTTTCTAATGCGTCACTCCTGGGAATTAGGGGAGGCATCACCTACAATCCTTCTTTAGAACTACGTCAGTTTGGCTATTCACAGAGAGATGGTCCACCGGATATGCTCATCCAGGGTATTGTGTTCAACTACTCAGATGATTTTCATAATTATCGTTAGAGGTTCATCCACTCTTGGGGAATTGTTAAGAAGACACATAGTAGGACTTTGGGGCATAAGAACTCCATCCCTTAGGAACCTTACCTCAAATGGGTGAGAGCTCGAGCCAAAAGTCTTATGATGCCATACGATTCCATCTTACTGGTGATCTTAGAACATACTGTTCAAGGGGGAGAGTCTCGTATTATTCTCCATCCTGATATGCCAACCAACTTAGAAGAGTTTCAAAAGTCTTGGATCCATCTCAAGGAAGAACGGGATACTTTTGAGGCTCAATTCTATGCAACTGAGAAGAAGGTGTTGGAATTAACAAAACAACTTCATGAAGAGAGGAAACTCAACACTACCTCAACACCAAGAGGAAACGTCCATGGGAGACTTAGGAATTTCAATTCAATGTTTATTCTTGTGTAATCTTTTGTTTCTTTAAAAACTTGCTAATAAAAGGGTTTTCTTTTTGTTTTGTTTAAAAGAGATTGAATCTAATAAGGTCCTTGAAATCATTTTATATACATGTCATACATATCAATGCATAAACAGGTTTTATAACAGGTTTCTCATCCTCTTCGCTGTTTATTTCAGCAAGAAATGGCTCTCGAACAAAATGTGAAAGACTTACAGACTCAGAACACACAATTCCAACAGATGATCATGGCTCTATCCAAAGGGCAGGAGGAACTGAAAGCCTTGATTGTTAAAGACAAGTTTAAGAAGCCGAGAAGGACAGCTTGTGTGGTAAACCTGGGAAGAAGATTCAAGGGACCATTGAAGCAAATGGTTGATCTGACCTCTTCATCCAAGGAAGGAGAGAACCAAGAGGGTGAGACAAGAGAGGAAGACCCTAGTCCAGAGGAATCTGATAATGACACTGATTATAATGAAGAGCAGTATCCTCCGGCTGACGAAAAGTACAAACAACTGGAAGAGCGTCTGAGCGCAATGGAGATATAAAAAGTTCTCGGGCTGGACTTTGAAGAGATGGGTTTGGTGTCAGGGATTGTTATTCCGCCAAAGTTCAAGGCACTGGTGTTTGCTAAGTACGAAGGGGTTTCGTGTCCCAAGATACATCTCTGATCTTATGTCAGGAAGATATAGCCTCACACAGCTGACAGAGACTTGTAGGTCAATTTCTTTTAGGACAATCTATCTGAAACTCAGTTAGATTGGTTCTATCAACTGGAGAGGGCCAACATCCATAATTGGGAAGACCTGGCCTCTTCTTTTTACAAGAAGTATCTGTATAATGCAGACCTTGCTCCCACACGCACTCAACTCTAGAGTTTGGCTATGGGTTCGAGCGAGGGTTTCAAAGACTACGCTCAGAAGTGGAGGGACATAGCTGGAAGATTCCAGCCTCCCCTGTCTGATAGGGAGCTAGTGGACATGTTTCTGGGTGCCTTGTCTGGTCTGTTCTTTAATCATCTAATTGGAATCTCCTCGGTCAGCTTCACTGAATTAATATTGACAGGGGAGAGTGTGGAAGCTGGAATTAAGAGTGGGAAAATCCAAAAGGACGCATCTTTCAGTGCTGTGAGAAAACCATTCGCTGGGAAGAAAGAGGTTAGTGTTGTGCAACATCAACGGAGTCAGGACAGAACTGAACGCCGTCCAACAGTTGGGGTTGTCGTTATTCTTAATCCTGCACCCACTCAACAGAGGAATAATCAGCAGAGAATAGAAAGGCCGGTAAGACAATTCACCCAGATAAATATGACTCTAGCCCAAGTTTTGCCCCATTTGCTGAGATCCAATTTGGTAACCTTGTGGGAAGCACCGAAGAATCCCAACACCACCTCTCCCCGCTACAACCCAAATGCCTGTTGTGCTTATCATTAGGAAAGTCTAGGTCATGATACAAACGACTGCTGGGCTTTGAAAAACAAAGTACAAGACCTTATCAAGGTGAAGGAAATTGAGTTTGACGCCCCTGAGATGCCAAATGTTATCACTGCTCCTATGCCCAAGCATGGTCGTGGTGTTAACACCATTGAGGATGATATGTTTGTTACTACTTTTGAAAAGCTTGTTACTCCGCTTATGATCATTAAGTGGAACTTGTTAAAGGACGGTTTATTTCTGGGTTATGGCGAAGGTTGCCCTTTCTATTTATCTCTACTGACTGGTTGTCATTTGTTAAAGGCAGGTGTTCAGTGCCTGATCATATATATGAATTAACAGGATAACGCAGATGGTAAAGATGCAAGTGTGTGATGGAAGGGACCTGGGTTCGATTCTAGGTACAACAATTCTGTATTTTTTCCAACCTTTATTACAGGTTCCAGTATATGGCATCCCAATACGTACACCATACATCTCCAGATTTCATCCATCAGATCACTATAAGATCAGATCCAGCGCCTCTGACACGCTCCTCCATGGTAGACCCCCAAGAGTTAGTTACACTAAATCAAAAAGGACATTGGGCTTGTTGTTTGATCCGGGCCTAATCAAATTCAACGCTACACCCCCCCCCCCCCCCCAAACTGCTTTCACTACCAGGCTCATTCTCTTATTTTGTTTTTTTCAATTTCTTTATTCTTATTTTAATTATTTTAAAATCAGTTTTTATTTTAATCATAAAATCAATAAAAAACACAAAAAATAGAATTAGGTTTTTTTTATTAAAATTAATTTTGTAAATTAATGTAATTTAATTACTTTAACTTGTTTTCCTTAAAATAAAAATTAATTAGAAGTTAGAATTAAATTTCAAATCTTTTTCTCTTTAAAAATACCAAAAAATATCAGTTTCATTAGAATTAATTGTAATTAATAATTTTTTCCCTTTCCTTTTTTAATTTATCTAATTATGATATTATTATAATTTAATAAATAAATAAGAACAAAAAAGATTTTCTTTTAAAACATTTTTAGGGTTTAGACGTTTTTTCCATTCTTCGCGCGCTTATTACTTTTATTATTCTTTTCAATTAATTGTATATGTACATAGTTTGTAATAGTCTAACTTAGGATTTATTTACTGCTTTTAATTTATGCACTCCCAACTTTTGGTTATGTATCCCCCTCCCCGAGGCCCTGTAATAGCTAGGTTTAATTTCTTCCTTTTAAATTCTCGCATTATTATTAATTGTTTAGATTAATAGGATTGCGTGAAAGATAATGATTAATTGAACCTAGATAACCCTAATTACACAAGATAAAATACATCTGAAAAAAGCATTGTTACACACTTGCACCCTTAGGGTATACCTCACTTGGTTGCCTGGGAAAATAACGGTCACAATTCTCGATTTATGAGAATTCTTAGTGGCTGTCCTCAAGTCTAAAGACATCACTAGTCCCTCGATGACCCTCTCGACTGTTTCCTCGATTTAAAAGTGATCTTAGGGCTTTAGTACAGTTACTAAGAGTTTTTGCCAAGTTGCCTTAGTGACCGTACGTCTCTTTCGATAGTCTCTCAAACATCCAACGACTAGGGTTACCTACTCACTAATAGTAGGATAACACGGTCTAAAGGAAAGGAGGAGAAGAATAGTCTTTTTTTTAGTAGGTAGATAATTGTTAGGTACTTTCTCAAATGAATCTTCACACCACACTTTCAAACATACTTTTCAAACAAAAAGTTTTCAAAATGCTTTATCACACTCTTGAGAACTGATACAAGACTTATCGTAAAGCGAATCACCGCACTAAGGAAGTTTTAAAAGCTTTTCAAAACACACAAACACAAGAAATTTTAGAAAATGAGCAAGTACCTAAGAGCCCATGGAAAACCATGGATGGAAAGGGTGCTAACACCTTCCCTTTCCATAATCTACCCCCCTTCCTCAGAAATCTCAAAAAAAGGTCTTTTTCTGTTCTTTTCACCCTTTCCTTTGTTGGATAAAAGAAAAGTCGGTGGCGTCTCTTGCTTACCGCGACATTTGCAAACAAAAAATGCAAACCAGTATTAAACAGTCGGTTCTGCCACCGTATCACACCAAGTTTTCAAAGAACTTTGGAACATTATTAACAAATTGCAAACATCAGTTAAAGGACACAATTGGGATAGGTGAAAAAAATCTCATTTCATTAATATTGGAAGGATTACAGTTGAAGTACAAAGTTTCACTAAACCAATACAGAAGAAAAAGAAAGCTAAATCATTAGCTCCAAATGAATTTCATTCGAAAAAGATCCAAAAACTGTGATGTAACATCTTCTTGAGCTTGACCTTAAAATTCTAGAAGAAAGTAAATCCTCTTGCAATCTTCTCTTCTGCTTTTCTAAGAATCGGGAAAATAAATCGCCAATATAAAGGATAAAGGAACTGGAACAAAGTTGTAAATAATTACACCTTCCAGGTACCTAGGAGAATTTGAAATCCCAAGGACTAGATACCAAGGATTCAGGCTTTCTCAATTCTTCCGAATCAGAACTCTTGAAATTGTACTTCTGAGTATTCCTTCCAAAATCCATAATTACAAAACTTGTGATGTTTGCAAATAGAAGTTTTAGGTTCCTTGAAAAATCAGTTAAGAGAATGCTCATGGGTGCATGAATTCATGATGCAAGAATCACACACAAGATCATGAACATGGGGGTTCATAGGTTCAACGTCACAAGCACGAAGTCAAAGGTATTACCTACATGGTAAAGACTAATGGTTTATCACCTGCCGAACAAGGTTCTAAGGAAGTCCCAGAGTCTACATTCCTCCTTTGGATATTACCAATGTCTCGATTAGCTCGGTAATTAGTAATATTCTCAAGAGAAACTCGTCTGAGTGCAGTATCGTGTAACAACTATTTCTGGATTGCTCTGTCATTGTCTCTCCACTACATCTAATGGCCAAGTTGGGTTAAGGGTTTTATGGCTTCTCAGCTTCTCGGGCTCCCAAGTTGAAAGCAGCAATGTCTTCCTAATTGCTCGGTAAATAAATACTACTGTCAAATGGGCCTCCACTGAGTTGGGGATCTCATGTCTTCTTTTTTAGAATTATTCCCTCAAATTTGACATGACTATATCGTTCGTCATATCTTAAGTTTTCCCAAGTCCGTGTATAGGACTTATAAGAGATCACCAAGCACCCTAAAAACCAGAAAAATTCTGACATACATATATACAACAAATAATATACAATAAATAATAGCACACACACAAATAAACGAAGATGGGATAACTCCACTTAGAAATTATATCCCCAACAGAGTCGCCAGTTTTCTATAGCGGTAAAAATGTTGAGACTAAATCATTGGATTGACTTAATTCGGACAAATCAAATAAAAATCGCCACAGTGCTTTATTGTTTCTAAAGGAAATGGGAAAAGAGCGAATAAACCCAAAAGAAAGGGGGAGAGAATCTAGGTACGGGGGTTAGTTATACAAAGGGAGGGTATTAGCACCCTAAACATCTACGGTACTCCACAGGAACCTCTTTGAAAATATGTATATTTTAGCTATAAAAGGTGTATACAAAATAGATGTTGGAGATGAGAAAAGAAGTATTTTTTACAATTTTTGCACCTGTTGTGGTTGCGAACCTTTAGTGCCTACATACCACCTTCCGTGTAATAGGGGATTAGGGTACTCGTAGTTCACCTCAAAAAATTTAAAACACATGTGTGTTAATTAATTTTAATAGAAGAGACATCATTGTCATATCCGAGTGGAAAACGTACTTACTACCCACAATTATGAGAAAGGAGAATTTGAGTCATATCAAAGTGGAGAACATCACTTGGATTTTAAAATCCACAAGACATCACTCAACACCCAAGTGGTAAATGGCTCACTTCACTATATTGTAGAAGTATAGTAGCTTGCATCACTACAAGAATCAACATGAGTCTAATATTTGAGAAAATGTTTCAAATAAAGAGCCAAAAGTGCCAAAATGGTTTGAATGAGGTTAAATGATTTTTAGTCTTGAAAAAAGATGTTAAAGTATGAATAAATTGATTAAGAAAAATGTTTTGAAAATGCATGGACATAAGTGAAGAAATGAAAAACACAAGAAGGGGGGTTGAATTGGAATCTTAAAAATCAATGCAAATAACACGGTGATTTTTATCCTGGTTTGTTTGAACTCAAACTACTCCAGTCCACCCACCAAGGTGATTTCACCTCTCTCCAACGAGGTCTTAATTCACTAATCAAACTTGATTACATAACTACTTTGACTAC
Source organism: Vicia faba (assembly GCA_948472305.1). Classification (NCBI taxonomy): domain Eukaryota; kingdom Viridiplantae; phylum Streptophyta; class Magnoliopsida; order Fabales; family Fabaceae; genus Vicia; species Vicia faba. Next base: position 467,272,332 of record OX451738.1, read on the forward strand.
TGCCAAAGTCTTCTTGAGTATAACCACAACCTGGTTTATCTCAAGGAATTGCACTAAATAAAATATGAATAAAGCAGTGTACAGTATGTTTTTCGTTACAAAAACAGTATCACAGACTTGTGATGTATTACACAATTTAAAGAATAGTATAAATAAGGAGTAGCGGCATTGAAGTGTATTAAATTGTAGTGTGTAAATCGTAAATGATTTATCCTTATCCCTTGTTTAAATAGGCACAACAATCTTGAGTAATTGGAAACTTGATAAATGTCAGTTAATGCACTTTCCTAAAATAAAAAGATCCTTGTCTGTTTGTAGTCATTGCAATTAATATAGCTTTGATGAATTGTAACGCTTCAGAACATTAAGGAATCTGTTTGCTACTTGATTCAGAACTTTGGATGGTCAGAATCATAAGGTCATGTTTGCAGCGTTAGACTTTTCTTTCAGAGTTAAAACGTCTTTATCTTAGCCCAAGTTCTGATCTTCATTCATCAGAACTTTCTGAGAATAGTCTACATTCACAGCAAGAACATCCTTGTAGCTTAACTTCTTATCAACTTCCATCAGAACTTCTTTACAAAACAGAATATAATTTTAGAGTGCATAATTGTTCTTTGTGTTTGTTATCATCAAAACTCTTAAGAGGGTTGTAGAATCAAACTATGTTCTAACAATATCCCCCTTTTTTATGATGACAAAAACTAGGATATTTCAATTAAAATAGATAGAACAGAAAGCATTAGAGAGTCTCCCCCTGAGTTGAGTACTCAGATAGAGATGAATTACTTCCCTGAAGTTTATTCTGATCAGAGCTTTTGATGCATCTCCTTCTGTCTTCATTAGAGTTTAGTTCTTGTTTTGCTTTCAGAAATAAAATGAGAAGTTATGATATTCAAAATGTTTGAGACTTTGTCTCGATATACTGTTATTGAAAATATCTTACGTTCTCCCCCTTTTTGTCGGGAATCAAAAAGAAATATAAACACTAATATTCAGAGTAAAAAAGATGAGTTATATTAAAATATGATTTCAATAACACTTTCAGAGCCAAATAAAACAAGATAAATGAATGCAGAAAACAAGTTATAAAACCTATGAATGAGGAGGGGGAAGTCGTGTGAACGACACTTCCAGCAAGCTCTTAATTTGGGTTCTTGATTACTCTTGTTTTCCCAACATTTCCTTGATTTCTTTGCTCGTCTCTTCTTGCTTGTCCAATATTTCTTTGATCACTGTATTCTCTTTCTTTAATTATTCTAGAGTTTGCATAACCAAAGATGAAGCTGGTGTAACCACAAAAGATGCAAGTTTCTCAGAACACTCTGTAGCATTTTCTGATTCAGTGGCTTCTTCAGTTGCTTTGCCTTTGTCTTAAATAATATCCAAAGGAATATTTTCAGAGCATGGTTCAATAACTTCTGAAGGTTAGTGCTCTTTCTAGGGAGAATTGTCCGACAGAAGAATAGATTTCCTTTCCCAGTGACTCAGAACTTGATCCTTGAAAACTTTCATCTGATCACAAAATTTCTGTTGGGCCAGTTCATAGCTTAATTCTTTGAGTTTCTGGGATTTTGAGTTGAACCATCTTCTAAACTGGTTCCACTGAGAATCAGAAGCAGTAGGATTTGGATTTTCTAAGCTTGGTTTCTTCAAAGAGTTAACCCATTCCATTAATTCTGTTTGAAAAATCAATAAGTTTCTACCAATATCTGCTTTGGTGATAGTTGGTTTTGGTTTGGGAATGGCAATTTTGTGAGAGGTTAAGGCTAGGTGATCCAGCGCTTCTAAGTCTATGACTGTTCTAAAGTGATCTTTTGGACAATTAATAGGAGAGAGAGAGAGTAGGTGAATTAGAAATGATGATTGGTGATGGAGGTGTGTTTGGTGGAGTGGAATGGTAAGGTGATGGAATTTCTGGAATGTCTAGGATGGAGAGAGATTATTGAACCATGAGAGGTTCTGTTATTCCAAGAATTAGTGTGGTGGTATCAGAGTCTTTGTATGAATCTTCTGGGTGGGAAGCGGTAGCGTGTGGATTTTCTGGGTGAGTGGTTTAGAAGTTTGGATTTTTCTGGGTGAGGAGTTTGAGAATCTGGATCAAATTGATCAATATCAGAAAGAACTCTAGCAAGTTCTGGCTGATTTTGTTCCAGATGTGGATTGGGAGAGAGAGGTTAGTTTAGTATGTTTTCTAGAGTTAATGAGGGGTCAAAATCTATATCAAAATCTTCAAATGTTTGAGGTGAGGGATCTTATATTGGTTTTGGAGAGGAGGGTGTTTCAGATGTTGGAAAAACTACTGATTCTACAACAGAAATAAAAGAAGAGTTACATTTCTTTTTAGCAGCTTTTGGAGCCCTCTAAGAAGATCATGCTCCTGCAGCTTTTCTTTTTATGGACTTCTTTAGGAAAACATCTGGAGCTTTCTGATGCAGATCACGCATGTTTAGATTTGGAGCAGTTCTATCTTTCTTACATGCTTCTAAATATCTGACAACTATTTCTCGTGAAGCATCAATTTCAGAAAATAGAGGAAAATCTTTCAGAGGGATTCTCCTTGATGTGATGACTTCCTTTGTAGTGATGGTTGGCTCCTTCTTAATGCTGTCAATAATCTTCATCTTTTTCAGGTTCTTGGCATTAAGGGGTTTTCCAGCACATGTCTCCAGCGTGCTTATACGCTGAGCTTCTGTCAGATGCTCTATTAACCTACTCTCAGTCATAATATCTGAAACTAACCTGCCCAGATGTATCTAATCCCTCTTGGATCTTTCATCTTCTCCTGTTACCTTCACCCTTGTTCTCAGATGATTGAAAAGCAAGTGAGGAAGGTTTATTTTTGTCTTCTTCGCAATGAAGTATAGCAGAAACTGTTGATCAATATTTATGTAGTCAGGAGAGCTTGTTGGCTTCCTGTGGTTAATACAACCCATAATGATCTTTGCCCATATTTTGAAGTAGTCCTTCAGATCTTTAATCTTGTTGGGTGGCTTCCCATAAGTGAAGATTACTCTTGATATGGCTTCTAGGTCAGAACATTTCTCAGCCATGTCGCTGCAATGGATTCCTCCTCCATTATAACCAATCATCTTTGCAATCAAATCTTTAGTTATTGCAATTTTCTTCCCCATTACATAAGACGCTACTTGGTGATTAGAGGAGGTTGCATGAATCTAGAATTTCTTTACCAAAATTGGGAACACTGGACCTAGAAGACGATCGAAATACCTGTTCCAACCTTGAATAGCTACATCTGCAGAAAGATCAAAACCATTTTCCTTCATGCTTTCAAAGTCGATGATAAGCTTGTAGAGAACCTATAGAGAATCAATTGGAGTGAGTAAGGTTCTTGTCGGTTCTTCATACTATTCTGCATTTGATGAAGATGAACCAGGAGTACATTGAAGATTTTTAGCGCTTGAAGATGAAGCCATTATTCACACTGACTGTTTAAGATTTATGAGAAAAAGGGTTTTTTGCAAAACAAAAACTAGAGAGGAAATAGAAGCGAGAAGAAGTGAGAGTGATAGTGAATGTGTATTTATAATCAATTTGAAAACTTAATCAATAAGAAAGAGAAAAAATATTAATGATTACTCAACAATTATGAATCCTGAAAATAGGGGAGAGCGTGGAGATAAGAAATAGTTACCAATGACACGTGTCTCAATGCACCCAATCAAAGCTTTAGACCCTTCAGAATTTGAACGTGTGTTCATCCTTAGAAGGACGCTTGTGAGAGGATGACAGATGTTGATAATGTGAACTGCACGCCTCTATCTTTGAAATGAACTGTCCAGATCTTCTTAGATAGATTCTGATGCGACTGTCGTTCTAACTTTTGAAGACTTGTTGATCAAATATTCACAAGGAAAACATAAAATTTTGAGGGTTAATGAATATATAAATAAAACTATTATTATGGACATAATTTCATGCTGAGTTGTTTCAGAATGAAATTAAACCTATCTTTAGAAAGTGGTTTAGTAAAGACATCAGCCCATTGATGGTCTATGTCAATAAATTTTAAGGAAATGATTCCTTTCTGAATATAGTCCCTAATAAAGTGATGTTTTATTTCTATATGCTTAGCCCTAGAATGCAAAATAGGATTCCTAGATAAACATATTGCAGAAGTATTATCACAGAATATAGGAATGTTACTCTCAAATATGTTGAAGTCTTCAAGCTGACTTTTCATCCAGAGCATCTGTGTGCTGCATCCAACAGCTGCTATGTATTCAGCTTCAGTTGTTGACAAAGCAATTGTAGATTGCCTCTTGCTGGTCCATGAGATCAGATTTTCTCCCAGAAACTGGAAGCTTCCAGAAGTGCTTTTTCTTTCTACTCTGTCTCAAGCGAAGTTAGCATCATAGTACCCTACTAAATTGTATTCACTAGTTTTTCTATAAAATAAACCAAGATTAGTAGTACCTTTCAGATACTTGAAAATTCGCTTAACATCTGTTAAGTGAGATTCTCTAGGATCTGATTGGAATATGACACATAAACATACATTGTATAGAGTGTCAGGTCTTGAAGTTGTAAGATATAAGAGAGAACCAATCATACCTATGTAGATCTTCTGTTCTACCTTTTTACTTATCTCTTACTTTTCCAGAATGCATGTGGGATGCATTGGAATCTTAGATGGCTTACACTCTGATAGATCAAATTTCTTTAGAAGTTATTTGGCGTATTTGCTCTGGTGTATGTGGGTTCCTTCTGGAGTTTGATTGATCTGAATGCCCAGAAAGAATTTGAGTTCTCCCATCAAGCTCATTTCAAACTCTGTCTGCATAGACTTAGAAAATTATGTTCCCAGAGAAGCTTTAGTAGATCCAAATATTATATCATCTACATAAATTTGACAAAATAAAATGTCATTCTTAAATGACTTACAGAATAAGGTTGTGTCCATTTTCCCTCTGGTGAATTCCTTTTCTAACAGAAAGCTACTTAGTCTTTTATACCAAGCAAGCTCTGGGAGCTTGTTTCAGACCATATAGTGATTTCTTTAGTTTGAAAACATATTCTGGATGTTTGGAATTTTCAAACCCGGGGGGTTGGTGCACATAAACTTCATCATTAATGTAACCATTTAAGAATGCACTTTTGACATCCATCTGATAGAGAGTGATGCCATTATTCACATAAAAAGAAATTAAGAGTCTGATAGATTCTAACTTGGAGACTAGAGCAAAGTTTTATGTATAGTTTATCCCCTCTTGCTGACTATAACCTTGTGCAACCAGTCGTGCCTTATTTCTGATGACTTCTCCTTGTTCATTCAGTTTGTTTCTGAAAACCCACTTTGTTCCAATGACGTTGAACCCTTTTGGTTTGGGAACCATATCCCATACGTGATTTCTGGTGAATTGATTTAATTCGTCATGCATAGCCAATATCGAGTCGTTGTCCAGAAGAGCTTCATTAATGGTGGTTAGCTCAATCAGAGATGCCAATCCCATGAGAGATTCTTCAGAATTTCTGAATGTGGATCTTGTTCTGATTGGATCTTCCTTCTTTCCCATAATTTTTTCTTCAGGATGAGCTAGGATGCTTCTGGATATTCTTTTCTGGAGAGGTTCTTCAAATGTTGTTGTAGTGCTTGTGACATTTCTTTCTGATGTTGTTTGTGAGTCTTTGTTGGGAACTTCTGATGTATTTCCTTTAGTACTTGTGAACTGAACTTCTATATCTGCAAGAGATTCATTTTTCTTTGACTTTTGAGAGCCAAGCTTGTCATCAAATCTAACACTGATTGACTCTTCTACAATCTGTGTTTTTGTGTTGTATACTCTGTAGCCTCTTGAGCGTTCAGAGTATCCTAACATAATATACTTCTGTGCTTTAGAGTCAAACTTGTTCAGATGTTCTTTGGTGTTAAGCATAAAACAAATACATCCAAATGGATGGAAATACGAAATGCTGGGATTTCTGTTCTTCCACAATTCATATGGAGTCTTATCCATAATAGGTCTTATGAAGATTCTATTCTGAATGTAACACGCTGTATTAATTGCTTCTGCCCAGAAGTTCTTAGCAATGTTAGTCTCGTTGATCATGGTTCTCGATATTTCTTGTAAAGTTCTGTTCTTTCGTTCTACAACTCCATTTTGTTGGAGAGTTCTAGGACAAGAGAAATCATGAGAGATGCCATTCTCATTAAAAAATATTTCAAATTTTTTGTTTTCAAATTCTCCACCATGATCACTTCTGACTTTGACAATTCTAAGATCTTTCTCATTTTGGACTTGGTTACAGAAAGCAATGAACACAGAGTGTGACTCATCCTTGTGTCTTAAGAACTTTAATCATGTCCATCTGCTATAGTCATCTACGATCACTAACCCATACTTCTTGCCACTAATGGATGCAATTTTCACTGGTCCAAATAGATCTATGTCCAGAAGTTCTAATGGTCTAGAGGTAGAAACAATGTTTTTTGCTTTAAAAGGAGGTTTTGAAAACTTTCCTTTTTGACATGCTTCACACAAAGAATCTGAGCTGAACTTCAGATTAGGAAGTCCTCTGACCAGATTGAGTTTGTTAATCTGAGATATTCTTCTCATACTAACATGCCCCAATCTTATGTGCTATACCCATTGCTCTTTGTTAACAGACAATAGGCATTTTACGTTCTGACTTTTTAGTTCAGAAAGTTTTATTTTGTAAATGTTGTTCTTTCTCTCCCCATTAAATAGGATAGATCCATCTTTCTGACTAACAGCTTTATAGGAAATTTGATTAAATATTATATCATAACCATTATCACTTAATTGACTTATGGATAACAAGTTATGCATTAATCCATCTACTAATAAAACATTATAAATATAAGGGAGGTTACCGTTATTGACAGTTCCAGAGCCAATGATCTTCCCTTTCTGATTACCTCCAAAACCTATGTAGCCTCCAGATTTAAGTTCCAGACTTTGGAACATATGCTTTCTTCCCGTCATGTATCGAGAGCATCCAGAGTCCAGGTACCATGATTGGTGTTTTAGTCTTGCTGTCAAAGATATCTACTACATATATAATTTTACCCTTAGGTACCCATATCTTTTTGGGTCCTTGTTTGCTAGTGTTACCAAAATTCTATTTGAATTTTAGTTTAGCAGAAAAATCATTACTGGTGTATTTTAAGTCATGCGTGTGCCCATAGGTAAAGTGAGATTTTAAAGGTGTGTGTTTAATAACTAAGTTCATGACTTTCTTAGGTTGGGATACTTTACCTTTGTATCCTATACCTTTTCTTCCATTTCTGCTAACTCCATAGATCATTGAAGCCATCTTGCTTCTATCTATGTTTTTAGCAAGGAACTTATGAAAGCTATCATCATATTCCTTTATGATCTTATCAGAGTTATTGGGAACCTCTGATATTGTTTCCTTCTTGGTGTTTTGTAAATCGTTTTCAAGTTTTGAAATTTTTTATTTTAGCTCAGAATTTTCTAATCTCATATTCTCAGTTTCTTGAGAGTCAGAAACTAGATCCTTTTCAGGTTCTTGAATTTGACTCGAAACTGCTGATATCTTCCAAGAATTTCACTCAGACTTTCTACTAATTCAGCTTTAGTAAAGTTTACAGTAAAGTTAGGAAATACCTCTTAAGTGTCTGATTCTGATTCTGACCCAGATGATTCAGTATCTTCTGTCACGTTGGTCAAAAGAGCAATGTTGGATCTTTCATATTCTGACTCAGTGTCTGTGTCAGAAGTATCTGAGTCATCCCATGTTGCCATGATACTTTTCTTCTTCTCCTTGAAGAACTTCTTTTTGGGTTTCTCCTTCTGAAGCCTTGGACAATCACTTTTGTAGCGACCTTGTTCATTGCACTCGTAGCAGACAATATCCCTGTTGCTTGACTTTCTGTGTCCAGAAGAAGACTCAGACTATCTGTGTCCAGAATATGATTTAGACTTTCTGTATCCAGACGATGATTCATTCTGATTCCCTTTTCTTCTGGGATTTCTGAACTTCCTTTGCCACTGCTACCACAACTGATTGACTCTTCTGGAGAGAAGAGATAATTTGTCTTCTTCTGATGAGGATCCACCAGAGGTTTCTTCCATAGCCTGCAAAACTTTAGAATCATATTTTTTGTTAGATTTAAGAGCTAAAGGCTTACCTTACTTCTGGGGCTCATCATCTTCTAACTCTATCTCATGACTTCTGAGTGAGATGACAAGTTCTTCTAGAGATATCTTGTTAAGATCTTTTTCCAGTTTGAGAGCACTGACCATGGGCCCCCATTGCTTTGGTAGACTTCTGATGATCTTCTTTACAAGATCAGCAGTTGAATACCCTTTGTCCAGAGCTTTCAGCCCAACAACCAGAATTTGGAATCTTGAGAACATTGCTTTAATGGTTTCACTTTCTTCCATCTTAAAGGCTTCGTACTTCTGAATAAGGGCAAGGGCTTTGGTTTCTTTTACTTTCATGTTGCCTTCATGCGTCAATCTCAGAGAATCAAACATGTTTTTAGCTATCTCTTTGTTTGTGATCTTCTCATACTCTGAATATGAGATGGCACTCAAGAGAATCGTTCTGGCCTTGTGATGATTTCTGAAGTCACGCTTTTGATGATCAGACATTCTTTTTCTATCAATCTTCTGACCACTTTCATCCACAGGATGCATGTACCCATCAATTACCATATCCCAGAGATCAGCATCATGAGCCAGAAAGAAGCTTTTAATTTTATCTTTCCAGTAGTCAAAGTTCTCTCCATCAAAGATTAGAGGTTTGCCGTTGATTTTTTCTTTATCATCATGGTAGTCATTGCTGATGTTTTGACTTGGTCCCACCATAGTGTTTTTCTTAGCTTAGATCTTTTACTGACACAGTTAAGTGCTTGAATTCAGAACCAGACGCTCTGATACCAATTGAAGAAATGAAAAACACAAGAAGGGGGGTTGAATTGGAATCTTAAAAATCAATGCAAATAACACGATGATTTTTATCCTGGTTCATTTAAACTCAAACTACTCCAGTCCACCCGCCAAGGTGATTTTGCATCTCTCCAACGAGGTCTTAATTCACTAATCAAACTTGATTACACAAATACTTTCACTACTGCCAAAGTTTTCTTGAGTATAACCACAACCCGGTTTATCTCAAGGAATTGCACTAAACAAAATATGAATAAAGCAGTGTACATTATATTTTTTGTTACAAAAACAGTATCACAGACTTGTGATGTATTACACAGTTTATAGAATAGTATGAATAAGGAGTGGCAGCATTGAAGTGTATAAAATTGTAGTGTGTAAATCATAAACGATTTATCCTTATCCCTTTTTTAAATAGGCACGACAATCTTGAGTAACTGGAAACTTGATAAATGTCAGTTAATGCACTTTCCTCAAATAAAAGATCCTTGTTTGTTTGTAGCTATTGCAATTTATATATCTTTGATGAATTGGAACGCTACAGAACATTAAGGAATCTGTTTGTTGTTTGCTTCAGAACTTTGGAAGGTTAGAATTATAAGGTCCTGTTTGCAGCGTTAGACTTTTCTTTTAGAGTTAAAACGTCTTTCTCTTAGCGCAACTTCTGATCTTCTTTCATCAGAAATTTCTGAGAATAGTATACGTTCACAACAGGAACATCCTTGTAGCTTAACTTCTGATCAACTTCCATCAGAACTTCTCTACAAAACATAATATAATTTTAGAGTGCATAATTGTGCTTTGTGTTTGTTATCATCAAAACTCTTACGAAGGTTGTTGAATCAAACTATGTTCTAACACTAAGCCCAAGTTTATTATGAAAGTTGTTCAAGTTTGAAAAACAAGAAGAGTGTTGAAAATGGGGGAGAAGATTTTTGAAATTAAAGAAAATAGGAGGAGATTAAGGGACTATCCTATGTACACAAAGTAAAAGCTAAGGAAAAGAACAGTCTAACCAACAAGAAGCCAACACTTGACATAAAGAAGTCAATGTAGAATTCATATTCTTTGGATTAAAAAAACCAAACAAGCATAATAAAACTGAACTTCAAATGAAAATAAGCTAAAATGAATTTGTGCCTTAGATGTATTAAGTCTTCACAAAATTTGGTCAGAGTAACGACTATATACAGAGGAATTCTCAATCATAGATAAAGCATAAAATTATAGTAACATGCACATAAAGAAAATCAACCCAATGCCTTGGAGTAAACCCCAAAGACTTTAGACAGAATAACAACGGGCACCAAGGTCTCTAAGTATCAAGGCTTCTAATCCTAAGTCCGAAAGATCCATAACTCCATAATGCCAAGGATAGTAACCAAGTAGTCCACGGAGAATTAAGCCTTTTAAGGTTCAAGTTGATTATTAAGTGTCTTAAAAAGAAAAATAAATCTCAAGCGAGCAAAGAAGAAAGGACATAAAATAAATGCTCAAATTAGCAAAAGGAAAATAGCATGAAATGTAAATGCTAAATAAATAAATAAATAAATGGTACATAAAAGTAAAGGCATAAAATAAAGGTAATTGTTAGTGAGTTAGAAGTTAGAAGTCAAGTATAACAAAAGGTTAGTTGAATGACCATCTTGAAGCTTACTTTTGAAAACTCATTAGAGGATTCATAAAATCAAAGCCTCCCAACAACAAGTTTCATTTACTTTTTGTCAAGTATATCATTCATTTTAAGTACTCAAAGCCAGCACATATGATCAACGATGGTTGAAGATTGAACTTAGGCCAAAGTTGATGAAGGCTTGTTAGAGGATTGATAAGACCAAAGCCTCCTAACAATAAACTTCAAAGGTTTTGAACCAAAATCCAATAATCAATTATACTTGGGCTTTCAAACATAAAATTTGGGCCACGAATGATCATTTTCTGAATGGGACAAATTTAGCGCTATGTTAAACAATCGTAGGTGGACTTATGTATAAGCCACACCTATTTTGAGGCCAGTCAATAATAATGTACGTACTATATATGTTAGAGACATGGTAAAAACCAAGCTCCTAAAACACGTAGCACAAGTAAAAAAACAAAAATAAAGAAGAAAGGGAAAAGATGAAGAGGGAAAGGGTAATGAGAAGTTAATTTGGATCACATCCTCAAAATTCTTTCATCTTCAAGTTTAATCACTCATAATGGATGGATTAAAGTACTAAATATATCATTAATTCAAAGCACCAAGAATGAATTAAATAATTCACTCTAAGATATATTTGAACTAATGAATGTGTATCCAACTTCATCTACATCCTAAGCCCATTGAATTTTAAGAGAAATTTGACATTTAAAATTGTAATTAAAAGCAACAATCAAAAGAAAATAGTAGAAAATTGAAAAGAACCAAAAACAGCCCCAAAATTGAGCAAAAATGACAAATTTTTGCATCAGGAAATCGAGTTACCCATATGGTAAATTGATTTCTTGCATAAATACAACAAAACTGCCGCATAAAAACATAGGGAAATTGATTTACTCTTGCAGCAAAAACAACATTTTAAAAGGCAAAAATTCAATTCAAACTTTTTATCAAACACCTTATGATCTTGAATTTAATTGAGCACAAAAATTCCATCAAATTATGAGAAAATAGCACCAATTGAATCAAAAAGAGTAGCTCTAAGAATTAAATACAAAGATCATCAAGAGATCACATGGTGAAAGATGAAGATCCAACTTACCAAAGATGAAACTAGAAAATTATTAAACTAACTTCAAAAATCAACTCCAAGAATCAATATCCTAAGCTTCGATGTAGAATATTAATGAAGAGAAGGTGTTTGGATGAAGGTTTAGCTCAAAGATTAGTAAGTTTCAATGAAAAGCTTAATAACTTTTATGAAAATGGAGCTTTGAGTGAATTTGGTGGATGAAGAGAGTTGAGAGAATTTTTAGCAAGGTGATTTTGGCTATCAAAAGCTTGAGAATTGAATGAAATGAGGACTCTATTTATATAATTTAGGCTTGGGATTAGTGGTGGTTTAGAGTTTGGTTTGGAACCAAAATTAGGCTTGGTAATTGATTTTTTGAGCGAAAAATTGAATCAAGTGGTGCACGTGTAATCAAATGAAGGTGTATGATGGAATTTAATTTTTATGAAGTGGGGGATTATTTTTTGATAATCGATAATATTTTCAAAAAGAAAAAGAATAATTGGAGCAAAAAATTACAAACTTGAAAATTTCTTTTTTTTTTCAAAATTTCGCGCAGGAATTTGATTTACCCATATGGGAAATCGATTTCCACAGCAAAAATTTGAAATTTTGGGGCAAAAATGGTGAGGGAAATCGATTTACCTGTATGGGAAATTGATTTCCTCAGAAGAAAATGCCAGAAAACCCTGTTTGTTGGATACTTTGGTTGGATACCTATAAAACACAAAAAAATATACAAGAAAGCAAAGCAAATATTTTTGGTATTTTGATTAGAGGTCAGTAAAAAAAATATAACAACACATGTATATAAGATACATAAATAAAGTTCTTAGAGATCCCTTGAGAGCTAACTTAAAGATAGAGGAATGAGGAGAACCAACCCTAATGTGTGATCTTGATGCATTGTGATGATGAGATGATAGACGATCTTAGGGGGGAAATTGGGGTATAACAGTATCAACTCTATCTTTGCCAGGGGACGCATCCAATAGAGTTGAAAAGCTTTGAAAAACAACCTGCTATCGCTCAGGGACTAACATAGTAAGTTGTATCGCATATTTTTCATATTTATCACAACCCAGTGGATAAATAATGCGGGTTTGAAATTTGATACTGGAATTTGATTACTGAATTTTTGGTAATTGAAACTTGATAAGTGGAACTTGATCATTGAAATTTAATAATTGATATCTTGAATAGTGTGCTCGTAGACTGATAATGACTAGGCTATGTATATGAATCATAGTTGTTGTTGTTGTTGTTTATTTGACGTTGTTGTTATTGTTGACGTTGTTGTTGTTTATTTGACGTTGTTGTTGTTGTTCTTGTTGTTGTTTATTTGACGTTGTTGTTGTTGTTCTTGTTGTTGTTTATTTGACGTTGTTGTTGTTGACGTTGTTGTTGTTGTTGTTGTTGTTTATTTGACGTTGTTGTTGTTGTTGTTGACATTGTTGTTGTTGTTGTTTATTTAACTTTGTTAATGTTGTTGTTGATGTTGTTGTTGTTTTTGACGTTGTTGTTGTTGTTGTTGACGTTGTTGTTGTTGTTTATTTGACATTGTTGTTGTTGTTGACAGTGTTGTTGTTGTTTTTGTTGACGGTGTTGTTGTTGTTGAAATTGTTGTTGTTGTTGTTTATTTGACTTTGTTATTGTTGTTGACGTTGTTGTTGTTGTTGTTGTTGTTGTTGTTGACGTTGTTGTTGTTGTTTATTTGACGTGGTTGTTGTTGTTGACATTGTTGTTGTTGTTTATTTGACATTGTTGTTGTTGTTGACGGTGTTGTTTGTTAGAACAAAGTTTGAATCTACTACCCTAAGTTTAAGTTTTGATGATAACAAAATGCTGAGATACATTAATTGTATGATTCATGTAAGACACATATGCTATCTAAAAATTACATTCTGTTTTACAGAAACTCTGATGGGTATCAGCATGAGAACATCCTCATCAGCATCAGAAAATTGGATATCAACATCAGCATCAGAAGATGTAATATCAGATACCAGAATCAGAAGATCAACTTGCGCTTATGCTGAAGCTTGATGAACAGATCTGCGCTTAACCATCTGAACTCTGATAAATACAACAACAGTTCATCAGCACCTAAGTAGCGTCAGAATGAGCCAAAGCCAGAACACGCTTAAGTGGCAACGGTACTGTGCATTCAAGACGATTTATTACCAACGGCATCATTCCAGACAAGATCTGCTTAATAAGGAAAGAATGTTATTGGCATTGAAACAGAATTATTACTCTAACATACACTATTTCCAATGCTATATAAACAAGTCAACAAAGATTGAATTGGCTAATGCTCTACAACACTCTACATGCCTAAAGCTATTTCATCATCTTCCTTACTCTCAGTTTGCTAAAAGCTCTCAAACTCCTTACTCAATTATTTTAGCACTCTAGTTCTCATAAGCTTAAATTGTGTAATATCACAGTTGTGATAAACAGTTTTGTAGAAAACATTCACACACCTAGATATCAATTCTTTGTAAGAAAGTATTTCCTTGAGAAACCGGTTTGTGGTTTGACTCAAGAAGGCTCTAGCAGTTGCTAAAGCAGATTGTAATATTCATTTGAATATAGTGGATTAAGACCTCGTTGGAGAGAGGAGAAATCACCTTGACGGGTGGACTGGAGTAGTTTGAGATCAAACGAACCAGGATAAAAATATCGTGTTGATTGCATTTGATTTCCAGTTTTTACAATTCAACCCCCCTTCTTGTGTTTTTCACTTCTTCAATTGGCATCAGAGCGCCTGGTTCTGAGCTAAAACACTTAACCGTGTCAGTACAAGATCCAGCGTCAGAAAAACACAATGGCAGGAACTTATCAACACACCAGCAATGACAACAATGAAGACAAAGACAGATTCAGCGGCAAACCTCCAGTCTTTGATGGAGAAAATTTTGATTACTAGAAAGACAGAATTGAAAGCTTCTTTCTGGAACATGATGCTGATCTGTGGGACATGGTGATAGATGGATACACGTACCCTGTGAATGCAATCAGTCAGAAGATTGATAGGAAAGCAATGTCTGACCAACAAAATCGTGACTTCAAAAATCACCACAAGGCCATAACCATTCTTCTCAGCGCCATATCTTACGCTGAATATGAAAAGATCTCTAACAGAGACACAGCAAAGGACATGTTTGACTCACTCAGAATGACGCATGAAGGCAACGTTCAGGTAAAAGAAACTAAAGTTCTTGCGCTCATTCAGAAGTATGAGGCATTCAAAATGGAAGAAAGTGAATCCATTGAAACAATGTTCTCAAGATTCCAAATTCTGGTGGCTGGTCTCAAGGTTCTGGACAAAGGATACTCTACTTCTAATCATGTCAAGAAGATCATCAGAAGCTTACCAAAGCAGTGGAGGCCAATGGTTACAGCTCTGAAGCTAGCAAAAGATCTTAACAAAATTTCTCTGGAGGAACTTATCAGCTCCCTCAGAAGTCATGAGATAGAGCTAGAAGCTGATGAACCTCAGAAGCAAGGTAAGCCTTTAGCATTAAAATCTAACAAAAAATCTGAGTCTAAAGTTTTGCAGGCAGTTGAAGAAACATCTGATGGATCCTCATCAGAAGAAGACGAACTCTCTCTCCTCTCCAGAAGAGTGAACCAACTGTGGAAGCAGAGGCAAAGGAAGTTCAGGAATCCCAGAAGATCTGATCAGAATGAGTCTTCTTCCAGATACAGAAGGACAAATTCTTCCTCTGGATACAGAAGATATGAAGGCTCCTAAGGAAGCAGAAAGCCAAACACCAAGGACATCATCTGCTATGAGTGCAATGAGCAAGGACACTACAAGAGTGACTGCCCAAAGCTTCAGAGGGAAAAGCCCAAAAAGAAGTTTGGAAGAGAAAAGAAGAAAAGTCTCATGGCTACATGGGATGACTCTGACTCGTCTGAAGCTGACTTAGAATCAGATGATGAGAGAGCGAACATAGCTCTCATGGCCAACATTTCAGAAGACAGCGAAGCTTCTGAATCAGACTCAGAATCAGATACTGAAGAGGTATTTCCTGACTTTGCAATTAATTTTACTAAGGCTGAACTTGCTGAAAGCCTTAATGAAATTCTGGAAAGGTACCAGTAGATTAGAGTTAAATTTAGAAACCTGAAAAGGAATCTTGAATCTGACTCTGATAACACTGAGAGTCTTAAATTGGAAAATTCTGAGCTGAGAAATAAAATTTCAAAATTAGAAAATGTTTTACAAAACACTCAGAAGGAACCAATTTCTGAAACTCCCAGCAGCGCTGATGAGATCATCAAGGAGTATGATAACAGTTTCCAGAAGTTCCTTGCTAAAAGCATAGATAGAAGCAAAATGGCTTCAATGATCTATGGAGTTAGCAGAAACGGCAGGAAGGGAATAGGATACCAAGGTAAGGTTCCTACACCAAAGAATGCTATGGATTTAACCATTAAACACACTCCTCTGAACTCACATTTTGTGTATGGTCACACACATGATATTAAATACACTAGAAGTAAGTATTCTGTGAAACCAAAATTCAACCAGAGTTTTGGTAAAACTAACAAATCAGGACCCAAGAAAATCTGGGTACCTAAGGATAAAATAATACATGTTGCAAATATCTTTAGCAGCAAATTAGAAACACCAGTCATGGTACCTGGACTCTGGCTGATCGCGACACATGACGGGAAGAAGGCACATGTTCCAAAGCCTGGAACTTAAGCCTGGAGGCCACGTTGGCTTTGGAGGCAATCAGAGGGGAAAGATCATTGGCTCTGGAACTGTAGGTAATGTAAATCTTCCCTCTATAAATAATGTTCTGCTAGTAGATGGATTAATGCATAATCTATTATCCATAAGTCAATTAAGTGATAACGATTATGATATAATCTTTAATCAAAAATCATGTAAAGCTGTTAGTCAAAAAGATGGGACTATCCTGTTTAATGGAAAGAGGAAAAACAACATCTATAAAATCAAACTTTCTGAACTGAAAAGTCAGAATGTAAAGTGTCTTCTGTCTGTTAACAACGAGCAGTGGATCTGGCACAGAAGATTAGGGCATGTTAGTATGAGAAGAATATACCAGATTAACAAACTCAATCTGGTCAGAAGACTTCCTAATTTGAAGTTCAATTCAGATGCTCTGTGTGAAGCATGTCAGAAAGGCAAGTTTGCAAAACCTTCTTTCAAATCTAAAAATGTTGTTTCTACCTCTAAGCCATTAGAACTTCTGCACATTGACTTATTTGGACCAGTTAAAACTGCTTCAGTCAGTGGCAAGAAGTATGGGTTAGTAATCGTAGATGACTATAGCAGATGGACATGGGTAAAGTTCTTAAGACACAAGGACGAGTCACACTCTGTGTTTGTTACCTTCTGTAACCAAGTTTAGAATGAAAAGGATCTTAGAATCGTTAAAGTCAGAAGTGATCATGGTGGAGAATTTGAAAAAAAAGATTTTGAATCATTCTTTAATGACAGAGGCATTCTGCATGATTTCTCTTGTCCTAGAACTCCCCAACAAAATGGAGTTGTAGAACGAAAGAACAAAACATTGCAAGAAATGGCCAAAACCATGATCAATGAGACAAACGTTGCTAAGATTTTCTGGGAAGAGGCAATAAACACAGCGTGCTACATTCAGAATAGAATCTCAATAAGACCTATTCTGGAAAAGACTCCATATGAATTGTGGAAGAACAGAAAGCCCAACATTTCATATTTTCATCCATTTGGATGTACTTGTTTTATGTTAAATACAAAAAATTATTTGAACAAGTTTGACTCTAAAGCACAAAAGTGTATTATGTTAGGATACTCTGAACGCTCAAGAGGGTACAGAGTATACAATACAGAAACACAGATTGTGGAAGAATCAATTAATGTTTGTTTTGATGATAAGCTTGACTCTGAAAAGTCAAAGCAGAATGAAGTTTTTGCAGGTATGGAAATTGAATTTACAGGTTCTGAAGACAAGTCATCAGAAGCTCTCAACAAAGACACTCCTTCAACATCTGAAAGGAGCACTGCTAGCAATCATACAATAGATGCTGATCAACCTCAGAAGAGACTACCCAGAAGCAGCTTGGATCACCCAGAAGAAACTATATTAGGAAGAAAGGAAGATCCAATCAGAACAAGAGCCAGCTTCAGAAACTCTGAAGAATCCCTCATGGGACTTGTGTCTCTGATTGAACCTTCTTATATTGATGAAGCACTTCTGGACAACGACTGGATTCTAGCAATGCAAGAAGAGCTGAATCAATTCACCAGAAATGACGTATGGGATCTTGTTCCCAGACCAAAAGGATTCAACGTCATTGGAACAAGATGGGTGTTCAGAAACAAGCTAAATGAACAAGGTGAAGTCATCAGAAACAAAGAACGACTGGTAGCACAAGGTTATAGTCAGCAAGAGGGAATAGACTATATAGAAACCTTTGCTCCAGTCGCCAGGTTAGAATCTATCAGACTTTTAATTTCATTTGCTGTTAATAGAGGCATCACTCTGTATCAGATGGATGTCAAGAGTGCATTCTTAAATGGTTATATAGAAGAAGAGGTTTACGTGCACCAACCCCCTAGTTTTGAAATTACAAAACATCCAGAACATGTTTTCAAACTAAAGAAGTCACTATATGGTATGAAACAAGCTCCCAGAGCTTGGTATGAAAGACTAAGTAACTTTCTGTTAGAAAATGAATTCACCAGAGGGAAGGTGGACACTACCTTATTTTGTAAGTCAGTTAAGAATGACATCTTAGTCTATCAAATTTATGTTGATGATATTATTTTTGGATCTACTAATCCTTCTCTTGGAAGAAAATTTGCTAAGTGTATGCAGGCAGAATTTGAGATGAGCCTCATGGGGGAACTGAAATTCTTTCTAGGAATTCAGACCAATCAAACTCCAGAGGGAACTTACATTCATCAGAGCAAATATGTCAGAGATCTTTTGAAGAAATTTGACCTCTCAGAATGTAAGCCATCAAAGATTCCAATGCATCCCACGTGCATTCTGGAAAGAGAAGAGGTAAGCAAAAGGTAGAACAGAAGGTCTACAGAGGTATGATTGGTTCTCTCCTTTATCTGACAGCTTCAAGGCCTGATATCTTATTCAGCGTATGTATTTGTGCTAGATTCCAATCAGATCCTAGAGAATCTCACTTAACAGCTGTTAAGCGAATTTTCAAGTATCTGAAAGGTACTACTAATCTGGGTTTATTTTATAGAAAATCTAGTGATTACAGCTTAGTAGGCTACTGCGATGCTGACTTTGCTGGAGACAGAGTAGAGCGTAAAAGTACTTCTGGAAGCTGCCAGTTTCTGGGAGAAAATCTGATCTCTTGGTCCAGCAAAAGGCAATCCACAATTGCGCTATCAACAGCAGAAGCTGAGTACATAGCAGCAGCAGGATGTAGCACACAAATGCTCTGGATGAAAAGTCAGCTTGAAGACTTCCAGATTTTTTAGAGTAACATCCCTATACTCTGTGACAATACTTCTGCTATTTGCTTAAGTAAAAATCCTATTTTGCATTCTAGGGCTAAGCATATAGAAATAAAACATCACTTCATTAGGGACTATATTCAGAAAGGAATTTTGAACTTAAAATTTATTGATACAGACCATCAATGGGATGATATCTTCACTAAACCTCTTTCTGAAGATAGGTACAATTTCATTCTGAAACATCTCAGCATGAAACTCTGCCCAGAGTGAAAATGTTTAATTTTATATATTAACCTTCAGAATGTATTTGTTTTACTGTGAACTTCTAATTAATCTCTTTTCAGAAAGATAGACATGCAGGTTGTATCAGATTCTATTCTTAAAGATCTGAGCGTTTCAGCTCAAGGATAGACGTGTTGCTCACTAAATCAAACAAGTGTCATCCAATCATCAGCAAATCTCTGAAGCAGAACGCGTGCATGCTTCTGAGAAGGCAAAACGCTGATTGGGTGCATTGAGACACATGTCTGGTAACCGTTTCAAGTATCTTTCTCAAATCCCCCAAAATCAGCAAGCATTAAATGCACGTAATCATGCTTTAAAATGTAATCATGAATTATTTCTCTCTCTTGAAACCGTTTACGCTTTCAAAACATATTTTGAAATCTATTTAAGCACATTAACATCATTCATTAATCTTTTACCGTTTCTTACAATCTTACAAATATTTTCTGCATTTTCCTTGTGTGTTCATCTCTTTCAAAAGAAACCCTTTTTCTCAATTTTTCTCAGAAAACCCTAAGTGTGAACATGGCAACCTCCAGCAATGTTTCTGCAGGTTCTCAGAAGGAAGCTTCATCTGAACAATACCAAGTTCCCTTTAGAACACTCCTTACACCAGTGAAGAATTTGGAAGTGCTGTCTGAACTAATTGTTGATTTCTCTAGTCTGAAAGATAATGGATTCGATTTGACAGAAGAAGTTAGGGCACAGGGATGGGAGAGATATTTTGATAGGTTGGTGGGACCAACGTTCCCAGTCTTGGTCAAGGAGTTCTGGATTCATGCGTAGTCATCAACACATCAAGTTACCTCCTACATAATGGGAAAGAAGATTGTGATCACTGAGGATCACATTGCAAGATTGATTGGATACAGTGGTGGTGGTATCCGCTGTATCGATGGCTGAAAGATGCTCTGATGTTGCTGTCATTGCAAGGCAGATTTTTTACCCATGGGGTTCCCAGCAGCAAAATTAGAGACTTAAAGGATCAGCACAGAATATGGGCGAAGATTATTCTGGGGTGCTTTAATCACAGGAAGCCAACAAGCTCTCCTGATTATATAAATATAGATCAGCAGTTTCTGATCTATTTTATTAATCAGAAGGTAAAGATTAACTTGGCTCATCTTCTGTTTAATCACCTCAGGACCAGCGTCAAGGAGACAAGGGAAGAAGAAAGAACAAAAATGGATTGGATACCCTTTGGCAGGTTAATATCAGATATTCTGACTGAGAATAGGCTGATAGAACACCTTACATAAGTACAGGAATTAAGTTCTATTGAACCTACTATTGGCAAGCCTCTGAACGCCAAGAATCTGAATAAAATGAAACTGATAGAGAATATCAGAAAGGAGCCCAGCGTTACTCCTCTTGCTGACATCACCAGCAGAAGAGTCCCTCTAGACAACTTTCCACTATTTTATGAGATTGAATCTAAACCAGTAGTGGTTCTCAGATACTTGGACGCTTGCAAGGCTGATGGTACAGATCCCAAACTGAATATTAAAGATCTGCACCAACAACATCCAGAAGTTACTGTGAAGAAGACGAAGAAAAGAAAGGCCACTTCAGAAGGACCATCCCAGCAGACCCCTAAGAAGAGAGGTAATTTATCTGCTGCTAATGTTTTAAATTCTTCTGCTATTCTAACATCAATCCCAACCCTAGCTTCACATGAACTTCCAATCCCCATACCAACTATTGATGAAACCGAACCAGAGGATGTCCCTTCTGAGTCACTGACTCTCAGGAGATCCCGCACCAAAAATCCAAAACCCACACCATCAACAGAATCAGAACTTGACAAAGTTCTTTCTGAAATTGATCAACGTGTTTCCGCTCACCTCTCAGAAAATCCAAACACTCAACCAGAGATTGCCCACTCTCCTCAACCAGAACATACTCTCTCACCCATACCAGAAGAACCACAAATTCCACAACAACCAGAAATTCCACCTCCTTCTCCATAACCAGCAATTCCTCCTCCCTCTCCTCAACCAGAACTTCATCCACCATCACCTCAACCATCACCTCCACAACCTGAGTTTCATCACTCTGAAACTCCATCACCTGAACCTCATTCTCCTCAATCCTCTGAGCCACAACCTTTGGCAATTCAGCTGCCATGTGGTACAACTATAAACATACCCCAGCTGCCATCCTCGCCAGAAACTACCCCACCAAATACCCCAAACAGTCCAATAATCATCTCTGATTCTCCCACTCCATCTCCCAAACAAACTACAGAAAACCACAGCAGGACCTTCATCAATTTAACAATTCTTGACCGTCTTGATGATCTCAAAAACAAAATAGCCATTCCCAAACCAAAACATCTAGATGTTGGCTCTGGCATTGTGAATTTTGAAACAGGCTTGCAGCAGTGGATTGCTTCTCTAAAGAAAGTTTGCCCTTGAATGATTGATCCTGCTGCCTCAGACCAACTCTGGACACGTTTCAGAATGTGGGTACACGCTGAAGCCCTCAAATTGCAAGACATCAATTATGAGCAGGCACAACAGAACTTCAGCAAGCTGCTGAAGGAAGTTGGAAGTCAGCTGCTGAAGGAAAAGTGCTCCTTCTGGATAGTGAGCCATGGTCTGAGAAGCGTCCAGCTTCAAAAGTGCAACCAGAAGAGGATCAGACAACTCAAGCTGCAGAGGTTAGTCAAGCTGAAGATGTTGCAGAAAGCTCTCAGAAGCTTCCTACTTCTGACGTTTCTCAAGCTGCCTTGGACAGGCAGACTCTGGAAGAGCTGAGGCTGAATGATATTCGTCTGCAGCAAAGAATGGATGAAAATGATCAGAAGATGAAGGAAAGGATGGATGTGCAAGATAGCAAAATAGATACAGTAGTCAGCATGGTGCACAAGCAGAATGAAACTGCTGATCAGATTAAGACAATGCTGGAGACTCTGCTCACACACTTTCCAACCCAACCTTAGTTTTTCATTCATGATATTTTCATTGTTTTCTTTGCATATCATATGTACTATTTGTCTGGCTCTGAATTTAATATAACAAGTTTTTCTGCTCTGATCGTTTTAGCTCATATTACTTACACTTTTTGATTGCTGACAAAAAGGGGGAGAACAAGAATGATATTTTTCAATAACGGATTATTGAGACAAAAAGTCTCAAACATTCTAACACTCTGATATACTTGAATGTTTTCTGTTTTTGCATAAGTCTACAGGTACAAGAAGTTAATCACCTCTGATACACTGAAGCTCTTATATTCTGATCTGAAGCTCTGATATTTTGATATTCAAAGAAAGTCAATAAAGATCTGATCCTGAAGAACTCTTGGAATTAAAAAGGGAAGTAATAAATTCAGGGGGAGTATCTCCGATCTAAACTCTGATATCTCTTTATCCCTTATCTTTGATAACTTCCTATTTAATTCTGATACAACTTATTATTTAGCTATCTCTGATACTTTTCACGCTAATTTTCAATTAAAAAATATCTAGTTTTTGTCATCATCAAAAAGGTGGAGATTGTTAGAACAAAGTTTGAATCTACTACCCTAAGTTTAAGTTTTGATGATAACAAAATGCTAAGATACATTAATTGTATGATTCATGTAAGACACATATGCTATCTAAAAATTACATTATGTTTTACAGAAACTCTGATGGGTATCAGCATGAGAACATCCTCATCATCATCAGAAAATTGGATATCAACATCAGCATCAGAAGATGTAATATCAGATACTAGAATCAGAAGATCAACTTGCGCTTATGCTGAAGCTTGATGAACAGATCTGCGCTTAACCATCTGAACTCTGATAAAGACAACAACAGTTCATCAGCACCTAAGCAGCGTCAGAATGAGCCAAAGCCATAACACGCTTAAGTGGCAACGGTACTGTGCATTCAAGACGATTTATTACCAACGACATCATTCCAGACAAGATCTGCTTAATAAGAAAATAATGTTATTGGCATTGAAACAGAATTATTACTCCAACGTACACTATTTCCAATGCTATATAAACAAGTCAACGAAGATTGAATTGGCTAATGCTCTACAACACTCTACACGCCTAAAGCTATTTCATCATCTTCCTTACTCTCAGTTTGCTAAAAGCTCTCAAACTCCTTACTCAATTATTTTAGCACTCTAGTTCTCATAAGCTTAAATTGTGTAATATCACAGTTGTGATAAATAGTTTTGTAGAAAACATTCACACACCTAGATATCAATTCTTTGTAAGAAAGTATTTCCTTGAGAAACCGGTTTGTGGTTTGACTCAAGAAGGCTCTAGCAGTTGCTAAAGCAGATTGTAATATTCAGTTGAATATAGTGGATTAAGACCTCGTTGGAGAGAGGCGAAATCACCTTGACGGGTGGACTGGAGTAGTTTGAGATCAAACGAACCAGGATAACAATATTGTGTTGATTGCAATTGATTTCCAGTTTTTACAATTCAATCCCCCTTCTTGTGTTTTTCACTTCTTCATTGTTGTTGTTGATGATGTTGTTGTTGTTATTTATTTGACGTTGTTGTTGTTGTTGTTGTTGTTTATTTGACGTTGTTGTTGTTGTTGTTTATTTGACGTTGTTGTTGTTGTTTATTTGACGTTGCTGTTGTTGACGTTGTTGTTGTTGTTGTTTATTTAACGTTGTTGTTGTTTATTTGACGTAGTTGTTGTTGTTGACGTTGTTGTTGTTGTTGTTGTTTATTTGACGTTGTTGTTGTTGTTTTTTAGACATTTTTGTTGTTGTTGACGTTGTTGTTGTTGTTGTTGTTTATTTAACGTTGTTGTTGTTGTTGTTTATTTGACATTGTTGTTGTTGTTGACGTTATTGTTGTTGTTGTTGTTTATTTGACGTTGTTGTTATTATTTATTTGACATTGTTGTTGTTGTTGATGTTGTTGTTGTTGTTGTTGTTTATTTGACGTTGTTGTTGTTGTTGACGTTGTTGTTGTTGTTGTTGTTATTTATTTGACGTAGTTGTTGTTGTTGTTTATTTGACGTTGTTGTTGTTGTTGTTTATTTGACGTTGTTGTTGTTGTTGTTGTTGTTGTTGTTGTTTATTTGACGTTGTTGTTGTTGTTGTTTTTGTTGTTTATTTGACGTTGTTGTTGTTGTTGTTGACGTTGTTGTTGTTGTTTATTTGACGTTGTTGTTGTTGTTGTTTTTTTGTTGTTTATTTGACGTTGTTGTTGTTGTTGACGTTGTTGTTGTTTATTTGACGTTGTTGTTGTTGATGTTTATTTGACGTTGTTGTTGTTGTTGTTTATTTGACGTTGTTGTTGTTGTTGTTTATTTGACGTTGTAGTTATTTATTTGACGTTGTTGTTGTTGTTTATTTGACGTTGTTGTTGTTGTTTATTTGACGTTGTTGTTGTTGACATTGTTGTTGTTGTTTTTAATTTGACGTTGTTGTTGTTGTTGACATAGTTGCTGTTTATTTGACGTTGTTGTTGTTGTTGACATCGTTGTTGTTTATTTAACGTTGTTGTTGTTGTTGTTGTTGTTTATTTGACATTTTTGTTGTTGTTTATTTGACGTTGTTGTTGTTGTTGACGATGTTGCTGTTGTTGTTGTTTATTTGACGTTGTTGTTGTTGTTGTTGACGTTGTTGTTGTTGTTGTTTATTTGACGTTGTTGTTTTTGTTGTTGACATAGTTGTTGTTTATTTGACGTTGTTGTTGTTGACATTGTTGTTGTTTATTTGACGTTGTTGTTGTTGTTGTTCTTGTTGTTGTTTATTTGACATTTTTGTTGTTGTTTATTTGACATTGTTGTTGTTGTTGACGTTGTTGTTGTTGTTGTTGTTTATTTGACGTTATTGTTGTTGTTGACATTGTTGTTGTTATTGTTTATTTGACTTTGTTGTTGTTGTTGACGTTGTTGTTGTTGTTGACGTTGTTGTTGTTGTTTATTTGACGTTGTTGTTATTGTTGACGTTGTTGTTGTTGTTTATTTGACGTTGTTGTTGTTGTTGTTGTTTATTTGACGTTGTTGTTTATTTGACGTTGTTCTTGTTGTTGTTGTTTATTTGACATTGTTGTTGTTGTTGTTTATTTGACGGTGTTGTTGTTGTTGTTGTTTATTTGTTGTTGTTGTTTATTTGACGTTGTTGTTGTTGACGTTGTGGTTGTTGTTCATTTGACGTTGTTGTTGTTGTTGACATAGTTGTTGTTGTTGTTTATTTGACGTTGTTGTTATTGTTGATGTTGTTGTTGTTTATTTGAAGTTGTTGTTGTTGTTCTTGTTGTTGTTTATTTGACGTTGTTGTTGTTGTGTATTTGACGTTGTTGTTGTTGTTGTTTATTTGACGTTGTTGTTGTTGACGATGTTGTTGTTGTTGTTTATTTGACGTTGTTGTTGTTGTTGACGTTGTTGTTGTTGACTTTGTTGTTGTTGTTTATTTGACGTTGTTGTTGTTGCTGACGTTGTTGTTGTTGTTTATTTGACGTTGTTGTTGTTGTTTATTTGACATTGTTGTTGTTGTTGACGGTGTTGTTGTTGTTGTTTATTTGACATTGTTGTTGTTGTTGTTTTTTATTTGACGTTGTTGTTGTTGTTGTTATTGTTTATTTGACATTGTTGTTGTTGTTTATTTGACGTTGTTGTTGTTGTTTATTTGACGTTGTTGTTGTTGACGTTGTTGTTGTTGTTGTTGTTTATTTGACGTTGTTGTTGTTTATTTCATGTAGTTGTTGTTGTTGACGTTGTTGTTGTTGTTTATTTGACGTTTTTGTTGTCGTTGATTTTGTTGTTCTTTATTTGACAGTATTGTTGTTGTTGTTGTTTATTTGACTTTGTTGTTGTTGTTGTTATTATTGTTGTTGTTGTTTATTTGACATTGTTGTGGTTGCTTATTTGACGTTGTTGTTATTGTTTATTTGACGTTGTTGTTGTTGTTGACGTTGTTGTTGTTGTTTATTTGACGTTGTTGTTGTTGTTGTTTATTTGACGTTGTTGTTATTGTTGACGTTGTTGTTGTTGTTATTTATTTGACGTTGTTGTTGTTTATTTGACGTTGTTGTTGTTGTTTATTTGACGTTGTTGTTGTTGTTATTTATTTGACATTGTTGTTGTTGTTGTTGTTTATTTGACGTTATTGTTGTTGTTGTTGTTGTTGTTGTTTATTTGACGTTGTTGTTGTTGTTGACGATGTTGTTGTTGTTGTTTATTTGACGTTGTTGTTGTTGTTGTTGTTGTTTATTTGACTTTGTTGTTGTTGTTGACGTTGTTGTTGTTGTTGACTTTGTTGTTGTTGTTGTTTATTTGACGTTGTTGTTGTTGTTGACGTTGTTGACGTTGTTGTTGTTGTTGTTTATTTAACGTTGTTGTTGTTGTTGTTTATTTGACATTGTTGTTGTTGTTGATGATGTTGTTGTTGACGATGTTGTTGTTGTTGTTTATTTGACATTGTTGTTGTTGTTGTTGACGTTGTTGTTGTTGTTGTTATTGTTTATTTGACGTTGTTGTTGTTGTTTATTTGACGTTGTTGTTGTTGACGTTGTTTTTGTTGTTGTTGTTTATTTGATGTAGTTGTTGTTGTTGACGTTGTTGTTGTTGTTGTTTATTTAACATTTTTGTTGTCGTTGATGTTGTTGTTGTTTATTTGACGGTATTGTTGTTGTTGTTTATTTGACTTTGTTGTTGTTGTTGTTATTATTATTGTTGTTGTTTATTTGACGTTGTTGTGGTTGCTTATTTAACCTTGTTGTTGTTGTAGTTTATTTGACGTTGTTGTTGTTGATATTATTTATTTGACGTTGTTGTTGTTGTTGGTTATTTGACGTTGTTGTTGTTGTTGTTTATTTGACATTGTTATTGTTGTTTATTTGACGTTATTTTTGTTATTAGACGTTGTTGTTGTTAGTGTTGTTGTTGTTGTATTTGTTGTTGTTGTTGCTTATTTGACGTTGTTGTTGTTGTTGTTCTTTATTTGACATTGTTGTTGCTGTTGTTTATTTGACGTTGTTGTTGTTTATTTGATGTTGTTGTTGTTGTTGTTTATTTGACGTTGTTGTTGTTGTTGACATTGTTGTTGTTGTTGTTGTTGTTTATTTGACGTTGTTGTTGTTGTTGTTTATTTGACGTTGTTAATGTTGTTGACGTTGTTGTTGTTATTGTTGTTTATTTCACGTTGTTGTTGTTCTTGTTATTGTTGTTGTTGTTGTTGTTTATTTGACATTGTTGTTGTTATTTATTTGACGTTGTTGTTGTTGTTGTTGTTTATATGACGTTGTTGCTGTTGTTGACGTTATCGTTGTTGTTTATTTGACATTGTTGTTGTTATTTATTTGACGTTGTTGTTGTTGTTGTTTATATGACGTTGTTGTTGTTGTTGACGTTATCGTTGTTGTTTATTTGACGTTGTTGTTGTTATTTATTTGACGTTGTTCTTGTTGTTGTTGTTTATTTGACGTTGTTGTTGTTGTTGACGTTGTTGTTGTTTATTTGACGTTGTTGTTGTTGTTGACGTTGTTGTTGTTGTTGTTTATTTGACGTTGTTGTTGTTGTTTATTTGACATTATTTTTGTTTATTTGACGTTGTTCTTGTTGTTGTTGTTTATTTGACATTGTTGTTGTTGTTTATTTGACGGTGTTGTTGTTGTTGTTGTTTATTTGTTGTTGTTGTTGTTTATTTGATGTTGTTGTTATTGTTGATGTTGTTGTTGTTTATTTGACGTTGTTGTTGTTGTTCTTGTTGTTGTTTATTTGACGTTGTTATTGTTGTTGTTTATTTGACGTTGTTGTTGTTGTTGTTGTTGTTGACGTTGTTGTTGTTGTTGTTGTTTATTTGACGTTGTTGTTGTTGTTGTTGTTTATTTGACTTTGTTGTTGTTGTTGACGTTGTTGTTGTTGTTGTTGTTGTTGTTGTTTATTTGACGTTGTTGTTGTTTATTTGACATTGTTGTTGTTGTTGACGTTGTTGTTTTTGTTGTTTATTTGACGTTGTTGTTGTTGTTTATTTGACATTGTTGTTGTTGTTCACGGTGTTGTTGTTGTTGTTGTTTATTTGACATTGTTGTTGTTGTTGTTGTTGTTGACGTTGTTGTTTTTGTTATTTATTTGATGTTGTTGTTGTTGTTATTTATTTGACGTTGTTGTTGTTGACGTTGTTGTTGTTGTTGTTGTTGTTTATTTGACGTTGTTGTTGTTTATATGATGTAGTTGTTGTTGTTGACGTTGTTGTTGTTGTTGTTTTTTATTTGATGTTTTTGTTATCGTAGATGTTGTTGTTGTTTATTTGACGGTATTGTTGTTGTTTTTTATTTGACTTTGTTGTGGTTGTTATTATTGTTGTTGTTTATTTGATGTTGTTATTGTTGCTTATTTGACGTTGTTGTTGTTGTTGTTTGTTTGATGTTGTGGTTGATGTTATTTATTTGACGTTGTTGTTGTTGTTTATTTGACGTTGTTGTTGTTGTTGTTGTTTATTTGACGTTGTTATTGTTGTTTATTTGACGTTGTTTTTGTTATTTGACGTTGTTGTTGGTGTTGTTGTTGTATTTGTTGTTGTTGTTGTTGCTTATTTGACGTTGTTGTTTATTTGACGTTGTTGTTGCTGTTGTTTATTTGACGTTGTTGTTGTTTATTTGACATTGTTGTTGTTGTTGTTTATTTGACGGTGTTGTTGTTGTTGACATTGTTGTTGTTGTTGTTTATTTGACGTTGATGTTGTTGTTGTTTATTTGACGTTGTTAATGTTGTTTACGTTGTTGTTGTTATTGTTGTTTATTTCACGTTGTTGTTGTTCTTGTAATTGTTGTTGTTGTTGTTGTTTATTCGACATTGTTGTTGTTGTTGTTATTTATTTGACGTTGTTGTTGTTTATTTGACGTTGTTGTTGTTGTTGACATTGTTGTTGTTGTTTATTTGACGTTGTTGTTGTTGTTGTTGTTTATTTGACGTTGTTGTTGTTGTTGTTTTTGTTTATTTGACGTTGTTGTTGTTGACGTTGTTGTTGTTGTTTATTTGACGTTGTTGTTGTTGTTTATTTGACGTTGTTGTTGTTGTTTATTTGAGATTGTTGTTGTTGTTGTTGTTGTTTATTTGACGTTGTTGTTGTTGTTGTTATTTATTTGACGTTGTTGTTGTTTATTTGACGTTGTTGTTGTTGTTGACGTTGTTGTTGTTGTTTATTTGGCGTTGTTGTTGTTGTTGACGTTGTTGTTGGTGTTGTTTATTTGATGTTGTTGTTGTTGACGTTGTTGTTGTTGTTGTTTATTTGACGTTGTTATTGTTGACGTTGTTGTTGTTGTTTATTTGGCGTTGTTGTTGTTGTTGTTGTTTATTTGACGTTGTTGTTGTTGTTGTTGTTTATTTGACGTTGTTAATGTTGTTGACGTTGTTGTTGTTATTGTTGTTTATTTCACGTTGTTGTTGTTCTTGTTATTGTTGTTGTTGTTGTTGTTGTTGTTTATTTGACATTGTTGTTGTTATTTATTTGACGTTGTTGTTGTTGTTGTTTATATGACGTTGTTGTTGTTGTTGACGTTGTCGTTGTTGTTTATTTGACGTTGTTGTTGTTGACGTTGTTGTTGTTGTTGTTGTTTATTTGACGTTGTTCTTGTTGTTGTTGTTTATTTGACGTTGTTGTTGTGTTTGACGTTGTTGTTGTTGTTGTTTATTTGACGTTGTTGTTCTTGTTGACGTTGTTGTTGTTGTTGTTTATTTGACGTTGTTGTTGTTGTTTATTTGACATTGTTTTTGTTTATTTGACGTTGTTCTTGTTGTTGTTGTTTATTTGACATTGTTGTTGTTGTTTATTTGACGGTGTTGTTGTTGTTGTTGTTGTTGTTTATTTGTTGTTGTTGTTGTTGTTTATTTGATGTTGTTATTATTGTTGATGTTGTTGTTGTTTATTTGACGTTGTTGTTGTTGTTCTTGTTGTTGTTTATTTGACGTTGTTATTGTTGTTGTTTATTTGACGTTGTTGTTGACGTTGTTGTTGTTGTTGTTTATTTGACGTTGTTGTTGTTGTTGTTGTTGTTTATTTGACTTTGTTGTTGTTGTTGACGTTGTTGTTGTTGTTGTTGTTTTTTATTTGACGTTGTTGTTGTTTATTTGACATTGTTGTTGTTGTTGACGTTGTTGTTGTTGTTGTTGTTTATTTGACGTTGTTGTTGTTGTTGTTTATTTGACATTGTTGTTGTTGTTGACGGTGTTGTTGTTGTTGTTGTTTATTTGACATTGTTGTTGTTGTTGTTGTTGACGTTGTTGTTTTGGTTATTTATTTGACGTTGTTGTTGTTGTTATTTATTTGACGTTGTTGTTGTTGACGTTGTTGTTGTTGTTGTTGTTGTTGTTTATTTGACGTTGTTGTTGTTTATTTGATGTAGTTGTTGTTGTTGACGTTGTTGTTGTTGTTGTTGTTTATTTGATGTTTTTGTTATCGTTGATGTTGTTGTTGTTTATTTGACGGTATTGTTGTTGTTTTTTATTTGACTTTGTTGTTGTTGTTATTATTGTTGTTGTTTATTTGACGTTGTTATTGTTGCTTATTTGACGTTGTTGTTGTTGTTGTTGTTTATTTGACGTTGTTGTTGTTGTTTATTTGACATTGTTGTTGTTGTTGACGGTGTTGTTGTTGTTGTTGTTTATTTGACATTGTTGTTGTTGTTGTTGTTGTTGACGTTGTTGTTTTTGTTATTTATTTGATGTTGTTGTTGTTGTTATTTATTTGACGTTGTTGTTGTTGACGTTGTTGTTGTTGTTGTTGTTGTTGTTGACATTGTTGTTGTTGTTGTTGTTTATTTGACGGTGTTGTTGTTGTTGACATTGTTGTTGTTGTTGTTGTTTATTTGACGTTGATGTTGTTGTTGTTTATTTGACGTTGTTAATGTTGTTGACGTTGTTGTTGTTATTGTTGTTTATTTCACGTTGTTGTTGTTCTTGTAATTGTTGTTGTTGTTGTTGTTGTTTATTCGACATTGTTGTTGTTGTTGTTATTTATTTGACGTTGTTGTTGTTTATTTGACGTTGTTGTTGTTGTTGACATTGTTGTTGTTGTTTATTTGACGTTGTTGTTGTTGTTGTTGACGTTGTTGTTGGTGTTGTTTATTTGACGTTGTTGTTGTTGACGTTGTTGTTGTTAATTTGACGTTGTTGTTGTTGTTGACGTTGTTGTTGTTGTTGTTTATTTGACGTTATTGTTGTTTATTTGATATCGTTGTTGTGGTTGACGTTGTTGTTGTTTATTTGACGTTGTTGTTGTTGTTGTTTTTGTTTATTTGACGTTGTTGTTGTTGTTGTTGTTTTTGTTTATTTGACGATGTTGTTGTTGACGTTGTTGTTGTTGTTTATTTGACGTTGTTGTTGTTGTTTATTTGACGTTGTTGTTGTTTATTTGAGATTGTTGTTGTTGTTGTTTATTTGACGTTGTTGTTGTTGTTGTTATTTATTTGACGTTGTTGTTGTTTATTTGACGTTGTTGTTGTTGTTGACGTTGTTGTTGTTGTTTATTTGACGTTGTTGTTGTTGTTGATGTTGTTGTTGGTGTTGTTTATTTGATGTTGTTGTTGACGTTGTTGTTGTTTTTTATTTGACGTTGTTATTGTTGACGTTGTTGTTGTTGTTTATTTGGCGTTGTTGTTGTTGTTGTTGTTGTTTATTTGACGTTGTTGTTGTTGTTGTTGTTTATTTGACGTTGTTAATGTTGTTGACGTTGTTGTTGTTATTGTTGTTTATTTCACGTTGTTGTTGTTCTTGTTATTGTTGTTGTTGTTGTTGTTTATTTGACATTGTTGTTGTTATTTATTTGACGTTGTTGTTGTTGTTGTTTATATGACGTTGTTGTTGTTGTTGACGTTGTCGTTGTTGTTTATTTGACGTTGTTGTTGTTGACGTTGTTGTTGTTGTTGTTGTTTATTTGACGTTGTTGTTGTTGTTTATTTGACGTTGTTCTTGTTGTTGTTGTTTATTTGACGTTGTTGTTGTTGTTGACGTTGTTGTTGTTATTGTTTATTTGACGTTGTTGTTGTTGTTGACGTTGTTGTTGTTGTTGTTTATTTGACGTTGTTGTTGTTGTTTATTTGACATTGTTTTTGTTTATTTGACGTTGTTCTTGTTGTTGTTGTTTATTTGACATTGTTGTTGTTGTTTATTTGACGGTGTTGTTGTTGTTGTTGTTTATTTGTTGTTGTTGATGTTTATTTGATGTTGTTGTTATTGTTGATGTTGTTGTTGTTTATTTGACGTTGTTGTTGTTGTTCTTGTTGTTGTTTATTTGACGTTGTTATTGTTGTTGTTTATTTGACATTGTTGTTGTTGTTGTTGTTGTTGACGTTGTTGTTGTTGTTGTTTATTTGACGTTGTTGTTGTTGTTGTTTATTTGACTTTGTTGTTGTTGTTGACGTTGTTGTTGTTGTTGTTGTTTATTTGACGTTGTTGTTGTTTATTTGACATTGTTGTTGTTGTTGACGTTGTTGTTGTTGTTGTTGTTGTTGTTTATTTGACGTTGTTGTTGTTGTTGTTTATTTGACATTGTTGTTGTTGTTGACGGTGTTGTTGTTGTTGTTGTTTATTTGACATTGTTGTTGTTGTTGTTGACGTTGTTGTTTTTGTTATTTATTTGACGTTGTTGTTGTTGTTATTTATTTGACGTTGTTGTTGTTGACGTTGTTATTGTTGTTGTTGTTGTTGTTTATTGGACGTTGTTGTTGTTTATTTGATGTAGTTGTTGTTGTTGTTGACGTTGTTGTTGTTGTTGTTTATTTGATGTTTTTGTTATCGTTGATGTTGTTGTTGTTTATTTGACGGTATTGTTGTTGTTTTTTATTTGACTTTGTTGTTGTTATTATTGTTGTTGTTTATTTGACGTTGTTATTGTTGCTTATTTGACGTTGTTGTTGTTGTTGTTTGTTTGACGTTGTGGTTGATGTTGTTGTTTATTTGACGTTGTTAATGTTGTTGACGTTGTTGTTTATGTGACGTTGTTGTTGGTGTTGTTGTTGTATTTGTTGTTGTTGTTGTTGCTTATTTGACGTTGTTGTTTATTTGACGTTGTTGTTGCTGTTGTTTATTTGACGTTGTTGTTGTTTATTTGACATTGTTGTTGTTGTTGTTTATTTGACGGTGTTGTTGTTGTTGACATTGTTGTTGTTGTTGTTGTTTATTTGACGTTGATGTTGTTGTTGTTTATTTGACGTTGTTAATGTTGTTGACGTTGTTGTTGTTATTGTTGTTTATTTCACGTTGTTGTTGTTCTTGTAATTGTTGTTGTTGTTGTTGTTGTTGTTTATTCGACATTATTGTAGTTGTTGTTGTTATTTATTTGACGTTGTTGTTGTTTATTTGACGTTGTTGTTGTTGTTGTTGACATTGTTGTTGTTGTTTATTTGACGTCGTTGTTGTTGTTGTTGACGTTGTTGTTGGTGTTGTTTATTTGACGTTGTTGTTGTTGACGTTGTTGTTGTTAATTTGACGTTGTTGTTGTTGTTGACGTTGTTGTTGTTGTTGTTTATTTGACGTTATTGTTGTTTATTTGATATTGTTGTTGTGGTTGACGTTGTTGTTGTTTATTTGACGTTGTTGTTGTTGTTGTTGTTTATTTGACGTTGTTGTTGTTGTTGTTGTTGTTGTTGTTGTTGTTGTTTTTGTTTATTTGACGTTATTGTTGTTGACGTTGTTGTTGTTGTTTATTTGATGTTGTTGTTGTTGTTTATTTGACGTTGTTGTTGTTGTTTATTTGAGATTGTTGTTGTTGTTGTTTATTTGACGTTGTTGTTGTTTATTTGACGTTGTTGTTGTTGTTGACGTTGTTGTTGTTGTTTATTTGACGTTGTTGTTGTTGTTGACGTTGTTGTTGTTGTTTATTTGACGTTGTTGTTGTTGTTGACGTTGTTGTTGTTGTTATTTATTTGACGTTGTTGTTGTTGTTGTTTATTTGACATTGTTGTTGTTGTTGATGGTGTTGTTGTTGTTGTTGTTTATTTGACATTGTTGTTGTTGTTGTTGTTGACGTTGTTGTTTTTGTTATTTATTTGACGTTGTTGTTGTTGTTATTTATTTGACGTTGTTGTTGTTGACGTTGTTGTTGTTGTTGTTGTTTATTTGACGTTGTTATTGTTTATTTGATGTAGTTGTTGTTGTTGACGTTGTTGTTGTTGTTGTTGTTGTTTATTTGATGTTTTTGTTGTCGTTGATGTTGTTGTTGTTTATTTGACGGTATTGTTGTTGTTTTTTATTTGACTTTGTTGTTGTTGATATTATTATTGTTGTTGTTTTTACGTTGTTATTGTTGCTTATTTGACGTTGTTGTTGTTGTTTGTTTGACGTTGTGGTTGATGTTATTTATTTGACGTTGTTGTTGTTGTTTATTTGACGTTGTTGTTGTTGTTTATTTGACGTTGTTATTGTTGTTTATTTGACGTTGTTTTTGTTATTTGACGTTGTTGTTGGTGTTGTTGTTGTATTTGTTGTTGTTGTTGTTGCTTATTTGACGTTGTTGTTTATTTGACGTTGTTGTTGTTGTTGTTTATTTGACGTTGTTGTTGTTTATTTGACATTGTTGTTGTTGTTGTTGTTTATTTGACGGTGTTGTTGTTGTTGACATTGTTGTTGTTGTTGTTGTTGTTTATTTGACGTTGATGTTGTTGTTGTTTATTTGACATTGTTGTTGTTGTTGATGGTGTTGTTGTTGTTGTTGTTTATTTGACATTGTTGTTGTTGTTGTTGTTGACGTTGTTGTTTTTGTTATTTATTTGACGTTGTTGTTGTTGTTATTTATTTGACGTTGTTGTTGTTGACGTTGTTGTTGTTGTTGTTGTTTATTTGACGTTGTTATTGTTTATTTGATGTAGTTGTTGTTGTTGACGTTGTTGTTGTTGTTGTTGTTGTTTATTTGATGTTTTTGTTGTCGTTGATGTTGTTGTTGTTTATTTGACGGTATTGTTGTTGTTTTTTATTTGACTTTGTTGTTGTTGATATTATTATTGTTGTTGTTTTTACGTTGTTATTGTTGCTTATTTGACGTTGTTGTTGTTGTTTGTTTGACGTTGTGGTTGATGTTATTTATTTGACGTTGTTGTTGTTGTTTATTTGACGTTGTTGTTGTTGTTTATTTGACGTTGTTATTGTTGTTTATTTGACGTTGTTTTTGTTATTTGACGTTGTTGTTGGTGTTGTTGTTGTATTTGTTGTTGTTGTTGTTGCTTATTTGACGTTGTTGTTTATTTGACGTTGTTGTTGTTGTTGTTTATTTGACGTTGTTGTTGTTTATTTGACATTGTTGTTGTTGTTGTTGTTGTTTATTTGACGGTGTTGTTGTTGTTGACATTGTTGTTGTTGTTGTTGTTTATTTGACGTTATTGTTGTTTATTTGATATCGTTGTTGTGGTTGACGTTGTTGTTGTTTATTTGACGTTGTTGTTGTTGTTGTTTTTGTTTATTTGACGTTGTTGTTGTTGTTGTTGTTTTTGTTTATTTGACGATGTTGTTGTTGACGTTGTTGTTGTTGTTTATTTGACGTTGTTGTTGTTGTTTATTTGACGTTGTTGTTGTTTATTTGAGATTGTTGTTGTTGTTGTTTATTTGACGTTGTTGTTGTTGTTGTTATTTATTTGACGTTGTTGTTGTTTATTTGACGTTGTTGTTGTTGTTGACGTTGTTGTTGTTGTTTATTTGACGTTGTTGTTGTTGTTGATGTTGTTGTTGGTGTTGTTTATTTGATGTTGTTGTTGACGTTGTTGTTGTTTTTTATTTGACGTTGTTATTGTTGACGTTGTTGTTGTTGTTTATTTGGCGTTGTTGTTGTTGTTGTTGTTGTTTATTTGACGTTGTTGTTGTTGTTGTTGTTTATTTGACGTTGTTAATGTTGTTGACGTTGTTGTTGTTATTGTTGTTTATTTCACGTTGTTGTTGTTCTTGTTATTGTTGTTGTTGTTGTTGTTTATTTGACATTGTTGTTGTTATTTATTTGACGTTGTTGTTGTTGTTGTTTATATGACGTTGTTGTTGTTGTTGACGTTGTCGTTGTTGTTTATTTGACGTTGTTGTTGTTGACGTTGTTGTTGTTGTTGTTGTTTATTTGACGTTGTTGTTGTTGTTTATTTGACGTTGTTCTTGTTGTTGTTGTTTATTTGACGTTGTTGTTGTTGTTGACGTTGTTGTTGTTATTGTTTATTTGACGTTGTTGTTGTTGTTGACGTTGTTGTTGTTGTTGTTTATTTGACGTTGTTGTTGTTGTTTATTTGACATTGTTTTTGTTTATTTGACGTTGTTCTTGTTGTTGTTGTTTATTTGACATTGTTGTTGTTGTTTATTTGACGGTGTTGTTGTTGTTGTTGTTGTTTATTTGTTGTTGTTGATGTTTATTTGATGTTGTTGTTATTGTTGATGTTGTTGTTGTTTATTTGACGTTGTTGTTGTTGTTCTTGTTGTTGTTTATTTGACGTTGTTATTGTTGTTGTTTATTTGACATTGTTGTTGTTGTTGTTGTTGTTGACGTTGTTGTTGTTGTTGTTTATTTGACGTTGTTGTTGTTGTTGTTTATTTGACTTTGTTGTTGTTGTTGACGTTGTTGTTGTTGTTGTTGTTTATTTGACGTTGTTGTTGTTTATTTGACATTGTTGTTGTTGTTGACGTTGTTGTTGTTGTTGTTGTTGTTGTTTATTTGACGTTGTTGTTGTTGTTGTTTATTTGACATTGTTGTTGTTGTTGACGGTGTTGTTGTTGTTGTTGTTTATTTGACATTGTTGTTGTTGTTGTTGACGTTGTTGTTTTTGTTATTTATTTGACGTTGTTGTTGTTGTTATTTATTTGACGTTGTTGTTGTTGACGTTGTTATTGTTGTTGTTGTTGTTGTTTATTGGACGTTGTTGTTGTTTATTTGATGTAGTTGTTGTTGTTGTTGACGTTGTTGTTGTTGTTGTTTATTTGATGTTTTTGTTATCGTTGATGTTGTTGTTGTTTATTTGACGGTATTGTTGTTGTTTTTTATTTGACTTTGTTGTTGTTATTATTGTTGTTGTTTATTTGACGTTGTTATTGTTGCTTATTTGACGTTGTTGTTGTTGTTGTTTGTTTGACGTTGTGGTTGATGTTGTTGTTTATTTGACGTTGTTAATGTTGTTGACGTTGTTGTTTATGTGACGTTGTTGTTGGTGTTGTTGTTGTATTTGTTGTTGTTGTTGTTGCTTATTTGACGTTGTTGTTTATTTGACGTTGTTGTTGCTGTTGTTTATTTGACGTTGTTGTTGTTTATTTGACATTGTTGTTGTTGTTGTTTATTTGACGGTGTTGTTGTTGTTGACATTGTTGTTGTTGTTGTTGTTTATTTGACGTTGATGTTGTTGTTGTTTATTTGACGTTGTTAATGTTGTTGACGTTGTTGTTGTTATTGTTGTTTATTTCACGTTGTTGTTGTTCTTGTAATTGTTGTTGTTGTTGTTGTTGTTGTTTATTCGACATTATTGTAGTTGTTGTTGTTATTTATTTGACGTTGTTGTTGTTTATTTGACGTTGTTGTTGTTGTTGTTGACATTGTTGTTGTTGTTTATTTGACGTCGTTGTTGTTGTTGTTGACGTTGTTGTTGGTGTTGTTTATTTGACGTTGTTGTTGTTGACGTTGTTGTTGTTAATTTGACGTTGTTGTTGTTGTTGACGTTGTTGTTGTTGTTGTTTATTTGACGTTATTGTTGTTTATTTGATATTGTTGTTGTGGTTGACGTTGTTGTTGTTTATTTGACGTTGTTGTTGTTGTTGTTGTTTATTTGACGTTGTTGTTGTTGTTGTTGTTGTTGTTGTTGTTGTTGTTGTTTTTGTTTATTTGACGTTATTGTTGTTGACGTTGTTGTTGTTGTTTATTTGATGTTGTTGTTGTTGTTTATTTGACGTTGTTGTTGTTGTTTATTTGAGATTGTTGTTGTTGTTGTTTATTTGACGTTGTTGTTGTTTATTTGACGTTGTTGTTGTTGTTGACGTTGTTGTTGTTGTTTATTTGACGTTGTTGTTGTTGTTGACGTTGTTGTTGTTGTTTATTTGACGTTGTTGTTGTTGTTGACGTTGTTGTTGTTGTTATTTATTTGACGTTGTTGTTGTTGTTGTTTATTTGACATTGTTGTTGTTGTTGATGGTGTTGTTGTTGTTGTTGTTTATTTGACATTGTTGTTGTTGTTGTTGTTGACGTTGTTGTTTTTGTTATTTATTTGACGTTGTTGTTGTTGTTATTTATTTGACGTTGTTGTTGTTGACGTTGTTGTTGTTGTTGTTGTTTATTTGACGTTGTTATTGTTTATTTGATGTAGTTGTTGTTGTTGACGTTGTTGTTGTTGTTGTTGTTGTTTATTTGATGTTTTTGTTGTCGTTGATGTTGTTGTTGTTTATTTGACGGTATTGTTGTTGTTTTTTATTTGACTTTGTTGTTGTTGATATTATTATTGTTGTTGTTTTTACGTTGTTATTGTTGCTTATTTGACGTTGTTGTTGTTGTTTGTTTGACGTTGTGGTTGATGTTATTTATTTGACGTTGTTGTTGTTGTTTATTTGACGTTGTTGTTGTTGTTTATTTGACGTTGTTATTGTTGTTTATTTGACGTTGTTTTTGTTATTTGACGTTGTTGTTGGTGTTGTTGTTGTATTTGTTGTTGTTGTTGTTGCTTATTTGACGTTGTTGTTTATTTGACGTTGTTGTTGTTGTTGTTTATTTGACGTTGTTGTTGTTTATTTGACATTGTTGTTGTTGTTGTTGTTGTTTATTTGACGGTGTTGTTGTTGTTGACATTGTTGTTGTTGTTGTTGTTGTTGTTTATTTGACGTTGATGTTGTTGTTGTTTATTTGACGTTGTTAATGTTGTTGACGTTATTGTTGTTATTGTTGTTTATTTCATGTTGTTGTTGTTCTTGTAATTGTTGTTGTTGTTGTTATTGTTTATTCGACATTGTTGTTGTTGTTGTTGTTATTTATTTGACGTTGTTGTTGTTTATTTGACGTTGTTGTTGTTGTTGACATTGTTGTTGTTGTTTATTTGACGTTGTTGTTGTTGTTGTTGACGTTGTTGTTGGTGTTGTTTATTTGACGTTGTTGTTGTTGACGTTGTTGTTGTTAATTTGACGTTGTTGTTGTTGTTGTTTATTTGACGTTATTGTTGTTGTGGTTGACGTTGTTGTTGTTTATTTGACGTTGTTGTTGTTGTTGTTGTTTATTTGACGTTGTTGTTGTTGTTGTTTTTGTTTATTTGACGTTATTGTTGTTGACGTTGTTGTTGTTATTTATTTGACGTTGTTGTTGTTGTTTATTTGACGTTGTTGTTGTTGTTTATTTGAGATTGTTGTTGTTGTTGTTGTTGTTTATTTGACGTTGTTGTTGTTGTTGTTATTTATTTGACGTTGTTGTTGTTTATTTGACGTTGTTGTTGTTGTTGTTGACGTTGTTGTTGTTGTTTATTTGACGTTGTTGTTGTTGTTGACGTTGTTGTTGGTGTTGTTTATTTAATGTTGTTGTTGTTGACGTTGTTGTTGTTGTTGTTGTTTATTTGACGTTGTTATTGTTGACGTTGTTGTTGTTGTTTATTTGGCGTTGTTGTTGTTGTTGTTGTTTATTTGACATTGTTGTTGTTGTTGTTTATTTGACGTTGTTGTTGTTGTTGTATTTGTTGTTGTTGTTGTTGCTTATTTGACGTTGTTGTTATTGTTGTTTATTTGACGTTGTTGTTGCTGTTGTTTATTTGAAGTTGTTGTTGTTGTTGTTTATTTGACGTTGTTTTTGTTTTTGACATTGTTGTCGTTGTTGTTGTTGTTTATTTGACGTTGTTGTTGTTGTTTATTTGACGTTGTTAATGTTGTTGGCGTTGTTGTTGTTATTGTTGT
This sequence comes from Vicia faba, assembly GCA_948472305.1. Lineage (NCBI taxonomy): Eukaryota > Viridiplantae > Streptophyta > Magnoliopsida > Fabales > Fabaceae > Vicia > Vicia faba. The sequence goes on from OX451738.1 coordinate 467,312,469, forward strand.
TTATTTCACGTTGTTGTTGTTCTTTTTATTGTTGTTGTTGTTGTTTATTTGACATTGTTGTTGTTATTTATTTGACGTTGTTGTTGTTGTTTATTTGACGTTGTTGTTGTTGTTTATTTTATGTTGTTGTTGTTGTTTATTTGACGTTGTTGTTGTTGTTGTTGTTGTTTATTTGACGTTGTTGTTGTTATTTGATGTTGTTGTCGTTGTTGTATTTGTTGTTGTTGTATTTGTTGTTGTTGTTGTTTATTTGACGTTGTTGATAATGTTTATTTGACATTGTAGTTGTTGTTGACGTTGTTGTATTTGTTGTTGTTGTTGTTTATTTGACGTTGTTGATGTTGTTGTTTATTTGACATTGTTGTTATTGTTGACATTGTTGTTATTGTTGTTTATTTGACGTTGTTGTTGTTGTCGACAATGTTATTGTTGTTGTTTATTTGACATTGTTGTTGTTATTGTTTATTTGACGTTGTTGTTGTTGTTGTTTATTTGACGTTGTTGTTGTTGTTGTTGTTTATTTGACGTTGTTGTTGTTGTTGATGTTGTTGTTGTTATTTATTTAACGTTGTTGTTGTAGTTGTTTATTTGACGTTGTTGTTGTTGTTGTTTATTTGACGTTGTTGTTGTTGTTTATTTGACGTTGTTGTTGTTGACGATGTTGTTGTTGTTGTTTATTTGACATTGTTGTTGTTGTTGACGTTGTTGTTGTTGTTTATTTGACTTTGTTGTTGTTGTTGACGTTGTTGTTGTTGACTTTGTTGTTGTTGTTTACTTGACGTTGTTGTTGTTGTTGTTGACGTTGTTGTTCTTGTTGTTGTTTATTTGACGTTGTTGTTGTTGTTTATTTGGCATTGTTGTTGTTGTTGACGGTGTTGTTCTTGTTGTTTATTTGACATTGTTGTTATTGTTGTTGTTGACGTTGTTGTTGTTGTTTTTTATTTGACGTTGTTGTTGTTGTTGTTGTTGTTATTGTTTATTTGACGTTGTTGTTGTTGTTGTTGTTTATTTGATGTTGTTGTTGTTGTTTATTTGACGTTATTGTTGTTGACGTTGTTGTTGTTGTTGTTTATTTGACGTTGTTGTTGTTTATTTGATGTAGTTGTTGTTGTTGACGTTGTTGTTGTTGTTGTTGTTTATTTGACGTTTTTGTTGTCGTTGATGTTGTTGTTGTTTATTTGACAATATTGTTGTTGTTGTTTATTTGACTTTGTTGTTGTTGTTGTTGTTATTATTGTTGTTGTTGTTTATTTGACGTTGTTGTGGTTACTTATTTGACGTTGTTGTTGTTGTTGTTATTTATTTGACGATGTTGTTGTTGTTGACATTGTTGTTGTTGTTGTTTATTTGACGTTGTTGTTGTTGTTTATTTGACGTTGTTGTTATTGTTGACGTTGTTGTTGTTGTTATTTATTTGACGTTGTTGTTGTTGTTTATTTGATGTTGTTGTTGTTGTTTATTTGACGTTGTTCTTGTTCTTGTTGTTTATTTGACATTGTTGTTGTTGTTGTTGTTGTTTATTTGACGTTGTTGTTGTTGTTGTTGTTTATTTGTTGTTGTTGTTGTTTATTTGACGTTGTTGTTTTGACGTTGTTGTTGTTGTTCATTTGACGTTGTTGTTGTTGTTGACATAGTTGTTGTTGTTGTTGTTTATTTGACGTTGTTGTTATTGTTGATGTTGTTGTTGTTTATTTGACGTTGTTGTTGTTGTTGTTGTTCTTGTTGTTGTTTATTTGATGTTGTTGTTGTTGTTGTTTATTTGACGTTGTTGTTGTTGTTGACGATGTTGTTGTTGTTGTTTATTTGACGTTGTTGTTGTTGTTGACGTTGTTGTTGTTGTTGTTTATTTGACTTTGTTGTTGTTGTTGACGTTGTTGTTGTTGTTGACTTTGTTGGTGTTGTTTATTTGACGTTGTTGTTGTTGTTGACGTTGTTGTTGTTGTTGTTTATTTATCGTTGTTGTTGTTGTTGTTGTTGTTTATTTGACATTGTTGTTGTTGATGACGGTGTTGTTGTTGTTGTTTATTTGACATTGTTGTTGTTGTTGTTTACATTGTTGTTCTTGTTGTTGTTTATTTGACATTGTTGTTGTTGTTTATTTGACATTGTTGTTGTTGTTGACGGTGTTGTTCTTGTTGTTTATTTGACATTGTTGTTATTGTTGTTGTTGACGTTGTTGTTGTTGTTGTTGTTGTTGTTGATATTGTTTATTTGACGTTGTTGTTGTTGTTGTTGTTTATTTGATGTTGTTGTTGTTGTTTATTTGACGTTGTTGTTGTTGACGTTGTTGTTGTTGTTGTTATTGTTTATTTGACGTTGTTGTTGTTTATTTGATGTAGTTGTTGTTGTTGACGTTGTTGTTGTTGTTGTTGTTTATTTGACGTTTTTGTTGTCGTTGATGTTGTTGTTGTTGTTATTATTGTTGTTGTTGTTTATTTGACGTTGTTGTGGTTGCTTATTTGACGTTGTTGTTTTTGTTGTTATTTATTTGACGTTGTTGTTGTTGTTGACGTTGTTGTTGTTGTTTATTTGACGTTGTTGTTGTTGTTGTTGTTTATTTGACGTTGTTGTTATTGTTGACGTTGTTGTTGTTATTTATTTGACGTTGTTGTTGTTGTTGTTTATTTGACGTTGTTGTTGTTGTTTATTTGACGTTGTTCTTGTTGTTGTTGTTTATTTGACATTGTTATTGTTGTTGTTTATTTGACGTTGTTGTTGTTGTTGTTGTTTATTTGTTGTTGTTGTTGTTTATTTGACGTTGTTGTTTTGACGTTGTTGTTGTTGTTGTTGTTCGTTTGACGTTGTTGTTGTTGTTGACATAGTTGTTGTTGTTGTTTATTTGACGTTGTTGTTATTGTTGATGTTGTTGTTGTTTATTTGACGTTGTTGTTGTTGTTGTTGTTGTTGTTCTTGTTGTTGTTTATTTGACGTTGTTGTTGTTGTTGACGATGTTGTTGTTGCTGTTTATTTGACGTTGTTGTTGTTGTTGACGTTGTTGTTGTTGTTGTTTATTTGACTTTGTTGTTGTTGTTGACGTTGTTGTTATTGTTGACTTTGTTGTTGTTGTTTATTTGACGTTGTTGTTGTTGTTGACGTTGTTGTTGTTGTTGTTTATTTGACGTTGTTGTTGTTTATTTGACATTGTTGTTGTTGTTGACGTTGTTGTTGTTGTTGTTGTTTATTTGACGTTGTTGTTGTTGTTGTTGTTTATTTGACATTGTTGTTGTTGTTGACGGTGTTGTTTTTGTTATTTATTTGACGTTGTTGTTGTTGTTATTTATTTGACGTTGTTGTTGTTGACGTTGTTGTTGTTGTTGTTGTTTATTTGACGTTGTAGTTGTTTATTTGATGTAGTTGTTATTGTTGACGTTGTTGTTGTTGTTGTTTATTTGATGTTTTTGTTATCGTTGATGTTGTTGTTGTTTATTTGACGGTATTGTTGTTGTTTTTTATTTGACTTTGTTGTTGTTGTTATTATTGTTGTTGTTTATTTGACGTTGTTATTGTTGCTTATTTGACATTGTTGTTGTTGTTGTTTGTTTGACGTTGTGGTTGATGTTATTTATTTGACGTTGTTGTTGTTGTTTATTTGACGTTGTTGTTGTTGTTGTTTATTTGACGTTGTTATTGTTGTTTATTTGACGTTGTTTTTGTTATTTGACGTTGTTGTTGGTGTTGTTGTTGTATTTGTTGTTGTTGTTGTTGCTTATTTGACGTTGTTGTTTATTTGACGTTGTTGTTGCTGTTGTTTATTTGACGTTGTTGTTGTTTATTTGACATTGTTGTTGTTGTTGTTGTTGTTTATTTGACGGTGTTGTTGTTGTTGACATTGTTGTTGTTGTTGTTGTTTATTTGACGTTGATGTTGTTGTTGTTTATTTGACGTCGTTAATGTTGTTGACGTTGTTGTTGTTATTGTTGTTTATTTCACGTTGTTGTTGTTCTTGTAATTGTTGTTGTTGTTGTTGTTGTTGTTGTTTATTCGACATTGTTGTTGTTGTTGTTGTTATTTATTTGACGTTGTTGTTGTTTATTTGACGTTGTTGTTGTTGTTGACATTGTTGTTGTTGTTTATTTGACGTTGTTGTTGTTGTTGTTGACGTTGTTGTTGGTGTTGTTTATTTGACGTTGTTGTTGTTGACGTTGTTGTTGTTAATTTGACGTTGTTGTTGTTGTTGACGTTGTTGTTGTTGTTGTTTATTTGACGTTATTGTTGTTTATTTGATATTGTTGTTGTGGTTGACGTTGTTGTTGTTTATTTGACGTTGTTGTTGTTGTTGTTGTTTATTTGACGTTGTTGTTGTTGTTGTTGTTTTTGTTTAATTGACGTTATTGTTGTTGACGTTGTTGTTGTTGTTGTTTATTTGACGTTGTTGTTGTTGTTTATTTGACGTTGTTGTTGTTGTTTATTTGAGATTGTTGTTGTTGTTGTTGTTGTTGTTATTTATTTGACGTTGTTGTTGTTTATTTGACGTTGTTGTTGTTGTTGACGTTGTTGTTGTTATTTATTTGACGTTGTTGTTATTGTTGACATTGTTGTTGGTGTTGTTTATTTGATGTTGTTGTTGTTGACGTTGTTGTTGTTGTTGTTTATTTGACGTTGTTATTGTTGACGTTGTTGTTTTTGTTTATTTGGCATTGTTGTTGTTGTTGTTGTTGTTGTTTATTTGACGTTGTTGTTGTTGTTGTTGTTTATTTGACGTTGTTGTTGTTGTTGTTGTATTTGTTGTTGTTGTTGTTGCTTATTTGACGTTGTTGTTATTGTTGTTTATTTGACGTTGTTGTTGATGTTGTTTATTTGACGTTGTTGTTGTTGTTGTTGTTTATTTGACGTTGTTTTTGTTGTTGACATTGTTGTTGTTGTTGTTGTTGTTTATTTGACATTGTTGTTGTTGTTGTTTATTTGACGTTGTTAATGTTGTTGACGTTGTTGTTGTTATTGTTGTTTATTTCACGTTGTTGTTGTTCTTGTTATTGTTGTTGTTGTTGTTTATTTGACATTGTTGTTGTTATTTATTTGACGTTGTTGTTGTTGTTTATTTGACGTTGTTGTTGTTGTTGTTTATTTGATGTTGTTGTTGTTGTTTATTTGACGTTGTTGTTGTTGTTGTTGTTGTTTATTTGACGTTGTTGTTGTTATTTGATGTTGTTGTCGTTGTTGTATTTGTTGTTGTTGTATTTGTTGTTGTTGTTGTTGTTTATTTGACGTTGTTGATAATGTTTATTTGACATTGTAGTTGTTGTTGACGTTGTTGTATTTGTTGTTGTTGTTGTTGTTTATTTGACGTTGTTGATGTTGTTGTTTATTTGACATTGTTGTTATTGTTGACATTGTTGTTATTGTTGTTTATTTGACGTTGTTGTTGTTGTCGACGTTGTTATTGTTGTTGTTGTTTATTTGACATTGTTGTTGTTGTTATTGTTTATTTGACGTTGTTGTTGTTATTGTTTATTTGACGTTGTTGTTGTTGTTGTTGTTGTTTATTTGACGTTGTTGTTGTTGTTGATGTTGTTGTTGTTATTTATTTAACGTTGTTGTTGTTGTTGTTTATTTGACGTTGTTGTTGTTGTTTATTTGACGTTGTTGTTGTTGTTGTTTATTTGACGTTGTTGTTGTTGACGATGTTGTTGTTGTTGTTTATTTGACATTGTTGTTGTTGTTGACGTTGTTGTTGTTGTTTATTTGACTTTGTTGTTGTTGTTGACGTTGTTGTTGTTGACTTTGTTGTTGTTGTTTATTTGACGTTGTTGTTGTTGTTGACGTTGTTGTTCTTGTTGTTGTTTATTTGACGTTGTTGTTGTTGTTTATTTGGCATTGTTGTTGTTGTTGACAGTGTTGTTCTTGTTGTTTATTTGACATTGTTGTTATTGTTGTTGTTGACGTTGTTGTTGTTGTTTTTTATTTGACGTTGTTGTTGTTGTTGTTGTTGTTGTTATTGTTTATTTGACGTTGTTGTTGTTGTTGTTTATTTGATGTTGTTGTTGTTGTTTATTTGACGTTATTGTTGTTGACGTTGTTGTTGTTGTTGTTTATTTGACGTTGTTGTTGTTTATTTGATATAGTTGTTGTTGTTGACGTTGTTGTTGTTGTTGTTGTTTATTTGACGTTTTTGTTGTCGTTGATGTTGTTGTTGTTTATTTGACAGTATTGTTGTTGTTGTTTATTTGACTTTGTTGTTGTTGTTGTTATTATTGTTGTTGTTGTTTATTTGACGTTGTTGTGGTTACTTATTTGACGTTGTTGTTGTTGTTGTTGTTATTTATTTGACGATGTTGTTGTTGTTGACGTTGTTGTTGTTGTTTATTTGACGTTGTTGTTGTTGTTTATTTGACATTGTTATTGTTGTTGTTTATTTGACGTTGTTGTTGTTGACGATGTTGTTGTTGTTGTTTATTTGACATTGTTGTTGTTGTTGACGTTGTTGTTGTTGTTGACGTTGTTGTTGTTGTTTATTTGACTTTGTTGTTGTTGTTGACGTTGTTGTTGTTGACTTTGTTGTTGTTGTTTATTTGACGTTGTTGTTGTTGTTGTTGACGTTGTTGTTCTTGTTGTTGTTTATTTGACGTTGTTGTTGTTGTTTATTTGGCATTGTTGTTGTTGTTGACAGTGTTGTTCTTGTTGTTTATTTGACATTGTTGTTATTGTTGTTGTTGACGTTGTTGTTGTTGTTTTTTATTTGACGTTGTTGTTGTTGTTGTTGTTGTTATTGTTTATTTGACGTTGTTGTTGTTGTTGTTTATTTGATGGTGTTGTTGTTGTTTATTTGACGTTATCGTTGTTGACGTTGTTGTTGTTGTTGTTTATTTGACGTTGTTGTTGTTTATTTGATGTAGTTGTTGTTGTTGACGTTGTTGTTGTTGTTGTTGGTTATTTGACGTTTTTGTTGTCGTTGATGTTGTTGTTGTTTATTTGACAGTATTGTTGTTGTTGTTTATTTGACTTTGTTGTTGTGTTTGTTATTATTGTTGTTGTTGTTTATTTGACGTTGTTGTGGTTACTTATTTGACGTTGTTGTTGTTGTTGTTATTTATTTGACGATGTTGTTGTTGTTGACGTTGTTGTTGTTGTTTATTTGACGTTGTTGTTGTTGTTTATTTGACGTTGTTGTTATTGTTGACGATGTTGTTGTTGTTATTTATTTGACGTTGTTATTGTTGTTTATTTGATGTTGTTGTTGTTGTTTATTTGACGTTGTTCTTGTTCTTGTTGTTTATTTGACATTGTTGTTGTTGTTGTTGTTTATTTGACGTTGTTGTTGTTGTTGTTGTATTTTATTTGTTGTTGTTGTTGTTTATTAAACGTTGTTGTTTTGACGTTGTTGTTGTTATTCATTTAACGTTGTTGTTGTTGTTGACATAGTTGTTGTTGTTGTTGTTTATTTGACTTGTTGTTATTGTTGATGTTGTTGTTGTTTATTTGACGTTGTTGTTGTTGTTGTTGTTCTTGTTGTTGTTTATTTGATGTTGTTGTTGTTGTTGTTTATTTGACGTTGTTGTTGTTATTGACGATGTTGTTGTTGTTGTTTATTTGACGTTGTTGTTGTTGTTGACGTTGTTGTTGTTGTTGTTGTTTATTTGACGTTGTTGTTGTTGTTTATTTGACATTGTTGTTGTTGTTGACGGTGTTGTTGTTGTTGTTGTTGTTTATTTGACATTGTTGTTGTTGTTGTTGTTGACGTTGTTGTTTTTGTTATTTATTTGACGTTGTTGTTGTTGTTATTTATTTGACGTTGTTGTTGTTGACGTTGTTGTTGTTGTTGTTGTTGTTGTTTATTTGACGTTGTTGTTGTTTATTTGATGTAGTTGTTATTGTTGACGTTGTTGTTGTTGTTGTTGTTTATTTGATGTTTTTGTTATCGTTGATGTTGTTGTTGTTTATTTGACGGTATTGTTGTTGTTTTTTATTTGACTTTGTTGTTGTTGTTATTATTGTTGTTGTTTATTTGACGTTGTTATTGTTGCTTATTTGACGTTGTTGTTGTTGTTGTTTGTTTGACGTTGTGGTTGATGTTATTTATTTGACGTTGTTGTTGTTGTTTATTTGACGTTGTTGTTGTTGTTGTTTATTTGACGTTGTTATTGTTGTTTATTTGACGTTGTTTTTGTTATTTGACGTTGTTGTTGGTGTTGTTGTTGTATTTGTTGTTGTTGTTGTTGCTTATTTGACGTTGTTGTTTATTTGACGTTGTTGTTGCTGTTGTTTATTTGACGTTGTTGTTGTTTATTTGACATTGTTGTTGTTGTTGTTGTTTATTTGACGGTGTTGTTGTTGTTGACATTGTTGTTGTTGTTGTTGTTGTTTATTTGACGTTGATGTTGTTGTTGTTTATTTGACGTTGTTAATGTTGTTGACGTTGTTGTTGTTATTGTTGTTTATTTCACGTTGTTGTTGTTCTTGTAATTGTTGTTGTTGTTGTTGTTGTTGTTTATTCGACATTGTTGTTGTTGTTGTTGTTGTTATTTATTTGACGTTGTTGTTATTTATTTGACGTTGTTGTTGTTGTTGACATTGTTGTTGTTGTTTATTTGACGTTGTTGTTGTTGTTGTTGACGTTGTTGTTGGTGTTGTTTATTTGACGTTGTTGTTGTTGACGTTGTTGTTGTTAATTTGACGTTGTTGTTGTTGTTGTTTATTTGACGTTATTGTTGTTTATTTGATATTGTTGTTGTGGTTGACGTTGTTGTTGTTTATTTGACGTTGTTGTTGTTGTTGTTGTTGTTTATTTGACGTTGTTGTTGTTGTTGTTTTTGTTTATTTGACGTTATTGTTGTTGACGTTGTTGTTGTTGTTTATTTGACGTTATTGTTGTTGTTTATTTGACGTTGTTGTTGTTGTTTATTTGAGATTGTTGTTGTTGTTGTTGTTGTTGTTATTTATTTGACGTTGTTGTTGTTTATTTAACGTTGTTGTTGTTGTTGACGTTGTTGTTGTTGTTTATTTGACGTTGTTGTTGTTGTTGACGTTGTTGTTGGTGTTGTTTATTTGATGTTGTTGTTGTTGACGTTGTTGTTGTTGTTGTTTATTTGACGTTGTTATTGTTGACGTTGTTGTTGTTGTTTATTTGGCGTTGTTGTTGTTGTTGTTGTTGTTTATTTGACGTTGTTGTTGTTGTTGTTTATTTGACGTTGTTGTTGTTGTTGTTGTTGTTGTATTTGTTGTTGTTGTTGTTGCTTATTTGACGTTGTTGTTATTGTTGTTTATTTGACGTTGTTGTTGATGTTGTTTATTTGACGTTGTTGTTGTTGTTGTTGTTTATTTGACGTTGTTTTTGTTGTTGACATTGTTGTTGTTGTTGTTGTTGTTTATTTGACGTTGTTGTTGTTGTTTATTCGACGTTGTTAATGTTGTTGACGTTGTTGTTGTTATTGTTGTTTATTTCACGTTGTTGTTGTTCTTGTTATTGTTGTTGTTGTTGTTTATTTGACATTGTTGTTGTTATTTAATTGACGTTGTTGTTGTTGTTTATTTGACGTTGTTGTTGTTGTTGTTTATTTGATGTTGTTGTTGTTGTTTATTTGACGTTGTTGTTGTTGTTGTTGTTTATTTGACGTTGTTGTTGTTATTTGATGTTGTTGTCGTTGTTGTATTTGTTGTTGTTGTATTTGTTGTTGTTGTTGTTGTTGTTTATTTGACGTTGTTGATAATGTTTATTTGACATTGTAGTTGTTGTTGACGTTGTTGTATTTGTTGTTGTTGTTGTTATTGTTTATTTGACGTTGTTGATGTTGTTGTTTATTTGACATTGTTGTTATTGTTGACATTGTTGTTATTGTTGTTTATTTGACGTTGTTGTTGTTGTCGACGTTGTTATTGTTGTTGTTTATTTGACATTGTTGTTGTTGTTATTGTTTATTTGACGTTGTTGTTGTTATTGTTTATTTGACGTTGTTGTTGTTGTTGTTGTTTATTTGACGTTGTTGTTGTTGTTGATGTTGTTGTTGTTATTTATTTAACGTTGTTGTTGTTGTTGTTTATTTGACGTTGTTGTTGTTGTTTATTTGACGTTGTTGTTGTTGTTGTTGTTGTTTATTTGACGTTGTTGTTGTTGACGATGTTGTTGTTGTTGTTTATTTGACATTGTTGTTGTTGTTGACGTTGTTGTTGTTGTTGACGTTGTTGTTGTTGTTTATTTGACTTTGTTGTTGTTGTTGACGTTGTTGTTGTTGACTTTGTTGTTGTTGTTTATTTGACGTTGTTGTTGTTGTTGTTGACGTTGTTGTTCTTGTTGTTGTTTATTTGACGTTATTGTTGTTTATTTGGCATTGTTGTTGTTGTTGACAGTGTTGTTCTTGTTGTTTATTTGACATTGTTGTTATTGTTGTTGTTGACGTTGTTGTTGTTGTTTTTTATTTGACGTTGTTGTTGTTGTTGTTGTTGTTATTGTTTATTTGACGTTGTTGTTGTTGTTGTTTATTTGATGTTGTTGTTGTTGTTGTTTATTTGACGTTATTGTTGTTGACGTTGTTGTTGTTGTTGTTGTTGTTTATTTGACGTTGTTGTTGTTTATTTGATGTAGTTGTTGTTGTTGACGTTGTTGTTGTTGTTGTTGTTGTTGTTGTTGTTGTTTATTTGACGTTTTTGTTGTTGTTGATGTTGTTGTTGTTTATTTGACAGTATTGTTGTTGTTGTTTATTTGACTTTGTTGTTGTTGTTGTTATTATTGTTGTTGTTGTTTATTTGACGTTGTTGTGGTTACTTATTTGACGTTGTTGTTGTTGTTGTTATTTATTTGACGATGTTGTTGTTGTTGACGTTGTTGTTGTTGTTTATTTGACGTTGTTGTTGTTGTTTATTTGACGTTGTTGTTATTGTTGACGTTGTTGTTGTTGTTATTTATTTGACGTTGTTGTTGTTGTTTATTTGATGTTGTTGTTGTTGTTGTTTATTTGACGTTGTTCTTGTTCTTGTTGTTTATTTGACAATTTTGTTGTTGTTGTTGTTTATTTGACGTTGTTGTTGTTGTTGTTGTTTATTTGTTGTTGTTGTTGTTTATTTGACGTTGTTGTTTTGACGTTGTTGTTGTTATTCATTTGACGTTGTTGTTGTTGTTGACATAGTTGTTGTTGTTGTTGTTTATTTGACGTTGTTGTTATTGTTGATGTTGTTGTTGTTTATTTGACGTTGTTGTTGTTGTTGTTGTTCTTGTTGTTGTTTATTTGATGTTGTTGTTGTTGTTGTTGTTTATTTGACGTTGTTGTTGTTGTTGACGTTGTTGTTGTTGTTTATTTGACTTTGTTGTTGTTGTTGACGTTGTTGTTGTTGTTGACTTTGTTGGTGTTGTTTATTTGACGTTGTTGTTGTTGTTGACGTTGTTGTTGTTGTTGTTGTTTATTTAACGTTGTTGTTGTTGTTGTTTATTTGACATTGTTGTTGTTGATGACGGTGTTGTTGTTGTTGTTTATTTGACATTGTTGTTGTTGTTGTTTACATTATTGTTCTTGTTGTTGTTTATTTGACATTGTTGTTGTTGTTTATTTGACATTGTTGTTGTTGTTGACGGTGTTGTTCTTGTTGTTTATTTGACATTGTTGTTATTGTTGTTGTTGACGTTGTTGTTGTTGTTTTTTATTTGACGTTGTTGTTGTTGTTATTGTTTATTTTTACGTTATTGTTGTTGTTGTTGTTGTTTATTTGATGTTGTTGTTGTTGTTTATTTGACGTTGTTGTTGTTGTTGTTATTGTTTATTTGACGTTGTTGTTGTTTATTTGATGTAGTTGTTGTTGTTGACGTTGTTGTTGTTGTTGTTGTTTATTTGACATTTTTGTTGTCGTTGATGTTGTTATTGTTGTTATTATTGTTGTTGTTGTTTATTTGACGTTGTTGTGGTTGCTTATTAGACGTTGTTGTTGTTGTTGTTATTTATTTGACGTTGTTGTTGTTGTTGACATTGTTGTTGTTGTTTATTTGACGTTGTTGTTGTTGTTGTTTATTTGACGTTGTTGTTGTTGTTATTTATTTGACGTTGTTGTTGTTGTTGTTTATTTGACGTTGTTGTTGTTGTTTATTTGACATTGTTCTTGTTGTTGTTGTTTATTTGACATTGTTGTTGTTGTTGTTGTTGTTTATTTGACGTTGTTGTTGTTGTTTATTTGTTGTTGTTGTTGTTTATTTGACGTTGTTGTTTTGACGTTGTTGTTGTTGTTGTTCATTTGACGTTGTTGTTGTTGGTGACATAGTTGTTGTTGTTGTTTATTTGACGTTGTTGTTATTGTTGATGTTGTTGTTGTTTATTTGACGTTGTTGTTGTTGTTGTTGTTCTTGTTGTTGTTTATTTGACGTTGTTGTTGTTGTTGACGATGTTGTTGTTGTTGTTGTTGACGTTGTTGTTGTTGTTGTTTATTTGACTTTGTTGTTGTTGTTGTTGACGTTGTTGTTATTGTTGACTTTGTTGTTGTTGTTTATTTGACGTTGTTGTTGTTGTTTATTTGACGTTGTTGTTGTTGTTGACGTTGTTGTTGTTGTTGTTTATTTAACGTTGTTGTTGTTGTTTATTTGACATTGTTGTTGTTGTTGACGGTGTTGTTGTTGTTGTTTATTTGACATTGTTGTTGTTGTTGTTGACATTGTTGTTGTTGTTGACGTTGTTGTTGTTGTTATTTATTTGACGTTGTTGTTGTTGTTGTTGTTGTTTTTTATTTGACGTTGTTGTTGTTGTTTATTTGACGTTGTTGTTGTTGACGTTGTTGTTGTTGTTGTTGTTGTTGTTGTTGTTGTTGTTGTTTATTTGACGTTGTTGTTGTTTATTTGATGTAGTTGTTGTTGTTGACGTTATTGTTGTTGTTGTTTATTTGATGTTTTTGTTGTCGTTGATGTTGTTGTTGTTTATTAGACGGTATTGTTGTTGTTGTTTATTTGACTTTGTTGTTGTTGTTATTATTATTGATGTTGTTTATTTGACGTTGTTGTGGTTGCTTATTTGACGTTGTTGTTGTTGTTGTTTATTTGACATTGTTGTTGTTGATATTATTTATTTGACGTTGTTGTTGTTGTTGTTGTTTATTTGACGTTGTTGATGTTGTTGTTGTTGTTTATTTGACGTTGTTATTGTTGTTTATTTGACGTTGTTTTTGTTATTTGACGTTGTTGTTAGTGTTGTTGTTGTTGTATTTGTTGTTGTTGTTGCTTATTTGACGTTGTTGTTGTTGTTTATTTGACATTGTTGTTGCTGTTGTTTATCTGACGTTGTTGTTATTTATTTGACGTTGTCGTTGTCGTTGTTTATTTGACGTTGTTGTTGTTGTTGACATTGTTGTTGTTGTTGTTGTTGTTGTTTATTTGACGTTGTTCTTGTTGTTGTTTATTTGACGTTGTTAATGTTGCTGACGTTGTTGTTGTTATTGTTGTTTATTTCACATTGTTGTTGTTCTTGTTATTGTTGTTGTTGTTGTTGTTGTTGTTTATTTGACATTGTTGTTGTTGTTATTTATTTGACGTTGTTGTTGTTGTTGTTGTTGTTTATATGACGTTGTTGTTGTTGATGACGTTGTTGTTGTTGTTTATTTGACGTTGTTGTTGTTGACGTTGTTGTTGTTGTTGTTTATTTGACGTTGTTGTTGTTGTTTATTTGACATTGTTGTTGTTTATTTGACGTTGTTCTTGTTGTTGTTGTTTATTTGACATTGTTGTTGTTGTTGTTGTTGTTGTTGTTTATTTGACGGTGTTGTTATTGTTGTTGTTGTTTATTTGTTGTTGTTGTTGTTTATTTGATGTTGTTGTTATTGTTGATGTTGTTGTTGTTTATTTGACGTTGTTGTTGTTGTTGTTGTTGTTGTTGTTGTTGTTGTTGTTGTTCATTTGACGTTGTTATTGTTGTTGTTTATTTGACGTTGTTGTTGTTGTTGACGTTGTTGTTGTTGTTGTTTATTTGACATTGTTGTTGTTGTTGACGGTGTTGTTGTTGTTGTTGTTGCTTATTTGACATTGTTGTTGTTGTTGTTGTTGACGTTGTTGTTTTTGTTATTTATTTGACATTGTTGTTGTTGTTGTTTATTTGACGTTGTTGTTGTTGACGTTGTTGTTGTTGTTGTTGTTTATTTGACGTTGTTGTTGTTTATTTGATGTAGTTGTTGTTGTTGACGTTGTTGTTGTTGTTGTTTATTTGATGTTTTTGTTGTCGTTGATGTTGTTGTTGTTTATTTGACTTTGTTGTTGTTGTTGTTATTATTGTTGTTGTTTATTTGACGTTGTTATTGTTGCTTATTTGACGTTGTTGTTGTTGTTGTTGTTGTTTGTTTGACGTTGTGGTTGAAGTTATTTATTTGACGTTGTTGTTGTTGTTGTTTATTTGACGTTGTTGTTGTTCTTGTTGTTTATTGGACGTTGTTATTGTTGTTTATTTGACGTTGTTTTTGTTATTTGACGTTGTTGTTGGTGTTGTTGTTGTATTTGTTGTTGTTGTTGCTGCTTATTTGACGTTGTTGTTGTTTATTTGACGTTGTTGTTGCTGTTGTTTATTTGACGTTGTTGTTGATTATTTGACATTGTTGTTGTTGTTGTTGTTTATTTGACGGTGTTGTTGTTGTTGACATTGTTGTTGTTGTTGTTGTTGTTGATGTGACGTTGTTGTTGTTGTTTATTTGACGTTGTTAATGTTGTTGACATTTTTGTTGTTATTGTTGTTTATTTCACGTTGTTGTTGTTCTTGTAATTGTTGTTGTTGTTGTTTATTTGACGTTGTTGTTGTTGTTTTTATTTATTTGACGTTGTTGTTGTTTATTTGACGTTGTTGTTGTTGTTGACATTGTTGTTGTTGTTTATTTGACGTTGTTGTTGTTGTTGACGTTGTTGTTGGTGTTGTTTATTTGACGTTGTTGTTATTGACGTTGTTGTTATTTATTTGACGTTGTTGTTGTTGGCGTTGTTGTTGTTGGCGTTGTTGTTGTTTATTTGACGTTGTTGTTGTTGTTGACGTTGTTGTTGTTGTTGTTTATTTGACGTTATTGTTGTTTATTTGATATTGTTGTTGTGGTTGACGTTGTTGTTGTTGTTGTTTATTTGACGTTGTTGTTGTTGTTGTTGTTTATTTGACGTTGTTGTTGTTGTTTATTTGACGTTGTTGTTGTTGTTGTTGTTTTTGTTTATTTGACGTTGTTGTAGTTGTTGTTTATTTGATGTTGTTGTTGTTGTTGTTTATTTGACGTTGTTGTTGTTGTTTATTTGAGGTTGTTGTTGTTGTTTATTTGACGTTGTTGTTGTTAATTATTTGACGTTGTTGTTGTTTATTTGACGTTGTTGTTGTTGTTGACGTTGTTGTTGTTGTTGTTTATTTGACGTTGTTGTTGTTGTTGACGTTGTTGTTGGTGTTGTTTATTTGTTGTTGTTGTTGTTGACGTTGTTGCTGTTTATTTGACGTTGTTGTTATTGTTGTTTATTTGACATTGTTGTTGTTTATTTGACATTGTTGTTGTTGTTGACGTTGTTGTTGTTGTTGTTGTTTATTTGACGTTGTTGTTGTTGTTTATTCGACATTGTTGTTGTTGTTGACGTTGTTGTATTTGTTGTTGTTGTTTATTTAACGTTGTTGTTGTTGTTGTTTATTTGACGTTGTTGTTGTTGTTGTTGTTGTATTTGTTGTTGTTGTTGTTGCTTATTTGACGTTGTTGTTGTTTATTTGACGTTGTTGTTGTTGTTTATTTGACGTTGTTGTTGTTGACATTGTTGTTGTTGTTGTTGTTGTTTATTTGACGTTGTTGTTGTTGTTGTTTATTTGACGTTGTTAATGTTGTTGACGTTGTTGTTGTTATTGTTGTTCATTTCACGTTGTTGTTGTTCTTGTTATTGTTGTTGTTGTTGTTTATTTTACATTGTTGTTGTTGTTATTTATTTGACGTTGTTGTTGTTGTTTATTTGACGTTGTTGTTGTTGTTGTTTATTTGATGTTGTTGTTGTTGTTTATTTGACGTTGTTGTTGTTGTTGTTTATTTGACGTTGTTGTTGTTGTTGTTTATTTGACGTTGTTAATGTTGTTGACGTTGTTGTTGTTATTGTTGTTTATTTCACGTTGTTGTTGTTCTTGTTATTGTTGTTGTTGTTGTTGTTTATTTGACATTGTTGTTGTTATTTATTTGACGTTGTTGTTGTTGTTGTTGTTGTTTATATGACGTTGTTGTTGTTGTTGACGTTGTCGTTGTTGTTTATTTGACGTTGTTGTTGTTGTTGACGTTGTTGTTGTTGTTGTTGTTTATTTGACGTTGTTGTTGTTGTTGTTTATTTGACATTGTTGTTGTTGTTGACGGTGTTGTTGTTGTTGACGGTGTTGTTGTTGTTGACGTTGTTGTCGTTGTTGTTGTTGTTGACGTTGTTGTTGTTGTTGTTTATTTGACGTTGTTGTTGTTGTTTATTTGGCATTGTTGTTGTTGTTGACAGTGTTGTTCTTGTTGTTTATTTGACATTGTTGTTATTGTTGTTGTTGACGTTGTTGTTGTTGTTTTTTATTTGACGTTGTTGTTGTTGTTGTTGTTGTTATTGTTTATTTGACGTTGTTGTTGTTGTTGTTTATTTGATGTTGTTGTTGTTGTTTATTTGACGTTATTGTTGTTGACGTTGTTGTTGTTGTTGTTTATTTGACGTTGTTGTTGTTTATTTGATGTAGTTGTTGTTGTTGACGTTGTTGTTGTTGTTGTTGTTGTTTATTTGACGTTTTTGTTGTTGTTGATGTTGTTGTTGTTTATTTGACAGTATTGTTGTTGTTGTTTATTTGACTTTGTTGTTGTTGTTGTTATTATTGTTGTTGTTGTTTATTTGACGTTGTTGTGGTTACTTATTTGACGTTGTTGTTGTTGTTGTTATTTATTTGACGATGTTGTTGTTGTTGACGTTGTTGTTGTTGTTTATTTGACGTTGTTGTTGTTGTTTATTTGACGTTGTTGTTATTGTTGACGTTGTTGTTGTTGTTATTTATTTGACGTTGTTGTTGTTGTTTATTTGATGTTGTTGTTGTTGTTTATTTGACGTTGTTCTTGTTCTTGTTGTTTATTTGACAATTTTGTTGTTGTTGTTGTTTATTTGACGTTGTTGTTGTTGTTGTTTATTTGTTGTTGTTGTTGTTTATTTGACGTTGTTGTTTTGACGTTGTTGTTGTTATTCATTTGACGTTGTTGTTGTTGTTGACATAGTTGTTGTTGTTGTTGTTTATTTGACGTTGTTGTTATTGTTGATGTTGTTGTTGTTTATTTGACGTTGTTGTTGTTGTTGTTGTTCTTGTTGTTGTTTATTTGATGTTGTTGTTGTTGTTGTTTATTTGACGTTGTTGTTGTTGTTGACGATGTTGTTGTTGTTGTTTATTTGACGTTGTTGTTGTTGTTGACGTTGTTGTTGTTGTTTATTTGACTTTGTTGTTGTTGTTGACGTTGTTGTTGTTGTTGACTTTGTTGGTGTTGTTTATTTGACGTTGTTGTTGTTGTTGACGTTGTTGTTGTTGTTGTTGTTTATTTAACGTTGTTGTTGTTGTTGTTTATTTGACATTGTTGTTGTTGATGACGGTGTTGTTGTTGTTGTTTATTTGACATTGTTGTTGTTGTTGTTTACATTATTGTTCTTATTGTTGTTTATTTGACATTGTTGTTGTTGTTTATTTGACATTGTTGTTGTTGTTGACGGTGTTGTTCTTGTTGTTTATTTGACATTGTTAGTATTGTTGTTGTTGACGTTGTTGTTGTTGTTTTTTATTTGACGTTGTTGTTGTTGTTGTTGTTGTTGTTGTTATTGTTTATTTTTACGTTGTTGTTGTTGTTGTTGTTGTTTATTTGATGTTGTTGTTGTTGTTTATTTGACGTTGTTGTTGTTGTTGTTATTGTTTATTTGACGTTGTTGTTGTTTATTTGATGTAGTTGTTGTTGTTGACGTTGTTGTTGTTGTTGTTGTTTATTTGACATTTTTGTTGTCGTTGATGTTGTTATTGTTGTTATTATTGTTGTTGTTGTTTATTTGACGTTGTTGTGGTTGCTTATTAGACGTTGTTGTTGTTGTTGTTATTTATTTGACGTTGTTGTTGTTGTTGACATTGTTGTTGTTGTTTATTTGACGTTGTTGTTATTGTTGTTTATTTGACGTTGTTGTTATTGTTGACGTTGTTGTTGTTGTTATTTATTTGACGTTGTTGTTGTTGTTGTTTATTTGACGTTGTTGTTGTTGTTTATTTGACATTGTTCTTGTTGTTGTTGTTTATTTGACATTGTTGTTGTTGTTGTTGTTTATTTGACGTTGTTGTTGTTGTTTATTTGTTGTTGTTGTTGTTTATTTGACGTTGTTGTTTTGACGTTGTTGTTGTTGTTGTTCATTTGACGTTGTTGTTGTTGGTGACATAGTTGTTGTTGTTGTTTATTTGACGTTGTTGTTATTGTTGATGTTGTTGTTGTTTATTTGACGTTGTTGTTGTTGTTGTTGTTCTTGTTGTTGTTTATTTGACGTTGTTGTTGTTGTTGACGATGTTGTTGTTGTTGTTGTTGACGTTGTTGTTGTTGTTGTTTATTTGACTTTGTTGTTGTTGTTGTTGACGTTGTTGTTATTGTTGACTTTGTTGTTGTTGTTTATTTGACGTTGTTGTTGTTGTTGACGTTGTTGTTGTTGTTGTTGTTTATTTAACGTTGTTGTTGTTGTTTATTTGACATTGTTGTTGTTGTTGACGGTGTTGTTGTTGTTGTTTATTTGACATTGTTGTTGTTGTTGTTGACATTGTTGTTGTTGTTGACGTTGTTGTTGTTGTTATTTATTTGACGTTGTTGTTGTTGTTGTTGTTTTTTATTTGACGTTGTTGTTGTTTATTTGACGTTGTTGTTGTTGACGTTGTTGTTGTTGTTGTTGTTGTTGTTGTTTATTTGACGTTGTTGTTGTTTATTTGATGTAGTTGTTGTTGTTGACGTTGTTGTTGTTGTTGTTTATTTGATGTTTTTGTTGTCGTTGATGTTGTTGTTGTTTATTAGACGGTATTGTTGTTGTTGTTTATTTGACTTTGTTGTTGTTGTTATTATTATTGTTGTTGTTTATTTGACGTTGTTGTGGTTGCTTATTTGATGTTGTTGTTGTTGTTGTTGTTTATTTGACATTGTTGTTGTTGATATTATTTATTTGACGTTGTTGTTGTTGTTGTTGTTGTTTATTTGACGTTGTTGATGTTGTTGTTGTTGTTTATTTGACGTTGTTATTGTTGTTTATTTGACGTTGTTTTTGTTATTTGACGTTGTTGTTAGTGTTGTTGTTGTTGTATTTGTTGTTGTTGTTGCTTATTTGACGTTGTTGTTGTTGTTTATTTGACATTGTTGTTGCTGTTGTTTATCTGACATTGTTGTTATTTATTTGATGTTGTCGTTGTTTATTTGACGTTGTTGTTGTTGTTGACATTGTTGTTGTTGTTGTTGTTGTTGTTTATTTGACGTTGTTCTTGTTGTTGTTTATTTGACGTTGTTAATGTTGCTGACGTTGTTGTTGTTATTGTTGTTTATTTCACATTGTTGTTGTTCTTGTTATTGTTGTTGTTGTTGTTGTTGTTTATTTGACATTGTTGTTGTTGTTATTTATTTGACGTTGTTGTTGTTGTTGTTGTTTATATGACGTTGTTGTTGTTGATGACGTTGTTGTTGTTGTTGTTTATTTGACGTTGTTGTTGTTGACGTTGTTGTTGTTGTTGTTTATTTGACGTTGTTGTTGTTGTTTATTTGACATTGTTGTTGTTTATTTGACGTTGTTCTTGTTGTTGTTGTTTATTTGACATTGTTGTTGTTGTTGTTGTTGTTTATTTGACGGTGTTGTTATTGTTGTTGTTGTTTATTTGTTGTTGTTGTTGTTTATTTGATGTTGTTGTTATTGTTGATGTTGTTGTTGTTTATTTGACGTTGTTGTTGTTGTTGTTGTTGTTGTTGTTGTTCATTTGACGTTGTTATTATTGTTGTTTATTTGACGTTGTTGTTGTTGTTGACGTTGTTGTTGTTGTTGTTTATTTGACATTGTTGTTGTTGTTGACGGTGTTGTTGTTGTTGTTGTTGCTTATTTGACATTGTTGTTGTTGTTGTTGTTGACGTTGTTGTTTTTGTTATTTATTTGACATTGTTGTTGTTGTTGTTTATTTGACGTTGTTGTTGTTGACGTTGTTGTTGTTGTTGTTGTTTATTTGACGTTGTTGTTGTTTATTTGATGTAGTTGTTGTTGTTGACGTTGTTGTTGTTGTTGTTTATTTGATGTTTTTGTTGTCGTTGATGTTGTTGTTGTTTATTTGACTTTGTTGTTGTTGTTGTTATTATTGTTGTTGTTTATTTGACGTTGTTATTGTTGCTTATTTGACGTTGTTGTTGTTGTTGTTGTTTGTTTGACGTTGTGGTTGAAGTTATTTATTTGACGTTGTTGTTGTTGTTGTTTATTTGACGTTGTTGTTGTTCTTGTTGTTTATTGGACGTTGTTATTGTTGTTTATTTGACGTTGTTTTTGTTATTTGACGTTGTTGTTGGTGTTGTTGTTGTATTTGTTGTTGTTGTTGCTGCTTATTTGACGTTGTTGTTGTTTATTTGACGTTGTTGTTGCTGTTGTTTATTTGACGTTGTTGTTGTTTATTTGACATTGTTGTTGTTGTTGTTGTTTATTTGACGGTGTTGTTGTTGTTGACATTGTTGTTGTTGTTGTTGTTGTTGATGTGACGTTGTTGTTGTTGTTTATTTGACGTTGTTAATGTTGTTGACATTTTTGTTGTTATTGTTGTTTATTTCACGTTGTTGTTGTTCTTGTAATTGTTGTTGTTGTTGTTTATTTGACGTTGTTGTTGTTGTTTTTATTTATTTGACGTTGTTGTTGTTTATTTGACGTTGTTGTTGTTGTTGACATTGTTGTTGTTGTTTATTTGACGTTGTTGTTGTTGTTGACGTTGTTGTTGGTGTTGTTTATTTGACGTTGTTGTTATTGACGTTGTTGTTATTTATTTGACGTTGTTGTTGTTGGCGTTGTTGTTGTTTATTTGACGTTGTTGTTGTTGTTGACGTTGTTGTTGTTGTTGTTTATTTGACGTTATTGTTGTTTATTTGATATTGTTGTTGTGGTTGACGTTGTTGTTGTTGTTGTTTATTTGACGTTGTTGTTGTTGTTGTTGTTTATTTGACGTTGTTGTTGTTGTTGTTTATTTGACGTTGTTGTTGTTGTCGTTGTTTTTGTTTATTTGACGTTGTTGTAGTTGTTGTTTATTTGATGTTGTTGTTGTTGTTTATTTGACGTTGTTGTTGTTGTTTATTTGAGGTTGTTGTTGTTGTTTATTTGACGTTGTTGTTGTTAATTATTTGACGTTGTTGTTGTTTATTTGACGTTGTTGTTGTTGTTGACGTTGTTGTTGTTGTTGTTTATTTGACGTTGTTGTTGTTGTTGACGTTGTTGTTGGTGTTGTTTATTTGTTGTTGTTGTTGTTGACGTTGTTGTTGTTTATTTGACGTTGTTGTTATTGTTGTTTATTTGACGTTGTTGTTGTTTATTTGACATTGTTGTTATTGTTGACGTTGTTGTTGTTGTTGTTGTTTATTTGACGTTGTTGTTGTTGTTTATTCGACATTGTTGTTGTTGTTGACGTTGTTGTATTTGTTGTTGTTGTTTATTTAACGTTGTTGTTGTTGTTGTTTATTTGACGTTGTTGTTGTTGTTGTTGTTGTATTTGTTGTTGTTGTTGTTGCTTATTTGACGTTGTTGTTGTTTATTTGACGTTGTTGTTGTTGTTTATTTGACGTTGTTGTTGTTGTTGACATTGTTGTTGTTGTTGTTGTTCTTTATTTGACGTTGTTGTTGTTGTTGTTGTTGTTTATTTGACGTTGTTAATGTTGTTGACGTTGTTGTTGTTATTGTTGTTCATTTCACGTTGTTGTTGTTCTTGTTATTGTTGTTGTTGTTGTTTATTTTACATTGTTGTTGTTGTTATTTATTTGACGTTGTTGTTGTTGTTTATTTGACGTTGTTGTTGTTGTTGTTTATTTGATGTTGTTGTTGTTGTTTATTTGACGTTGTTGTTGTTGTTGTTGTTTATTTGACGTTGTTGTTGTTGTTGTTTATTTGACGTTGTTAATGTTGTTGACGTTGTTGTTGTTATTGTTGTTTATTTCACGTTGTTGTTGTTCTTGTTATTGTTGTTGTTGTTGTTGTTTATTTGACATTGTTGTTGTTATTTATTTGACGTTGTTGTTGTTGTTGTTGTTTATATGACGTTGTTGTTGTTGTTGACGTTGTCGTTGTTGTTTATTTGACGTTGTTGTTGTTGTTGACGTTGTTGTTGTTGTTGTTGTTTATTTGACGTTGTTGTTGTTGTTGTTTATTTGACATTGTTGTTGTTGTTGACGGTGTTGTTGTTGTTGACGGTGTTGTTGTTGTTGACGTTGTTGTCGTTGTTGTTGTTGTTGACGTTGTTGTTGTTGTTGTTGTTTATTTGACGTTGTTGTTGTTGTTGTTTATTTGGCATTGTTGTTGTTGTTGACAGTGTTGTTCTTGTTGTTTATTTGACATTGTTGTTATTGTTGTTGTTGACGTTGTTGTTGTTGTTTTTTATTTGACGTTGTTGTTGTTGTTGTTGTTGTTATTGTTTATTTGACGTTGTTGTTGTTGTTGTTTATTTGATGTTGTTGTTGTTGTTTATTTGACGTTATTGTTGTTGACGTTGTTGTTGTTGTTGTTTATTTGACGTTGTTGTTGTTTATTTGATGTAGTTGTTGTTGTTGACGTTGTTGTTGTTGTTGTTGTTTATTTGACGTTTTTGTTGTCGTTGATGTTGTTGTTGTTTATTTGACAGTATTGTTGTTGTTGTTTATTTGACTTTGTTGTTGTTGTTGTTATTATTGTTGTTGTTGTTTATTTGACGTTGTTGTGGTTACTTATTTGACGTTGTTGTTGTTGTTGTTATTTATTTGACGATGTTGTTGTTGTTGACGTTGTTGTTGTTGTTTATTTGACGTTGTTGTTGTTGTTTATTTGACATTGTTATTGTTGTTGTTTATTTGACGTTGTTGTTGTTGACGATGTTGTTGTTGTTGTTTATTTGACATTGTTGTTGTTGTTGACGTTGTTGTTGTTGTTGACGTTGTTGTTGTTGTTTATTTGACTTTGTTGTTGTTGTTGACGTTGTTGTTGTTGACTTTGTTGTTGTTGTTTATTTGACGTTGTTGTTGTTGTTGTTGACGTTGTTGTTCTTGTTGTTGTTTATTTGACGTTGTTGTTGTTGTTTATTTGGCATTGTTGTTGTTGTTGACAGTGTTGTTCTTGTTGTTTATTTGACATTGTTGTTATTGTTGTTGTTGACGTTGTTGTTGTTGTTTTTTATTTGACGTTGTTG